>CM066206.1:7908775-9110800 GCA_033675395.1 Rhodiola chrysanthemifolia
GATTCTAATTCAGCTACTAAAAATCGAGTCCAGCCAGTTCATGAAGATTCCACACCAATGGCGACCATAGCAGACAAACCCCATCTCGATTTAGAGCTCGGGGAAAGTCGCTCTTCAGCCGCTGGCGAGACAAATGGGGATTCGAGGACAAGCGAGATAGTTAGGGTTTCGGAGAAGAAGAGTGGTGAGGAATCTGTTGCGGTGGATCTGGAAAGTGGGGCACTGAAGGTGGAGAGGGATTGTAGGATTTGCCATCTGAGTTTGGAAGCTCCGGACCAGACGGATTTGGATGTTGCGATTGTGTTGGGTTGTTCTTGTAAGGAGGATTTGGCTGCTGCCCATAAAAAGTGTGCTGAGGATTGGTTCAAAATTAAGGGCAACAAGTGAGTAGTCAGTCGAATCTTCTTTCCATTTTTAGCATTCTTGATTCATCTTTGTAGTTATTGATCCTGTTTATGATTCTTGAAACTTGTTTTGAATTTGACTAGCAACATTGTCATCTCTTGAGCTTGGAATTCAAGTTCTACGGATTTGTATGATATAGGGTTATATGATTAGATTAATAGAGAGCTTCGTGTGTGCATGATCATTTTAGTTTTTCAGTTGGGGAATGTGAAAAGGTGATGTGGTGCTAAAGGCAGGAACTTTTGATTTGTGCTGTTAATATATGAATAGAGTAAATTAGATAGATTCTCGTTCTAGCTAGGATATGCACTCTATATTTCCAATGATGAGAGGATTCCTCACCTGATTGGGCTAATGGGCTTTGTTTTGTGTATTGGAAAAATATTGGGATGACTCTGTGTGCTTGTCGTAATCATTGGCCTGACCAAAACGATGAAAGTGAGGGCTATGATTAGTGCGAGTTAGTGTGATTTCCACTATGAAGAAGCTTCCTGTAGAGAGTTCACAGTTGGTTTGATACTATCTTTTACTTTTTTGGATCAAAGCTTTTGTGAAAATGGTTTGACAATATACCTGGATCAATTTGAATGTTCACAGTTGGTATGGTGGCCTGGTGGGAACTCGATAGGCTGCTATTGAATCTAAGTCACTCACCTTTCAATAAGATTATGCAACTTGTTGGTGTTTGTTGTGAGTTAAGCATGGTGGATTTAGCTTACTGGGTAGCTACATAGATCATTGAATATATGATAATTATGCCAATCTCGGTCAGTTGTACGAAAGTGAAGTGGTTGACTTTCATATTAGTCGAAAGATGCCATGTTCTGAAATCTAAAAAGTTTATGCTATCCTAAATGACGTGTAGCTGTTGTCTCATGTTTTGTATCTGAAGAATCACAGAGATTTTGTTGTTGTGGCTTTTAAGTTTATGGTGGAGTTTATTGATATCATCTATGCTGTATGATAAACATTTATAGAACCTTTTATACAATCAGCTACATGACAATATATAGTACTTTTTCATTATTGCCTTTGTGTGTCTTGGACGTGATGTAGAAGCTTTGTTACGCTTCGTTTTTCTTGTGTTGAAGCTTCTATAGAAAATTACACCCATTTTAATTGTATCTCTTAGTTATAACTTATAATTTGCCGTCTATGTCTTAACTCTACGCAAATGCAGGACATGTGAGATTTGTGGAGCTATAGCGAAAAATGTTACTGGTCCCAGTCCCAGTGAGCCCGACTCAATTGAGCATTGGAGTGAATCAAACGATGCAACCCCGCCTCCTCGACCAACTCCACACCCAACTGAGATCCAAAACTTCTGGCAAGGTCACAGGTTCTTGAACTTCCTATTAGCTTGCATGGTCTTTGCATTTGTCATCTCGTGGTTGTTCCACTTCAATATTCATTTACATGAGACTTAACATTGACAATATCATAGGGTCTTTTACGTTCATTGTAAATCCCCAAAATGCATAATATTGCACTTAGCACGTGCCCCACAAGCATGATGTCCGTGCTATCTATGTCTTCCATATTTTATTCGACTAGATTTTACTGAGCCATCCTCAACGGCTGTATTCTCGTGTATATTTAAATATTAGCCTCGTCGTTTATAAATTATCAATCTACATTATCTTATGCTTAGCACGGAGTTAGTGTTATAAGTGTCGTTGAGGAGACAGACCAACACGAGCACTACACGTGTACTTATTTCTTAACTACCTGCGCGACTCATAGATTTTGACAACAGTTATGTCCCTAATTTTAAATTGTGTGATCCCCTTGTTTGAATACTATTTTGTGCCTCATATAACCTCTTGCGACAAAACTTATATATAAGTAAATTGCCCTTTGTTCCCTGAGCTTGCAATGTATAACTGATCGTGGTGCGCACGATTAGGAACTTCTAATTGCTGTGATCTTCATACTTCCTTCCATTAGGCATGTGTCACTATCAATTATGCTGGCCACAGTTCAGTTGAAGCATTTGGGTAACTTTTCATCAAAATAAGATATTGGTGGAATTTACTTTTCATGAAAATTATAGGGAAATGTTTTGCATTGTGGATTTTTTTTATATTTTAATTTTCATTAGTAAATCAAACACAGCTTTATTAATGTCTAAATTAATTTATTTTCTTGAGTTTTCAAAGAATTAAACTTTTGTTGGAAAGTAAAACGTCCCTGTTAGTTTAAGTAGTTTGGTGCATTTTGGTGAAGCTGATTTTCAGTAGGAGAAAAATTCCAACTACATTTCAAATCAACAAGCTGTCTTGTTGAAAAATCCGTATCAGATTTGGTCGGGCTGTTTTATCTTCTTTTCTTATATCTTATAATTCTTTATTGAAAATCGGTTACAAAAATAAAATATTTAGTTCCATGCTTCCCATCCCATCCATCTGAGAGAGGGCGTGCGATCACGATTTGCAGACAAAAAAACTAACTATCGCAACGTTTCAAATTGGGCCAACGGTCGGGTCGGTTGATAAATTAAAATAATGAATTGGAGGGAATGAGGCCAGATCTTGTGCGAAGTAAAATTTTGGTACAAAATATAAAATTTGTCAAAATTCGAGCCGAAAAACGAAAAACACGAACAGAAATATAAAAAGACGACAGAATTTGTCAGGTTTATTTTATAATTGGTCACACACAAAAAAAAACCAAAAAATCAAGATTTAATCTCATCCATTCAATCACAAGATCAAGGGCTATGATTAGTTTGTATTTTGTATCAAAATATCAACTTTGTACCTAATCCTTTTGATCGGACAATAACAAATCTCGGTCCAACCGACGCGCTGTTTGTTTCCATCTTCACATCTCTCTTCCTTACTTCACTCCTCAAATTGAAAGCTTCAAATCACACCCTTCTAATCTCTCCTCTCTCTCTCTCTCTCTTCTTTCTCTCTCCGACCATCGGCGAGAAACTTTTCCCGATGAGGATGAGGAAGCTCTGTCCGAACTACGACTTCGAGGACGGACTGGACACGGTACTGGAAGTGCCGATTCCGGACGAGGAGTTTGCAGATTCCGGTAAGAATGGGAAGAATGGTGGCGGCGCTTGGCACAACATGAAGTCCTGGATCATGCCGCCGCAAATTGTGAAGTCTTCTCCGCCTTCGTTCGAAGCCGCCGCGTATGGTGGTAAGAGTACCGAGATTCAGCTCTTACTCGGCGTCGTTGGAGCGCCGCTGATCCCTCTTCCGCTCAAATCGGATCATGTTTCGCTCAAACCTAACATTAGAGACCATCCGATTGTAAGTTATCTGGAGCTTGTCAGTTTGAATTATTCTGCTACTTTGATTAGGGTTTTTTTTAGTTACTCATTTTGTTTTTTCAACTGGCGGGCTGATTGTGTTTTGATTGATTTGAAGGAGGCGTCGATGGCGAAGTACATAATTGAGCAGTATTTGGGAGCTGTGGGAGGGGAGAAGGCACTGAATTCTATTGACAGCTTGTGTGCTGTGGGGAAGGTGAGGATGGCAGCATCGGAGTTCTCAGCTGGGGATGGTGAATGTGGGGGTAACATGGCTCTCAAGGGGAAGAATTTGAGGAATGGTGGCGGGGAGATGGGTGGTTTTGTGCTTTGGCAGAAGAGACCTGAGCTTTGGTGTTTGGAACTGGTACTGTCAGGGTCCAAAATCAGCGCAGGCTCCGACGGGAAAGTGGCATGGAGACAGACTCCTTGGCATCATTCTCATGCTTCTCGTGGACCTCCTAGGCCTCTAAGGCGCTCACTTCAGGTACTGTCAAGTTTCTTTTTAAATCCAGTACTTCGGTATACTACCCACTTCATTGAAATTCATTTGTTTTGTGATAGAATGTTATTCATGATGTAGGAGATATGTTTACTTTGCTTACTAGGATTTTCAGGGGTGTTCAATAGTTACTTGTATGAACTTTGTAGTTAGCTGTAACTTAGTTGTCAGTCGCATGGAAAGTTATTTAGTAGCAATTATCGGACAAGATTGGCGAAGTGGTTAATGTACATCCCACAAAATGGGGAGGAGTATATCCTGAATCCTGCTGGGTAGTTCTTTACAGCTTGATTAGGTGATTAAGTGGTTATTGTGAGAACTTGAGCAATGAACCCTACTTCAAATTAGCAATTCGGATTTCTGGTGAAAAGGAGTTGCCAACTCTAAATTGATTAATTTTTCAACATTTGTTTAGACTTTGTATGACTCTCATGTGGGGTTCTAAATCAGTTTTCCGTATGTATCCACAAAAGTCAAGCATTAGTGGTTCTCATTTCTTGTAAATAGCATTGAATGGGTAAATGTCAAAATGTGTAGCTTTATTTATGTTTTGGTTTGGTTGGGGTCAGCTCATATCATATATGAAAAAGTCAGCAAGTTCACAAATGCTGCTCATTCTTTATTCACATTGCTGGCCTTTTCAATTGTCCACAACATCTAATGGAGTTTTATATTTGGCTAGAGGTAGAGATGATGGTATGATTAATGTTCAAAGGAGGTGAAACTAAATCATAATAAATGCAACTGAGAAGATAATACTGGTGGTTTGAAAACAAATAATTAAATTATTGTATTTTGTTTGATCAGGGTCTTGATCCTCGAGCAACAGCCAATTTGTTCTCAAACTCCGTCTGCATAGGTGAAAAGGAGGTTAACAATGAAGATTGTTTCATTCTCAAGCTGGAAGCAGATCCCTGTGCATTAAAAGCCAGAAGCAGCAGGAATGTGGAGATCATTCGACATACTGTATGGGGATATTTTAGCCAACGGACAGGGCTGTTAGTGCAGCTAGACGACTCCCACATGCTTGGTATCAAACACCCTGGATCAAATGACAGCATATTCTGGGAGACGACGATGGAGTCCTTCATCCAAGATTACAAAGACGTTGACGGGATAAACATTGCGCACAAAGGCAAAACTTTAGTCTCTTTATTCAGATTCGGTGAGAGCCCGGAGAAACACTCTCGGACACGAATGGAAGAAGTTTGGGAGATCGAGGAAATGGACTTCAACATAAAGGGACTGTCAATGGACTGCTTCTTGCCACCAGGAGATTTAAAGAAAGAGGAGGAGGAGGAAGAACATGAGTCCTCAAAGAAACACATTGAAGAGCACAAACCAAGCAATTTAATTACAAGGAGGAATGTACTGAAATCACAGTTCGTTATCCGGCCAGCTCCATTAAATGTCAATCCAGCAAAGGTGGTGGCTGTGGACACATATGAAAATTGAGTTTTGGTGCTGTTTATGTATATAATATTAACGTGAGGGTATTTAATTGAAATACCAACTATTTAGATTACTGATCTTTATGATTGAGACCATGTCGTGCACTGTGCAGCCCATTGCGACCCAATATCATGCCTGATTTGAGGCCCAATTATACTAGTCTAATCCAGAATATTCCGGAGAAAATGAGAAGGCCATTCACGAAGTCTCTGGAAGCATCGGGAGACTACCAGATTTGTCTTCTCATTCTTCCTCACTCCTTGTATAAATACCTAACTTGATTCTCATCATCGCAATCATTAGTTAACGAAAACAATCAATCAGCATCCAAATCGATCAACAACTGAGACAAATGTCGATCATCCCAAGCATCTTCGGTGGCCGTCGCTCCAACGTCTTCGACCCCTTCTCCCTCGACGTTTGGGATCCATTCGAAGGATTTCCCATCGCCAGCAACTTCCGCGACCTCTCCAACCAACTCGGCTCGAGGATTTCCAACGAGACAGCAGCTCTCGCCCAGGCAAAGATCGACTGGAAGGAGACTCCGGAGGCGCACATCATCAAAGCCGATGTTCCAGGGCTGAGGAAGGAGGAAGTGAAAGTAGAGCTGGAGGAAGGGCGCGTGATTCAGATAAGCGGAGAGAGGAGCCGCGAACATGAGGAGAAGAATGATACCTGGCACAGGGTGGAGCGCAGTAGCGGGAAGTTTGTTAGGAGGTTCAGGCTTCCGGATAATGCTAAGGTGGAAGAAGTAAAGGCTGCTATGGAGGATGGAGTGTTGACAGTTACTGTGCCGAAGGTTGAGCAGCCCAAGGCCGAGGTGAAGTCCATTGACATCTCCGGTTAGACAGAATGTATGCTGGAAACTCTTCTTCTACTCGTGATGTGCGGTCTGATCCTATCTTTGGTGTCTTGTAATGCGGTCGAGTCTTTGTAATCAAATCATAATCAGTTAATAATGAGTACTTACGTGTTCTCTCTAATCACTGTTATTTCACGCTTTTTTGAGTTCAGAATTTGAGTCATTGATGAAAATTAACTTTAAAAATAGCTACTGTTATTAATTGGCTTTGCATTTTTATTATTAATAAATAAATATGCAATGTTGGAACGATTTTGAATCGGTTAATTCAATAAATAAAAGACATATAGCAAGTAGAAATTCATTGAAGTTAACATTTTATTCCTCAATCTAATAAATATTGCAGTAACTTATTACATTGTTCTCATATTTTGGTTCTTACTGTTTAATAATTATTTGCAGTTAAGTTCAGTAGATAACACATCATTAAAATCAATTAGGTGCCTTTCTTTTAGAATGGGATGACATATTTTGTAATTAAAGTGCTTTTGGTAATTCCATCAAAAAAAAAAGTGCTTTTGGTAATTGATGGGGTTCAGATCAGTATTTTTTTTTATATTTATAAATGGCAAAGAGACATACAGCAGAAACAATCTGAGGAGGCATCATACGAAAACCTAAATACGAAACCAATCTGAAACGTAAACAAAGCAACACAACTCGACAACTATTAATCTAAGGAAGACAACAACACAACAGACTGAGCAAATTAAAATAAACAGATATATATACAACCAACAACAGGACCAGTAGTCCGACAATAACTATATACAAACAAGAAAGACTCAAAATAAAACTCACCAATAGTTTTTTTGTATACCTCAATGCCAGCCAGGCCCCATAGATATAGAGCTCTTCTGCAATCTTCATATAAGCTCAGACCTTCATATCTTGATGTGTCTGCACTTATAATCTTCAGATCATCAGCTTTCAGGCAAGGAAAGCATGCCAACTCCAGATAAGGCGTAACAGAGGACTTAAAAGCTAGGAAAACTCATCTAGCTGGGAACAGTCAGTTGGTCCACTTTGCCTCACACCAATAGAATTGAGCTTACCACCTATGAACGAAAGCACCGCACAACAACAGGTGCATCCACCTTTGACCAAACCCTAAAAAAAACCCAAACAACTATACATTGCTGGTGAATAGTCGCAGACTCCTCGACGAAGCGAAGGAGACAACACAAACTACAAACCCAAAAAAGAGGCTATACGCCGTGCAAACACCAGCAATAAAAAAAAAAATCAACCATCTCGCCGGAAGCCACACCCTCCATCATCATCTCCAAGCTCCAAACACCGTAAATTCCAACACCGAAAAACCTCCACCGCAAAGCAGTCGCCAAGACCACCGCACAACCCTCCAACCACCAGATCCGGACTCCCAAGACCGCCCACCAGCGGCAAGAGCGACCACATCGGCACATGGGCATAGAACCGGACATGACGACGCCGCGGGGAGGAGCCCGGCGGAAAGCTACGGAGAAGGAGAGGAGAAAACGAGAAGAGGTGGACTTATCAGCAAGAGTTAATCTGGCGGAGGTGAAGCAGTGGGTTGGATCGAGGACGGTGGAAGAGTTTGTTAGGACTCGGGAGAGAAGCTTCAAAATGCGGAGTATCTGGTTCAGATTAGTAATTAACCTGTCGGATAAGTAACCTACTTTCTCATTCGGACATTTTCTCTCATTCCTAGCAACAAATTGATCCTTACTCGTTTTTTTTTGTTCATTCTTAATTTGGCTTTAACGAATTAATTCATTAACTGAGTGCTGTTATAACTTCATTATTATCATTTTTATGACTTTTTCTAGAGAAGGAAATATAAAGATAAATAAATTAACCGACCTAGATATTGTCACTTGATTTGTAGCCATCAACATAAAAGTGAAAACAAATATTGAATTTGATATAACTGTTGAAAATGAAAGATACAACGTCCATCTCCGGGA
Source organism: Rhodiola chrysanthemifolia (assembly GCA_033675395.1). Lineage (NCBI taxonomy): Eukaryota > Viridiplantae > Streptophyta > Magnoliopsida > Saxifragales > Crassulaceae > Rhodiola > Rhodiola chrysanthemifolia. The sequence continues at coordinate 7,917,211 of CM066206.1, forward strand.
TATTTCAAAATGTGCTGCTTGCTTTAAAATCACAGCTCACTTTCACGTGAGTAGCTGCAGCGCCTCCTGGGTTCAAAATCGGATACGGGAAACATGTATCCGATTGTCAACTCCAGTGAATAATAATAAAAAAGCAGGTAAGAGGTAATCGTTCACGGTCTCCCTTTTTGTTTCTTGTTTCACTTCCACTAGCCGTTGCAATATTTTGAATGGGTCCTACAGTCATGGTAGGTACTACAGGGGCAATTTTTGTAACAAACGCAAAGACTAAGGACCGATTTTTAAATTCGTCTTCTTTTGAATTCCCCGAGCTTGGCTTGGCGATTCAGTTTATGATTATTTATTGTACAAAACAGACAGAGAGAGGACAAACATATGCATCCGCCTGGTCGCCATTAATGCTGAAAATTCTCTCGAGCTGAAATCTCACACCTTTTGTCTTCCCTTTTCGGTCCCATTTCAATTTTTAGCTCGAGGGCGATGGACGAAACTGAGAAATCAAGCTCCGATTTCAGCTCCGGCTCTGTGCAATCGAGCTTTTCTGACAGTAATGATAAGACAAGGATGCCTTCGTCTCCATTGGGCTGGCCGATGGCTAAAATCGAAAACCCTAAACTGCAAGAGTATGCTACTGTCGACGAGCCGAAAATGAAGCTCGTTGATCCTGGTCAGAAGGCGAATATGATAATTTCAGGTACAATTTTGGTGATTCCGTTTGTCAAATTTGTTGTTTTTGGTTTTCCTGTCGTGGTTTGTGTTTTTGAGGTTTTCCAATTGAGCAGAAATTGAGATGATGAAGGAGAGATTTTCTAAGCTACTGCTTGGTGAGGACATGTCCGGGTCAGGTAAAGGTGTATGTCCAGCTCTGGCTATTTCCAACGCCATTACCAATTTATGCGGTATGATCCCATCTTCATATCTCCTTTTTTAACTCCAATTGCCTTTACTGCTCCGCTTGAATCTTTGAAATTTATATAAAACAGAAACATTTTATGTATACTTTTACAGCTCTCTAAATCTGAACTTTTCCAATTTTTCTTTTGGTTCTTCCAAAGTTGTAATACAAGTTTTGATACTGTTTAAATAAGATTAATTTCGTTTTCGTACCATCTCTATGACTGATCCATGTGTACACATGATGCAGCAAGTGTATTCGGCCAACTCTGGAGATTGGAGCCTCTAGCAGCTGAGAAGAAAGCTATGTGGAGGCGAGAAATGGACTGTCTCCTTTCTGTGACTGATCACATTGTTGAATTCATTCCATCTAGCCAAACGCTCCCGGATGGAAGTAAGCTTGAGGTATGCACTTGATCTCGAAAGCAGAAAGAAAGGAAAATCATCTGCATTGGTTATTGCTCATATTTTGAACCAAATGCAGATATGGTCCTTAAATTTAATGTCCCTGCAGGTTATTTGATCACACGATGGTTTTTTGTTAATATATTTGATTCAGGTAATGACTTGCACACCCAGATCAGACTTATTTATCAACCTCCCAGCTCTTCAAAAGCTCGACAACTTACTAATTGTAAGAATGTGCAGTGCATTCTGTAATCTTCTTAATTGGCCTATTACTTTCACCTCATTTGACTCGTTTAGTTACTAGATAACTGATTATGCTTCTTATATCGTAGGAACTCTTAGATGCTTTTGAGGAGACAGAGTTCTGGTATGTCGATCAAGGAATTCTACCACAGGATGCTAGTGGTTTGTCCTCATTTCAAAAATTTAGTCAGCGGCAAGAGGAGAAATGGTGGTTGCCTGTCCCTCGTGTCCCTGTCGCTGGCTTGAATGAGGTTTCCAGGAAGCAATTGAATCACAAGCGTGAATGTGCAAATCAGATGCTCAAAGCAGCTTTAGCCATCAACAGTAATGCCTTAGCGGAAATGGAAGTGCCAGAATCATATCTAGAAAGTCTTCCAAAGGTATGAATATGATATGACTTTGAAATATACGAGACTTGATAAATTCAGTATTGCATCGACATCCAGTTGGTTCGTGACAAGAGTTTTATTTATTTTTTTCTTTCAGAATGGCAGGGCTTGTCTGGGAGACGTTGTCTATCGATACATCACATCTGATCAATTCTCCGCGGAGTGCTTGCTTGACTGCCTTGACTTGTCTGCTGAACATGTCGTGTTAGAGATGGCAAACCGTGTTGAAGCTGCGATTTTTGTATGGAAGAAGAGAACTCATTCAAAACCAGTCACTAGTTCAAACCAGTCTACGTCGAAGTCCTCATGGGAAATCGTGAAGGATTTCATTGCTGATGGAGACAAGAGGGTTCTGCTGGCTGACAGAGCAGAAAACCTTCTTATTTCCTTGAAACAAAAGTACCCTAACTTGTCGCAGACAACTTTGGACGCCAGTAAGATACAGAACAACAAGGTACTTTTACTCGTGGCCCTACAAAATTCCCTGAATGCTTTCGAATTCTATTCGCTAATGTTAACCAACCAAACTTTCGTTTAACAGGACGTTGGACTATCCATACTAGAAAGTTACTCGAGAGTCCTCGAAAGCCTCGCATTCAACACTATAGCCCGTATCGATGATGTGCTATACGTAGACGATTTGACCAACCACTCTGACAGATTCCCATCAGATTCGACGCCGATTGCCACATCTCAAAAGAGACTCTCAACCTCATTATCAATGCGTTGCTTGGGTACCCCATGCAAGACGGCCTCGTTCTTCTCACCTGCACTATCATTAGTCAGTCCTTTAAGAGGGGAACGAACTCCATTCCTCGACACTATCAACCATCTCAATAAGCCACCTGGTCGTGGTTTAGGAGTGAAAAGAGTCTTGTCTGGTTATCTCAGCAACGAATCAAGAAGCAAGAGCTACAGCAATCAAAATGATGAACAGTCGCAGCCAGCACCAATTGCTGTCAAGAACATTGAAGTTCCTGCAGGTAGCATAAAAAGCAGAAAGTCTGGTTCAGGAGCTATTCTGCCTAGATAGAAGATTGCTGTTTGTATTTTTTTTATTTTTTTTGGAATTTTTTAGTGGACAGGCCTCATTTTTATATACCAGCTGATTTGTGAGTGAAAGTCACATTTTAATTAACTGCATGTGAAATCATTTTATGTTTCAGCTAATTGTAACAAATTAATTACCATTGAGAATGCATTCTTTTCAACTCAAACTGAACTGATATGGAAAAAAGCTAACTTAACCTAAATAGGAGAATTGCCAACAAGGTGATGATTGAGTTGATTGAGCACTTGACCATTTACCTTGCAACTGACAAGGTCAGGGTAGGGGTCGGTAATGGGCCGGGCCGGGCCGAGTAGGATTTTAGGTGAACTCTAGTCAGCCCTTTACACATTAGGGCCGGGTAGGGCCGGATCCGGAGAAAATTCATCAGCCCTAAAACCGTTATCGGCTCTTCGTTTTATAGGACTTTTCGGGCTAGGGTCGGGCTCGGGCTAATTTCAGCAATTAATCGACAAATAAATCTTTAAACGCAAATAATACTAGTTTGGACGTGTGAGATTTAATGGAAGTGAAAAATACATTCTTTTTATATGAAGAACGTCCTAAAATCAAGAAATTTACGATTTTAAATCGGGCTCGCATTTCGGGCCGGGCCGAATAATTGAAGCCCTAGCCCGACCCTAAGCCCTTCGGATCGGGCCATAATAGGGCTAGGACCGGACTCGGGCTAGGGCCGCCTTAGGGCTTATTTTGGCCCAGGGCCAAATGCCGACCCCTAAGGTCAGGTTCAAACTCCACCATGACACTTTTTCTTCCATAGTTTTATGGATTTTTCTAGTCTCCTTCATCATTTGTGGATGCTTTCATCTTCTCCTTTCTCTTTCTCTTTCTCTTTCTCTTTCTCTTTCTCTTCCTCGTCCATTGTGGACGCTTGCAGGTGTTATGAATCTACCCTCTCGCGGAGGCACGCTTAAGACGCTAAGGTCCTACTATGGAGAGGTGTATCGACTCGTGGATTTTAAAGTCAAAGATGTCAGATGACATGTGCTTCAAAGAATGATCCAAGTAAGTTCGGGGTGGTGTCCTATGTGTGACCATGCTTTAAACGATATCTAGAAATATATATGTGCTCGAAATATACAATGTGTGTACTGTATTCCTTGTGTTGCATTCCATAATAAAAAAAAAATCTATTAGAATTTAAGTTGATAAATTTTACTAGGTTACTTAAGTGTCCAAATATAATATATGGAAAGTAATTTATTGTAAAAAAACATGCACAAAATTTATTAATATGGAAAGTAATTTATTGTACAAAAAACATGCACAAAATTTATTAATAATGGAATACAAAAAATTTATTTAATTTCTTAAAAAGAAGACACCTCAAACTTGGAAATGGAAACTATAAATCAAAGTTGAGCAGAGGCGCAGAGCATTATGCAGGCGACAGTGGATAGGCTACAACCGGACTCCGAACTTGAAAAACACCATCATACCAAATCAACGAGCCAGAAACCACACTACTCTCCACCAACGCTTCAACTGTAACAACAAACGATACTTTCTGTCCAAGAGCCTTGAACGTCAGCACGCTCGGCTCAACCGTGATCTTCATCGTACTCGGTGCACTCACGACCACCGCATAAGTCGAAACAGGTGAGCCCACATTGGTCACAGTCCTGCGGAAGGACCTAGTCACATTGGTGTTAGGGGCAGAAGACAATGCGAATGATGGGTAATTCAAGTCCCAAACAGTTCCATTTGTGGCTGAAGAGCAAGTGCTGTTGTCTCCGGTGACAATCCGCAACGTCTTGGTGCTGTAACCTTGGCCGCAGAGGAAGTGGACGTAGTCCGCAACGCCTGCGTCGTAAATGAGTCCGGGGTTTATGGCCTTTGTTGGGTTTATATGGCCTGATCCGTAGGCGAACTCAGCGTCTGTGTTGGATGTTGAATTCATCGAAAAAGCTACAAAATTCAGAAAAAAAAACATTGGGTTTAGTTTGAAACATCCATATTAGATTTACGATTTAGGGATTAGGGTTCAAGTACCGGTTGTCATGAGCGCGGACTTGATAGCAGAAGCTGACCATGTTGGGTTGAAAGACTTGACATAAGCAGCAGCTCCAGTGACATGTGGGCAGGACATGGATGTGCCTGAAATTATGTTGTATGGAGATAGTCTGTTGTCACCTTCAGTTCCGGATATAGATGCAACTTCAGACCATGCAGCCACAATATCAACTCCTGGAGCTGTCAGATCCGGCTGCCAAACAAAGTTCAATACATTAGATCAGTCAAAAAGTCAAGGGTTCGAGCACGACCGCATCATATTTATTATATGATTCTGAAATTGTCCAGTTCTTACTAATTTTTTTTTAAAAAAAAACAACGTGATTGATTACCTTGAGAATGTCAGCAGTGATTGGATTAGGTCCTCTTGATGAGAATGAGACCACAACTGGTGCTAGGCCATCAGTAGTGATACTTGTTTTGCTGATTGTTGCTGTAGGGTTGCTGTTGAAAGAAAAGTGTAAATATTCTGAGACTTGATATTAAAAGTTCATTGATTTGAGTTTATAATTCATGATTATGTTATGAAGTTTTAATTTAATTACCTGGTGGAGTTGAGGTAACTGATAACTTTAGCTCCATCTTCTAAGGTCAAGTAGGAGGCTGGTAGAGGGAAAATGAAGGACACATCTTGGAAGATGTTATCTTGCATAACAGTACCCGCCGCGCCTGCAAGGAGCTGCGCATCTCCAGCACTGATGCTGTCGCAGAATACGATCTTGTCTTTCACTAATGCTTCGTCCAATGAGCCCTCAGAGCAAAATCTTGATTGAGACCCTGTATAGCCCTTGTTAGGTGCATCTCTTCCATAAATCAGAGCTTGTGGCTGACTGGGAGGTGAGAATGTGTTAATAGAGATCCCCTGCAAAATCAGACAAAAATCATTACTTCGAATCTTGACGAGGCCAAAGTTATAAGTTGATTTTGACAGACAAGATTAAGGTTGGATTACCTCAAATGTGGCATTGTTTCCCAGCTGCAGAGCAGTCACAAATTTTCTATCAATGCTACTGGCAGCGACTGAGAGTGACCAGGGCGAGAAGTTAGTGATTGTGCCCTCGTCCGGGCCAGAGTTGCCGGCTGAGTTGGAAGTCAAGATCCCATTTTTCATGGAATGGAAGGCACCAATGGCAATAGTGTCTTCAAAGTAATTCTTTGGAAATGAGCCACCAACAGAAAGGGAAATCAAGTCCACTCCATCAGCAATAGCGTCGTCAAACGCAGCTAAAATGTCTTCGTCTGAGCAGCCATCAGACCAGCATATCTTGTACGCTGCAATCCTTGCTGAGGGAACACCTCCCCTAGCCGTCCCTGACCCGATCCCGTATAGGCTTGCTCCCACAACCGAGCTACCTGCTGCTGTTGATGCAGTGTGGCTTCCGTGGCCTTCAGTATCTCTTGGCGAATCAACATCACCTGGTGGTAATCCACCCAAATGGTATGCTTTGGCTCCTATAAGCTTCCTGTAGTGGCACATTCAGGTTACTTTGGACGCAAGTAATTTCAAATTTTCAGATTACTTTGGACGCAAGTAATGTCAAATTCCAGTATTCCACAAAATAAGAGAGAAGAAGAAGGCCTTCTTACTTGTTGCACGTGAAGTTCTTGGAGCTTTGACATGTGCCTTTCCATTTTGCAGGGGGTGGGCCAAATCCTTTGTCGTCAAAACTGGCTGACTCCGGCCACACTCCGGTGTCCAGCACTCCGATGATTATGTCACTTTCGAGGTTTGATCTCTTATTACTTTGAGTTAAACCCATGAAGTCCCACGATCGCGTCGTGTGGAGCTGCTTCTTTTCACTGGGGAAAACTGATACAACTCCATCCATTCCTAAAAAAAAGCCATTATTGCATCAAAGTTAAAACTCAATCCTAGAAATTCAAAATCCATAATTTTAGATCGATATCAGAGTCGAACAAATATTAATTTTCACATCCAACCTGCTAATCTTTCGGCTTCAAGCTTTGTCAGTCTCGCAGCAAAGCCATTGAAGCTCTTTTGATAGCTGTGGACGAGATTGCTTTCCTGAAAACTGTCATACCAAATTCATTAATGAAATGAGCCAGTAACTACCTTAGTGAAAATCTTGAGGTACAAGTAAATACCTGTCAATGTCTGAGGCTTGTTGCAGCATATTAGCATGAAGTGATGAAACTGAGAAACCAGTTGGAAGCTCACCCATGTAAACAATGTAAAGCTGCACACAATAATTAATCAAACATTCAATTACTTATTTTTTTGATGCAAAACATTCAATTACTATTAAAAGTAAAAAAAAACATCACAAGATAAATCCTAAACCTTAAGCTCTGTTTCATTTTTTGGAACTTTTTTCTTCATAACTTCAACATATGCATCAAAAAATTAATTGTGTATAAAGTGATATAAGTTTTGTTACTTTTCGATCATCGGCAGCAGAAGCTGCAGCACTGGAGGCAACGACGAAGACAGCAACCAGCGCAGCGAGCAGCCCCATTTGGCGACAGCAGTTGTTGAAAGAAGCCATTTCTTGTTTGATGCTTATATGGTTTGAAACTAGGTTGAATTTATAGCAGAAATGATGCAAGAACAAGTCAAGGATGACATATAGTGATCCTCGCCTACAAGTGCAAACTTCCAAAGACGGCAAAGCTACATGTGTTTTTTATATATTGTTAGCTCAGTCTGATCTTCTGTTATCAAAAACCTTAATAAGGTCCGTCCTTCCATTCAGGGGCGGACCTAAGTCATATATATTTGCCCCCATTGATTTGTAAATTGAAAGTTGAGCAAATATTTAAGAGTTAATGTAAAAAATTTACTTAACAAAAATATGGAAGATTTATTCCTTTTTAAAAAAATAGGTAATATTGACAATTAATTATTATATTATTAACGTTTTAAGTATATATTTATTATGTTGTAACCAGTGTTATGTCATATATAAAATAGTAAGGGAGAAAAGGATCCGGTGCAAAGTTAAATTTTTGGTACAAAATACAAACTAATCATAGCCCTTGATCTTGTGATTTGAATGGATGAGATTAAATCTTAATTTTTTGGAATTTTTATTGGTGACGAATTATAAAATGAAACTGACGAATTATGTCGTCTTTTCATTTTTCGGCTCGTCTTTTTCATTTTTCAGCTCGAAAATAAACTGACGAATTATAAAATGATTTTGACAAATTTATATTTTGTACCAAAATTTAACTTTGTACCTGATCTTGACCCATAGTAAGGGTTTAAGTTTTAAAAGGTTTTCTAAGTTTTTAGTTAAATTGTTTGCTCGGTTGGTTTAGTTGTAACAAGTTTGATTTCTAATATAAAAAAAAAGTTTTTAGTTAAATCTGCCCTACTATATCAAAAATTTATAATATATACATTTTCTTTTTTTGGCCCCAGTAAAAATTTTTTCTGGGTCGGCCACTGCTTCCATTAAATTTAATGCACAGTACAGTTGTACATGAAAATGAGGATAATCATATTGTCAGTCCGGCAATTGTTACATCTTTGCGACAGTTGTACATGAAACATTTAATTTGATTACTTAAACCAAAATAATTTAAATAATGGTTACTGTCAAATCAGATTCAACTCTTTGCTCAGGTTAAGGCAACCAATTAAGCCCTCGTTGATGCAGTGTTTTGTTTTCAGTCTACATGGCTACCTTAAAGATGCTTATACAATTAGTTAATACAGGAGACCAGTTTTCATATGAAGAAATAGATTCAGATTCTTTATTGACAACTTCAGGAACTGGATTGTCAAGAGAGGATGGTGCATTTGGATTGTTATTACACACTTTCTCAGTGAAGGAATAAATTGGTTTTGATTCCAAGTTGCTATAAGTCATTGTAAGTTTTCATGACAAGCTCAGACTTTGAGCTGCCTATTTTGCTTGGAACCTGTGAAAGAAAATTAAAGAGGGAAGTTCCCGGTCAAGCGAATATGATCCAAGGTGCAACGCAGACCGTACTTGTTGACAGCCACATTTGCAGCTCTGAATCCACCCCCATAGGTTAAGGATGTGTCGTTCGCGATCTGATGCAAGAAAAACTCTCCCAATTTATGCTCCATATTGGACTTTCCACCTTTCTTGTACGAGGACGTTGAAGTGGAGGAGGATGCGGCTGTTGATGTTGAAGGTGCGCTTCTGAACCCGGGTAGTACCTCTGCCTCAAGCCACATATATGACAGCATTTGGCATATTCCTTCTTCCACCTCAGGATTTAAGCTACGGTAACCTGTGCCACACGATAAATCAGATACCACACCATTAATTACAGAGTTCTGAAAGCAGTGAAATTTTGATAATAGTTACCATTTAGCCGTAGCCAGCCGTGCATTAGCTCGTGTGTGAGAATGGCACCGGTTAATAATCTGCATAAGAAAAAGGCCTGTCATTTAGAACAGACATGGCTAGAAGGAAGCACTAAATATGAAATGAAATTACAGTAACCTTGGGAGGCCATATAGAACAAGAATTGCTGTAACTTCACATTTCCGTATAAGCTTTTGGGGTTTAGTCCTCATTCCTATTAATCTTTGACCTCCGATTCTTGGTCTCCCAAGTATCTATAAAAGGTGATCACAGAAGTTATTTATTGTTTAACTGCAATGGAAATCGTCAGTACTGGAAAGTGGAAATTTTTAGACAAGTCTGATAACATACACTACTGACAGTTTGCTCCTCAGAGAGGCATAAGCCTCTTGTCTCGGGCATGTGATGGTACCCCTGGAAATGAGGCTGTCCATGTTACTTTTAATATCGTAATGAAAACTAAAGCTATAGGTAACAAGACAGATCAACTTACACTTTTCTCCCCGACTTTGGCTTCATTGAGGGCTTGCCTTTCAACAAGAAGCATTGGGATCTGCTGATCCAGCCTCATGTTCATACCCTCATAATAGTCTCTGATTGTGTGGTAGAGAGGCTGACAATCCCCAGTATCCATGATAGACGATTCCATGCACTCCAAACATAAACACCGACCATCTCCCAAAGAAATATATCTAGCATTCCGTGACTGGAGGTGACAGGCATGATGTATATCAGATCCAAAATAAGCATACCCCGAAACATATTCTGCATAGGTTTGAATCATCCATGACCAAATGTAGCATTTATCAGTTCACATCAGTACCTCCAGTCTTTCACAGCTACAACAGCGTGCTGTATTATCATGCTCGTGAGATGGGCAGTATTTTTGCGACCAGAATGGATGGCACCTGTACTCGATCAGACCAGCCCCATTTGTTGGAATCTGAAATATTGAAATTATAATGTCAAGATGAAGAATACCTATGCTGCTAACTAAAAAGCACAGACAGACTAGGCCATCAAAACTTTTAAAAAGTACGTCACACCCAAAATCAGGCGCGCTTTTAGCAAGAAAGGGGCATGAATACTTGATTTCTTACAAATAGATGACAGACTTCGCATCTGGGATGTGTCCACTCTTTAAAGCAAGATTTATGGTATGCATCCTTGCCTGACAAGGAAAACTTGACTCAACAGAGAAAGCAAGTAAGAGATAAATAAAAGAGAAAATCATTATCAACAGCAAGACTTTCAGTTATTGAGTACCTCATGCTCAGTGATTGGGTGATTACAAGCTCGACACCTGAAGCACTCTGGATGGAAAAACATTCCCATGCATCCTAAATAATTGGCATAGCCTATTTCGCGGTGGCAGCCACCACACAATCTGCATGATGGGTCCAACCCACAGAGATTACTCTTAGAATACAACATTGCAGTTATATGACGGCATTACTCTTAGAATTTGATAATGCCAGCTGAGACAATTAATTTCTTGTGGCTCCAGTTTGGACTCGAAAAGAATATGAGTTCTGTTTAGCTACATTAAACTGATGCAGCTTTTTCATCACATATATACTTGTAATTAATTTTCATTTCGTCCCTAGGAGTTTTTTTGGGGGGGGGGGGGGGGGTGGGTAGGATTTTAGTGATTCACTTGTTTTACCCGCACTGGAATAATTCAACACTATTTGATTCCAAGATGGCTCTCATGGTAAATAGGGCAAAAAGTTAGTAGTCCTTATTGTGAAGCCAGAAGAAACCAATATCAGCTTGGAACCAAAACAAGCTAATTAGAATTGAGCTCAACCAAAAAGGCCAAATGTGTTTTCATAGCTTGCCTGTATCCATTTGGATAGTAATGAGTTGGCTGATTAGCAGGATACGGGGGTTTATTCATTTTCTCTTGAAGTTTCCTTGCAAGACCTGCATCATTGTCTGAATTCCAACCGCGCCCTAACCAAATACATTGTTTAACATTCTCATAGAAGAATTACTATGAAAAGGGCAAACAGAAAAAACATACCATATACGATAGCACAAACATTATCTGTGCATTCCTGTAAAAATATGCAGTAGCGAAATCTGAGGGCATACCATTTGGTCTGTTTACATCTTCACCTAGGGAAAGTGCAATTGCCCGATCAAGCTCCTCTTTCTCCTTGTTCCCCCTATGACGGTTATCCTGTAAACAGATTATAAGATGATTACCAACGGCTGCAACAAATAAAAGGAAACCTGAAAACCAATGACCTGTACTTTATTAACATGACAAAAGTTTTGAGAAAAGCTGGATTAAGCATAAACTGAGGAGGAGACGCTATGAAGCGCAATGGCCTGAGACTCGAGGCTATTAATACCAGTGATCTGGTTGGGGCTCGCCGAATCATGTTTTCGTCTCCAAGAAACTGAGGATGCTGCTCACTTGATGTGCTCCGCCCCAAACCACCTTTAAAAAGTTTGCTCAACCATTTCATCAATTTTGTTTTTTTCTCCGAGTGGGAAACAGCAAAGTGCCCTGTAGAGCAGTGATTTCTCAAAAACCAAACACATGCAGAAGCACAACAGCCTCAACAATCACTATGGCATGAAGATGATATTAAACTAACTGGCTAGTAAATATCAATTACAGAAAAGACTAGCATATCATTATCACATAATCACATTCTTCTACAAATGCACTCCTATTCGTACACTCAATTAGCTACAGACATATCCATATACGTAGATCTGAAATTCCAGCAAGACATGAACACTGAGTAATTTTGTAAAATTTCTAGAAAAAAGAGAGGGAAAAACAGTGCATATGTTCTGACCGTGAATACAAGGCTGAGAGATGTGGTTCACGTCAGAAGAAGCCATAAATAAAACAAAGGGAGAGTTGGAAAAGGACAGGAGGAGAAAGAAGAGCTTGAAAACAAAGCAGCACAAGTAGAGAGGAGGGGGAGGACGCAGGAAGAAAGCATCATAAAAAGTAACGATCGAGAGAAAAGGAAAAGGAATCAGTGATGAGAAAAGTAAGGTGCCAAAATGCAGAATGGTGGTGGTGGGAGAGATTCTTAGCTTGAGGAAAGAAAGTTGCTGATGAGGAAAAGTGAGGTGTTGACGGCTACCAGATGCTTCCGCTTCTGACGACGATGATGTAAAAGGAGGAGTTGCAGCGGACAGCCGAGAGAGAGAGAGAAAAAAGTGAGTGGGATTCTCTACGCCGTGGAAATTGACGAATTCGAATCTCTTCGCTTTCCCTCCCTCCCAACCCCTCTGTAAATTTTTTTTTTCATTATTTAATTATTATCTTCTGTAGAAGAAGAAGGTTGAAGATGAAGATTAGTCATCACTCTATCCATATCATTTTTAGTCATCCACTTCCGTATATTTACAGAAACACCACCACCTTGAAATGTCAACATTATTCATATAGGAGTAATAAGTAAATTGAATGGATTTGTTTCCACTATCACGGACTCTAGGTAGTTTTAAGAGAAAATGACATAGAGGGTGAAATTGATAAATTATGACTCGAATCATGAAAATTGATTATTAAATATAATTTTAAAATATTTTAATCCTCATATAATATTTAAGTGATGAAATATCACTCCGTCAATTAACAAAGTTAACTAAACGAATGAATTGAAAAAAAAATTTCTTATTCTTAATTGTGAAATTAGGGCGAATGAGTTGGCTCGTGTGGTAAGCAACTCCCCGATTGCTAACAAAGCCCGGATTCGAAAGTCTCTACCTTAATTTAAAAAAATGAGAGAACAGGTACTAATCTAACTAACCAAGCCTTACCCCAATCAAAAAGAAAAATTGTGAAATTGAAAATTAATGTTAATTCATACCGTAATTTGCCAATGGTTTGAACTATGAAGTTGATACTCGCTTGTTTGTCATTTTCTCTGATTTTTAATTTTATTTTCCGAAATGATAAATAAAATAAAATAAAAATCCGTTTCAATCAGATTGAAGTAATGAACACTGCGCTGTTCGTCATTGATCACCATTTCTAGGGTTTCTGTTTTCGTCCACTAACCCACGATCTAACATCGTTGCTGTCGAAGGCGGGAGGGATTCAGACTCGGGATGGCATTGCAAGTGCAAGGTGGAGGCAGTGGTAACACCATGGACCCTGCTTTGGTCGACGATATCATCCGACGGCTGTTGGGTGTCCGATCGGTTCGACCAGGCAAGCAGGCTCAGCTCTCTGAGGCGGAGATCAAACAGCTTTGCGCTGCTTCTAGGGAAATCTTCATGCAGCAGCCTAATCTCCTTGAACTCGAAGCTCCTATTAAAATCTGTGGTAATACTTTCTGCTTTTTGTCCCTTTTACCACCTTAATTTCAACTCTGGCTCTATGTTAGGGGAAGCAGATCAACTTTATGTTGGTATATCAAAAACTTGCTCGATATGTATATATGTGAAGGTTAGAGTTTGATTTATTTCACTGAATTCTAACCAAGGTTAACATTTAATAGATCCGAAAAGGGTTCTGTGCTCGATTTTGAACTTAGAAGGATGTGTAAACTGCTGTGTATGATAGCAGGTGAAGATTTAGTCGTTTAGAATGTTACGAGATGTAAGCTTACATTGTCTGATATGTAGAAGATTTGAAGTCCTTTTCAGTTGAAAGTTTTCTTTTTGCCATTTTCAGTTTCTCTGTTATATACATTTTGTGATACTTGGAGGTTGATTAGGAATGTATCCGTTTGTGATTGTAACTTGTAAGTGTGTTGTGATGCATAACCGGTTTCTGTGGCTTACAGTAATATTATAATACTTGACGACTTGTATTTGATGCTATATGTGGAACAAAGGAAGAGGAGGCAGACCGATCTTGGTGCATATAATCATAACTCTCAATTTGTCAGCACTGAAAATTCAGTGCAGTCTCTTACTTGTAATGCTTTTACTTTGAATGTCTAGTCTTGTATGTGAATTCACCTCGGATACTTTTTTGGGTGCTTCAGGTGATATTCATGGGCAGTACAGTGATCTATTAAGACTATTTGATTATGGGGGTTTTCCTCCCCAAGCCAACTATCTGTTCTTGGGGGATTATGTCGATCGGGGGCGACAGAGCTTGGAGACTATATGCCTCTTGCTTGCCTATAAAATCAAGTATCCAGAGAACTTCTTTCTGCTCAGAGGGAACCATGAGTGTGCATCAATAAATCGTATATATGGATTCTATGATGAATGTAAGCGACGATTCAATGTGAGACTTTGGAAAGCCTTTACTGAGTGTTTCAATTGGCTTCCCGTGGCAGCCCTGATCGATGACAAGATACTGTGCATGCACGGTGGCCTGTCCCCTGATCTTATGAACTTGGATCAAATTAGGAACTTACCTCGACCTACTGCAATCCCAGATACTGGCTTACTTTGTGATTTACTTTGGTCAGATCCTGGTACAGATGTCAAGGGTTGGGGTATGAATGATAGAGGCGTCTCATTCACATTTGGTGTTGATAAAGTTTCTGAATTTCTGAGAAAGCATGATTTGGACTTGATTTGTCGAGCCCATCAGGTAACACCGTTATACTCTGGTCTATGGTTCTGTTCTTATGCCTGCTTTTATCAATAAACCATTATCTTTTGTTTTGTAGGTTGTAGAAGATGGGTATGAATTCTTTGCTGACAGGCAACTTGTTACCATCTTCTCGGCTCCAAATTATTGTGGTGAATTTGATAATGCCGGTGCAATGATGAGTGTTGATGAAAATTTGATGTGCTCCTTTCAAATTCTCAAACCTGCTGAGAAAAAGAACAAGCTAATGTCAACAAAAATGTGACTCTGCAGAGTTGCAGTCATATTGTCCCTAATTTAAGCAAGGTGAGCCCTTACTGTAAACATAAACCGTTTGTAAGCTTTGTACCGTTGCAGTCTCTTAGATACACGATCCTTTTGGTTTGTAAAGGGTACTTACTATATCCAATCTAATATATATGGAGGGGATAGCCTTCCCTACTTATCTCCCATCTAATTGTTTGTTAAATTTTATCCATTGAATAATTAAACTCATATAATTTTTTGGGTAATTTTTTCAAAAAGTAGTTGGCATATTAAAATAGTATTGAAATGTTTAGTGTTAGCAATTTATCAATAGCAAAGTTATTATTTGCTTTCAGTACAGCTACATAGTTAGCTTCTTTAATACATGTGGTTTTTCTATAAAATGATATTGTTACACATTTTCCTCCTGTCTAAACTATTTCTGTATATTTACACGATCGTTTACCAATTATTGTGTAATGTTGACATCAATTTAGGGGTTAATGAATGATAAATATCTGGTGGCCCAAATTCAAGCACATCAGAAGCGTCACTGACCAAACCATGAGTTCTTGCGTATGGCTCTGCCTTTGGCATGTGTATAAGATCACTCAGGACATTAGGTTTATTTTTCTATTGTTGCTGCTACATTTTTTTTTTGGGATGGATATTGTTGCTGCTACATTAAAACTGAGGGTTCCTGCTTTGTGTGTTTGGCATTGTTCAAAATTCCGTGCTGACATGTACTTGTAGGCTGAAGATAAAAACAACTGTGAATGATTCAAGCATGAGAGGTGCTGGCTGCTCCATGCTGCAAGTGCAACTGAAGTAGTGAGGAGTGTGTTCCCGATCTCCACTTCTGGCGTGGAGATGTAGTATGATATTAGGATGCACTCTTATGTACATATGATACCCATGCTTGTTTTGGTCATTATGTTCTTGTTTTCTGGAGCCTTGAATTTTCAACTTGTTTGTTGATATAGTATAGTAAACTGGGTTTGTCATTTGTGGTTTAGGAATCACCATTAGCCCTAAAATGGGTCAGTTGTCTAGATTCGTCCATCTTACCTTAGACTGTCGAGTGCTGCAGGGCGTATTTCCATCCATTCGTCCTGCCACTCTTTGCATGGACAGTTTGAGATTTGATAGTCTGTAGACACAGATGAAAATCAAGCAACTCATCAGAGATCCAGCAACCTTCAGATTTGATCAAAGAGAGACATGGACAGACAAATTCAATTTGTTATAAAAAAAAGCATTTATTTTCAAACAAAAAATATAATGAGATTTCTGCAAAATGTTTGTCATGAAGTTATAGGCGAGTATTTCACCATCTGAAAAAACAAAAGAAATTTGTCTGCCCATGTCTCTCTTTATTCAAAAATAAATGCTATTTTTGAAGTCGACAATTTTAAAGAAAAATCATCTCAAAAATGCTTTAAATTAAATAAGTATTGTTCATAATACATATATAAAAAATAGTTGATGAATAAAAACTGTGTGGCATCGCAAATAAAAAGGAAAGGCAAGAAGCCACCAGTTTTACATTTTGATTTCAAAATCTTCGCCGGCTCGCGTCTCTCTCCTCCGCATTAAATCAGTCGGTTCCGTTGCTTGTTAGAGAGACAAGCGAAAACCCTTCCTCATCCGCCTGTCAATTCGAATTGGTATTCTCCGGATCCTGGCTCGCTTCACGACGTGAATTTTTTTGAATTTTAAACTTGAAGGAACGCGATGAAGTTGTCAGATCCATCAATGGCGCTACTTGCCGTGAGCGCCAATGATACTGTTAAGCTCTTCGACATCTCAACCGACCCTGGTGATCCTTGCACGCTCAGTTACACGCCGTCTCCTGGCTGCTTGATTAACTCTCTCAAGTGGAATCATACCAGTCAGTCTTTCTTATTCCTTTTTATTCGTCTAACTACTGCATCCTGGTTAGTAGATTTTGAAATTGTATTGATGATTGGAATTGGTGGAGTTTGGGCTCTAGTTGTATGTTATATTCCTCTAATTTGGTTACCAGGCAGTGAATCCAATTTAGTAACCCTGATAGTGCTGCCAACGGGAACTGCATTTGAATTGGATTTAAATGAAATGTGCAGATTTAGTGGTGGCTAGTGCTGGTGATGATAAGAAGATTTCCCTTTGGAGGAACAATGGGCAGAGTTTAGGCACCATTCCTACTTCAGGAACTGATAGTGGTGATGGGATTGAGGTAGCGGACATTTTCGGAAAATGCGCATAATCCTCATTTACAAAATATATTCATCGTTTTCCAGTCTTGTATTAGAAATCCCCAAAATAGCATAGCTACAGAAGCTGTACTGTAAGTATCAGCCGTAAGTCAAACTACCAGCATTAGCATCTAATGTTGCTGACAAATTTTTCTACTAATAGAACCTCCAAGGTCATGCTCTTTTTATCATCTTCTGCTGACAGGAATCAATAATGGCTATCAACTTTAGCAACAAAAGTTCCAGATACATATGTTCTGGGGGGAGTGGCCATGTAGTGAGAATCTGGGACTTGCAGAGAAAGCGCTGTATAAAGTGGTTGAGGGGTCATACTGATACAATAACAGGTGTTGCATACAATTGCAGAGACGAGTATATGGCTTCCATCAGTTTGAGAGGGGACCTTATCCTTCACAACCTTGCATCTGGTACACGGACTACTGAATACAAGGATCCCAATGAACAGGTAGTCCTGAGTATTCTAAAACATTGTTATGGTACTGCTTTTTCTGTGGTTTTTACGTACTAACTGTGTCATTAATGGACTATTAAGACCAGGTACTGAGAGTGCTTGATTATTCTCGAATCAGCCGGCACCTTTTGGTCATTGCTGGTGACGATGGATCCACGCACTTATGGGATACAACTGGCCGCAGCCCAAAGGTACCTGATTCTCTTATTTGGTATGTACGACAGCATATATGAAGTGACATGTAGTGGTGAAAACTGAAAATTATAATTCAAAATGTTTGTGCTAGTATATTTCTGGTGTAATTGGCTTGCTTTTTTGTCTCTTGGCAATGCCGTCGTGGTTGATCACTAATAACAATTTTTGCCTTTCTTCAGGTTTCTTGGTTGAAACAACATTCTGCACCAGTTGCTGGTGTTGGCTTCTCACCATCACATGATAAGGTCTCTTCAGACTTCTTGTTTTCAGTTCGAAACTATATTGCAAAAGGTTATGCCCTTGTTTGAACTGCATAGTATCTTCATGTCGCTGTCACATGTTTCTCTTAATTGCAGACGCTTGCTAGTGTTGGGTTGGATAAGAAGTTATATTTGTATGATTGTGGTTCTAAGAGAGCCACATCTTGCATACCGTATGAGTCCCCTTTCTATTCCTTAGCATACAGAGATGATGGTTGGGTATTAGCAGCTGGAACAAGTAATGGCAGGGTGGTATTTTATGATGTTCGTGGGAAACCCCAACCCTTCACTGTTCTGCGCGCTTATGGTAGTTCTGAGGTCAGCTTTCTCCTAGACCTTTTTACACAACACAATATAGTACTTCTTAGTTTGTGTGGGTTTCTCTTCTTGCTCTGACTTGTATCACGTTGAGTGTGGAATCAGCCAGTGTACTATTTTTTGTTGCATTTGTTACGTAGTGGCATTAGCGGTTTACTGCAGCTTTTAATCATTTTATTTATAATTATAGATTGTCACTTTCAATGCTTTACACAATTAATGATGTTATAGAGTATTGGTCAGTAGGTCCGTGACAATTTTTTCCCATTTGATGTTCTTCTGACATAATCTGTAACAATACCAATTGTTCCCCTATGTATTGTTGAATGGTCCTTGATTTCCAAGTAATCTCGGGCTGAGCTCTTTCTTTGGGCTTATATACCACAATTTCACCCTGTTTACAGAGAAGCTGTAGCTCCATTAGGTACTCGTTTTAAAATTAATGTTTCTCGCAAAGTACTATTTTTTGAATTCATTGACAGCTTATACCTTGCATAGAATGTAATTAACCAAAGTAGTATTATTGAAAATTGGCAATCACATATTCTAACCTTATACCCTACATAAGATTGTGTTATTTCATGCTCGAATTGGTATTAACCATATATCGGTAGCTCGAATTGGCAATCCACTTTAGTGTTGTTAAAGTCCAACTCATTTTAAACAAAAAGAACACACCTTATGTTTAAATGATGAAGAGCATCTACATGCTTTGAGATGTTTGCACTGGAAAGGTTTATTGCACATGTTATATAGTGATCCCAAAATATTAGTCCATCTTTTCATTCTCTTTTTAAATGTTCAGTTACTAATTTCAGTAAACGCAAGTACATTCATCGTCAATGTTTTTCCTCTGTGTAATTTGCAAGTACTTTCATTCGCAATGCTATTGTCATAGATTCTATCTTCACCTTAACTAATTAAACATACAATACCTTTGAATGTTAAGGGGTAGATATTTTTTTTGACTTAATTCCTTAACAGGCGAGAGTAGTGAAATTGCACTAATAAAATTGGGCGGAGGGGGTATAATATTTTTATGTAAGAATCTTAATTTGACATAATATGCCTTATCTTATTTCTTTTGAACTAAATTGTTTTTGTAACCATGCCCATGCAGTTCTCCTTCCTTGATTCTTATTATATTCAAAACAATTTCAGGCTGTTACAAGTTTGTGCTGGCAAAGATCAAAACCTGTTGTTGTGAGCGAAACTTGCACAGCGGAGATTGCTCTTTTAGGAACTTCCGTTGAAGATTCAGTTCTTATGCCGGACCCACTCCCTTCAGCAACTACATCAAACCTTTCCCTTTCGACATCAATCCCAAGTTCTCAACCCTCTGGACGTCTGGGCCTCACATCAGAACCTCCTTCCCTTACATCAACTAGTGCTGGGTCAATGTCGAATGTACTAGATTCATCCGCAATGGATGAAACACCACAGCGGTATCCATTAAGGCTGGTTGACAAGCCGTTGAGATCACATGCTCTTCGATCTTATAATTGTAAGGACGACATGGATGTATTTTCTCCACTTGGGGATGTTCATCCAGTAACTCCTTCATTGGATAAATTGTGGGATGACCATGAAGGGACGAAGAAAGGTCAACTTCCTGCTGACAAGAGACCTTCGTCATTGTTGTTTCCTTCATCAATATGGAGAATTCCTATCAAAGAGGAGGGGGCTAATGGTCACCCAACATTTGACCGGAAATCTAGTTTGACTTCAAAACAGGTCTGTGAATACTTTGCACAGTATATAATATGTACTACTCTAGTCCAGTCTCAGATGCCCTTCACTATTTCATGTGCAGGATGATGTTCAATCTTCATTTATAATGTTAGAATCTTCCCCAAATCACTCTTCCAAGGCCGATGCTGCTTCCATTACGCCTCCAGAAGCTTGGGGTGGCGAGCGATTTTCTGATAAGTTTACTCAAAATCGCCAGTCAATAAATTTTCCATCACGCCTTGGGAGCTCTACTTCTAGTGGACTGACATCTGGGCCAATGTTTTCTGGATTAAATGATTCAATATTATCTACAAGTCATTCAAGTATGAGCTCTTTAGATGGCCCTAGCTTGGGCTATGGAAATGTACTCAACAAGGATGTTACATCCAGTTTCGATATTCCGTCCGTGTTATCTGAACGTACCGCTCCTAGTACTGTGACTACATCTTTCACTGCGAAAAGTGTCTTTGGACAGACTAATCCTGAATTTCCAGGAGCAGCCTCCCTTAATCTTCCAAGAAGATTTTCAACTTATGCTGAGAGGATAAGCACCAATCCTGCCTTTGCGGATGGGACTTCTTTTGCAGATGGGTCACCAAAGACAAAGAAAACTGGAGTCGAAACTAGAGATGATTTGTTAAATAGTCTGATTTCCAGGTCTGATACATCGGCTGGCATGGACTCTGGAAATGTTTTGGCGGCAAATGTATGTCAATTCTGTTATATTACTCGTTAGCATTTCAGTGTACTTTGCAGACTTTTGATAACCTTGACTTTGATGAACTAAAATGGTTAATTTGCAGGGAGGCGGACTCACTCATACTCCAAAATCCTTAGGCCAGCAAGATTCGCAATATGGCTCATCGTTCACTAATCAGCTATTTCAACGCACTCTGGAAGAAACTCTTTCCTCCTTCCAGAAATCCATACATGAAGACATGAGGAACCTCCATATTGAAGTCATAAGACAATTTCATATACAAGAGGTAAGCAAATATAGGTAGTAGTAGTACATATGGAGTAAAATTCATCCAAGCTTCATTGTGCCTTTTCTTACAACTTCCTTATCTATTGCTTCACCACCAGATGGAATTCTCAAGCGTGATGGGAAAAATGCTCGAAAATCAAGCCGAGTTGATGAAAGAAGTGATAGCTCTTCGCAAAGAAAACCAGCAGCTACGGCAATTGCTATGAGCACCCGAAAAGAATTCAATTATTTTGTTCTAGGACAGTATATCTTGTCTTCTGATGAGTAATTTTCTTGTTGATTTAGGTGCAGCAGCGCAGGTTTGGTAAATCAGTTGCATGATATATAGTAGTTAACCCCTGTTGCGAATTTATTGATCAGGAGAGTGAAAATGAAAATGAAACAAGTTGTTTGTACAGTTGCCCATAAGTTTCCATTGACTGAAGCAATGGGGGTCAATTTTGACTCCATAATTGGACACTTAATTTTTATAGTAAATAATTAAAAGTAAGATATAAAACTTATTTAACATGATAATTTATCTTAAATTACGGGATGAAACATATGTGTTAAATAGAAAAATATTCGAGGGATGAAAATGACCATTCATAACATATCAATGATTCTCCCTATCAAAAAAAAAAATCAAATTAAGTTTTTACTGAAAATGAAATTTTAACTAGTTAGCGGCCCAGGTAAATCTTCGATCAACAGAAATTACTTTTTTCTCTTTTCAAGCGGTTGTAGTGTAAGCGTTGAAGATGATCGTGCGAGGTGAAGAAGCAGGTGTGGTTGGGTTGTTGCCATGTGTGAGAATTACGCCAGTCTTTCTTTCAGCCATTTCCGTGGTTCAGTTCCTGTGAGTGTTGATTCTTTTTTCTCCTATTGCTTTCTCTGTAATCAAATTAATCAGAATGCCGAGTAGTTCGTAGTCTCGATTTCCTTGTATTACAACAAATGATGCAGTGTTTTCTAACGCTGGCATAGAAATATGAGATGTTGTGAAAACCCTAAATTTGCCAATTTATTTGATTTTAGGAGTTGTGGATTCTCAAGTTTGCATTGCTTTGATTCAATTTCTGTTCAGTATCATTTTGTAAATGGAAAAATAATTTAGATGTTTATACTCTCTTTTGTTGACCTGATTTTGCCTGTTTTTAGACTACACTCTGATGATTGTATGCCACTTCCATGCTGTTATAGAAATGAATTATTTGCAAAGAGCCTAGTTCAGTTATTGAAAAATTTGAGCCTTGAGGGGTTGGGAAAAAAAAAGAGATAGGAGAAAACTTAAGATGTGTGTTTATCTTTTGTATTATTTTCTATCTTAGTTTCCCATGGTAAACCAAACAATATGGATCCACGGGAAAATCATTTTCCCATCAACTTTCTATTTAGTTTTATTTTCATCAAATTCCCCATGATCCAAGTGCAGTTATTGGTTGGTTTTTGCTGCTGGCACTTTTTATATGATGCTATCTTATCAATCCATTTTTGCATTGCACCGGTGCTGGTGGCATCTTTTGCATTGCAAGCGGCTTAGATGTGTTTATCAAAATTAAGCTTATTCCCCCTAAAAAATGGAACTTGGGTAATTAGATTCTGTATGGTGGCTTACTCAGTTAAGGACGTATAAATGTTGAACTTGTTTGGATAGTGATGCAATGTTATAAGGTTGAAGCAGTTGCATCCAAGTGTTGCATATCTATGTGAACAGATTCATACACGAAACAAAGTTGCAAAATGTTTGCAACTATTGGCGAAAGAGACAGTTCTTATACGAGGATACATATGAAACATTATTTTGTTATTTGCAAACTACCCAGTCACGCACTAACTGATTGAGCATGGACATAACTCCCAGGTTCAAGATACAACAACAAATGGATGAATGAGCTCAATTATTGCGACTGGAGCAAGCCTGCCCCTTAGATGCTCTCAAGTGGTAATTAACTGCAGTGTACGTATGTATGTCTGTCTATTCATACAGCAGGAAGAGATGGTGAGTGGGGTGGGGGGACTCCCAACTTTGGCCTCTAATCTATATTTGCCTAAATCAGTAGCTGAGGTGTTGGTCTTTTGTGAATCTGTCACCAATTGAAATCTTTTAAGCACCAAACTAACAGATCTTCATGTTGATTTCCTCATCCAAACTTTGCAGCTGTTTGTCACTGGAAAGTTGGGTTGAAAAGGACATCCAGATGCCCCATGTCCAATGATGTTGATATATCTCAATCAATATCTCTATGTATCCACCATGTTTGACATTCAAGTTTAATAGTCATCATTCAGAATTTGTTAAGAAACTTTTGTAGTGTTCAACTTTCTTTGAGTGGGAGATCTTATATGACATTATTTGAGTTGATTTTTTGTTAGGATCTGATGCCTAGAACACCATATCGTGTGCATATGCTTATTTTGTGGTACACATTTCTCTTCCGTGTAAAATTCTCTTTCTTACAATAATTTATGACAACTAATGTGCGATTTAAGATCTTATAAATCTGTTTATTTGTCCAGGCGTCGGTCTCTAGCCCAAGAAGAAGTATCAAAAGAATCAATCTCGAAGTTTAATTTGTGAGGACACTAGAGATCGAAATTGGTGGAGGTAAGTTCAGAACAAGAAATTAAACACAATTGTGAATATATGATGATATATCAAATATAGGAAATACAATATCTATGAAAATAATTGAGTGCATAGAGAGTTAGCTAACCAATCAAGGCATGACTCTTGTTCACGGTAGCCATCAATTCCTATAATTAGGTTACCTTCCTAGAATAAAAGACGGACACTTTATATAACACTAATTAATGCAAGCTCAAACATGATGATCTGTCTAATTTTGGCTCTAGTTTAGTATCAACTATGCTTTGATTAATCAGTCTCCCTAAACTATTATTGTTAATATGTATCTAGTCCGATTGTTATTGTTTTAGTAGTAATAACTTGCTAACAAAAAAGACCTGTTTTATAATAAGCATCAGACAGACATAGGAGAACACGAATTAGTTAACTAATTTAAAGTTTTGGGCGGTGATTGATGTGTTTATGTAATGTAAAATCACCTAACGTTTAGCTTGTACGTAACTTGCTTTGTTTTGCTTGCTTTGCTAATATAATATATTAGTCACTTTCATAAAAAAGGTTATGTATATGATACCAATTACAAGTCAATGCCCAGTTACACTTAATTTGATTGTTAAGTATTAAACGCGCCTCTGTTGAAAGTTTTGATTATACGTGTGATGTAATTTTTAGAAGCAGCTCAAGTAGATGAGTTCATTTAGCTTTTTGACGCAGAGTGAAAATGGATGATGAGAGAATTCCTCCTTCAACATTTTCTTTATTTGGTCAATTACTCATTAGGATAACTCAAATTAATTCCAGATAAAGCATTCTGGAACTAGCAGGAACAAAAAAACATATCCCACTTGATTTGTACTGATTTTATTATTGATGAATAAACAAGGCATAACTTTCTTCATTAAAAAAAAACAAGGCATAACTTTCATTGTAGTCCTGCTGCAAGTGGTGCATCACAAAAATGATAATAAGCTCAAGTCTAGTAACACTGATTGCACCAAGCAGGTTGCTTTCGCATTCTATAATCGTTTCAACCTGGCTTATAATCTCCATTCATAGCCGAACTTAACTTTTTCTTAGTGCGTGTTACATCTTAAATGTGACATAGAATTATAGATGGCCCAATTAATCCCACAAAGATTTGATACCCCAAATTTTGATTATATTCTGGAAAATGAAAGAACAATAATGATATATCTCAATTATCCAACTTTCCTCCATAAGGAAAAATTATACCACATAACCACAAGCACTTACAGATCTAAAGGCAAGCTTCAATGAAATACGAAACATCAAATCCTAGTCCAACATGTTATGATTATGTATATACACTTAATGTTCTTCATAGTATATATTTGTTGAGAATTGAATTTCGAACAAATTTCCAACTTGCATGCCGATAGTAATAATGATACGCCTAGGTACGTGCTTGTGTTACAACAACACTTGTTCATCTTTGATCTTCTTCAGATCAACAACAACCACACTCACGTTATCACTACTATGTCTAGCAAGGGCCAGCTTCGTCAGCAGGATCGACGCGTCCAAGCACGCCTTGCTCGACCCTTCACCAGATCCACCAATATCGCTCCCGAGTAATGTTGGGGCTTGGGAAGCTGCCTGTTGTTGAGACCTGTTCGCTCTAAGACACATCCTCGCCACGCCGCATGCAGTCTCGTTAGATACCACATCCCACAGTCCATCGCTGGCTAGGATCAGACATTCGTCCTCGTCATCTCGTTCCATTATGTTGACCTCCGGGTCAGGGATCACGTAGGGCTTGAGGTAGTTGTCCCCTATGGCTCGCGACATTGCTAAAACGCCCAGCACCCGCGGCCCATCCCAGTAGATCACTCGCCCACCAGCTCGCTCGATCCGCTCCAACTCGTCCGGTCGATCCGGCTGTTAAAAAAATAAGTCAACAAACATGTCAGCGACTCGACTCAAACAAAACACAAGAAAGGTTGTCGTTTTGATATACTTGGTACAAGGTTAGGTTGTCGAATCGAATGTTACCTTGTGGTCAGATGAGAGAGGGATGGCTACGCCGTTACGGCAGAGCACGGCTCGGGAATCACCGCAGTTAGAGACAACGATCTTCTCCGGAGACACGATGGCGACAACTGCAGTAGATCCGACAGCGTCACACTGCGGCATCTGGAGCTCGCATCTGCAACTGTTGGAAGCCACGCCGCTCGATTTCTGAGCCTCGGCGTCCATGAGCGAGAAGCTTCTTCCCAAAGCGTCTTTCCACGACTGCTCATCCATGTTCGCTTTCTCCAGCTCGCTCTTCACTATATCATGCATCCGAGCCTTGCATCTCGTCGCAACCTATTTAAATAAATAAATAAATCAGCATCTCCGAATTCAAATTACAGAGTCGTATCGATGTTGAGATCGAGAAATGAAGATCTTACATGAGAGCATCCATGGCCGTCAAACACGCCGAAGAAATGACAATCTTTCGCACCGAGAAACGACGGCTTGATCGACACCGCATCCTCCATATCTCGTCTTCTACCACACACCGACGTCAGCCCGAACTTCGCAGCCTCCTCCGTCTTCTCCGGCGCGTCCAGATTCAAATCGATGCACTTTCCTCTCTTCGAATCCTTAACTACCTCGTCGTCTTCCTCGTTATAGCAGGTATGAACCGCGCTCTTGCAGTCGCACGGAAGCTGCTCGATCCTATTCCGCTTCCGATTTCGTTCCTTATTTTCCTGCAGAGGAACCGGCATGAACTTGAACTGCTGCATCTCCATCCTTCTCCGCCTTGATCTCAAACTCGGCTCTACTTGAGCCGCCGTGGTCGCCGCCGCGGCCGACGTCTCCCCCTCCGCCACAACTTCGCAGCACCCAGCCATGAGTCAAATGATCAGTTATCAACACTCGCTACAAATCGCCACTAGCAGAAATTCAGAATCTTGAAACGAAGCTCCTGAAATTTAATTGAAGCAGAGAGAGAAGATGAAAGATTGAGGAGGGGATGAATTTAACCCTGTCATCAATTAAAGAGAGAGAGAGACCCCAAATACCACCTGGGCCTGGTCACGGGCAGGTCCTGCCCGATTCACCACACGGGCAGCCCGACAAATCCCCAGTTGGGAATGACGTTTACGAAATTTTCAATCTCAACCGTCCATCTGCTCATCTTGCACTACTGTAGCTCACCACGTCGCATGAAACGTTACTTTTTATTGAGGGATGTGGTTTCGTGGGCGAATCAGAATTCAACACGGATTAGGTGGGCCGACAATGGTTGGCTGACACGCATGTGGTCCTCATGGTTGGGACTGGGAGAGAGAGAGAGAGACGACTTGCATTTAGGTACAAGTTGAAACGAATTTACCATATTATTATTTTTTCAAATCAATAAGAAAACAAAATTCAATATTCTAAAATAAAAAGGTACAGAAACAGAAGACTAGTAAACAAACGCACACTTGTCGCTGGATAAAGCAACACGTGTCGTGATCGTGGAATACGAGAATCGTGCTTGATTCCATGAATTCAAATCGACACGTATTCCCATCAAAAAAAAATCGACACGTATTAAGTTGCGATTATTATTTATTTAATGTTCCTAATGAGAAAAACAGAACACGATATAAACTTTATAAAGCGTGTCGATTGGGGACAGCTAGGGTTCATGATTAACCACTTCCTTGGAGTATTTTATTTTAAAATTTTGTACTGTTTTAGTATATTTATGTGTCGGGGTTAGGATTAGTTGTGAGAACTAATCAATTTTTTTTTCTTTTTTGGAGAGGGACATTGCAAATTGGCAATTGCATCAAAGTGGAAAATATGGGGATGTTAGGGACACGTAAGGTACCGCATGTCACTGTCGATTGAAAGGCGTAGACTTTAGTATTAACGTTAATTTTATTAGTATAGAGTACTTCCCGAGTCCCGCTATGTTTGTTACTTTCCTTCTAATCAAAGAGTCTGGTTCCTATAAGAAATGATATATTGGTGAGAAATGAGAACTTATCTCATCCATTCATCTTTGTTAATTAATAGCTATGAATAAACAGATTTTATTTTAAATTAGTAATTATCTCAATGTGTAATTAGTCATAAAGGGTAAATTAGGTAAACTAATTAACTCAAATTAATCGCATCAACCGGCGAGACTCCAATTCCTTCTCTGACGGATCACTTGTGGAAACTAATTCGCTTGAGTCGGAGCTTCGGCGCAGGAACGAAGACGACGTCGCAAACCGATTCGACTGAGTCGACGAGCACAACCTCGTCGGAGACGAACACAGCCGCATCGTCATCGCCGGAGTCGGCATCCACTTCTTCCAACAAATCTCCAGCATCGACGTCGTCGTCCTCTACTCCGTCGCAATCGCAATTTTAGGCGAACCGTCGCAAATCGGAAACCCAACAAATCGCTACGCATTTTGCACATGCTGCGCGCCCATCCTTCACATTAACACCACGCTCAGCCTTTACATTAACTTGTTAATGTCTTCTTTGGGCGCGACTCACTTAATGTGAGCGTGGAACGCGGGGCTCACTGTGTAAATGTTACGCATTATCCTTTGAAAAGCTACAAATTTTATATGTAATTGCTACGAATTTTGTATGTACTTGCTACGCATTTTAGTCGTAAAGCACCTAAACATGACTGCTACGAATTTTGTATTGAATTGCTACGCATTTTAGTCGCAAAGGCACCAAAACATGATTGCTACGAATTTTATATGTAATAGGTAAGCAATTTAGTCGTTAAGCAGTAATTACTATGAATTTTGTATTAATTGCTACGCATTTAGTCACAAAATCTCAAAACCATGATTGCTACGCATTATAATTCGTATCAATTACAAACAAAAATTGTAGCATACTATTTTTAGTAATAGATATCAATATTCGTAGCTTTTCAAAGGATAATACGTAGCAATTACACATTGAGCTCACATTAAGTGAGCCGCACCAAAGAAGACATTAGCAAGTTAATGTAAAGAATGGGCGCGGCGTTAATGTGAAGGCTGAGCGCGCGGCATGTACGATTATTGTTCATCCGTCGACTAAAACATAAACCGACGACTGATTTAGGCTGATGCCGACGAATTGTCACATTTCCGAGCAATCCGATGCGATTTCCATGGACGATGACGAAGGTGAGACATACGATTGTGGCCAGATCGGCGTTGACGGAGAACGCCGGGGTTTTGTATAAGATTAGGTTTAACCCTATTACTCATTTACCCTTTAACCGTAATTAAAACGTGATTGTGCGAATAAGTTAGTGGTTATTAACAGTCATTAAATTAATAATCTAATGGTCATTAATACTTCTCAGTTCTCATGAAACATAACACACTCTCATGTGATCTTTATTCCTAATTATAACTTAAATAATTAATCTCAATCAAATCATTTTCAAATTGGTGATCTGTGTGCTTAATGTAGTTCCGTGGACTCTTCCTGTCAATGCTTCAATAAACTAGACTAGGACTTGGAATCTACTTGAGTGACGAATAATATTGCTTTCCAAATTTTGTATTTCTCCAGGTCAGGGAATCCGAAATAAGAACTAAGATAAAACAAGTGAAAAGTACTGGAATAATGAAACAGAATCCAGTTAACAATCGAACGAATCGATCGAATTGATGGAGCAATTTCACTGAGAAAAATCAATCGCATCTTCTCTGGTGTTTTCCGACTTTGATCGAACTCAAGAACCTTCGTTGTCGTACAGTTTTTGATCGATCAGAATACTGATTCAAAACAGTAATCGTGTTGTCGCGCGCCCGGCTCACACAGTACCATTGCGCCCGGTGAATACATTAAGCGCTGGACGCGACGCAATCCTAACGTCTTCATTGAACACGATGTCAATCCGCCACGCCCACAAGCAACATTAGCTTATCGCGTCCACAGAAGACATTAACTCGTTAATGTCTGCATTGGACGCGCCCACTAATGTCTCGTCTGGGCACGGATTACACTAGACGAAAACTCAAAATGAGCTCAAGGGATTTCAGAATACTTCGTTTATTCACAAAACAATCTTTACATAGTACAAACATGTTTTGACCAATAATCACCTAAAATCTCCAACACTTAAAATACTGAATTTTTATTGGTTGAAATAATTTTAAATTGTAAACTTGATTTTAATGTGTACCCCAATTATTGTACTGTGTACATTTTCTCTTCTCCTTAATTAACGTGTCAGTTGACCTTTTAGACAAACATTAACGGACGGAGGGAGGGAGTAATATTTTGTACCATCATACCCTTGTTAAAATTTGTAATTGTTTTGCTAAAAAATTGTAAAATATTCGGATAGAGCACTGTAATTATGTTTTTTTATAAGCACGGTAAAAATGTTTAATACCAATTTTTCATTTTTTTTGATGAGTTGTTTGGTACCGATTTTTAATGCATATCAAACATAGTATTTATAAATAATAATCAGTATAAGGTTCGGCGTGACTACGACACGTGTAAAAGGATGACGTGGATATGAGGACGCACTTGCTTTCTTCCTTCCTCTTTCTTGGAGCCTAACGCTGGGACACGTTTGTTTGGCAACCCAATTTAGTTTTCTTAATCCATTATTATAAAATAGTAAATTCTCTGCCGTCCCATATTCTTTATTACCACTAATTTATCATCTGTAAAATATGCTTTCTCCCCAACTGAATTCATGTATTATGATTAATTGCACATAATAACTCATTCAGATTCAGTCATAAATTATAATGAATGATGTGGTGATATATGACCAGGGAGTGTTCAGTTGAAAATTTTCTTATAATTCGAATATTTAAAAATTTGAATTTCGCTATTAGATTAAGATACCAGTGGCGGATCCAGAGCTTCGTCTGAGGGGGTCCTAAATTTTTTTTTTTCCAAACAACAATGATATATAAGTCGGATCCGGCAAAAAAAAAAGATCCGCTAATGATCCGGTGATTTTTTTTTCGAACAACAGGTTCGCTAATGATCAACTAACCTTCTGAAGCTCATAAAGGTGTCATCCGATGTCCATTGAAGATGATCTACATATGGATCGAAAGCTAGTTGAATGTTCTATAATTTTCATGTTTAACTCAGGATGAAATTCGGAGGTTAAGCCAATAAAAATAGCTACCAAAGATAGATGATTAATTGAAATTTGCCGAAATTGAGGGGTCCGAGCCAATCTTCTAAAGTTCATAGAGGCCTCATCCGGTATCCGTTGAAGATGATCCATATATGTATAGAAATCTTATTGAATGCTCTACAACTTTCATGTTTACTTAAAGATGAAATTTGACAGTTAAGCTGATAAAAACAGTCACCAAAGATGGATGATGATCGAAATTAGCCAAAATTGAGGGGTCCGGGCCAACCTTCGAAAGCACATAGAGGCGTCATCCGGTGTCCGTTTAAGATGTTCTTTATATGGACAGAAAGCTAATTGAATGTTCTATAACTTTTATGTTTACTCCAAAATAAAATTCGGAGGTTAAGCTCACAAAAATAGTGACCGAAGATACATGTATAATCAAATTTTACAAAACATATATATAATATTATATATATATAATTTTTGAGCCAAAATCGAGAGGGGTCC
This sequence comes from Rhodiola chrysanthemifolia, assembly GCA_033675395.1. NCBI lineage: Eukaryota > Viridiplantae > Streptophyta > Magnoliopsida > Saxifragales > Crassulaceae > Rhodiola > Rhodiola chrysanthemifolia. Next base: position 7,948,653 of record CM066206.1, read on the forward strand.
TGGGCCCCCCCAGGCCCCTCAGGACCCCTCGAACCGCCTCTGCATCTTCGAATATACATTTGACATATTTCCGATTAGCAAAGTCAGACTTGATGACGTTGACTTTAATGCAAGTTTGAATATATCATTGGAATAATTATCAAAACAACATCGATTTGATAACGTTTTTTTGTAAACATATAGATTAAATTCTAAAAAAATTGGAGATATATACGAGGTATCGTTTTTTTTTTTAGTGAAATAAGGACAGTGTGTGGTGTGGACCTTAATTGAATATTATGGGTGGCAAAAAGGGAAGGACTAAATCAAATCTTATATATATAGTTGATGAGATGAGTAACACATGTCCATCTGTGTTTCTAGTAGCGTACAATTATTGCTAACCATCTGTCGTCACATGTTAAGGTTTTAAATGGATGGGCAGATTAAGTTTGCAATTGCATTCATGTACCAATTGGAAAAATCTCAACTCCAGATCTTATTGTTGAAATATGTCGTCAAGTCCCACAGATTAGCTAGCTAGCTAGCTACCACTCTCTTGCAATCCTACAAGAAACCTACAACACTAAAATTCTTGTGAACCTTTTATTATTTTCAACAGTTGACGACAAAAACTATGATCGGTAGATCATAACTCTGTACGAAAATAAATTAATAATGTGATGATGGTGTGTACAAGCATGAACTATTTTGTTATTAATAAATTTTATTTTTTATAAAACACATTACTGCCATATAAAGAAAAGTATAACACACTTGAAATACATGATAGAGTTTGAATTTGATCATCAATGCCTTTATATACATAAACAAAACACTAATCATCATCTTCTGACGGAGGTGCGTTTTTATGAAGCCCGCAAGTTGCATGTCTAAATTTATTGCTCCATCCCCATGTCCTCGTCTCGTCGTGATTCAATCCACGTCCACTGATTCCACATGTTAATTAAAGATAGATATTTATTTTATTTTTTCCGTATCAATAAAATAAAGATTTTTATTTTATTTTATGGGGAAACGTCAAAAGAAACTAACAACAAAACATCCTCCAACACACGGAAATAAAGATCTACTCTAGTCTAGTGCTAGCAACACAAAAAAGTAGTGCAGTGTAGTCTAAATTGTGCAGGAGTGACTGCTATGCTAATGAATTTGAGACACGTGTTCCTCTGGGACGTCCCACGACCAGTAACCTAACAACACCTAACTCAGTCCGCCTTTATTGACACTCTGAGAGTGACATCAAACGCCACCGTTTATGTTGGGACATGGGCAGCAAGTTGCAGGGGTAAATATTTCGGCGGTGAACGGTGGAAGTTAGGTTGGCTCAGTGTGCTCGTAACACGTGTATAAGACAGCCCTAAAAATGGCGACACATTGCATCGCGATGCGGAGAATACAATTTTTTTTAACCTTTCGATTTTGTTAAGTTTCTATTTGCGATGCGGAAAATATAATAAATAATAAAAGTGACAGGGACAATTTTTTCGCGCAAATACCGTGACAAGTATCGGAATAAAACTGACACAACTTTATTAAATTTTAATAAATTAGCTACTGGATTTTATAAAAATATAAATGAAACGTTAAACGGATTAAAGAACCAAAACACAAAACAAAGTAAAAAATGATCGGATGGACACTGTATGAAACCAGGGGCGGAGTGTTTTGTCTCCGACATTTTCGAAGGGTCGTACTCTGACAGAGATGTCGGGAATTACGACGCCGTTTGGGGGGTGACTGAGGCTGTCTTTGCTTTCATCATGCACTGAACTGGCATGGTTTGGCTTTGGTTTAGTGTTGTATGTATAAATGCATGCACATACAGTATACATCTAAATGGTATAATCGCAATACTGACACATACGGCCCGATGTATTCTGGATATAAAAATGACCATGCCCATTAGGCATGAACCCAAACTTGCAGCACATTCGAGATAAGAGATCAATATAATCTTATAAAGTAGTATTAAATATCAGTGCCCAAACTTTTTTTTTTTTGATAACAGTGCCCAAACTTTTTAAACGGTTGAATTGTACCATACAATTAGTCCTACAAAAAAATATTTGTCGGTTTTGAAACATTACTTCAGAAAAAACATTTTTTGTTTTGTTTGATAGAACAATGGCATACAACGACCAAGAAACATGAACAACAACCGCACAAAGATAAACTACAAACACAGAAAAACATGAAAATGTAATCCATGTTAAGGTAGTTCTTCCGAAAATTGATGTGGAAGTTTCGCCTACGAGGTGCTTCAAGATCGAAATACACCAAAATGGCCAAACAGAAGAAGTTGCACGAGAGCCATCTTTTTCATACTCTTTTTTATTATTTATAGATCAGGTTGTGTTCACTATTGAACTTGGCCAACGCGCCATGAGGGAGTGCGGTCGATGCCTGCTTTTGTATTCACTAACATAGCCCCAGAAAAATTTATTGTACTGGCCCATTGCGTAGCCAAGTAGAACATCAATTTTACAAGCAGACATTGGAGTTTACTTAATATGCAGGAGCAGATAAATGTTTACCTGTGCCCAGTAACTTCAGTTGACTAGTTTATTTCAAGGGGTGAAACCAAAGGCTGTGAATCCTCCATCAACCGAGATTGTCTGGCCAGTGATGTAGGAGGCAGCTGGTAGACAAAGGTAAGCTACCAGAGAAGATACTTCCTCTGGCTCACCAACACGCTGCATAGGCGTCCGAGAGATTAATTTGTCGACAAACTCTTGCTTGGAAAGCAGCTGGCAGGAAACAAAGCAAATTAGATTCCACGGAATTAATTTGTTGGCATAATTCAGTATAAAAAAAAACATATTAGACATAACGGCTAGCATGATTACAAATTACATACTTTCAGAACATAATAACAACGAAATGTAGTCCAAAGACCACTGACAAGCACAGAGTAAGAAAACTTGAAAAGCGTCTACCCTTGATGGGGCAAGATAAACAATGCAGCACTATCATCTTCATCAGAGAAATTGACTCATCATGAGAATCTAGAAGTCTAAACCAAAATCAAATATTTGACAGGAGTCAACAAATTCAAGCAGTACCAAAGGTCAAAAACATATTCACATGATATCCCGCGAGATAAATGACTGGCTCTCCCTCATAGATCCCTGAGCCTTCGACTAATTTGACTTGATTGAAGTTCAACACCGTAAAAATACTGAAATAGGATATCTCAAAGAATTGTTCCCATATTAGCAAAACAGCAAACGAACACACTACGCAAATGCAAGTGGCGTAAGTATGACATCAAGATACTAGCGTCTAGGAACTCATAGAGACGCATTAGAAAAGAACTAAGAATGGTGGAAGAGACTTACATCCTCAACCAATGAGGTTTTGATGTACCAAGGAGCAACACTATTAACTCTGATGTTATCTTTTGCCCACTCACAAGCCAAATTTCTCGCGAGTTGATTCATCGCACCTAGTAGTTGAAATCAAAAGCCCACACGAGATATCGTCAACTTCCATTTCATGATAAGAATAGAAACGCCAAACCGATGTGTTACCTTTAGTTTGTCCGTAGATAGATCCACTTCCTAGACTGACCAGTCCTGCAACAGATGAAATCAACACAACATTCCCTGCTCCACAAGACTTGAGTAAAGGATGCGCAAGCTGACAGAAATGGTACGCCGATTCAAGGTTGGTGGACATAAGCATAGCATACTCTTCAGCTGTATATTCAACAGTTGGTTTCCTTTTGTTGGTTCCAACATTGTTCACCTAAAAGAAGGATAACAGAAGAACGCAAGCCTTAACAACGAACACACTACAATTGGCATGCATACAGAAATTCCAGTCAAATTATCACTATATGCAATCAACCAATTCATCAACATTCATTTGAGATTCAAACCCTAGATATGAAATGATCCGTCGAAACAGAATTATGACAATTTTAGAAAGAGAAGAAAGTTACCAGAATATTGAGCTTCCCACCGAACAAAGACGAGACATCAGCGAGCAGTGCTTCACGCTGAGCTCGAACAGACACGTCGCAGACCGAACCAGTCACTACAAATCCCTTGCCTTCCCAATCCTTCAAGCAATTGTTAAGTTCAGCTTCATTGCGAGAACATGTATGCACTTTGGCTCCCAGTCCAGCCAATTCCGCCACCACCGCATGCCTGGAGAACAATCAGAATTCAGTTCTTTAATTTCTGAAGAAAACGTAAAGAGAAAGGTAATGAGTCGAACCCGATGCCACGTGTTCCTCCGGTGACGAGAGCGGTCGTCCCTTGCAGCGACCATCTCGATGACGAGCCGGCGCTCTTCGCTTCAGCCATGGCGTTGTGCTGCGGATGATGACGGTCCGATTCTTAAGCAAGGCGATTATTGGACGGGCTCATCTCTATGTACCGTCGATAACCTATCGAGCCACCCCATTCCGAGAAAAAAAAAACATGGAATTTAATTTCAATTTATTATTTAAGATGACAACAAAAAATTTGTATTGCATCCTCTTATTTAATTTTTTTTATGACGAATCAAACATAAAATTATATTTTCCTCCTTTTTTTTTTTCTACCCTAAATTTTTTTCATGTGTGATCCTTTTGTACGTTGGTTTTTTTTTTTTTGATTAAGATGCCAACAGGCAAGAACAGTACAAACCGTCCAATAAAGGCCTAGCAAAGCCCGACCGAGGCAGACGACACTTACAACGAAATATAGAACAGAGAGCACTTAAACGAAACCCGGTACAGCCGAAGCTGACCATTTCCGACCTAAGCCGAAGCCGACAACTTAACCGAACAAGCTAAAAACTACAACTAACAACAACCTAACAACCATAGACAACCAAAAAGACCCGGTCAAGACCGGCCCACCACCACCCATCGGCGAAGCCGCAGACGACAACCACCGGTAAAGCTTCATGTCCTACGCCGCAGTCGAACCCCTCCCGGACGAGATCCCGCCAGCGCAGACCGAAGAGAAACACCAAAAAATCCAGCCGCCTCGAGGCAGATGCAATTACATGTTAACAATATACAGGTTGGTTAGGTAGTAAGACAAACTTATTTCCACTGTTTCTGAAACTACTTTATCGGAGCAATAAGACTTGGCTTCTGAGTATGTCTTCGATGGTGAGGCCAGTTGAGCTATGTTGATACTAGCCGTAGTAAACTGTACAGTAACTTCCTTATCTCCTACAATTAAGCAGCAGCTGCATTGCAGAGACTACTAATCCGTCTCTCTGCAAAATCAGGCATTAAACGGGTCATTCTGATGTTTATACAAAAAAAAAATACTGAGAATTAGAGCGTTTGTAATGAGTTGTGAAGTTGCCTCCAGCAGCAACAAGCTTCTCTACATGCGCAACAATGTGTTTCCTATAAGTGTATTTCTTCAAAGCAGTCAAGTGAACCTTAATGCGGTCAAGGATGAGTTCAAGTTGCTTGTTATCACAGGTCTCGAGCACGTTTTGGACGACATAGTTGGCAAATTGGTCTTTCATCATTGCCTGCAAATGGATCGAGCAAACTTGTTATTGTTAAAACGAACTGCAGTTTTGAATTAGGAAAGATAAATGTTATGAGATTCGATAAACCTGAAGAGGCTCATTTTCATCAATGGATCCTAGTATTTCATCAATTGAGGAGCGCTCAAATGAGAACCCCTTTAAATTTGAGTTTTTTTTTAAAAATGACTCAAACGAGTTTGAGCATTTCAAAAATGACCCACGTGAATTTCATATTTCAAAACTGACCCATTTGTAATGAAACCGGGTCCCCAGGATCCGGTATTATGTGCAAACTCAACACGTGGAGTTCTCTCATTCGAACACGCACATAACACCGGATCCTGAGGATCCGATTTTGTAAAAAATACATAAAATAGGCTCCTGGGGATCCGGTTTCATTAAAAATGGGTCAGTTTTGAAATGTGAAACTCGCGTGGGTCAGTTTTGAAATGCCCAAACTCGTTTGGGTCATTTTTAAAAAGAACTCTTTAAATTTCGAGAACTTGAAATCCCAATCTTCACCGTCCAAAATGCAAACTGCATTTTATAAGATGCATTTTAATGGTGACACGTGTCCCATTTGCATTTTCGAAGATACATTTAATGCAAAGTGAAAGCCACATTTTTTACATTTGCTTTTTGGACATGTGTCACATGCAGATTCAAAGATGCATCATGATCTAATTGTGATATTTAGATTCTCAAGTTCTCGAATTTTTAAGAGTTCTCAACCGAGCGCTCCCCTTCATCAATTAGGGTCTGACGCTCCGCAGGATCCCAAAAGTCAAACATTTCTCCACAATATTGGAGGCATGCTTTTGCTGGCTGATGAGTCGTATTTATACGACTCGTCGAGTCAACTAATCTCATTTATTTCGACACTTTATTATGCGAACAATTACTTTTTAACATGGTTTGCATTTCAGGTGTTTTGGAAGTTCTAGGAGGAAACGCGCCCAAAAGATGACTTTTCATGCCAAAAACAACACAATGGCAGCTCAGACCTTTGGACAGTCGACGGAGTCCTGGGAATAGACCGCTGATCAGAAATATACGAGCCACATACCATTGCAAAGGTAACTCAATTTCCTACAACTCTCTAGTTCACACCGAGAGCATCTGAGGTCATATAGAACGTCAAATCCAGAGTCGAAGTCGGAACAGGCGTGCAGAAAGAGAATCGAACTCAGTGTGGATCGCGTTCGAAGGAGACATTAGCAATAACGTTAACGTAAGGGCCGAACGCAATTTTAATGTTTCTTCCGAAAGCGACCGATGACATCATCAACGCGTTTTGATGACGTCAGCAAGGCCGAAACTTGGAAATTGAGCCCAAAAACAGACTTAGAAACCCTATTTTTTTGCTATAAATAAGATCTTTGGGTTAGGGTTTCCAGCATCAATTATTATACGAAGACCAAGACGGCTCTGGAGGAGAAGACGAAGCTTTCGACGAGAGAGAAGATTTTTTCTACTTTTTATTATGTGTTTTTGCATGATCATGTGTAGCTAAACCCTCTATTCGGTTTAGGCTTTAATATATTGTGACGAAGTTTTGAGACTCCATGCTTAATGCTATTTTTATGTTCTACAAGTTCTTGTGCTTATTTCCCGGACTGAATTGTGAAGCTAAGCGGATACTTGGAATGGTAAAACTTAGCCGAGCAATTCAGCCCCTATATTTGCTACTTGTTTGATACTAGACCGTTAGAACGAATAGTTGCACTTAACCTGATATAACCTGGAACGGAGTATTAGGTTTGCTAGAACTAGAAGTCTATAACCCGGAACGGAGTAGATTGTGGTGTAGGTGCTTGAAACGGCCCTACCTTAGGTTATAACCTGGAACGGAGTAACCACACTTAAGAACATGAAACTAGATAATTAGAAGTCAATGATGAACGAGTCATAATATGAAACCCTAGACCGAATACTTCCTCTGATTGAATACCCTTCGCTTTATTTTCTCTTGCACTTGTTTACAATAACTCACAAAACCCCAATTCATTTGTTTACAGGACAACTGAACCACACCAGCTCTCTAGGGTTCGACCCCTGCTTGTCACTTAATAGTTTCTTGCAGGGAAATTTATAAATAGTAAATTTGACGCGTCAGACGACGCACGTCACTGGCTCATTTGAACAATTTGGCCCGTTAATCTTGAAATTATACATGAGCGCTCGTGTGGCTTACCATGTTCCAGTGTGTGCTGTTAAACATGTAGGACCGCAAATCAGAGTTGAACAGAAAAATTGGCGGCAGAGATGACTGTGTTAAGTATCTGGCAGGAACAAATAAACTAGCAAAGTGAAAGAAACTGAAACAATATATGCAAAATGAAAAAAACTAGATAAGATGAAGAAAAAAAAGTCTTCACTTTGAGGTGATCCATAAAAAAGTACGCGAGCAACCAAAACCTGAATGACATAGTTCAAGTATTGATCTTGTGCAAGCATGCAAACAGAGCGGGGAGGATCTCATCCATCATAATGTCAAAGTGTTTTTTGATCATGGCAGTGCTCTAGGATCCTCTGACAGGTGCAAAAAGAATACTTTTACAATATGTTTTTTTTTTTTTTTGAAAATACTTTTACAATATGTTGACAAAGCTTAAATAAACATACAAATAGAAAATAAAAGGGCTCCAGGACTAACCTGTATCACATGACAACCATAAGCAAACACAGCAATTAAGTTTATAAATCATAAGTGCTAGCCAAATATGACACTTGAGGGTTGAGACACACTGGATGCTGTGAAGATGCATCAAAAACAAATTTTAATCATCTGTGAAATTATGTATTCCAAATTTAATAACAAGATAAAGGGAACACAGCCTTCAAAAACAAAGAGATAAATAAAAAGTTATATATACCTTCTGAATGAGCCGTACATTTGTAGACTAAGAGTAAGCACATTCCCAGTAAGTTGGTCACCCAGCTCTGTAATCTGAGCTGCAGATCCTTGCTCAAAGAACTGAAACGGATCAATAACATACACAAATCAAATTGATGTCTTCAGACAAGTAAAATAGTAAATTAGAAAGCGGAAAAAACAAGAGGTTAAACAACAGAACAAAACACAAGATATATCTTTAAAGATATGTAATGAAGTATGGACCTTTTGAACCACGTAATTTCCAAACACATCAGTCAGTCATTAGAGTAAAGGCCTGAGGCATAATTTCTTCATGGATTTCTCTTCTACAGTTGCGGTCTCCAATTTTTGTTGGATAAAACGACTCCATATTGATCAGTCCTGCTCATAAATAAAGGGAAGTTGGATTATTATAAACCATAACAAGATAAACAACACAGGTAAAAAATAGACCAAAACGTTGTTTACCTGAATTCAACCACGTGACCTGCAATCTCGGAGAGTTTAAAACATATATTCTTGTTACTTTTAAACTCATCTAGTAATGTAGTAGCAAAACCATTAGTGAAACTTCCAGATCTGGGTGCCAGGCTTCCATTGAAGTTCCGTGACCCAGGTGGCAATCGAGGGTGACATTCACCATGCCTAACGGGACTACCAGGATACTGAATCCCTAAGCCAAACCCTGGATTTCCATAGTAGCCATTGTCCATACCCACAGGTTGACCAATATAGGGAGCGCCATACTGTGATTTCTGAGAGGCCAGCAATTCCATGAGATATGTTTCTTGTAGTGCAAGCACATCCATATCGGAACTGCCAAGGTAATTCCTATCCACAGTCGGGTCATTTCAAGAAGAAATACACGCAGCATTGAATTCATTGGACCGCAAATGTTGAAAATGGAAAGGATCCATTTGGTGACCTTGCAGTCCAGCCACAGCAGCCTTCATATTTGGTCCTAAACAAGGACATCCGCCAAGTGCAGCCGCTGTTGCAGCATTCTGAAACAATGGTGGGAAATTACCTCCTCCAAGTGGGCTTCCTATCATGTTTGGTGACATGGGTTTGATACCATAGTTGCTGACCGCGAAATTGGTATTTCAGAGTTGGATGCTGGGAAGGTGAATTGCCAATGCTTTCATTGGGATATAGATTTTTACGATTGGCCTTGTCACCTTGAAGACTACGCATGTTTTGTGGTTCATCTAGTTCGTGTCGCACTTGTAGCTGATAATTTCTTCTGTCTGCAACACCATTGGAAATATTCATACCTCCCAAGGAAGCAGCAAGCTCCTGAAATTTGCTCGCACCAGCAGAGAGACTATTGTATGTGTTGAAAGTGTTATAATTATGTTTGCCCGTCGAGCAGATTCTACCTCCACCAGCTTGTGGAATACGAGGGCTTGGAGCTCTAGAAAGCTGCAGGTCAGACATATCGTTTTTTTGGTAGCGTTGCCTCCAGAGCAGATGCATATGTGCCGGAGTTGTCTATATTGTCGTCGAATGTATTTTGGCTAGCCGGGCGAGATGATAGCCTTGAAACTGATGCAGAATGATTAACCTCGCCCTGTGTTAAACAGCAAATAACAGTCGCATAAATGATATAGGAAGTTGGGCAGCTTATTTTGGACAGCAGAAAAACACGGATGGTAAAACGTGCGTTATCAATGGATAAAAGAGCAAGTCATAGCTCCCTCCCACACAGTCATGATTTTATGCCTTTCTTCGGAATGCAAAATTCTGACTTGTCACAAAAAGAAACAAAACTGTTCAATTCCATAATACAATATGTTGTAAGCCATCTAATATCTGCTAACAAAATGTATAACCAAAATTCTTAAATGTAGAGTTGATATTATAAAATTTGCAAGACCATCAAATTACTCAATTTCACATAAAGCATGAACCTTCGAATACCCGATATAAAAACGACCTTTCCAACCAAATTGAATACCATATAACAAAATGGAAAAACGGAAACACTAACAAAATGGCTAATGCCTGCATCACAAGAAATAAATATGGATAAAGAGGCGGTGTCATATTCTCATAATTAATCTCCATTACGGGAAAGAGACAAAAAAAAAACAAACATATAAGGACCAAGAACTACCTGAATATTCTCAGCAATGCTCTTGTGTCTATAGTCTATTGCCTAAACCCAAACCTGGGGGAACCCATTCAGCCCATCACTACACCCCCCCCGTTCACCACTTTTGTCCTCATTCCCGAATTCCGATCCCAAAACCGACCAATTCCCACTCCCATTTCCATCAGTACTGTTATGCAGCTTCCTCCTATCCCCAATTCCTCCCAAACCACCACCCTCAAGTCTCTGATTAAACCTCCAACCCTCTCCGACCACAACCACCACCGGTAGCTTTCAACGCGAACTCCACGTTTCCTAGTATGCCTCCTCCATTACAACCCTCCAACAGCGTTCAGCGAAGTAGGCGGCGCCGATCCACTTCTAAACATGTTCAACTCCTAGCGATCACTCGTCGCCTCCCCCCGTCAGCAAGTTATTCACACCTTTCTCCAGCTCCGCGCGGAAGTCACCTCCGCCGCCTCTTCCAAAGAACGATCGCATACCAACGTGTCCGACATCATCATAAAATAAAATAACCAATTATTACTTATTGCTTCACTTTTCTAATTTTTCAGTAAAATATAAAAACTGAAAAATCAGTACAACCCCATGGCGATTATCGACTTCGTCCTTGTTGACGACAACTGTTTTTATCAGCGATCAGACGCAAGGTCACCAAATTGTTGGATAAAATCGTGGAGGGAAATTGCTCATTTTGTTTAGGATTGGACCGACAAAGTAAGCATCTTCATTTTGGAATTGTTATTATTTCATTTATGGAAGTATTTATAAACCAGATTTGGAGATAGTGATGGATAGAATATTGTTTGCATTATAGAATTTAAAAAAAATCAAATTAAATTTGTATTATTACACGTGGCACGTTTTTGTCTGATTCGTTTACTGAACTATAATCCTTTGAATGCGGCCCTTGCAGAAGCTCATTTACTTTGGGGCCGTAGTAATTGGGCTCATAGAATTCAAGAAAATAGGGGTCTGGTCAAATTTGGTCAACGGACTAGTGCTAACTGCTAAGTGTTCAATGTAACATTTTGCCTGTATTAAGATTGGAGGGTCTTCTCCTTATCAAAAAAAAAAGATTGGAGGGTCTTCGTTGACAATTTATGGTCGCCACACGCATCCAAAACGTTATAAGAAACTTGTGTCGGGTAATTTTTTGAATTGTGGCTCACCTAATCTTACGCAATATATGGAACATATATATGTCGGATTTGAGTTTAAATAACCATTACTAAATTTACTAAACATATAATTTGATATTTTTGTTTATTCCTGTCCTGGCTAATAAAGAAACGTGCCGTGAAGAGGAGATTTGATTTTCAAGTATTAAAATGGCGTTGTGTGATAAAAAAATTTCCTACCAAACCGCAACTGCTTATATTTTCTTGCAAGCTTGAATCGACAACTAGACATAGTCCTATACATAACTCAATAATGTAAGAACGCGTATAATTTTAATTATTTATAAAGTGCATGCAGAGTAATTTGAATTGTCAATCTTTTGATCATTTGACCCGGACCGTACACTGATAGTTCACTGTGCTAGCTACCATTGATTAAGTTGAAAGTTAACTTTTTGGAGAATAACTTTTTCAGTCATTTCTCTATTTGAATATTTGAATAGATTTGCTTGGATCATTTGAATATTTTTTAACCCATATGGTTTAATCTTTATTGATGGGAGATGTAACTAAGCGAACACAATTTTAGTTTAATCAAATGAATGTACAATAATTTACATGGCGTATAATCCTACCATTCATTTTCTAGATGTATCCACCAAGGGAAATTCTATACACAAACAGCACCTAAAATGTATCAAACGTGACATTATTTTTCACCACGCCAAACTTTATTATAAATATTTTGCACATAGCAGCCAAGGTAGTTGCAAACCGATAAACTAACTGCCACATTCCACACCCTCTCGCAAAAACCCCTCTCTCTATATTTACATCCTCAATCCAATAATCCAACCCAAAAAACATCATCGCATCTTTTTGTCACTTCCTTTTTCATAGCATAATCAAAATTCATTCATGGCGTCTGTTGTTTCAGAATTTGAAGGGATTTTGTTGAGAGACAAAGATCCATTTTCTTATTTCATGCTTGTCGGATTCGAAGCATCCGGCCTGATCCGGTTCACTCTCCTGCTCCTAGCGTGGCCTCTTATACAGCTGCTCGGATTAATGGGCATGCACGATGCCGGGCTGAGGCTCGCCATATTCGTATCGACAGCCGGTGTTCACATTTCGGAAATCGAGTCGGTGGCTAGGGCTGTGTTACCTAAGTTTTACATGGATGATATTGACATGAATGCATGGAAGGTATTCAGCTCTTATCAAAAGAGAGTTGTGGTAACAAAAATGCCTAAGGTCATGGTGGATATGTTTGCCAAGGAGCATCTCAGAGCTGACGAGGTTGTTGGAGATGAGCTTGTTGTAAACCGGTTCGGTTATGCCACTGGTTTGGTTCGAAACAAGGGCTCAGTTGCTGATCGTGTTTCTGCCTTGTTTCATGACGTCAGCCCTAGCATGGGCTTAGGAAGAAGCTCCTCATTTCTCCCACTTTGCCAGGTACATGTTCTCAACAATTTACTCCCATCTTGAGACTTAATAAAAAAAAAATTGATACGTTGAGACTTAATAATTTTGACGACCTATTTTTTATTACATATTACAATTAGAGGAAAAATCAGGTGCAACTTATATTTTTGATGCAAACGCAAAATTCGTCAAAATTGAATTATAATTCATTGCCGAGAAAACAAAAGTACGACATAGTTCGTCAAAAGTATTTTATAATTCGTCGCCAAAAAACTAAAAATACGATGAGATTTAATTTCATCTGTCCAAATGATCAAATCGATTATTATTGATTTATATTTTGTACAAAAATATTACACTGGTCCTTTTTCTTACTATTAAATATTCATTTATTCAATAAATATATTAATTTACGTTAATATTTTTCATGATACAAAATGTTGATCTGACTTGATTTCCGTTAATAACAGGATCAGTCAGAACCACCATTTACTAACTGTAGTAACTTTGACCACCACATTCGTCCTCTGCCGGTGATTTTCCACGACGGCCGCCTCGTACAGCGCCCGACACCAACCACAGCGCTGCTAATCATTCTATGGATCCCATTCGGCATTGTCCTAGCCATCATCCGAATCCTTGTAGGTGTTCTTCTCCCAGTCCGAGCCATCCCCTACGTATGTCGAATATTTGGTGGTCAAGTCATCGTCAAAGGAAAGCCTCCGCCGCCACCCTCCGCCTCCAACTCTGGAGTCTTGTTCGTATGCACTCACAGAACCCTAATGGACCCTGTAGTCCTCTCCACCGTCCTCGGCCGTCAAATCCCCGCCGTCACTTACTCCATCTCTCGCCTCTCCGAGCTCCTGTCCCCCATCCCCACCGTCCGACTCACCCGCATCCGCGACGTAGACGCCGAGAAAATAAAACGCCAGCTTTCTAAAGGCGACCTCGTTGTATGTCCGGAAGGCACCACTTGCCGTGAGCCTTTCTTGCTCCGCTTCAGCGCCCTCTTCGCCGAGCTGACCGACAGGATTGTCCCCGTGGCGATGAACTACCGAGTCGGCGTGTTCCATGCGACCACAGCGCGCGGCTGGAAAGGGCTAGACCCGATATTCTTCTTCATGAACCCTAGACCGGTGTACGAGGTGACGTTTCTGAACCAACTGCCGGCCGAGGCCACGTGTTCTTCAGGGAAGAGTCCGCATGACGTAGCGAATTACGTGCAGCGGATCTTGGCGGCCACTTTGGGATTTGAATGCACCAATTTTACCAGGAAAGACAAGTACAGAGTGCTTGCTGGGAACGACGGAACGGTGGCGTATTTGTCGTTTGTTGACCAGGCGAAGAAAGTTGTGAAGACTTTCAAACCATTCATCAGATAGAGATGAGAAATGAAGCACGGATATTTGATCAGTGTGATTTGATTTATGTGTTCATTGATTATTATTTCATTGTATGTTATAAATTATTATTTTTTGAAAATAAAGTACATATTACCCTTCTTTTTTTCCTTGTATTTATTTTTAATCGTGTTCATTTAACTTAATCCTTATACATATATTCGTCTAACTCTATTAATCAGAGGAAATCTATTCTAATCCTATCAGGATTCAAACCGCTAATTTTAACAATGATGACTATGAATCTACCACACTAATGCCCTGTCCACTTTGACTCTATTTTTTGATTTTTAAGTTAAGATAAGTTAATTTCAGTTAAGATCAGTTAAGATAAGTTAATTTCAGTTAAGATAAGTTAAGTTAAGTTTCAGTTAAGATAAGTTACTTTTAACATACTATTCATCATCATCATACCATCATCATCATCATACTATTCATCATACCATCATCATCATCATATCATCATCATACTATTCATCATACCATCATCATCATCATACTATTCATCATACCATCATACTATTCATCATCATCATCATACTATTCATCATCATCATACCATCATACTATTCATCATACCATCACACTATTCATCATACCATCACCATCATACTATTCATCATACCATCACACCATCATCATCATACCATCATACTATTCATCATACCATCATCATACCATCATCATCATACTATTCATCATACCATCATCATAAAATCATACTATTCATCATACCATCATCATCATAATACTATTCATCATCATCATACCATCATACTATTCATTATACCATCACACTATTCATCATCATATCATCATCATCATCATACCATCATCATCATCATACTATTCATCATACCATCATACTATTCATCATACCATCATACTATTCATCATCATCATCATACCATCAACATCAACATCATACCATCATACTATTCATCATACCATCATCATAAAATTACTATTCATCATCATCATAAAATTACTATTCATCATCATCATAAATTTACTATTCATCACCATCATAAATTTACTATTCATCACCATCATCACCCCCATCATCATCATCAGTATATTACTATTCATCATCATAAAATTACTATTCATCATCATCATAAAATTACTATTCACCCCCATCATCATCATAAAATTACTATTCATCATCATCAAAAATTACTATTCATCATCATCATCACAACCATCATCATCATAAAATTACTATTCATCATCATCATAATATTACTATTCATCATCATCATCATCATCATAAAATAATACTATTCATCAGTCAATATAAGTTTCAGTTAAGTTAAGATAAGTTAAATTCAGTTAAGATAAGTTAAATTCAGTTAAGATAAGTTTAAGTTAGTAAAATAGAGTCAAAGTGGACGGCCCTTAGCCACACCCGTGACGAGTCAAATGATTTATGTTACTTCGATGAATAAGATTGAAGACTCACCATAGCATAAAGGAAGTCAGAGGTTGCACCGACTTTAATTAAACTAAACATTGCAATAAAGTGTAGCTTAACGCGTCATTTTCTCACAAATAGATTAGGGGTCACGGGAATGATGAAGATGACAAAAAGCATAGCTGCTTGTTGGCTGCGTTGATTCGTAATCTCTAATAAAGACTTTTATTTTGTTTCACGACTCTTTTCTTATCACTTAACTAGTATTAGTGTCAAGGCTTAATTAATATACATGATATTGAAATATTAACAATAGATTGAGTTGTTCCTTTGAGAACAAATTTCTAAATTGTTTAAATTGAACAAGTTGGTTCCAAATTACTAAAAATTTCATTTTCAATTTATTCGACGATTTATTAGTTAGATGTTGTTAGCGAAAATGTTTTAGGCTTTGTTATCCATTAGGAGTTCAACTGTGAAGATCAATAAACGTACTGTACGTGTTAAGAGACAATTAGGTCTATATAAAATGTTTTTAATTACTTACTATAAAGTGTCGTTGTCAATACTCAATAGAGCCTGTCCAAGTAAATAAAATGAGAACGAATTTCTGAAATTAAATAAATTGGAATCACGTTTTTTTTAGTTTAAGCAAATTAATTTTGTATTTATTTATTAATGGTGTTGGTATTATTGACGCGGTCCAACCTCGTGAGTCAAGTTGATCAAAGCATAACTGCATAGGATAAAGACAACAAAACAATGTCCATGAATCAAAAGAGGGCATTTGTCTGTCAAAAACCCTGAAAATGAAAGATGCCTCCCACCAAGGCCACAAGTTAAAGAAAGAAAAAATCTCCCACCAAATATCTATTTTTTTTTTTTTTTAATACATGAGTTAGTGTTAGCGGTTAGTGTGAGAATTCGAACTAGGTTACCTCAAAGGCCCCCGGAGAGCTACTCCACTGAGCTAAGTTCAATCCTCTATTTTGTTTTGTTTTGTTTCGTTCTTATTTTTTTTCTTCTAAAGAAAAGAAAAAGACTACTCTATTTCTAACCCACTTTACATCATCTCTTTGCTTGATGAGATGCATATAAATAATAAGTACAATCATTTATTTATATATATATGTAAGAAGAAGACGTGTGTGCAGGAAGTTGGTGAAAACTACATAGAGTAGATGCCAAAACAAAATCATTAGCTACTGGGTGGATGATCGGCTCTTTGGCTTCATCATCAAGTTTGTTGTTTTCGTGACATGCCTTGCAACATGCTTACGTGTTTTTTTTGTTGTTGATAGGAAACATACATTACGTACGTGTTCATCTAATGTTCAGTAATGGTTATTTTGAAAAAGAATATGATGATATGTCACTTAAAAAAGAAGATATGTCACTTTGCTTTGACATCATTATTGGTGCGAATACATCTAATTAAGCTAGGGTATGTTGATTTTCGAGTCACTCTCATTGCATTGCTTTGTGATTTCATTATATGGTGTTCCCACCTGAAAAAGGATTCTGTGTAAATAAATAAAAATTGTAAAAAATACAAAGTCAGGACATTTTTAATTTGGGCATTTAGATGAATGAGATTAAATCTCGTTTATGTTTTATTTATCAGCAAAGAATTATAAAATAAGTTTGACGAACTATGTTGTACCTTGACGACAAATTATAAATCAGTTTTGATGAATTTTACATTTTGCATCAAATATATATATATTTTACCTAATATTTACTCTTGTCAGAGAATCAAAACAAACAAATTGACACAAGCCTTTTGATCATTCTTGCTCCACTATTTATGAAACAATTTGTTAGGATGATTTTTTTTTGTTGATAATGGATGGATACAACCACTCAAAACAGTACAATGCAATTTGTTAGAATTATTTGATTTAAGGTTACAAATTTTCATTTTTTTTTTGTGTCATTTTAATTAAATTATTTTATTTTCTAAATAATTGTCATGTTATACAAGTGTTTATTGTCTAACTGCATCATATCAGCCACCACACGTCTAGCACAATATATTTATATACATTGTGCAATAATAAAATTACACATAAAGGGTTGTAGTCAAGTGGTCATAGTTTTGATCGTATGATCCATCCTGAATGCACCTAACGGTATGAGTTTGGGACTTGTATATTCATTGTCTATATCATAGTGAATTTCAAATTTAAAAATAAAATAATAAATCACTAATTTTCAAGTAAAAGAATGAATAGAATCCAAGCAAACTTATTCATTGCTAAACACGATTTGATGATTCTGATGTAGCTGTTTGTGTTATTGTTGTTCTTATCCAAATATGTGTATTGGAAAAGCTAAAAAAACTCGATCGGGCATACCAACCATCCAAGTAAAGATTAAAGAAGCTTAGCTAATTGAGAGTGCAACACAGCTCATGATTATATTATCATCATCTAAATTAAGTAACTCACTAAACAAATGAATGCTGCTAAGGACATGAGTTTTCTTGTTGTATATGTGTCTTGAACGTTAATCTAATCAAGTGAACTCATAAGGGGATTTTATATGCTAAGTTAACATGATGTCACATTCAACAGAACTTAAAAAACGCCAAAACCAACCAATATAGTGTAGTTGTTAAGCATTTAGTATCATTCATTTAAACAAATGCTCCATTAATTTTTCTGAAAATTAGAAAGATATAACATAGAATTTGCTTTCATTTAAATTTAGAGTCTCTGCGTCAATAAGAGTGTGACCTAGTGGTAAAATTTCAACCTTGCATTCACAAGGCTGAGGGTTCATGCTACACCTATGACATTTTCCTTCCACAATTTATGTGGATTTTCCTAGTCTCACCTAGGGGTCTCCAAACGGCCTCATGGACTAGAAAGCCTAATGGGGGTCTCGTGGCCCGCAGGCCTTAAGCCTAGCCCAGTCCATGCCTATTAAAGCCCAGTCTTAAGCTTGACGGGCCGGGTAAGGGGGCAACATTTTTGGCCCAGTCCGGCCTATCATGGCCCATATCGAAAAGCCCAATGAAGCCTACCAAAAAGTCTAGTGAAACCTACCAAAAAACAAAAGAGATGTCACATTTTGTTTCTATGAATTGATTTTCTTGATGTTTGCATTGTTGACAGTGATGCTAATGATATTAATGTCCCAGATAAAGAAGATTTGTGGATTCTAAGGTTGTGTTGAGTGCCGAACTTTTTGATAAACTTAGTTTCTTATCAAGTTTACTTTTGATCTTTTGGCTATTAGCCAGTGTATAGCCGTTGTATAAGTTATTCACAAGCATGGAACATTATATTTATAATTGTCATAACAAGATTACATAGCCGGACCTAGTGATATATAAGGCACAGCCCGGCCTAGCCCACAGGCCTACCAAAATAAGGCCCATGGGCTACTTAAGGCTCCAAAAATATGTATGGGTTTGGCCCGGCCTAGCCCACTTAAAGTTGAAGTGTATGCTAAGGCTTAACCAAGTCTAGCCCAAGCCTATTTTTTTGGGCTAGGCCGGCCCGGTCCGGCCTATTGGAGACCCCTAGTCTCACCTATGGTGTGGACTTTTCCTCCATCATTCGCAGATGTTTTCCTCTTCCTCGTCCCTTGTGGATGTTTGCATGTGATGCCATCTCGTGGAGTCTTCGTGCTTAGGCGATGTATGGTCCTACTATGGAGGTGTGTCAAATTTGTGGGTTTCAAAGTTAGAGGCGTGCCAAGATGGTCTGTGCTTCAGCGAATGACTCAAGTACAAATCCGGGATGGTGCACTTTGTGTAGCATGTGCTTCAAATGGTCTAGAAATTAATATGTTCCCGAGACATGCTGTATATGTGATGTATTCCTATATATGTTCGGTGTAAACCCACAATCAGAAAAATTAAGAATCTCTACTGAAATAAACTTAAATCGCACCTCATTAGGGCTACCAAAAATTACAAATTGGACGATGAAAATGCAAATTTACGATTTGACTTTCTTGAAAATAAATAAATTAGAAGAGTAACTTAATATCGATATTTTACTTCTTTTTTTTAAGTACTAAAGAGTAAAGAGGCTTCATGATTATTAGTGAAAAATCAAATTTCCCTAAATATTTCCTTTTCGCCATGTTTAGGACAAGACACATGACAACTGTAAACGACCAAAAAAATTAAAAATGTATAGGTATGGACGGAAAATATGAACACGATATATTCAATAAAAATGGCCGACCCTTTATTCAAAGACTCCATTAATCCCAAGTTGGAAATCGATATGATTTCCTCGAAACCAGCGTTTTCCAAAAGCAAAAGCTCAATAAGAATTAGCAGTTCTTAATACTGTTTTTTTATAAGGCTTAATACTGTTTTATTAACCAAAAGCAAATAGCTGCAATCCATTTCATTGACAGTTGTTTTTTTTTTGTTGATAAAATTTCATTGACAGTTGTCGACACAACAACTTTATGTTATTCTTCACCATTGTGTTATTTATTTTGCTCATTGTCAGTGTTTTCTTAGAATTGTGAACAATAGAAAAAATAAGGTTATAAACTCAATGGAAAGTTTTTTATTCCATGGAAAAAGTGAGGAAAACCTTATTTCCTTCTAATTATTCTTTCGAAATTTCCATAACAGTTATAAATTATAATACACAACTTTATTTTCCTCAAATACTTTTTTCAATTGCTAAGGTTCCATTTGGTTCCAGAATTTTTTTTGAGATAGATAGAAAAGTTGCGCATCAAATGTAAAATCATGTTTAATTTGCATTGAAAAAATCAAGCAAAATAAAAGGATGCAATACAAAATTTTCATTACTATTTTCAAGGAGAAGATGACTATCTCATTAATTTTCCGATTCATTTTCTTTTCCCATGATCCAAACTAAAGATAAAATTTGCATGGTTTAAGGAAACTTTTTTTTTATTAAGGCATGGTTTAAGGAAACTTAAATATTCATCAAAAAAAAAAAGGAAACTTAAAAAAAAAATCGGCTTTATATAAACTAGTTCATCGACTCAATTTGAGACACATGAATCAAACCTCAACACCTTCCTCAGTCCCAATCTCCACTGTCTGCGTCCATGCCCGTGGAAGTGGCCCTTCTCTCCAAAATGTTAAAATACAATCAATAGTTTTTTAAGTGCTCACTTACCTTATTCCCCTCTTTCAATATTTGAAGTCTATTTAACCTCTCAAACTCAAATAGTGCACCCCCCCCCCCCCCCCCCCAAAGAAAAAACAGAGATCCCAGAGAAAAAACAGAGCAAAGCGTTTCAAAACATTTAAACAAAAACAGAGCAGACATGCTTTCACTTCTTCCTCGTTTCATCTACACACTCTATTTCTTACTTCTCCTCTCACCACCCCAAACATGTCTCTCCGCCTCAGACGCTGTTTTCCTACCTCTAATGAAGACAGCAGTGCCGCAATCGGAACTTTTCCGACCATCCAACAACAAGCTCCCTTTCCGCCACAACGTCTCCCTCACCGTCACTCTCACCGTCGGCTCTCCTCCTCAGCCCGTTACCATGGTTTTGGATACCGGCAGCGAACTCTCATGGCTCAACTGCAAGAAAACTCTCACAACTTCGTCCGTCTTCAACCCGCTTCAGTCCAAGTCCTTCGCTTCCATCCCATGTTATTCACCCGTCTGCAGAACCCGAACCCGAGACTTCCCCATACCCGTTTCCTGCGACCCGAAGAAGCTCTGCCACTTCACTCTCTCCTACGCCGACATGTCCTCGGTCGATGGGAATCTCGCGTCTGACACCTTCCGGTTCGGCCAGTCGGTTTTTTCTAAAACGGTTTTCGGGTGCATGGACTCGGGTCAGAGCACTAACCCGGAAGAGGATTCGAAAACTACCGGGTTATTGGGTCTCAACCTCGGTTCGTTATCCTTTGTTTCTCAAACGGGTTACGCGAAATTCTCGTACTGCATAGCGGCCCGTGACTCAACGGGCGTGCTGATTTTTGGAGAAGCGAAGCTCGGCTGGCTCAAGCCGCTGCGATATACGCCGCTGGTTCGGCGCACCACTCGGCTTCCTTACTTCGACCGAGTCGCGTACACGGTTCAGCTCGAAGGGATTCGGGTCGGGAACAAGCAGCTGAGTCTGCCAAAAACAGTTTTTGTCCCGGACCACACGGGAGCCGGTCAGACCATGGTCGACTCGGGAACTCGGTTCAGTTTTTTACTCGGTCAGGTCTACACGGCTCTGAAAACCGAGTTCATGGCCCAAACCAATAAAATCCTACGCGTGTACGAGGATCCGAATTTCGTGTTCGAGGGAGCGATGGACCTGTGCTACAGAGTGCCGCTGGGGAAGCCGGCGCCGCCGCTTCCGACGGTGACGCTGATGTTCTCGGGGGCGGAGATGAGCGTGAAGGGGGAGAGGCTGTTGTATAGAGTGGGGAATATGGTGAAGGGACGAGATGCGATTCATTGCTTCACGTTTGGGAATTCGGAGCTTTTGGGAGTTGAGGCGTTTATCATCGGGCATCATCATCAGCAGAACGTGTGGATGGAGTTTGATTTGCAGAAATCGAGAGTCGGGTTTGCTGATGTTGAGTGTGACGTGGCTAGTCAACGCTTAGGATTGCCTCGATAGTCAAATTGTCAAAGCTGGCTTCTGATAAGAAATTGTGTAATTAAATAAAATAAACAGATAAAAATATGAGACTTGTTTTGTCATCTTCTTCTAATTTCTTTATATTTTTTGTTTGTTTATATTACATGTGTAATAATGAAAAAATGTTATTTTGAGCTGAAATAAAAATAAGTTGAACCATTCAATTTAAATACGATAAATGAAATAAGGAATTGATAATTTCATATAATAATGTTTTGATCCATGTATCTTAGATTATAATTTGCACATAATTTGATGGACCTGCGCAAATAAGATAATTGCTTTTGACGAGGACAACTCCAAAAATATTTTCAGAGATTGCATGCTTAAATGCTCCCGCACGTGCAAGAGATATGGTAGAAAATATGATCAAGGCCCTCTCTGGCTTGGGCTTGTGGACCTCGACGAGTTCCGTAAAAATCGCTTTGTATATGATTGATGTAGAGAAATGGTACTTCAAAATGCGACAATACGTTATAATCATGTCGTCTGAAAGATTAGTTTTCAAGTGCAGGTTGGATAAGGCGCGTTGACAAACGTCTTCGCTCGGATAATTCGTCATAATCATGTCGCCTGCAAGATTAGATTGCTTTTCTTCTCAGGTAAGAAATTTTCGTCGTTCGGAGTTCCCTTCCAAGCAGATGATATGGAGATATGGGTCAGAAGTAGTTGGATGTTTTATTTTTACTTATCTTTATTGTCCAACTTTGTAAGCTTCTCTATTGTCTGTTTGGCGTGTAAGCCCTATAAAAAAAATGCGACAAAGTGATTAGGTCCATCGTATGAGTGTTGCTTTTCCACAAAATGGACAGGTACGAGCAACTCCTAAGCTCACACATAAATAGTAAAAAGAACAAAAACCTAAAGTTATGCTCAACTTGGTGCCACCATGACATGTTCTGGAATTGTAATGCTGACAAAGTTTTGAAATGGACATGTTTGTCACAATTTTTTTCACCTCATGGGTGACTTTTCTTTTAGGATGGAAGAAGATGGGTCACCAATATATAGCTGGCCATCAGTAGCACTTAGCTGCCAGCAAAGTGGAACTCTCAATCATACTGTGAATTGGAACCTCTTTTGGATTGTCCGAGTCTTCTCAATCTCACTTTGTAGGTTTGCCATTTTCTTACTCAGCGAGGGTGGACAGCTGAATAGATGTAAGAGTTTAAACATTCAGTTGACCTTGACCCTTCAAAAGGGTTCCGTGAGATATTCCATAGGCTTTTTGCAATTGCGAGCTCTCTTTTGAAATTACTTTCTAAGCTAGGAATAATTAAGTCGATCTTGGCCGTCACCGTCACCAACTAGTTTGGAAGTAAGATGAGACGTTATAAAAATCAATACTTTGAGATAAGGGACATATTAGTTAGTAGAATACTTGGTCCGAATAATAATTAGTAAGGTCGTTAGTTCATAATAGAGATAAGAATATTAAAATTTATTAGTATATTATGTCTTTTTTTGACTAATTTTATTATGTTTTTTTAATGAATTATTTTATTATGTATTTGGTAACTTATTATATGACGTTTTTAGTAGGCTCATATAAGAAACAAAGTTGATTTTTTTTTAACAAATCATATTCTTTGATCTTGTGATTTGGTTGGATGAGATAAACCCTGACTTTTTGTGCTGTTTCTCGGTGACAAATTATATGGAAAAGTGACGAACTATGTCGTCTTTTTCATTTTTCGGCGACGAATTATAGGTCGATTTTGACGAACTTTGTCGTTTGTACCAAAAATTAACTTTGTACCTGATCTTAACCCGGTTGATATAGTAGCTCAAATGAGACCCTCATTTTTTTTCGAGACCTTGAGACTTTCCAAAATGCATCATCAAGTTATTGTACGGGTGACATATGTCCCATGTGCATTTTCCAAGATCCATTTGTATAAAGTCAAATGCATCAACTATGACTTTGCTATTTGGACTTGTTTCATATGCAAATTTAAAGATGCGTCATGATCCAATGATGAGATTAGAGGTCTCAAAGTCTCGAATTTTTAAGGGGTCTCAACCAAGCGCTCAGATTGTTGTATTCTAATTTTAGTAGTTCTTATATTTATGATGTGCAATACTAATGAGATGCTAATTATGGGGAGCACTCGATTGAGGCATGGTTGGTAGAATGAGGCACGATCTGGGCCACTCATTTAGATGATGTGGCAGGAAATAGTACCGGAATAATGTTTTGCTTTTTACTTTTTGAATAGTACAGGATTTTGGTAATGGGACACGTGGCGCACCCACAAAGCACGGAGGGTTTAGATGTGTGGCTCAGATCGTGCCTCAATGCCTCATTCTTAGAAGGGGTGCCTCATTTGAACACTCATCTGCTAACTATTATAGTATTATCAATAAAATCTTGACCGTCCCTATTAAACATATTAATTGGTAGCAACAGTTACATATTTAGAAGTCTATGTATAATATATGAATGCTATTAAATCCAATAAAGACAAACAATTATGTGAGTCCATTCTTGAAATAGCTAATGAACAAAATCTCATGATTCACGATTCAGTGCAAATGTAATTATAAAATGTTATTAGGATAGGTTGTTGTCGGGTTGAACTAGGTTAAAAACAGAAGGATGATTTGGGGCAAAGCATTGTATTTACTGTTCCGAATTAATTTGATTCGGTAATTTGATAGTTCGGTAACTTACCGATTTACAAATGGTAAAAATATTCGGAATGATTTTTATTATTTGGTAATTTACCGAATTACCAAATAAAAAGTTTTTTGAAATATTTTTTTAATAAATATAAAAAATACATATTATAATTAGTTTATTTCTCATCTATTTTAAAACATTTTAGAATGAAATTTTAATATATTTTTATTCGTAAATCGGATTTGTTCTTTATTTTATTTTTTTGTCACTAATAAACTATTGTTTACTAACTTGATCAATAAATAGACTAATCCAATTCGATAATCTGAACCAAAAAATAAATTGTATTTCGATCAACGATAATTCAGTAAATTACCAAATATAGGCAGAGGGATCGAACACATAAGCGGGAATAGAAGATGCCTAAAAAGTAAAAACACGTCATCAATATAATAAAACTATTCCCGATCAAAAAAAAATAAAATAAAAATAAAATTAAACTATTAAGGGTACGACGCTGTCAAATAAATACTTCTGTCACTAGAGGCAAGCCCGTCACGGCCCATTTCGATGAGAAAAGGCTCGTACCCACAGCCCAACTTGCAGTTCTAAATACCCGTGTCCAACTCTGTGCGGTGGCCGATCCAACATTTTAAAAAGAGACGGCAGACTTCAATCAACTAGAAATCAAAATCAAAAGTCATAACAAAAGAATGATAAAGAAGTAAGTAATTGTGAGATGGGATTAGTAGACAATGGGATTGATAAGCCCATAATCTGTGGATACCACATCACTACGGTTGTCTGGCCGCTGCTCCACAACTACATTCACCGCTTAAAGCGGTAAACGAGCTGCGAAGCATTTTCTCTTCGCACCCAGTCTATCAGAAGATCCATTAAAAATTATCTCCCATTATGAAAAAACTGGTTGCGAAATCAATAAAATAAAATAAAATGTTATTCAAAATCCTAAGGCTCATATCAAGTGTAAATTTTACGGAAAGACCCTATCATTGTGAAAAGCAAGAGACCGTTAAGCAACCGATCCGAACAAAAACATAACGAGAGACGCCAATCCACAACCTGAGGCGGCATCTCTCGTCAATCTTCGTCGCCGAATCGCAATTGCTATGAGCCGATCTTTTGCTACACTCTAGCCTCTCTCTTTCAAATCACAGCCAAATTGTAGAAAAATAAATTGCAAGTGCAGAAGAATTTATAGTATCAAAATTGGCTTGGAGATTGAGGGGACGGCGGCCATTTAGGGTTTTGAGGATGTTTGCAACCTCTTTATTGGGCCTTGGATGGGCTTCGAATCTGAAAAACGCCCTTTTGTAAATGGTTGTGGACAGCCATTTTGGATGAATCGTTAAAAAAACGGGAAAAATATAAATTAGAAGTTTGTGCGCTATTCGATAGAGCAGCACTCGGTTGAGGCATGTTTGTAAGAATGAGGCAGTGAGGCACGTTGTGAGCCACTCATTTTGATGATGTGGCAGAGGATAGTACAGGAATGGTACCGGAATAGTTTTTGCTTTTGATGGATTTTTTTTGTAGTTGGACACGTGACGCGCCCACAAAGCACGAGGTTAGATATGTGGCTCAGATCGTGTCTCACTGCCTCGTTCTTAGGAGGGCTGCCTCATTTGAACGCTCCACCTATTCCATATATGTATTAAAAAAAGTATGTGAAATGAAATCTTTTCGGTTGAATTAAATTACGTGAAAGCAACTAAAAGTTTTAAAATGGCTCGATATCATTTATTTTCATTATTCTTAATAATAAGAAACAATTGTATAAAAATGTTTACACTCGACTGCAATGCTTCCACACAGCTTGACTTCTTTTCAAAATAGTATTACGATCATACTGGACGCCTTCGAATCGAAGAATAAACTTAACTAGCAGATCATGGCAGACCCATCCTTCTTTCACAATTATGTGACAGCAGTCATTAGTTGGCTTTACGACAGATTTGCCGAAAATGGAGGCATGGAAATCCATTCCACAGTCCAAATCCATACCAGCATCAACTTCACACTTTCTCAAAAAATCAATCACATCAGATGAATTTTTGTAGCCTTTGAAATCAGCATCGTCGGGGGCGAACGCAATAGCAGCCTCAATAGGCGCCTCAGTAGGCGGTGCGTCGAATGAGAATCCTTCATAATCTACCGTGGGAGCAAATGCCAAAGGATCTTCCTCCACTGGGAGGACTGATTCGGTTCGAGGAATGGTAACCATGAGAGTGGCTAGCACAAATGCGATCGTAGCGAACTTGCTGGTGATGCTCGCCATGATTATTTTGATGGATATTGAATGAAAAGTTGCGATCTTTAGATGATATTTGTCATTACCAAAGCAGTATAATGTATTTATATGCGTTCAGTTCTCAGCTAATTGCCAATGTCTTTAGTAACTTGTCATACATTTTACTTTAACGAAAATCAATTAATGAACTTTAAGCGCATTGATTTTGATTTTAATGATAAGTAACATTATTCATTGATATGTAGAGTTGCCTCATGTAATCCTTAGGGGTCGATATTGATTTTGGGTTGGAACTTGTTAGGAGATTGTGAGGCGTTATTCAAAAAATGGATTAATGACTCTCTACCTTGCTACATAAGTCATTCAAAAAATTATTAAGCGTTCAAGGTCATGTAGTTTGTGAAATTAAACATATAGTTTGTAAGTTAGAACTTTATGTTTTGAAGGCTTTATACATGATACAAGTGTTGGGAGTTTGAAGATATAGTTCATAATAAAACGTGTTTTGGTTCACTTGATCACTTTAACATCAATTGACATCGTTTATTGAAGGAATTAGTCCGTTAGTCAATTACAACATATCCATTAAAAATTTTGAATTGACATTTGATCGACATTTTGAGTCGTTCAGACCATATTTTGAGAGAAGTGGTAGTTCATATCATGACCCATTTTGTCATTTTCCCTCCAATTTATTGTTGCACTATTTTCAGGATAATGATTGAATTTTCGATATTTATCAATGTCCATTATAAGAGGTAGATTTACTTGTTGCCGTTTCATGTCTGTTAAAGTAAATAACTTGTTCATCATATTATCTACTGTTTGTTTGATATTTTAAATTCACAATAATTATACTGTTCCAAATATTCCCACAATTGTATATTGAATCTTGTCAAACAAATTATTTTCAATTTCAATTTTCATCTTAATAAGACTAACAATGAAAGTTCTCAAATCATTATATAGTTTTGACTGCATTAAGTTTCATATATAGTTATTTGTTTTGCTATATACTATATGATGCGTAACGGAAAAGATTTAGTAATATAGAATATAAGAGTACAACAATCCTTTTAGATATAAAAGTTTATATTATAAAAAAATTCATCATGAAGTGTGAACTTTGGATATGAAGAATAGTTTGATATGAGACTACGTTTCTATTGAAAGATAAATGTATTAGAAAGATAGTATAAAAATGTAATGATTTTGTACCAACGTAATACACACCAATCAAAAATAAAATAAAAAACCCAAACTGGATCATAATATTTTTTGAAGTTGATATGTTATATTTGTCCCATGTCCGTAAGAGACTAAATGCTCAAAATTTCATATGTTACACATTAACCTTAATTGTAAAATTTCACAACTAGAATTTCATAAATATATTTTTTTTATATAAAGAATTCCATAAATATTGAACCACAATACATAAATAAAAGATACAATCCAAGTATGGCACTTGACTATCAATTTTTTTTTATAAAAAAATCAATCATCTGCTTTAAAAAAGTGTTTAATTAAAAATTTCACATGTTGAATTTACGACTGAACTTTTAAGTTAAAAGGAACACATGTGAATAAATTTGGTTAACGAACGAGTTAAAATTAAAATACCCAACTCTCCTCTTATTAGGCTCGAACACATTAAAAATGACATAAAGATAAATTTTGCCAAGTTCAGGATGCATTTGATGAACAAAAATAACCCACTCATGCAGGGATGGTATAACATGTCATTTGCCATTGTCATGTTTAAACAAACACATGCATGATTATTAATGCTTTTAAGACTTGGTGAATCATGCACTTTTCTTGACCTCTGCTGCCTTGATGATGTCAATGAACTCTGCCTGAAAATGGGCACAACTTAGTAGGGAAAAACTAAAGAACATATGTGAGTATAGATATTATTATGAATTGGGGTCATTACCTTCAAAGAAGCACCGCCAACCAAGAAACCATCCACATCTGGTTGTCCACCCAATTCCTTGCAATTAGCACCATTCACAGACCCTGTAACCAACCAGCCATTAAACGAAGGAATTTAGTATCAGATTTAATGTAGAACCAATGATCGCACTTCACACATAATGTTTTCTTGATACACATTATAACATATGTTAAATTAATACCTCCATAGATGATCCTAGTTGATTCAGCAACTTCAGGGCTGGTGTTTGCTGCAAGCCACTTCCGGAGTTCGAGATGTACCTGTCATGAAATAATCTTCAGAGCAATTCTAAAATACAGAAGCATAAGACAGCCATTTTGGAGCTGAACAAACTACGCATGATAACAACACAAGGTGGGTATTGAAGGGAGCTTTAATAACTGCTGCACTGCAACCTACTGGAACTGGAGACTGGACTCATGTACCATTTACATACAAACAAAACTGTTAAAGATAGAGCCCACAAAAGCTTACTTCTTGGGCTTGAGCAGGGCTTGCAACCTTTCCAGTTCCAATAGCCCACACTGGCTCGTATGCCACAACTATGTTGGTCCAGTCTGTTACTCTTTCTGCAGTTGTAGAAGATTGGAGTTTCTATAAGAAGTTCAATGCTCAACGCAAAATAATTCCATGACATGGAGGTAAACTTAATAACAACAAATGTTTCACTTATCAGAAAGTCCATAAAAAAGAGTACAAATCATACCGCCATCGAGTCAGGTAGCGGGGAAATTATGTTTACCTGCAATTGCTTTGGTTTGTGCAGCAACCACCTCAAGTGTAGATCCTGATTCACGTTGCTCAAGAGTTTCACCGACACAAGCTATTACCTTCAGACCTTGAGCAAGAGCATATGCAACCTTGTCTCCAACAAACTGTAAAGAGAGAAAATGATATAGCATTAGGCATGATAAAAGATATTATGGGTAGACCAACAGGAAGTGAATTTCTGGTGAACTAGAGCTTGATTTTGAATTCGCCAAATAAGAAATGACAAATAGTTATTTGAAGATCTGGATCTGGCACAGTGATTATGAAGGCTAGTTGTCTTGTAGATAAAAAGATTACAATAAGAGCAGCGCAAGCCGCAAATATAGAAATTTAGTGATTCAAAAGATATCACTATTCAAAAAGGAGGTTTAGAGGACTTCAGGTAAAAAAGCTACCTCATTAGTCTCATTCAGCAAAGCTCTTCTCTCTGAATGTCCCAGAATGACCCATGGAATACCCAAATTAGCTAGCATCTCAGCACTGCAAAACAAAACAACTAGAAACTCAGTAAACTATATGGCTATGCTAGTGTAAGTATAGTTTAAGACTAAACATCAAACTACCTTAGAAACATATGATACACTATGATCAAAAATCGGCTCAGAGTAAATAAATGTGGTTTATAAACTTGATACAACATCATAGCTGATTGAGCAGAATGGATCCAAAAAAACATTTCCCCCAAAAGGGACAAAGCAGAATAATGTGTTCAAGCTAACATGTCAGGGAACAAAAGAGACAAAATGTAAAGTAGTCGATATTTTCAGCCCATGTGCAAAAAATACCTGACTTCGCCAGTGTAAGCACCTCCTTTCTTAACCCAGCAGTTCTGGGCAGCAACCTGAATTTCAGGCCTTAGTTCACTTTTCACCAATGGAAGGAAAACATATGGGGGGCTTACAACAACCTCTGCAAGAAGGGAAAACGACGGACAATGTTGAACAAGCTTCATATGCAATCATCAACTTTTTAGAGTGCAATTACTCACATTCCACTTCCAAAATATCATAAAGGGATTGAGATATGTGTTATTGAATTATCACAGTCAAAGAACCCATATACCAGAGATTGACAAAGTGACAGACGACAGGTGAAATGTTTTAGAACCTTGAATTATTGTATTGAACTGATAAAACTAAAAACAGAATAATGAGCTGATCAAGGTTTTTATTCATCAACTGACATGTTTAACTACATCAGTTGACTAACATTAACGCGAAGAAATGAAAACGCTCAGTCCAACATCAAATCCTCACCTACTACATCTTGCGAAGGAATTTCGCTTTGGTTAAGCAAATTCACAATCTTCTTCACCTCCTCGATGGTTCCGTTCTGCAAGTAGATTATGCAACAGACAAATCAGATTCCAATCGTACACATCCACTCACAATTCACTTCAATCAAATCAAACTACCACCATATACAGATGACCTCAACCAACCGCACACATCATATAATTTAAATAAACCCTAAAAAATATTTTCCATCGATTAAACGCTGCAGATCATCCAGTGCGCGGATCTGGACGGAATATCCAAATCAACCGATGAATAATATACAGAAATTAACAGATCGAGAGATCTATAAGCCGATTCGACGTACAGAGGAGCATCAATTTAATCAATGAAAAGTCGGCGAATAAGCGAAGATCCAGTAAAGAGGCAGTGATCAGAAGGACGCTTACGCATTTCCAGTTACCGCCGACGAAGAACTTGCGACCCATATCCGATGATTGCAAAGGTTGTTCGAAAGGTCGCTGCTTCGAGTATAACGATGGTGCGTGTGTGACTGTGAATGTGAATGGGTGGATAGTTAGGTAGCTATTTATCTGATTGGCTTCTTGTTCTCGGAGTCGTGCACTTATGTGACAAATTGACTATTTTGCCCCCGTAGAAGTATATTCTTCGCGATGTGTTTTAGGCTCATTTCTTACTAATTCGAGAGAAGGTTTTATTCGGGCGAGGGTGCATTAGTAATTTGAAATTGACGTGAGCAAGGAGGAAGGTCAGACGGTGATAAAAATAACTTAAATTATATTTGATGTTGTAAATATTAGGAAGAGAAATTAGAACAGAAAAGTAAGAAAAAACAATCTTAATGATTTTGAGATAAATAGCTGCGGATCGGGTTCGACTCCTCATTTCTAACTTAACAGATACTAACAATTACCAAAGCCCAGTCAAAAAAAAAGAAGAGATATTTTACTATTTGACTGGGCCTTATGTTTTCAAAGTCAAGGTAAAGTGGTAAACTATAAAAATGTTACTTGGATTACTGTCTAATTGTAGATTGTTTTTACAATTTTTAATTTAATTGCTTTTGCATCAATATTCAATTCGCACAATTATCTCATTAATAAAGGTTAATAATTTTAGGGGCGTGCTGTTCATTTATCCAATGTTAATCACATCTTAGATAACCGTTACCATAAATTCTCATTTATTATTGCACTATATTAGGAATAGGGGTAAGCATTTGACCCTAAGGTCAAAATGCCCTTAGGGTTACCCTTACCCTGCCCGACCCGTACCCTGCCATGCCCTGTCCTCGTATCCTAACGTATCCTGCCCTTCTACCCTAAGGCAGGGTAAGGGTCATACCCTACCCTACTCTGCCCTTCTGCCTTAACAGCATACTCTGCCCTCCTACCCTAACATACCCTACTATTTTCATTTATATTATGAATTTTTTTTCAAAATATGCTTAAATTTCCCGTACTTGACACTATCCTACCCGACCCGACCCTATCCTACCCGACCCTACCCTAATATTACCCTGCACATGGGTACCCTACAGACTTAGAATAATTGTTCTACCCTTACCCTGCCCTGTACTGTTCATATGGTCAATGAAAAATGGTCTTACCCTGCCCTTACCCTACCCGTTAGGGTAAGGGTGACCCTTACCCTGCCCATTGCCGACCCCTAATTAGGAATAACAATACTATTTCAAAAAAAAATATTAGGAATAACGATAGGTTTTTTCATGTATATTTTTTTTGACGAAAATATAACGATTTAATACATTTCAATACATATCATCTAGTACATATATATTATATCTCAGTCAGATCCTGAAATCCTTGGTACATATATATATCCTTCGCTTGACGCACATGTCAGGTTTGGTACATTTTACCATGGATTGACCACTCATATCTACCCGTAATCTCTGGTAAATTTCTCAACATTTGAAGCAGACCACTTCGACACCTTTACCATTGCAAGAACCTCCACCATGACGGACGCATAGTACCTCCACAAGAGAGGAACAACATCCACGCACTAGGCGGAACAAGAAAAGCATCTGCGAGGGATGAAGGAAGCATCCACACACGGGGCGGGAGGAAGAAAAAAATTATAAGAAAATTGGTGGCCCCAGTACTCGAACTCAGGGCGTAAGAATCCAACCATTTCATGGTGGACTTCTTAACCAACAAGTCACCACCCCTGTTGCGAATAATGATTTTTTTATATTAATCGATATCTATGAATTTTCTAAAAGTAATCACTCGATAATACATATTTGCAACATGGACTATGACTCTCAAAGCGTTAACAGAATAAATAACAGTAAGTGCACTCAGGGGTGGTGACCTATTGGTTAAGGAGTCCATTATTATGGATCCTTATACCTCGGGTTCGTATTCAAGGGTTACCAATTTTTCTCTCTAATGATTTCACGGGTAGATGTGCACGAATTCATGGTAACTGACATGTGCTTCAAGATGCGAATAGATGTTTCAATATATTTACTTTATGATAAAAGGCTACGCAATATATATATATATATAGAGGAGCGTTCAAATGAGGCAGCCAAATTAGAATGAGACTGTGAGGCACCATCTCACCCACTCATTTTACCAACATCATCTTCATTCATCCAATAAAAACATGACACTTGCCCCTATATCCCCACTTACTTTTCTCTATTTTATATCTTATTCTTTTACAAACTAATTAAAACTTTTTTCTTAAGGGCAAAATAGACATTTTATTCCTCTCTCCTCAGCCAAATCACGTTTCTCTTCCTCTCTCATCCAAATCATGTTTCTCTTCCTCTCTTCCTCTTACAACCGACGACCGCCGCTCCACCCACCGTCACCATCACGACCGCCGCTTCTGGAACAAAATCAAAGCATTCGGCTTTGATTTGCAAATCGTTTCAAGAGATGTCGATTCGGCGAACGAAATCGATTCAATTTACGAGTATTTTCGCCTGTCGAACGAAATCGATTCGGCGATGTCGATTGAGGCTCGAGGTTGGGCACGATTTCGCGCTTCGCTCGTTCTCCATCGCCGGCGGAAGGCTGAGATCAAGCAGCGGGACTCGACGCCGACAAGGTAGTTTATGGTTGGTTTATTTGCTTCATTGATTTTGTGTGGTTGGATTTGGTATTGATTTAGCGAATTCGTTGATAACAAACTTCGTGAAATTTGGGGGTTTTGATATTCAGGTTTCCTTTATCTTTGTTGTCGAATTTGGTTTTGATATTCAGGTCGTTGATAACAAACTTCGTGAAATCTCAGGTTGTCATGGCTGGAGATGGGATGAAAAAGGTTGTGGTTATAGCTAGAGCCTTGCTTAAATAGTGCCAAGGTATTCCTCCTATTGTCATTTCTAATTCCTCTCATAAGGCACATCTGAGAAAGCTATTGAAGTGCTTATCGCCATGGCTGTGCTGGTTTGTTTTTCTTCTGTGTGTTGCTTTTTCTTCTATGGAATGTTGAGGATAGTTGGAATTTTTAGTGATTGAGTATTCACATTGAGGTCTCTTTATTCTCTGATGGATTTTACAAATCATATGTTGTAATCTGGGATGCTGAATGAATTACGCAGCTTGTCTGTCATGTGTTTTTTTTCTTCTTTTCTTTCTGTTATTTACTTAGTTATATGTTACTGAGATTTGGGTTGCTCTTTTATTAGGCTATATTGGTGAGTTTGAGTATGTTGAAGACCACAGATCTGGTAAAATTGTGGTTGAACTTAATGGAAGGTTGAACAAGTGCGGTGTCATCAGTCTTCGTTTTGATGTTGGTGTCAAAGATATTGAGCCATGGACTGCCAAACTCTTGCCTTCTGGACAGGTTTGGAGCTCATGGTTTCCAGTGGTTATGCCCTGCTGTTTTGCTCTCCTTTGCTCGATCAGGTACTCATCAATTCATTCATTTGATGCCTTGCAGCATGGCAGTTTTATACTAATGTGCCAAGAACAAATAAATTAGGCTTCCTTAGATTATGTGCAATTAATGTAGTCGATTTCACAGCTACTGCAACTCCTCAAGTACTTGTCTGTCCAGAAATCTCAGTTTCTTATTTGATCGTCATGTTAATTTGAGTTGAAAGGTATGAGCTTTCTGGTGCTATTTGAGCAGCGGCAGCGCTGATGGGGATGGTGGTGGATGGTGGATGGGGTTAATGGTGGTGGTGGATGGGCGCTGATGGAAATTTTTGGACTCGGTTTTAATTAGTGTTGCTTGTTATGTTTGTTTCTTACTGAGTTTCCCTTCAGATTGTTAAAAAAATGGATGTGGTTTCTTACTGAGTTTTAAAGCTATTGGTGCTTGTGTAGTTTCACTGGCGGGTCGTTTTAAAGACATTTCGTTTTAAGTTTTCATTCTTGGTGCTTCTGTGGGTTAGTTATCACACTGCCTTTTTCATTTTATTTCATTTTGATGGTTTTATTAATTGGAATTCAGTGTTATCTTCAATGTGTGGGTTTTGATGGTTTTATTAATTTGATATTGCCTGTGTTGCTTAGGTCCTATCGGTTAATTACTGCAATGCTCTGTTTTTGGAGGACTAACATCTTCAAGCATTCGAGGGTAGCTGCGGACATTATTCTGTTTAGATGAGACTACTTTAGTGGTGCTGTGTTGGTGCATCAGCAATTAAGAGTGCTATGTTGATGGAATTGGCCGAGCTTGAAGACCGAGTCTGTTGAGATGAGACTACTTTAGTGGTCATCATATGTATAGATAAAGCATGGTCTCATCAGATGGTCTACTTTAGTAGTCAGCATATGTATATGAAAAATCACGTTTTTTTATCAGATGGTCTTTTCTTGTAATTAAATATCTTTGTTCAACTGAATTGTCGCAAATTGTCAATTTTGTGAGAGTTGATTACTATTTTGGGTATTGACTCTTGCTATTTTTAATAATTATACATTTTACAATTATGTACAAGTGTATTAGTCCTTTTTTCAATTATTTTTTTTGGAAATATGAATTAAGGGTGTAATGTCATATGATATTCAAGGGTGTAATGACATATGAGTTATGAAATAAGGGGGTAATGTCATATGAAATATCATATGGCATTACACCCTTAATTCATTTGAACGCTCTTCTATATATATATATATATAGTGTTGTGTATAGTTGTACACCTTCATACAAAAAATAGATAATATAAATGTCTAATATTTGCCATTAATCATTCAAATGTTTGGTTTAACATAGAAAATCCAACCAAAACATCTCGTAAAAACATTTTTTAGTTCCATGAAGTTTCTGCAATGTTTCTCATTAACTGTTTTCTTCAATGTTTTTTTGTGTCTCATTAACTGTGTTGTTTCACAATTTACGAGTTAGTATTTAATGTCATTTAAATCTTACATGCGATCTTAAAGTATAAATAAAAATGAAAGAATAACCCACAACACATTCACAGCTACGTTCTTTTTTATAAGAAAAAATGAATAGCAAACACATGAAATTAGCTATACTACTTGCGATTGTTTTGATTTCTGAAGTAGCAATCGAATATTCTGAAGCGCAGTATAGTGATAGTGAAAGTCCCCCAAGTCAACGTAGATGGTGGAAAAGTCAACCAGGAGGGTGGAAAACACAGTATCTCAAATGTTATACCAAATGTTTGTTTCCGTGTCCATTTAAAATGAAACCTGCAACCGTGTGTGCTTTCAATTGTGTGCCAAAATGCATAAAACGTGTGAGAGGTGGCATGAATAAAGCTGAAAAAATGCAGCATGGGATGTGATGCAACATAAGTAGGAGGAGCGTTTAAATGAGGCAGTGAACAGTAAAGTGAGACACGTGAGGCACGATTTCAACCACATATCTAACCCTCCGTGCATTTGTGGCGCGCCACGTGTCCCAAATAGTAAACCCCACTAACTTTTGAAAAGTCAACAATTGCGGCTGTGAACGTGGCTGCGCCACGTGTCACAATGAGTGGCCCAGATCGTGCCTCACTGCCTCATTCTTACAACCCTGTCTCAACCGAGTGCTCTCCACATAAGTAGTGTATAAGTATCGATACAAAAGGTAATTTTAATAAGCTCCTATACTTTTTTATACAATATTTATACAGCTAAAGCTTGTGTGACTAATGTAATTTTTACATATTGTTTAATTTTAATAAGCTCCTATACTTTTTGATAGAATATTTAGTGAACTATTCGTGTGTGACTAATGTAATTCATATATGTTTTTGTTTTTCAGCTGTTGAAGGTGTCAACAATTGTGCCCGTGAATGTCTTGGATGATATGCGTCATATAGACAGTAATAAATAATAGATTTACGACTTTGTTAGCACCGCAACGAACTTCATAATATAAGAGGGTTGTCAAGTTGAAATTATCTTCATTAATATATTTTTATATTTAAATAATTATCTAAACTATAAATGTTTTTCATGGTCGGCGGCATACATACTTGAGATTTTTATAATATTAACTTTTAGAGTAAGGTTAAACTACAAAGCATATTTTTGGTGCAAAGTGCAAAGTTCGTCAAAACTGTGTTATAATTCGTCGTCGAGAAACTAAAAGTACGACATAGTTCGTCACGAATAATTTATAATTCGTCACCGATAAATTAATCATAAACGAGATTTAATAAAAGATTTAATTTAATCGATCCGTCCAAATGATCATATCAAGAGTTGTGATTGGTTTGTATTTTTTACAAAATACCCTTTGCACCGTATCCTTTTTCTTAACTTTTATACCTAAAAGGATTGTATTAGTCCTATTATAATACTAAATCTTTTCATAAACAAAACAAATAACTATGAAATGTTTATAAATTATAACGTTAACTTTTATACCTAAAAGGACCTCTAAAATTGCGACTCAAAAATTGTTTGAAAATAAATTCAACCTAAGTTTATATATCTACAAGAACTTAACAAAAAAAAAAGCCGTAAAATTTTTTACCATAATTTTTATAATTTTTATTAATTAATTAAGAAATACATCCAAAATCAGAAACTTGATCGGTCAAAAGCGTAAAAACAAGGATACAAATTTTAATAAAGTAACCAAATCAAGATAAAATCTTATCTTCATATAGGAAATGGTACAATTCTCAACAAACGAAGTAGGGGCGCTTGTGAAGGACTTCGAGTCATCATCGTCGTCGCCAGACGTTTTGTTCGACTTCTCACTCGCTGTCAAAATTTTGTCTCATTTAGTAAGATGAAATTTTTTAAAAATATATATTGGTAAAAAAACTTATCACACGAAAATGATCTTCTAATTACCTATATTTTTAATTCGAACATAAATTCAGAAAACACATGATTGGTTTATGGTCGCATATGTATCACATTTTAAGAGGTTTATAGTTAATATCATTTAGAAGAGTTTATATTTTGAAACCTTAAATATCATATTCAAACCACCTGATTAATTAGTGCGAACTTAAAACTGTTGATTATATAGCGAGGACTTCGCATGCACTCCAACCAATGACAAGTCCCGAGCTCATGAGTTTGAATGACAACTATATGGCCTCATCACATGACACAAATTATTTAGGGAAACTTGTTGGTTGTTGGTGGGAATCGAACCATGGATTCCACACCCTTTATCATGGACCTTAGTTAACCATGATAACCATATGAGCTGCAGCTCATATGGTTAACATGTCACATTAAGGTGCATGTTAAAGGGTGTGTTCGGTGTTCAATCCTCACCACCAACAACCAACAAGTTTCCCTAAATAATAATAATTCGTGTCATGTGCTAAGGTCATAGTTGTCATTCAAATCCATGAGCTCGGAATTTGTTATTGGTTGGAGTGCATGCCTGCAGGCATTGTATGAAGCGAAGTCCTCGCTATATAAATCAACAAAAACTAGTTAGTGCAAACCACCTGTTTTGTTGTGGTTAAAAAAAGTCATTTGTAAGTTAAAAAAAAGTCATTTGTTTGATTGATACACCTCACGATCATCCATATTCCATAATTATCTTATTAATTAATTGAAGTTTTAATTATTTTAGGGGCACGTTGTTCCTTTATCTCATGTTAATCACATCTTACTTATCCGTTTCAAAGTAGATTTCCATTTATTGTGCACTATTCTCGATTTGTTGTTTGATATTAATCGTGATTATTCAAATAATTAATAACTCATAAATACACATTTAAAAAATGGAGCACGATTCCGAATTTCCGTAAGTGCACTTAGATGATATAAATGTCTAGTATTTACCATTGATTATTAAATTATTTTACTAAGGTCCAATTTCATTTTGGTTATCATAGAAAAAAAAAATCCAAAACATCCGATACAAGTTTCTTTTATGTTTTTTTTGTGTGTCTCATTAAGTGTTTTGTTTCACAATTTACTAGTTAGTAATTAATTTCATTTGAATCTTAGATGCGATTATCGAGTGACAATTTCAAAGTATAAATAAAGATGAAAGAACAACCCATAACGCATTAACAACTACATTACTCATAAAGAAAAAACTGTGTCAGTGAAAAATGAATAGCAAACACATGAAATTATCTACATTTCTTGTGATTGTTTTAATTTTTGAATTAGCAATCGGAAATTCTGAAGCAGCCCTATTTGGATTTGGCAAACGTAGGCCACCAAGTCAACCAAGTCAACCGAGTCAAACTAGAAGAGGAGCGTGGATTACACCGTACATCAGATGTTATGGCAGATGTTTGGTGGTATGTAACAATAAAGTGAAGGGAGAAGCACCCAAATGTGCTCGCGGTTGTGTGCCAATATGCATAAAACGTACAGTACGTTTAGGACGTGGTAGGACTCCTGCGCTTAATGAAGAAGCCGTGCATTATGGGACGTAATGCAAAAATATCAATACAAAAAGGTAAAAGAGTACTCTTATATTTTTTTTAATAGTATATTTAGTCAACGTAACTAATCTTGCGTGACTAATGTAATTCATATATACTCTTTTGTTTTCTAGATGTTGAAGGTGTAGAAAATACCTGTGCTCTTGAATATTCTGGAGGATGCGTCGTCATGTAGAAAATAATAATAAACAGATTTACGACTTTGTTAATTTCATTATATAAGTCGTTTGTCTAAGTTGAATTTATCTTCAATAATATATTATTTTTACATTTAAATGTGTTTCTCTAAAATATAAATGTTTTTCATGATGGACATACATAAATGAAAATTTAATAATATTAAATTGTATGCCTAAACGGATTATTGTATTA
The DNA here is from genome assembly GCA_033675395.1 of Rhodiola chrysanthemifolia. Lineage (NCBI taxonomy): Eukaryota > Viridiplantae > Streptophyta > Magnoliopsida > Saxifragales > Crassulaceae > Rhodiola > Rhodiola chrysanthemifolia. Next base: position 7,989,172 of record CM066206.1, read on the forward strand.
GTCCTATATATTCTATGAATTAAGATCATGTGCTAACTATAAACTCATGAATTATGGCACAATTTCTACAAAAAAAAGTGATATAGTTTGAGAAATTAGCATATAATTCGTTTAGATAAAACACCGACATTGTTCGTGGGAAGTGTACTATAATCCGCCAGTTTGCACGTATGCCCCAAATGTCAATTCAAACTAATTTTATGTGTACAATCACTACAAATTTTTGGGATTTTACCGCCTCCAAATTCCGTCACTACAACGTCACATAAAGTGCTGATGGAAAGTAATCCGTTATATTTCCGGCAAATTTCCGTTATCCAAATAATATTCGTTATATTTCCGTCAAATGTTCGTGAAAAGAACTTCCGTCTGCACACATGAGAAGGAAAGTTGCCGGAATTCATTAGACGGAATATTGAGGTAAAATTCGGGGAAATTTTGGGAGTGTTAATTTCGTGAACTTTCCGGCATTTTATTACCGTTAGTTGTCCCCTTATATTCCGTCATCAACGAAATTTGGTTCCGACCATACATTTTTTTTAAAAATGATTCGTTCAAATCGACAGCGCTTACAGAGAAAGCGCTGTGTAATGTTGATATATAACAGCTTGTTTGAGTTAAGCGCTGTGAAACTGTTAAGTATAAAACAGCGCTTTTCATAAAAGTGCTGTTTTAAAAATTCTTAACAGCGCTTAACTGGAAGGCGCTGTATGAAACGGAAAATAAGACAGCGCTTTAACTAATAGGCGCTGTGGAAAATGACAAATCAGACAGCGTCTAAATATGAAGCGCTGTCTTATGTCCAACATATTTTCAATTTGTTTCTTCTGAGTCAGGTCAATTAGCCGTTGCATTTATATTACCGTTATTAGTTATGACCGTTGATTATTTAAAAATGTTCAGAGTATATTTGCACTATATATATATGCCACACCTTTTACGACACTTAAACAACAAAAATCTGGTCAGAACGTGGTTCGCTTAACCCAATCTTGTACTTTCATTCCAATCTATTGTCATGTATCAGCTCACCATGAGTGAGTAGTTCGCTTATTGGGATCCAATGGATCCCCAGAAACATCTGCAGTTGTAACACATGTCTTCTTATATGATTATGATTTATTTCTTTACATTAGACACGAATAGTTCAATTCATATATTCTGCACTTGATATCCTCGCGAGATATCAATAATGTTTGTATAAGAATCGTTTGTGTCTATTGTCTGTGTTTGCAGTAGCATGTCACAGTAGGTTTACATAGTTGCATGATAGGCGAGAAGCGAAAGTTGAGTCTATGCATGTAATAAGATAAAATCTGATAGGCAAGAAGCGAAAGTTGAGTCTTGATGATTTGCGTATCTAGTTCTGTTATTATGCAAGAAGCGAGAGTTGAGCATGTAATCGAACAAATGACCTAGAGTAATAATTCACTATCATGTATCGAGATCTACTGTTAGGCAAGAAGCGAGAGTTGAGTCTGCAGTAACCTTGTGTTATAATCTGTTGTCTTTGGGGAGTCATTGATTCCCAATGTTTCATCAAATTAAAAGACAACCAAACAACAACCGCATGCAACAACAAATCAAATCACCAGTTCTGTGTTAATCCATTTCGTTATTCAGTTTATTCATTTCACTGTACTGTACTTTCATTTTAAACCCCCCATTTCAGTACTAACATAAACAATCATTTACAGAAAGTAGCAAGCTAGTTCCCTGTGGATTCGACCTGAGTCACACTCAGATTATTTGTTTGATCTGTGTTGCATTTACAATCACTACATCTACAACCGATCAAACGTCTACTAGACATTTCGGCCATCCCACAAAGGCATGCAATGCATCCTTTACTGTCTCCATGTAACCGAACTTCTGTGGCAACTCATTAGTTAGTACGATCGCATCGTCTATAATCACCTTGACCATGTCATCGTCCAACTCTTGATATTGGACGATTCGTCCTGGCATCACTTTGCCAATTGCGACGATTTCTTTGCCAGTCTCCAAACCTCCAGAAACGTGGAGTATGCATTTTTTCCCAATCTGTTGTGATGATGAAACAACATTATTAGATCAAATTGAATGAAATGCATTGTCATTTATGGACAGAATATGAAATGAATTCATAAAACCTCGGGTATATCCGTAAACGGGCATGTATTCGACCCACTATGATGGCTAAGCAGGGTAGGCGCGTGCGAAGTAACAGCGGAGCATGTGCTGCACGTAGGAGACTGCCTACCAAATACATCAGTCCAACCTACCAAACTCCCTACCCCCCGTGTGCGGCCGGGGTACTCGTCCTTCCCCGTCGCCTCCGTCAGTATGTCTTTCCGTCCCCGTGACGTAAATCGTCCTTGACTAGACAAGACTTGCAATTCATCCTGTAAATATGATATATTTATTTCAGCATACCCACAGCAGTTGACGTGCTATAAATTAAAATAGTAACTTACAATTTTCTCAGCCACCATCCTCATCGAGCCATTGACGTACTCCTTATTCTTCCTTTGGTGACCCTTCTTCCATACTTCATGCCTCTCAATGTGGACGACAGGCTCTTCCCCTGTCGATATCAAACCTTGCTCAATCATCTGCGCTTTCTTTTCCATAACAAGCTCCCCCTTTGCCTTCTTGTAGCCGCCACGAGACAATGTGTGCTGGTACTGGTTAGATATCGCTCGATCAATGTTCTTCGCCCTCATTTCTTGTGCCTCGGGAGTCGACCGTTGTTCGACAAACGAATTCCAGGCTTCTGTACCAATGAAAGGGTACTTGATATTCGGATCCTCTCCTTGTTTCGGGCCAAATATATACTGGTTCGCTAGCTCACTCTTGAAGTTTCTCCACATTCTAGCCGCAGCCCGCATCTCCCTCGATTTAAACTTACAGGTTAGCTCAGTCTGTGGCACATCAAACAATGCCTACAAAAATCCCCAATGTTAATAATTGCATTACTGTTGAAAAACAGACTGTGTTACAATACTATACACACCATCATATCATGCCACACCATATCCCTCTGCTCAACTGGTACAGACTTCCAAGTTCCATATGTAATTGGAACTCGTGATCTTACAACAATGCCTGCATGTATATATCATATTGATTGCAACTGATATCTGAAAATATTCGTTAATCGCAGGGTATATGCACCTCAATTAAGATATAACGTCATTACCAAGGTAGGTTGTGAATGAAGTGGATACTTCACCGGCAATAGTTCCATCTCCCTCTAACGTAACCGGCTCCTTGGTGCCTGTTTCCCTATGCCGCTGGATTAAGCTTTTCAGAGTGCTTCGGCCTCTTTGCTTACGCCTAGAAGAACTTCCCGCATTATCAGTTTGTGAGTCAACCATCGTCTGTCAATTAAACAACATATGTATTGAAATCAGTTACATACCAGAACGCCTTCTATGGTTTACACTGACTCCTAACTAAAGTACACAAATCGGGATTGAAATCAGTTACAAAACGATGGCGACGGCGGACGGCGAGTTGACCATATATACGTATAATCGGAGACGAAGAGAATTCAATACAATGAACATCCAAAACGAACTTACCTTTTACCAGGCAGTCAGTTAGATCCGATGGGGCCCGAAGACGGCAGTTAAATTTTCAGATACCGGGACCAGCAAATAGAAACAGAATGAAAATAAGATAGGGTTTTCAGACAAGTGATATGTATGAGACGAAAAAACAGCGTTTCCATTAAAAGCGCTGTCATTGTTAAATCCAACAACAGCGTTTCTATTAAAGGCGCCGTCTTAGAGTAATCAAGTACTGCGTTTACAGTATAAGCGCTGTTGAAATGGCTGCCTAATTACATATGTATGAGACTAAAAAACAGCGTTTCCATTATAAGCGCTGTCATTGTTAAACCCAACAAATGCGTTTCTATTAAAGGCGCCATCTTATAGTAATCAAGTACTGCGTTTATAGTATAAGCGCTGTTGAAATGGCTGCCTGTTTACTACACCTACACGTACACTAAATAACTACGCTGTGTTTCGTGTATGTACGACATCGTATAAGGTGACACGTAATATCAATGGAAATCTCATTCCCTTTATAAGTACACATATACATGGTTTTGGATACTCAAGCATCCAGACCAAACTTAAATACCAGTTCATCATAATGTGTTCCAATTCGGAAGCTGACCGTATATTTGGTTCGAGCTCCGGAGATGAATCCGGCGGTACCGAAGTGTATATTTGCTCACAACAGGGTGGTATATACTCATGTGACAACGGCTCTGCGTGTAACGGAGTTCACAGCTATAGTGCGGAAAAATACCGACACGATGCGGAAAAATACATAGACGACGAAGATTCCAGTGTAGAAGGACCATATTGGAATGCAGCCTCACCTCATGGTGATGAAGAAGTTGACAAACCTCCACCTCATGGGTCTCCTACAACTAAGTCACCGCCAAGTGGTTGAATTCAGGTAAATGTATACCCCCGGATTAGCTTTAATTCGTAATTCGTATTGTCTTTATAATTATTACATTGTCTGAACAATATTTCTAATATTATATATCTGCAAATAATATTTGACCATATTTATTATGGTAATATACGGCTATGTTCCTAAGTGGTTGGATACTCAATTAAGGCTATCTTTCCAATAACAGGTTTCGGTGTGGTGGGATCCTCAATATGGTCTACCTTTAATATTACTGGAGCGAAGATTCCCTTGTTTACGTTGAGGACATCGTGGCCTCCTGTACACTCCAGCTTTATGTACTATTTCACGTTGAAAATAACTCGCACTCGTGTTCAGCTTTATGTACTATTTGACGTTGAAATTGGCTCGCAATCCTGTTGAATTTCAGCTTTAGTTTCTATTTCCCATGTGGTTCTGACTTCATTGTTCAGCACTTTGCGTATATGCAGTAATTTCCAAATATTTCTTTCGAGTAACATTTTTGGCTGTTGTGATGTATATATTAATAATTTAATGAATTTCATATGTTTTAATTTTTTTAAAAAAATTTTTAATTGCTTGTATGTGAATCATATTTGTACTTATTTTTTTTCTTCAAAATTTTTTTATTGATGTTCTTATCCAACACTTAAAATATAATGATGTTATATAATTGTAAAAACAGCGCTTACGTCGAAAGGGCTGTGCAAATTATCAGCTATTACAGCGCTTATGAAGAAAGCGTTGTTGAATATATAGGATAATACAGCCCTTATAAGACGAGGCGGCTGGTGATGGGGAAGGTAATACAGCCCTTGTTGAACTACAGATCCTAATTTCATTCCGTATCAAATTGTTGAATTTGTGGCATGGAATTTTTAATTGAGGTAAGGAGATGGATGTACGAGGCTGCTGGTGATGGTGCGTCGTACTGTAATGATGTTTTCATCGCCGGAGTAAATCAATTTGTGGAAACCGCTGTGGCTAACCCATCTTTCATCCGACAACAAAATCCGGTGCCCTTGTACGAAATGTAAGAATCGTCGATTTATTAATATTAGAATGATGGAGGAGCATTTGTACAAGTACGGGTTCACACCAAATTACTATAATTGGACGTTGCACGGCGAAGATCTATTCACTTACGGAGATCCGTGCACAAACATACCTGGGCCGAGCACACATCACATGTTTGGTAATACCCACGATGTTGGAAATGATAACAATGAAGATGACGATCAAGATACACATCACATTGATTGTATTCCAGATTCGACGGGTCTGAATTGGCAGCAATATGAGAATCCCGAAGCGAGTAAATTCTCCAACCTCTTAAATTCATGTTCAGAGCCAGCATACGAAGGTTGCACGACTGAGACACAACTATCGATTAACATGAAAATGCTTGCAGCAAAAGCTAACTATGGCTTTTCTGAAGGGGCATTTAATACCATTTGTGGAACAATGGAAAACATGATTGGTGGAGATAACAATATCCCTGGTTCTTTCAAACAAGCAAAGAAATTGGTATCCGATCTCGCAATGGAGTACAAACGGATTGACGTATGTGTTGCAGGGTGTATGATTTACTATGGTGAAGATGAAATTTTGACAAACTGTCGTTTCTGCAAGGAACGAAGATATCATCGTCCAAGACGCGCTGAGAGTTCTTCATCGTACCAACGGCGGGCGAGATGTGAGATGTTTTACTTACCGATTATACCGAGAATACAAAGACTATTTTTATCAGAAGCTATAGCAGCAGATATGTCATGGCACACAAGGCCAAGGGAGGAAGGGTCTCGCATGGTTCACCCCTCAGATGGACAGTCTTGGAAGCATTTCGATCGTTGCCATCCACACTTTGCTTCCGAGCCGCGTAATGTAAGGTTAGGCTTATGCACCGATGGATTTAATCCATGGGGCATGTCAACCAAACAATACTCTATTTGGCCCGTAATGGTGACACCCTACAACTTACCCCCATGGTTGAGTATGAAGACGCGATTCATTTGGTTAACTATACTAATACCTGGGCCATCAAATCCAAAGAAACGTTTGGACATATATTTGAGGCCTCTTATTGATGACTTGGTACATCTTTGGAGTGTTGGCGTCGAAGCATATGATGCTAGTCGGGAAGAATGTTTTACCTTGCGGGCAGCTTTGATGTGGACTGTATCCGATTTCCCTGCGTATGCAATGCTTTCGGGGTGGTCAACCCAGGGAAAACTCGGATGCCCGTGCTGTATGGATGACACTAAGACATTTGTGTTGAAGAATGGAAGAAAAGTGTCTTATTTTGGTTGTCATAGACGATTTTTATCGCAGAATCATCCGTATCGGTTGAATTCTAGGAATTTCTATAGAGATCGAACAGACTTCGACAGTCCAGTCCCATTTTGCTCTGGTCACGAAGTGTTTGAAAGAGTTCGTAACTTAAAATATATATGGGAGCAAGGTATGAACGAGGTGTTGGAAGGCCACGGGGTGTGGCACAATTGGACGAAGAAATCAATTTTCTGGGAACTTCCATACTGGGTTGACATCAAGCTTAGGCATAACCTTGACGTTATGCACATTGAGAAGAATTTTTTTGAAAATTTATTCAACACTGTCATGGATGTGAAAGGGAAAACAAAGGACGACGGTGTAAAGTGCAGAAAAGATATCGGGTTATATTGTCGGAGACCAGAACTAGAACTGAAAACTATTCGAAATCGTGTGGTGGCTAACAAGGGTAAGTATCAGCTTACACGAGAACAACAAAAACTTGTACTTGTTTGGCTCAAGAATTTGCAGTTTCCTGATGGGTTTTCTTCGAACTTGGGGAATAAGGTTGATTTGAGTACCCTAAAGCTAGTGGGGTACAAGTCACACGATGCACATGTATTCATCGAGCGTCTAATGCCCATTGCATTCAAGGGTTTTTTACCAAAACAGATATGGGAAGCTGTATCAGAGTTGTGTACATTTTTTCGAGACATATGTGCATCTTCACTTCACATTGAGCTAATGGAACATTGGCAGAGGAACATTGCTTCGACACTGTGTAAGCTAGAGACAATATTCCCCCCGTCATTTTTTGATTCAATGGAACACCTCCCTATTCATTTGGCTGATGAGGTGCTGCTTGGCGGTCCAGTCCATTATCGTTGGATGTATCCATTTGAACGTTTCATATACCGTCTTAAACAGTTGGGCCAAAAAGGAAATAGAGCTGAGGTTGAAGCAAGTATTGTTAACGCTTATATACAGTTGGAGACTTCATATTTGGGATTGGATTACCTAGATGCTGAGCTAACAACAAACTTCACAAGTTTAAAAAGAAATGAAGTTCTGGCAGAAGATTGCAACGACCCTCAGATTTCTATTTTTAATTACCCAGGAGCCGCTGGGAGCATCGTAAAGCGTAGGGTTCTGGATAGCAATGAATTTGCTAAAGCGACGCATTACATCTTCAGCAACACACCTGAGATTGAACCATATTTGGCATTATTTGAGAGCCGCGTAAGACAACCACATCCCAGGCGCAATGACCGACAAGTATACGAAACTATATTAAAGGAATTTCCTGGGTGGCTCCATTCGCATGTAAGTATTATAGATTTTAGACACATATATTTAATTAATTCCATTTTCAAACATATACAGTAACATTGTATCTTATTTTGTCCAGATTTGGGAGCTTGGAGAAACTGTAGCACTACCACAATGGATTCACTACTTGTCATCTGGATTCCACTCTGACATAACATGTTCGGCAACATACAAAGTTAATAACTACAAATTTCACATCGAGAGCCACGACGAAGGGAGGAATACAGTGAACAGTAATGTTTACGTGAAAGGGACAGAGGGATTACACTACTACGGTGTCATTGAAGAAATACTTCACATTAGATGCAGGACCCATTGACAGGCGTCGTTTGACCTCTCAAATTTGTATTTATATTTTTCCCTGCAATATGCTAGTAAAGCGGCAAGCAGGGGTCGAACCCTAGAGAGCTGGTGTGGTTCAGTTGTCCTGTAAACAAAGTTGATTGGGTTTTTTTTGTAAGCAAGCGTAAGAAAGCACAAGAGAAAATAATAACGAGGATTTCAATCAGCGAGAAAATTCAGTCTAGGGTTTCTTTTGTGACACGTTCATCATCGATATCTAATGATCAATTTTATATTTCAAAGTGTGGTTGTTCCGACAAAGGTAACAACCCAACTATCCCGACAAAGGTGATAAGCCACAACCTAACCCGACAAAGGTGCTAGACTTCTAGTTCTTTCCTAAACTAAGCAATCCGACAAAGGTATTATTTAGCTTAGATGTTACTATCTACCTTTACGACAAAGTATCCAGTAAATATTAACGGTAAGAATTAGTTGTTCAACTAAGCTTTGCGACAAAGCTTCCACTTAGTCTAGCAATTTAATTCGTAAGAATGAGCACAAGAACTAGTGAAATATAAAATAGCATTAAGAACGAAAATCTCAAAACGTGTTCACAATATACGAAACCCTAAACCGAAAGAGAAATTTAGCTACTCATTGTCATGGCAATAATCACAAGTATTTTTGGATGAAAGTAAATAGAAATTCTCTGTATCGCCGAAAGCCTCGCGTTCTTCGTCTTCTCCAGAGCTGTCTCAGTCTTCGTAGAATGATTGATGATTTGATGGATGATTTGATACTGAAAATCCTAGCCCAAGCTTCTTGTTTTAATAAACTGGGTTTCCAAATCTGGTTTTGGGCTTGAATTATCAAGTATCGGACTTGCTGACGTCATCAAACGGCCTGCTGACGTCAGCCCTCGTCGACTGGTCGCGTTCGGCAGCAACATTAACGGCGCGTTCGCAGTCAACATTAGCGTTAATGCTAATGTCTCTTGCGGACGCGATCCGCACTGAGTGCCGTTCCTTCTTCTTTGCGCCAGATCCGACTTCAACTCTGGATTTGACCCTCTATACGGTCTCGGACGCTCTCGGTGTGAACTAGAGAGTTGTAGGGAATCGAGTCAGCTACGCAACGCCATGTAGCTCGTATTTTCCTGATCAACGGTCAATTCCCAGCTCTCCGTCGAGTGTCCAAGGGTCTGAATTGTCATGGTGGAGTTTTCGGCGCAAAACACCGTCTTTAATGCACGTTTCTTCCAAGAGCTCCCGAAACACCTGAAATGCAAAACAACACTAAAAAGTAACTGTTCGCATAAAAATGTATCGAAATAAATGGGATTAGTCGATTCGACGAGTCGTATAAATACGACTCATCACCCATCCTGGGCTAAGGGTTGTCTTGTTCAAGTGTCGTTGGTATGATCCTCAGTATGTTAAGGCGTACCCGGCTAATGGGATTGTCATCGTCAACACTCATAGGCCGTACATGCATTACGACCCATACATTCTCGCCCAGCAAGCAGTTCAAGTATACTATGTTACATTTCCGGGACTAGGAGGACAAAATAATCAGGGATGGGTAGCAGTTTGTCCTGTAAAACCAACGAACGCAATAGACATGGAAGTTGCTAATGTTCCATTCCAGGATGACGGTCAATTAGGAGCTGAGATGTCTGTAATTAACGAAGTTGGTTCATATGGGAACCTCGCTGATGATGAAGTTTACGAGTACACCGAAGAAGAAGTCAACGAAGATAACGTAACTGATGATATTGCAGATATCCAATATGAGTCTGACGAATCCGACGAATCATCGTGAAATCATACATTTCTAAAATATACATGAGTATACGGTGTAATATACCCGATCGGCTACCCGACCTAAATCGTACCCGCTCGGCTACCCGATCGGCTACCCGAAAACCTAGTGCATCCGATCGGCTACCCGACTCAAGTTACTTGCATTTAAATCACTATATTTACAACCGATCAACACATATATTTTGTATTCTGTGATTTTTGTCTACCTTTTTTTACCTGCTACAGTCCATACTACAATATGAAACACAAACTCAATGGTTCGAATGGATTCAAAACAATCAAAATGGTTCGAATTGAATTGAATTCACTGAATTGAATTCATGACTGAGGAATTGGACTAATATTATAGTCTTGAATCACAACAGTATAAATATGTGGTCGTCTAACTGAACGGAAAACTTAATGTGACACTGCATTAAAGTAAGGTAATAAGATAAAATTAACGTTGACTCGTTTTTAAATTAAACATTTCAGATGTAAATAAAATGGAAAGAAAAGGCGCGTAGAAACGAAAATGAAATAAAAGGCGCCTTGTCACAATTTTTAATGATGCTACTAACAAAAACGACAGCGCTTCAACACAGAGCGCCGGTGGTTAAATATATATTTAACAGCGCTCTCCTTATAAACGCCATATTACGTGACATATACAACAGCGATTAAAATTGAAGCGCTGTGATATATATTAAACAAGACATCGCTTATTTCAAAAGCGCCATCTTATGTTCTATTAAGAAAAGCGTTTTACGACGAAGCGATGTCATACAAAATATTTGACAGCGCTTATATTGGAAGCGCTTTATATTTGGTTATTTTATGTGGCGCTTTTTGTGGAAGCGCTGTCAATGTAACACCTTAAGAATGACAGAATCCCAGATCTACTATACTGAAAAACATCATCTTTCTCCTAAACTCGGCTCTCGTCGAATAAGGTCGACCGTTATCTGCCGTCCACATTTTGACTTACTGCGTGATTAGAACACGCCTGTTTACTAACCCAGGTAAGGTCATACCAAAATCGTCTTACATTCATGTTGAATTGTGAGGCAACACACTGTATTATGTTATTTACTCTTCACCCAAAATATATGTGTTTTCATTCCATACCGTTTGATTCGGGTTATGTGAATGTCAATATTATCCAGTGAACTTATGATTTCGTTTTCATTATTTACTCAGAGTTGATTAACTGTGTGAAAATGGCGTGTGGGTTGTTGTACAGTATATATATATATGGCACCACTGAAGCGTACCGGGTGTGGTAAAAGGAATATGCCCACTGCCAGAAGGCCGCCCGGTTTATCACAAACCAGGCTAACTGAGTTGCGGCAACCGAGGACACTGACCATGGAAAGACAGCATCAAACAGCATCAGCCGGCGACGCACGTCAGGGGCCGGAAGTGTACAGACCAACTATGCCTGTACCAGAGAATCCAATACCTGTTCAAATGGATGAGGAGAGAACATTCCCACATACTAATGAATACGAATTGGACGAACTTATGAATTACAATGAAGCTGTTTTCCAGGATGGACAAGGAAACGACCTGTGTGATAATGAGGGAGCCCATGAGCATTCGGGGAATGATGACGATGGAGATGGCACACCGGGGATGGCATTTAACATAGGAGTGACATCGGGCAGTGACGGAGTAGAGGATATGACAGGGATAGATCTGGTGTCAGATGATGGTCGACCGTGGATTGTTCCAGCGGGCGATGACAAGTAAGGAATTTATTTTTTTGCATATACTACTTGACATTGCATTACAAACAATATTGTACATTATCTGCTTCTGATTTTTTCAGCTTTGACCCACCATCGGCTGTTAAAAAAATCGGGTTGCAGTGTATCGCCCCTGGTTTTAAGGTTGGCTGGACGACAATTGGCACGTGTGATCCAGATGCCCCGGTGAAATGGTTTCGACATTTTAAGGTAAATGATATTAAATTTGTGTATTCGACAGTTGGTTGTTTTTTTTGTTCTGGCAGTGAGTCATTTCGTATTGGGATACAAATTAAGATAACATTGCAACTTTCGTAACGCAAATATGCAGAGCTTGTACCGTTGGGATCCAAGGCACATCGATCAAATTGAGGCAAATTTCAGAAAGAAGGCTGGGAAGATACTCCAAGATGCTTGGAAAGGCATGCGAAAGGGGACGACTAAAGGACCGAAGTGGTTGACAAATGATCACCGACTTGCAGCAAAAGTGCGGTTCGACACAGATCCAGTATTCAAGGCCCGGAGTGAAAAGAAAAAGGAAACATATTTAGCCCGGCATGCTATAAACGGACCGTTGTTGCACGCCTTTGGGTCGAGACCAGCACATTTTCACCATGCGAATATGGTAATATAAATATTGAAAAGACTTTTATTTAAATTATCAAATAATACACTAACAACATTTGTTATATGTTCAGAGAAAAAGTAATCAACGACAAGTGTTGCCTACTGATATGTTTGATCGGAAATTCAAGCGGAAGGATGGGACATATTTGATCCCCGACGCGGAAACGAAAAGGGTGTGTGATGACCTAATTTTATGTATACGCATCACTACTTTGACTATGAATATACTGTCAATCAAAATGTGATGTGTGAATACATGTTTATATATGTTAGGGTTGAATATCTTAAAGATTTGATTTATTTCGTAACAAAATATTTTTATGTTTATTGGATAATGTACAGAAAGATCTCGAGGATGCTGAAGCTGTGGTCATAGGGAAATATGAGAAAGGGAAAAGGGTACCAGAGGAGGAGCTACTGGAGGCCGCTGCAACTGTTATGGGTGTTAACCCCAGATCTGGGATACCGTATTTGTACGGGCCATCAGCGACATTAATATCGGACAAGTTCTCCTCAAACAGCAGTCATTCAAGCGCGAGCTCACACGTATCAAGGTCCCAAGAATCGGACGAGTGGATATCCCAGGAGATGAGGCCGCGATTGGAGCGCATGGACGAGCTTTATAGCTCTCAGACGCGACAAGAGGATGAAATCAGAGATATGAAGGGAAACATAGAGCGATTGATGCAAATGATGCAAATGCAATCTGACATGCTTAGGATGTTAACTCCTGCATATCATCCGTCTCCAAGTCAAAGTCCGCACGTAAACAACCGAAGTCAACCTACTCAGAGATCCAATGAAGAGAGAGGACGTCGTTAGTTAGGGTAATTTAGCACTAAACATGCTAAATTACTAATCAATTTCGAAACAATATTCTGTTTGTTTACGAATAATAATTTTCAAAATGCAATTAAATTGTTTTTCAAAATGCAATAAATGATTTTCAATTCAATTGCAAATGTTGTATCAAAAAAAAATTAAATTTAAAATGGTATCTGGTGACGGTTATGTGTAGGCTTTATGTCGGAATAGATGGGCAGTATTGGCAGCGCTTCACAAAACAGCGTTGTCGTATAGTTCAATTAAAACAGCGCTTAAATTGAAAGCGCAATCTTATAGCTGACGGTTTGGCAGCGCTTCACAAAACAGCGCTGTCGTATAGTTCAATTAAAACAGCGCTTAAATTGAAAGCGCAATCTTATAGCTGACGGGATTTTGCCGCCGTATTGACGGAAATTAAAGATACTGGAGTTTTGCCGGATAAGTGATGGAAGTACTTTGGTGACTGACTGTTCTAGGAATAATGACGCATTTTATTTATGACGGAAATGTGTTGGAAAAATGAAGGAAATATTTCTTGAAGGAAGTATGCAGGAACAAACACGGAACTTATGCATGCCGGAAATGTACCGGAATAATGATGGAATTAACTATGACGGAAATGTATGGGAATAATGAAGGAAAATAATTGGTGACGGAATACAGATGGAATTATGATGGAAACTATACATAACGGACTTTTGTGGGTAAAATCACGGAAATTTACGTCGGAAAAGTAACGAACGTGTGACGGAGTTTTGGATGACGGAATGTAAACGGACTGTATACGAAAATGTGACGGAAAACGATGACGGAAAAATGCTGGAATCAAGTTTCCGCTAGGAAAAATGCCGTCACATGGGTTGTTGACGGAATGTTACCGGAATTTCTGTATTTTCCGGCAAAATTCCGTCACTGTTCCATCATTTTTGAAATGACTGAATTTTTCAGAAAATTAGTAGTGAATAACTTAACAAAAAAAAGTAGTAAGAAAAGTATACATCAATTTTAATAATTTATATTAATAAATAAATATCAACTGTGACAATAAGAAGCATAATATAATTTCTATTTTGTTTTATAAAATGTTGTCGAATCTCGGATTTTTGATAGTATTTCAATATTTCAAATTTGAGCTTCCACTGCAAAGTGTTAGCATGGGTTAAAACCTACAAAGACAGGGGGTTTTAGATTACCGAACAAAAAAACTGGTTAGGCTTCACGCCTATGAACGACGAACAAAAAAACTGATTAGGCTTCACGCCTATTTGAGATGACTACTTTTAACCCATAGTATCTCCCCACACGCGCAATCCAATTCACGCTCGAAGATTCCACCATGTGGCATCATAGTCTTGCAAATTTGAGCGTTTACTAAATTTTTGAAAGTCCGAAAACGACACACCGAACATATCACATCCCTGACTTCTTGGCTTTTTCTATTTTTCACGCGTACATTCTCGTAACAAATGTAAAAAATTTAATCATTCGTTTGAATTTTGAAACATAAATTATGTGGAGCTTGAACCATTCACTTATAAATTTAAACTAATGATTCAACAGCTTGCCACTTGGTCATTTAAAGATCTCACACTTGGGTCATTTTAGATGAATCAGTAGCAGCCTCGTCCATATACTCTCTTTTCCGTCAGCGTCAACTACGACACGGTTGGCAACAACCTCACATCCCAGAACGTCGTTGCCAACTTCTTTAAAACCAAAATCATCACCCCCAGATTGATTGTCGACACTACTTAGAATGAGACTAAATAGTCCTAATTTGACTGATATCATACTCCTTAAAACTCCCACAAACCTCATTCCAACATCCAAAACAAATATTTTAAAATTAGCAATAAAATAACTTCATATTAGTATAGTCAATTAATCTTACATCCCACGATCCTTCGTATTTCATAATTATCTTATCGATTAATTTAAGTTTAGTTATCATAATTGGGGGCCGTTGTTCATTTATATAATGTTAGTCACATCTTACTGATCCGTTTTACGATATAGATTTTCATTTATTGTTGCACTATTCTCGGATTGACGTACGATTGGTTATTTGTATTAATCGTGATATTTCAAAAAATTAATCACTCACAAATACACATTTTGAACATGGACCACGATTCCGTTAAGTTCACTCAGATGATATAAACGTCTAGTATTTCCATTGATCATTAAATTACTTTACTAAGGTCCGATTTTATTTTGGTTATCATAGAATTTAGTTACTTTTGTATCAATTCACACATGTTTCAATCTTATTGATCATATCTCCAACCATGATAAAAATAAAGTTGACCAAATTTGTTAACCATAAAACTAAATTCATAAGTTTTCGACCTTAATTCCTCAAAAACACATCGAATTCGCAAACAAAATGTATGCAAGTTGATGCAAAAATCACTAAATTGAAAATTACAAAAGTCCGGTACCGAATTTGAAATCAGCAAGTAATCGAGACTATGTTTTCGCAATTAACCCTAGAAAAAATCCAAAACATCCTATACAAGTTTTTTTTTTTGTGTGTGCGTCTCATTAAGTGTTTTGTTTCAGAATTTACGAGTTAGTAATTAATATCATTTGAATCTTACGTGCGATAATTATTTTTTAAGAATAGTATAAATAAAAACGAAAGAACAACCCACAACACAGTCACGACTATATTACTCATAAGGGCATATGCACCGGTTGAGATTTCAGGACGTTCGAGGGGGAGATTTCAGGACGTCCGAGGAAACAAAATTGTGCAGCGGTTAAAGGCGAACGTCTGGAGATCTATGCTGTTTCTGCACATCCAGGTATGCTCACTCTCGCAACAAGGATGTCGAAATTAAACTTGAACCATTTATTTGTTTAAAATTCGACCACGGTTGTCCTTTGTTCTTGATTGAGTGGCATGTGGAGCCTATTAGAGAATAAAGTGGGAGTTTTAGTGCCAGGGTTTTTGTTATGTTCTGTTTCTTTTCTTTTACAGTATCGAGTCTGTTAGATGTGGAGGGAATAGCAGTTTGTCAACACGGCGTCGTTTCCGTCTCAGCGTGAAAGCTGTGCGTTTGGGACGAAACGACGTCGCGCTTGATCGACTTATATTCTCCTCTCCGCGCTCGAGTTCTGTAACGAAAATATCTGAAATTCAAAAACCCTAAGCTTTCTCCCTAATCCCGATCTTCATCTTCCGCTTTCGATCGTTCTCGTGCTACTGCAGGCGTTCGATTGGAGTCCCGATGGATTCGTTTCTCATGGTATCAGAGCCTGCAATGATCCAGGTGAGTTGATCTCTGCGTCTGAGTTTTTTTGCTGTGGTCGCTCGATTGTTGCCGTGTTAGTGTTTATGGATGATTCTGAAACAAATTCGAGTGCAATCGGTGATAGGCCGGCTGTAATGAATCCGAATGTTTCTGGTAATGGTGCGGTTGTCACTGGTGATGATCCATATTTTGTGCATAACAATGAATTGACTGGTAGTTCGATAGTGAGTAAAGTGCTAGTCGGTCAGGAAAATTATGCGACCTGGAAAAGGTCAATGGAAATAGCCTTGTCTGGCAGATATAAACTAGGTTTTGTGGAAGGAAAATATCCAAAGCCGGTTGATGCTGTTATGGCTGCGAGATGGCAACGATGCAACGACGTTGTGATGTCGTTGTTGATTAATTCTGTTTCTGAGAAAATTATTGGAGAAATTCTACATGCTAAGGATGCTGCAACGGCCTGGGAAGTCCTGGAGTCCAGCTATGCAGGTACGAACTTAGCTAGACAATCTGAATTACAACGTGAGCTTGGAAATTTGGTTCAAGGAGACCTATCTGTTGCTATGTACAAAAGAAAACTGGAATCCTTATGGCAAGAATTGGATGCTCTTAAGGTCAATAAATGTCCTAATGTTGGTAAATGCTCCTGCTGCAAGAGGAATGATGAGGACTGTAAAGCTGATAGAGTAATAAAATTCTTAATGGGATTAAATGATGATTATGCCTCAGTGAGGACACATGTTTTTGCTTATAGTGAAGTACCAAAGTTCAGTGTTGTATTTGGCTTGGCATTATCAGAAGAGGCTTCAAGGTAAGCAAGGAAAACTAGTAAAATTGAAGCTTCTGCTCTAGCTGTTCAGACTGATCAGGCCAACAACAGTCAAGCTGATTCTAATCAAAATGGACAATCCAGGCAGTATAGTGCAGCTTCTACTAATCAAATGAGAAGTAGAGATGCTGGAAGAGGAGGTTTTGGCAGGGGAAGGCCTAGATTGTTCTGTTCACACTGTCAAGTCCCTGGCCACCTGAAAGAAAACTGTTACAAATTAGTTGGATATCCACAGAATTACAAACAAGACAGAAACAGAAATGCCAATACTAATGGTAATTCAAATTCTGGAGGAAGGCAGTCTGCTAATTCAGCTAATGCTGGTACTGCTGACAGTCCAGGAGAAAACTTAGCCAAACAGTTCACTAATGAGCAGCTGGAACAAATCTTGGCTTTATTCAAGGGAAATGGCTTAACTGATAGGAACAATGCTCAAGCTAACATGGTTCATACTCACATGGCAGGTATAGCAAATTCTTGTCCTGAATTTATGATCAATGGTGATTGGTTGATTGATAGTGGTGCTACTAGCCATTTCACATATGATGCAAGTTTGCTGCAGAATATTAATGAATTGAAGGAAATTCATAAGGTAACTTTGCCTAATGGTGAATGTTTTGAGATTAAAACCAAGGGAGATTGTCACCTACAGAATGGACTCACTTTGTTTAATGTTCTGCTGGTTCCAGAGTTTCAAGTGAATTTGATCTCAGTTTATAGACTAGTTGCAGACTCAAATTGCAAGGTTTTATTTACTGACAGCAACTGTGTTATTCAGGACCCTCAAGACAGGATAATCCTAGAGACTGGTAGACCCAGTGGAGCTCTATATAGCACTAAGCAGTTAAAGCTTCAATGCAAGACAGCAAATGCTAATAGTCTGGTTATTCAACCACAAATTCAGGAGGTGGAAATATGGCACAATAGGTTGGGTCATGCACCAATGGATATTGTAACTCAGCTACTGAAAAATAAGACACCTAGTATGCATTGTAAGACTTTTAAATATCAGTGCACTGTCTGTCCCCTGGCTAAGCAAACAAAGCTGCCTTTCCCTTTGAGCAATCATAATACAAGTACTCCATTTGAACTATTACACAGTGATGTTTGGGGACCTTTCCATGTTCCCACCATTTCCAATGCTAGGTATTTCTTGACTATTGTTGATGATTATACCAGGGCTGTATGGACTTTTCTGATGACACACAAGTCTGAAACTACTGACATTATAATTGGCATGTTCAACATGGTAACAACTCAGTTTGGGAAGACTATTCAGAAGTTCAGGTCTGACAATGGGGGCGAGTTTTTCAATCAGAACTCACTTCATTTTTACAGTCAAAGGGATGTATTCATCAAAGCAGCTGCCCTTATACACCCCAGCAGAATGGACTTGCAGAAAGAAAACATAGGCACATTCTGGAGGTGGCTAGAGCTCTTATGTTTGAAGCTGGACTGCCGAAGCATTTTTGGGGAGATAGCGTCTTAACTGCTACACACCTTATCAACAGGCTTCCTACATCTGTTTTGAAAGGAAAGAGCCCTTGGGAGATGCTATTTGGTGAAATACCACATATTGATCATTTACGAGTTTTTGGTTGCTCATGCTATGTTAGTACAAGAGTTCACTCAAGGGATAAGTTTGATCCAAGAGCACTTGAGTGCATATTTCTGGGATACCCTGTTGGTCAAAAGGGTTATAAATGTTTTTGCTTATCTACTCAAGAAATTCTGATCAGCAGACATGTAGTCTTCAGAGAACATATTTTTCCCTTCAAAAGACAATTCCCTCAACCTCGTACTGATGATGTTTCACCTCTAATAGTCCCTGATACTGGTCATATGCACTTCAATTATGATGAGTTATTGGCAGAACTTCACTCAGATGTTGATCAGTTAGTTTTGGATACAGAAAATCCTGATGACCCAGTGTTTTATGACATTCAGCACACAAATGATTCTGATGGTGCAGAGTTACCAGCTACTGTAGATTTACCAGCTGAAAATTTTGCTATTTCTGAAGCTGAGTCACAAGCTGTGGTTCCTCTTAGAAAATCAACAAGAATTGTCAAACCACCACTATGGACCAAAGATTATATTTGCAATACAGTCTTCAACAGGAGCTCTCCTCATCAAATGCACAATTTTGTGTCTTATTCCAAATGTGCTCCACATCATGCCACATTTGCTTTGCAGATTTCCAGTATTCAAGAGCCTACTTCATATACTCAGGCCAGTAAGGATGCCCAGTGGGTAGAGGCCATGCACAAAGAAATCAAGGCACTTGAAGGTAATCATACTTGGGTCTTGTCTGATTTACCCAAAAATAAAACTGTGGTGGATTGCAAGTGGATCTACAAGATCAAGTATTTATCAGATGGCAGCATCGAAAGACTCAAGGCCAGATTGGTAGCTAGAGGTTTCACCCAAGTTGAAGGACTGGATTATCACGAAACATTCGCACCTGTGGCAAAAATGACCACTGTTAGATGTTTGTTAGCCATTGCAGCAGCAAGAAATTGGCCTTTGCATCAATTAGATGTTGACAATGCCTTCCTCCATGGCACACTTGAGGAAGAGATGTACATGAAATTGCCTCCGGGGTTTTACAAGAAAGAAAAAGCTGCTGGTAAAGTATGCAAATTAGTCAAGAGTTTATATGGACTCAAACAAGCTAGTAGGCAATGGTTTGCCAAGTTCAGTGATGCCCTTATTGAATTTGGATTCAAGCCTAGTCTGAATGACTATTCATTGTTTACATTGACCACAGGTGACATATTTTTGATCTTATTGGTTTATGTGGATGATGTGATCATCACTGGTAATTCAGAGGCACTGATCAGCAAGGTTAAGCAATTTATTCACCACAAATTCAGAATCAAGGATCTAGGACCTTTGAAGTTTTTTCTTGGACTTGAGGTAGCAAGGTCCACAGATGGCATATTTTTAAATCAAAGGAAATACGCCTTAGAACTGCTGGAAGAGCACAGTCTCACTGATTGCAAGCCAGCCAAGACTCCCATCAGACTGAAGCACAACTTGAGTATGTCCACAGCACCTGCTGTCAGTGATCCCCTTCACTACAGGGAGACTGGTAGGGAAACTGATTTATCTTACCATTACCGGGCCTGACCTTGCCTATCCAGTGCACATCCTAAGTCAGTTCATGCAGCATCCTACTGAAGACCATCTGGCTGCAGCTCTTCGACTTCTCCGTTATGTCAAAGCAGCCCCTGCACAAGGCATTCTGTTCCCGGCCAGATCAGACCTCCAACTGAAGGCTTTTTGTGATGCCGATTGGGCGGCATGTCCCTTAACAAGGCGATCAATCACAGGCCATTGTGTTATGCTAGGTCTCTGCATATTTCCTGGAAAACAAAGAAACAACCCGTGGTTTCAAGGTCTTCCGCCGAATCGGAGTATCGGTCCATGGCGGCTGTGTGTTGCGAATTAACTTGGCTGACCCGATTAATTGCTGATATGGGCGTTCATGTGCCATCTGCTATTCACCTTCACTGTGATAATAAGGCAGCCATCCATATAGCTCACAACCCGGTCTTCCACGAGCGCACGAAACACGTAGAGTTGGACTGCCATCTTGTTCGGTCTCATGTCATCTCCAAGTTCGTCCTACCACTTCACATTAGCACAACTGAGCAACCGGCCGATATATTTACTAAGTCTTTGACAAGGGAACAATTACAATATCTCTGCTCCAAGCTTGGCGTCTCGAACTTCCTTCATTCCGCCGCTTGAGGGGGGATATTAGAGAATAAAGTGGGAGTTTTAGTGCCAGGGTTTTTGTTATGTTCTGTTTCTTTTCTTTTACAGTATCGAGTCTGTTAGATGTGGAGGGAATAGCAGTTTGTCAACACGGCGTCGTTTCCGTCTCAGCGTGAAAGCTGTGCGTTTGGGACGAAACGACGTCGCGCTTGATCGACTTATATTCTCCTCTCCGCGCTCGAGTTCTGTAACGAAAATATCTGAAATTCAAAAACCTAAGCTTTCTCCCTAATCCCGATCTTCATCTTCCGCTTTCGATCGTTCTCGTGCTACTGCAGGCGTTCGATTGGAGTCCCGATGGATTCGTTTCTCAGAGCCGAGCTCCGTTTTCAATTACATTGTCTTGTGACTGAGAATTTGGATTTGGTTCTGGAATCAAAATGTAAGCTTGATATGGAGATTCCTATAACAGAGTGTTGAATTAGAGAAATTTTGTTTTCATTAGTTCTAAACCAGCTGTAATGTCTGTTGTAGGTTATCTGCTTGATGAAATGCATCAAAGAGGTCTTTTGCAGCTATTTATTATTTTACTTTTATTACCTCTTGAACCATGCTACTTTTGGATTTCCCTTGTTGGTCTAGTAGAGGGTGAGTTCTCATTGATTCGTTCATTTGTTCGTTTTTGTGATGAAGTCTTTCTATAGCCATTGGATATCCGATTTGTTTGTGTATGGGTTTTTTTCTATTTCTAATTAGCTTCAAGTGTCTTATGTTAGACCCGCAAAAAAAAAGTGTATTATGTTAGAGAGCAGCATTAAAATCAGTCGCTCATTATTCAGGCTTAGGTTCTTAGTTCCTACGGAGTAGGACTCACTCTTTGAATGTGGTCAATTTTGAATGACGTGGGGGGAGAAAGCGAGTAGAAGGAAACTGAAAGATCATTACAGCAGGATATCATGACCACACACTAAGACTCTGTGTTGTATCAATATTACTGTCTTATAGATATATGATTTCATCCTTTCTCTCTTTCATGTCAATTGCTTTTCCTGTTAGTGTTTTTATTCTTAAAATGTTAAATGGTTTCCTTGTTATACTAAAATTCTAGATTAATTGTTTGTTTTTGAATTCTCATTTTGGTTTTAAGTAACTTATAACTTGCCATTTCAACTCTTGCAGTAGCTGGCGAAAGTTTGCTGTTTGGAGGTTCCATTCTCCTGATGCCAACTTTGGTGATGCTATGGCTGTCTAAAGTGGCTGATACAGCGTCCATTTTGTTCTTTCCTTCTTAGTGATGTGATAAAATTGTGCCATTAATCTCATGTTTCATCTCATTTGGAAGACAGAAGCAAAGCTTTCACAAAGTCACAATAAAGTAGTACTGGGCTAAAGCTGGCACAGGGTCCTTGTGCACTTGTCTTTCTCATCTAAAGTCTAAACAGGCCGGCACTGCAGGTTAAAATGAGAGGCAACTGTCAGGTATCATACTTGGCTGTCTCAATTAGAATAAGCATCTTTTGAATAATGTTTGCTCGTGAACTTGTGATAGACATAGGTCCTGCTGCTGTTGATGGATATAAAGCACTACAAGACCATCCTGCAGTTGCAAACAAACAGTCGTCAATCCGTGAATGCAGACATGGCCATGCTCGACTTACCATGCTCAATACTTGAGAGTTGTCATTCACATATGATGCTTCATTGACAAACAAACAGTCAAAATGTGCATTAAATTGTCATTCTACCAAAGTTGTCACTAGTTGCAAGCAAACAAATATTTTTATCATTCAGTATTGCTATTTATATCAGTCATCACTCACAACTCAAACCACAACTCCTTCGGTCCATCTCTCTGTGTCTCATATCATTTTTTCATCTCAAAGTTCCATTTGTTCAGACTTCAAAATGTCAAGCAATTGGTCTATGTCCGAAGATGTGCAATTATGCATATCTTACTATCGTCGATCCAATTTCCGGCAACAAACAAAAAGTGGATAAATTGTGAGAAAAAATTCACACTGATTTTCAAGCAAATTGGGTCATGGAAGCGGACGAAATAATTACAACTGATGGTAGGTCTCAGTCCGCACTTGCGTCTCGTTGCTAAGCTTAAGCCAAATTTGATTTATTGGGACTCTTGCATTTCTTATGCTAGAATAAACCCGAAGTCAGGATGCAATTTTCAAGATGAGGTAAATTATTCGAGCAAAAAAAATCGATTGTGAGGTGGAAGCAAAAAATTTAATGGCAAGCAAGCACATGAAATTATCCACATTTCTTGTGATTGTTTTGATTTTCGAATTAGCAATCGGCTCAACCTCGGCAAGAGATTCAGCGTAATGTTTTCGTAGGAGATGACATCATTGCCCTCAATTTTATCTTTTCAGAGACGAACACTTTGACCAATTTATCACGTGTCTCCACATACAACAATCCAATATCAATCATGAAGATTGGGTATGTTCCGCCACGTGGCATCACACAGTGGTTCGAGCATTTACTAAATTTGAATGTCAGAAACAGATCACATTCACATCCCCGACCTCTTGGCTTCTTCTCTCTTTCACGCGTACATTTTTCTTAATAAATAAATGTAAAGATCTCAGTCTCAAAAATCTGACCGTTGTCGAACCAGCTGCCCCCTCCATGGATCTCCACCGCCCAATCTTCTTCCTCCTCCTGCTCTTTCTCTCTTCCGCCCGCATCTCCGCCATCGGCGTCAACTACGGCACCCTCGGCAACAACCTCCCACCCCCGAACGTCGTCGCCAATTTCTTGAAAACCAAAACCACCATCGACCGCGTCAAGATCTTCGACTCCAATCCCGACATCCTCCGCGGCTTTGCCAACTCTGGCATTCTCGTCACAATCACCGTCCCCAACGGTGATATCCCCGCCCTTGTCAATCTCCCCGCAGCTCAGAACTGGGTTAATAACTATGTCAAGCCCTTCTACCCCACTACCAACATTAATCGCATCCTCGTCGGCAACGAGATTCTTCATTCTCTCGATCAGCATCTCATCGACAACCTCGTACCTGCTATGAAGACGCTTCATCAAGCCCTCGGCCTCGCCGGCTTCTCTCGCATCCAGGTACGTCATCGTTTTGGTTGCTTTCGCTTTCTTCATCTCGTTCACGTCACTCAATCGTCAAACTCAATCCTCATCAGATCTAAATTCCCAAAGATAATTTTTTTTTATCCTACAGGTGTCGACAGCGCACTCGCTGGGATTTTTGTTAAAAGCTCAGCCACCAAGCATGGGCAGATTCCGGCCAGGGTGGGACACGGGTGTCCTGGCGCCAATGCTAGCCTTCCACCGCCAGACCAAATCCGCATTCATCGTCAATCCATACCCCTTCTTCAGCTACGGCCCCAAAACAATCAATTTCGCCCAGTTCAAACGCAACCGCGGCTACCGCGATAGATTCACTAACCTCACCTACTTCAACATATTCGACCAGCTCATGGACGCCGTCTTCTCCTCCATGAAAGCCTTAGGTTACGCTGACGTCCCGATCTGCGTCGGCGAGACCGGCTGGCCCTCCGTCGCAAACCCCGGCCAAGTCGGAGTCAGCGTCCAAGACGCCGCTGCTTACAACGGTAATTTGGTCCGTCACGTCAGCTCCATGAAAGGCACTCCGCTCATGCCCAACCGCCGCTTCGAGACTTACATCTTCGCTCTCTTCAACGAGAACCAGAAACCCGGCCCGCCCGCCGAGCAGAATTTCGGATTGTTTCAACCCGATTTCACTCCGGTATACGACATTGGAATTATGCGCACGGTAATTTATCTTTTTGACATTTTCAATTTAGTCCTCGGATTACCTTTCATATTTTCAATTTAGTCCTTGTAGTTTATTCATTGTGTACGCGTAGGCAGGAGGTGGAGGAGCGAAGCCCAGTCCTGGCGGTGGGGGACGACCCGCACCACAACCTGGAGCCGGTAAAAAGTGGTGCGTGCCGAGAGGTGATGCTACCGATGCGGCGTTGCAAAAGAATATAGATTACGTGTGTAGCTCGGGGTTGGACTGCAAGCCCATTCAGTCAGGTGGGGCCTGCTACGAGCCCAACAACATCAAATCTCACGCGTCGTTTGTAATGAACACGTATTACCAAACACATGGCCGACAGGACTTTAACTGTGACTTTGCGCACACTGGCGTTGTTAGCACCGTCGATCCGAGTAAGCATCTTTGATCTTGACCGTTCGTTTTTGGTGATTAGATTTTTGTTAAGGCCGTGTTTGGATGAGGACAAGGACTATGTTTGTTGCTGATTGTTATGTTTTTTTATCTTTTTGGTTTTGTGCAGGCAGGGGTGGGTGTCGGTTCGTGTAAATTGAAGCGTGATTAGCGGATGAATTTCGTTTTATTTTTGGTGTCATTAAATTTGATGGACTGTATTAGTTCTTGCAGGTTCTTAATAGTTGAACTGGTTTCGCTTTATTAATGATAGAGGGTTTTTCTACCATATTTTTTATGATAGAAAGAGAAGGATGAATGGAAATTAACAAAAATTTATGAGAAAGTTATTTCGGGAAAGATGAGAGGAAAATTCAATATTTTAAATGAAAAAGTTGTTTCGGGAAGTATGAGAGGAAAATTAAATATTTTTATGATAAAGTTGTTTTGGGAAGTGTCAAAGGAAAATCAAATATTTTATGAGAAACTTGTTTCACCATTTACAAGATACGGAGTATTTCATTTGCTTAGTTCTTATTTTTCCTTATCTTTTTTTTATTGGGATTTGCTTAGTTCTGTTTGGTTTATATAATGTTTTAAGGATATGAAGAGAATATCGAGGAAAATATAGTTCTTTCTTAGGTTTATCATTGAAATTTAAATAAAATCAAACAATTCAGTGTAAACAGCTCTTGCCATTTTTCATGGGAAATAATTTTTCTCATATATTTTTTATTTTATTTTCTTTCTACTGTATTTCCGGTATACGCAAGGGTAAAATTTCAATGTGTAGTTAAATAGACCAATAAAGGAGCATATAAATTATACTCCCTCCGTCCCGGTTTTTTCTTCCCATTTGATATTTGGCGCATTTTTTAAGAAAAATAATAAAGTAAGTTATTGTGATGGTGATAAAGTAAGTGTGAAGATAAATGATTAAATAAGGTGGTTGTGAGTGTGATAAAGTAAGTTATTTTAGAAATGGGAAGAAAATTTTGGGACGCCCAAAAAAGAAAGTGAGAAGAAAAATATGGGACGGAGGGAGTATCATTTTGTAATTCAAAACCTTATGATGACTTTGTATGGCTCAATTTTATAAAAGAATAGTCGAAAGGGGCATGAACAGCGGACTAACAATTAAGTTTACACCCAAAAGGTATATAGTTTTTTCTTTACAAAGAATGCTTTTAGGTTTTGAGTTTTACAAAATTGCAAATATCTCGTATGATCTTTTTATAATAAAATCGACATTTTGGATTCCGGTTATTTAACAGAACCTGTCACGTGGCAACAATTTAAGGTAACAACTAACAAGGCAATATGGACTCAAATTCCGGTTAGTTACCAAATGCAACATATCGGTACTTGGAATATTGATTTTTATTATTATTAAAAATAGGTCAATTTGTATATGTAAACCTCATTTGGGTTATTTCGTAAAAATGAAATGTTATTTTGAAAAAATAAATCAAAGATATTTATAGTCCTATAAACTTGCAGACTTATCCATAAAAAACATACGAATAATAATAATAGAAATTAAATTAGAATGTATTGTCAATATGATGAAAATACATTATCATCGTTAGTAATTAAAAAAGTAATACAAATTAACACATACCATTCACGTTTATCTGAATACAATTTAATTTGCTTATATATAAAAAGAAAAAAAAAAGCATACAATTTAATTCAACCTCATTTAATTGAGTTGAGCTCAAAATGTAAAAACAAAAACATTTTCAGGTGATCTGGTCATCCTCTTAAACCAACAACATTAACTGTCGGTGTCGTATGAGCTACAACCAAACTACCTAATCTACATCTCTTCATCTTCCGCCACAACCACTTCCTCTCCTCAACAACAATCAATCAATGGCCGAGAAAGAGAAAAAGGATTCAAAGAAGCCTAAACAGAGCAATAGCAACAACAAAAAGCAGAAGCACCACCACCACCAACAACAGCCATCTTCATCAACAGATCAGACCTACTTCAAGCCGTGTTCCGACGTCAAAGGCCTCAAATTCGGCGCCCAGTTCATCGTCAAATCCTTCACAGTCCGCCGCGCCACTCCTCTTCAACTCCTCCACCTTCTCAGCCTCCCAGAACCCAACCGCACCACCACCACCTTCCCATCAGTCATTTCCTTCATCCCCACCAACTTCACCATCCTCGCCCACCACGCCTGGCACACTCTCACGCTCGGCCTCGGCACCAAGAAATCCAAAGTTCTCCTCTTCCTCTTCGAATCCGTTAATATGAAGCTCGGCGCCGAGAAGCTCTGGCCAGCCGAGATTCCTCTCGGGGAAGTCAATAAAAAGCTCATCAGAAACCTCGCCGGATGCGAAATGGCGAGATTCAAGTTCAGAAAAGGCGCCATCACGTTTTACGTGTACGCCGTTAGACGAGTAGGGTGCGTTGGATTCTCGCGCGGTGAGGATTTGAGAAGGGTTTTAGAGTCATTGGTGGAGCTGAAAGACTTCGTGGATCATACGGCCATGCTCGCGCTGCCTGATCAGAAAAGCATCAGTTATAACTCCCCAGTCGCCATGGCTCATTGAGCTGGATCGCAATTTGTTTGGATTTAAGGATCACAAAAATTAATATTCTTTGTAATGAGGTTTTCATTTCAGTACCATCTTCGCTTCTACCTGTTCCATTTTTTTGTTTATTTTCTATGATAATTCGGTACAGTGTGCAGTAGACTTTATTAATTTGATGAAGATGAACAGTTATTACCTATTTGTTTGCTTTTAAAAACATTCCTGTATTGCAAATAGAATGTGTTGAACTCTTTTTATATATATATATAGAATGTGTTGAATTAGTGTTATTAAATCCGGATCGGTGATCGTACCAGTCAAGTCACTGGGTCAATGGGTCAGTGGTTCAACCGGGTCGAATCGGTTTGATCCGCACAAATTAAATAATAAAAATAAAATACTTATATATGATATTATAATTTAACATATTTATGACTTGAATAAATATTACATGTTTATGATTGTATTACAATAACATACCAAAACAAATTGTCAAATTTAGAATTTGATAAAATACAAATCAATAATACAACAATAACAATTTTAGTCTTAATTTGCAAGTCACAACAATAAGAGATTTCCAAGACTAATTGAATTTCTAGTTAAATTGATAATAAGTAAAAATATTTATAGATTTGATAAATGAATATACATTAATGAAACAAATAATAAAACAAGAATCATGTTTAGCTTGGTGGAATGAGAGGGGTTAATTATAGAGGAAGACTAGGTTCGAGTCTTGTTCAAGTCAAAATAAATAAATATTTTTTCAGACCAAATCGAACCGATTGAACCGATCAAATCACCATTTTAACGCAAAATTGAGTCAATCAGCGGGTCACCCGGTTCAACCACCGGTTCAACCGGGTCTTGACCGAGTTTTGACCGATTCGATTGCAGAACGGTCTGATTACAGAATCGGACCGGTCCGATGACCGGTTCCCGATCCAACCGGTCCGGTTTTAATAACACTGTGTTGAACTCTTGATTTATAATCAAAAGGTCGATTCGAATGCTTGCGTGAACGGCGTTGAATGAATTATTTTAAAAGAGATTCCTAATCTAGCGGTTATAGTATTGGTCATAGGACGAAGGTTCAACTCTTAAATTGTCCATTCTTTACCTATATTAGTGGAATTTAATTTTTCAAAAACGAATCAATGTTAATTGTAACCGATTTTCAATAAACAAATAGCGATTTTGGAACCATTTTTTATTATTGAAATTCAGGGTCAGCTATATTCAATACTCCCTTTGTCCCATTATGTTTGTCCAATTTTCTTTTTTAACATCCCTTAATGTTGTCCACTTTCTTTCTAATCATAACCTCAATAATTAATTCCAATAAATCATCTTCAAGTTGATGATACATGTGCTTAAAACCCTGAATTCATATTGGTTGAAATTAAAAACTTGATTGGACTTTAACATCAATAAATGCATTTTGTACATTTTTCTTTTCTCCTTAATTAAGGTGACAATTGTGCTTTTGGACAAACATTAAAGAACGAGTCACGGAGGGAGTACTATAATACTATATAATATAAGAAAGGCCTCGAAAATGTATAGAGAGGTACTTTTTCTTATAAAATTGATTGTCTAGTCTGGACGTGTTATACTAAAAGCATTTAAATTTCAATACCTTCTTTTACCGTAATCAGTGCGTCTGCAATGTTGGAGGCTTTGATAAAGAAGACTCTACTTTAGCATGTGATAGAAAGGGCCATGGTGTCAACTGTGAGTAAGAAGATAAGTGAGCTTTTATAAGAAGAATGATGATCATAATGAGTCCTTAACAACGGTGCATGACCTGTGTAATACAATCAGATTTTGGGATCTCATAA
Source organism: Rhodiola chrysanthemifolia (assembly GCA_033675395.1). Classification (NCBI taxonomy): domain Eukaryota; kingdom Viridiplantae; phylum Streptophyta; class Magnoliopsida; order Saxifragales; family Crassulaceae; genus Rhodiola; species Rhodiola chrysanthemifolia. Next base: position 8,018,873 of record CM066206.1, read on the forward strand.
CACTTTTACTTTGTCTGGTGATCTCAATGACTTTGGCTTTATGATAATGGTGTGTGTCATGAGGTGGGAAAGTGGAAGGAAGGTCCCATGATCGTGAATCATTATGGGTTGAGGCCTATTTGAGTTGTTGAGTTGAGTCGAGTCAATCCAAGATTTATTAAATTCTAAATGTTAATCCCAAAAATTGATTTTGATTATATGTAAAAATTACGCCCACCGTGGGGCTCGAACCCACGACCACAAGGTTAAGAGCCTTGCGCTCTACCAACTGAGCTAGACGGGCAACTGTGTGCGGTTAATTTTCTTTAATATAACTCCCTTTTTTACACAGTGGTGAATGGAAATTTGCTTTTGGTAAAATACGTGAGAGAAACGGTGAAGGAGAGAAATTAAGAAATGGAGCTGTTAAGATCGATGATGGAGCTCCTCCTCGTACTGGCCCTGCTACTCATCTTGCCATTAGCTTTCGCAATTATTTTCGAAGCAACCAGAAGACGCCATAACCATAAGTACAATCCTCCCCGGCTCCTCCCAAATTTTTTTTTTTTTTTTGCTTTTCCAGTCAAATTTGATTTCCGATTTGGTAACTGGTTGATGATATATTTCTGATTTGTTCATAGTCATGTCGATGTGCCCGCGGTATTCGAAGATCCTAATTCGTCTAAAAAGGTCAAAGATTGATTTCTCCTTTTCAGTTTCATATTTACCTTTTGCTTTGTTTGATCATATGTACAATCAGGGTTATCTTATTCACCTTGTTTGTTTAAATGTTCATGGAAACTGATTCATGTCTTCTTTATTACTTACCATTTTTTTTATTTTCAATCCTTTAAGAATTCATTAATTCTTTGTGTATATTTGAGCATTTTTACTTATGGTCACTCATGATGTCAGTTTCTACTGAAAACATTCTGGATTATATGATTATGCATTGCTGGAATGTTTAGCAAGTGCAACGCTTGAGAATTGAAATATGTCTACTGTGGGCGGCCCCGATGCTACTGTACTTATGATTTAATCACAAAGAAGGGATTTAGTCATCATTTTTATAGTTGTGTATTGCGAAGCTTTGTAGTATTAAAGAATGTTAACAAAACATTGCTGACCAAAAATGTCAGGTTCGGTGCTCTTATATTTTTGATCCAGCTGAGAAGTATATTTCTCTGATAATACCTGCCTTCAATGAAGAGAAAAGGCTTGGTGTAGCTCTTGATGAAACCATGGAGTGAGTCAATACATTCTTGTACTAGTCTACTATTTTCAGTCTGCTCTTTGGATATTATTATTTTGCTTTATGAGGAAATCCACACTTTGCCGTGGCAGCTTGTCGAGCTTTCAATACATTCTTATCTTTTGTACTCCTTAAAATGTTTTTTTCTTTTTCTTTTCTGCTCATGTACATTAAGTCTGGTGTTTGAGCACAATCATTACTCACTCATTGTTACTCAGTCTGGTCTATCACTGCTTCTCTAATTTGTTGTTTTGTCTATATATATTGGTTCAACTTTCATGGGTACTGTAATATTGGGTTGATTGGTTCATTTTTCTTTTGTTTTTATTGCGTAGTGTATGTGCGGTGGTATGGTATTTCATTGTTCTTGTTTCTCTGTCTAACCATATATTTGATTTCTTGTATGTTCTCTATGACACTAACTTTATGAAGTCCAATAAAAAAATTCATTTCGGGTATCTTATTTACCATGTATGTCTTAGATACCTCAATGAACGCTCAGAAAAGGACAAATCATTCACTTATGAGGTACTCTTTTCTCTTTCAATCTTATTCTTTTGTTTATCAAGTATGTCCTAGTTACCTTACGAACCTCAGTGGACTCTCTGATGCCCTACATTTCTTTTTTCTTTTTTGCTTCAGCTTCCTTTAATATGTATCATCTTTTAATGAGTCTATGAATTAATATTCCTGTATTTGTGGAACTAAGAACTAGGGAAAGTGATTTGGGCTGTAGGACATAATTACTATTATCATATTATGTAGTTGGCCATGTAGCGATTCATATTTCATAGGACACCGAGTAGAGGTGAAATGAAAATGGTAGATACGCATGTCATAAAGTCAAGTAAATTGAAATTACTATTAAACTATAACTCCTTCCATTTCTTTTTTACTATACATCAATCTATAATTGTGCAATATGAGATGAACCGACCCTTTCAATGGCCATCTCTTTTGGGCTGGCGTTTATACCCTAATGAATAACTATATTCCACTAATTAGATCAGACTTACGTAATTGAGGTAGATTACAAAATGAGAGAGAGTCACATTGACCTACACAAACAGTATATAAGATGATAATTTAGAGGCTTGAGGAACTACTGAATAGAAAAGGAGAGAATCACATTGACCTACAATTTAAGAGTGCATGAATAGAACATGTAAATGGTTGGGCTTTATCATAAAAGAGATTTCATGAGCTGTTTGTTTCATATTAAACTTGTGAATAATTGGATGGTTCTCGTAACAGGTGCTTATTGTGGATGACGGGAGTGTTGATGGCACTAAACAAGTTGCTCTTGATTATGTGCGAAAACACACCGTTGATAATGTTAGGGTTGTTTTCCTAGGGAAGAACCATGGCAAGGGAGAGGCTATAAGAAAAGTGAGTATTGTATCATCTTTTTTGCTCCTTAAGTTAGTATTCGAATTTTAATAAGGACGTTATCACAATTGTATATGATGCTATAATCTCCGGCGCCACATCCGACTCTGCTGCCTCCTGTTCGCGAGTCTTAAAAATGTTGTTTGCCTTAATTGAAGATTCTTAATTTGTTAGGGGATGATGCATTCACGCGGTGAACTTCTTTTAATGCTGGATGCTGATGGCGCCACAAAGATTAATGATCTTGAGAAACTTGAGAATCAGGTTTGTCTAAACTCTAATTCAACATTTTGCCAGTACACACAAATACTGTGGATTTGGGGTTACTTGGTTCAAGTTTTGATAAAGTTTTATGATTCTTTTTTGAAAATTGGTATATTCGTTCAAAAATGAGGCTGTACAAAGAGGTTTGATAATTTTGAGAAGCTCTTCTGATATTTTCATAGTCAGATTCTTGCAGTTGCCAGAAAGGATCTTCAAAATGGCAAGCCAGGGACTAGTGACTCGAGTATAAAAATATCCGATGTCCCGCTTGCAGCATTTGGTTCCCGAGCTCATTTAGAGGAGAAGGCTCTTGCTTCAGTCAGTCTTTATGTAGTTCTTCTTTTGGCATATATTTTATTTATATCATATCAAGGGTAATAATTAGTTTGTATAACCTTTCAGCGCAAATGGTACCGCAATTTCTTAATGAAGGGATTCCATTTTGTTGTTCTTCTGTCTGCTGGTTCAGGAGTCCGCGATACACAGGTTTTGCAAATTTCCAGCCAATTTGTGATCATATGGTAATTTTTGCAGAGACTGATATGTGGTCGCATATTGCAGTGCGGCTTTAAGATGTTTACTAGATCTGCCGGGCGGAAGCTTTTCACAAATATTCGGCTAAAAAGGTAAGGTCAATACTGCTGTTAGATTTAGTAATCCTGGTTTTGTTGGTCACCCATACTGAACCTAATTTATCCAATCAACCCTGTTGTATGGATCATCTAATGAATTAGTCGTTTGATTTGATAGATACCTTCTGTATTGTGTCTTGTTGTGTTTTATTCCACGCAAGTAACAAATCTTTTATTTTGCCAAATAACGTGGAGTTATTATGTATGTGTACTCCATGTGCTAGGATTAAGATGATGTTTATTACACATTTTAGAAAAGAATCTACTCCTTGCTCTTTTTTCTGCATCACTTCAATTTATTGTCAATGTTGATGCATAGTTTGTAGCTTGATGGAGTCCGTCTTCTCAGGAATGTGCATTGACATAATATTCTAATAGTTCCTGGAATCTGAAGTGCTTTGTTGCAGTGATCATCATGTCTTTTGGTTGTTTCACATTGTATTTATTTATGTTCGAGGTTTATTTAAACCAGCAGTTTACCTTTTGTTCATCTCTTGTAGATGGTGCTTTGATGTGGAGTTGGTTTATTTGTGCAAATGGTTCCGTATCCCGATGATGGAGATATCTGTAAACTGGTCCGAGATCCCTGGATCCAAGGTGAATCCACTAAGCATACCTAACATGCTTTGGGAGCTTGCTTTAATGTCGGTGGGATACAGGACAGGCATGTGGAAGATTTACACATGATGTTGTGGTTATCTGACACACACAATGATGAGTTTAATACTTGCACATTTTATGCTCAAGGAAACTAACTTTGAGCAACTGATAGCTCGGCGTAGTGTTTGCTGAAAGACAACCAGGACTTGATTTGTAATAGATGATTGATTCGTAAGTACCTGTGGAGCAATGTAACCTTCTCATTTCTTAGCAGTAATAATGATATAAATTATACTACAACCGTAGTCAGTCTTTATGATGTCTAGTAGCAAAATACAGAGCCTGGCTCGCTGCACATTCTTTTAAGCTGGGTTTTAGCCCCAATACGGGAGTAACGAAAATATAATCCTCCAGTTTTCATTCTTCTTCTGTTTCTTCTCAGTTTTATTATCTTGAAATACAAGGTTTCATGTTATACAACGTGTTTGCCAACATCGATTATGGGAACATATATGTGCTGGATTAAAGATGAACTATCTGTAAGAGGCCAAAAGCAGAATATGAATATACATCACAACCAGAACGACCAAGGGAAAAAGCGTGGAAGTTCTTACACCAATAATATAATCCATAACATTTGAACCACAAAATAAAAGGCGAAAACATACAAATAGCATCTGATAGGGCCAAACTATCCAGAGGAAATACAGTTCGTCTTCAATTGATTTATTATTGTCATACTCATACATTTGATTAAGGCAGACGCCGGAAAATGCAACTTCGATTTGAGGAGACTGCATTACGCTAATGAAGCAACCTTTTTGAGAGACTGGCTTGCCAGATTCCTTCTTCAAAGGAATGGGGGTAAGATAACCCATCGGCGGGGGTATTTTGCTCTTCCATCCTTCCCATCAAAGAGCTGCACCATAAGATTTCACAAATTAATATTGCAATAAAAGTGCAGACCAAAATGAACTGACAATTAACTAAGAAACAACACGCTTTCAAACTCAATCTCAACTACAATATATCCTCTGATTTAGCTGCCCCTGTTGGACAGGAATTTCATGTCAAGTGATATCAGTGTAGTACTGTAGTTCAATACTGACCTTGGAAACATGCATAAAGATCACATGTTTATTCATTCCTTAAGAGTTTGAATCATTTTTATGTTCCTTTGTTCGCCATAATAACATGTATAGAACATGTATTCCAACATAATACTGACCTTATCGAGTAATCAGACAGAGTACTGTAGCTCCTAAACTATGTAAACTAGCATTGAGCAGAAGTGTGCCAGAAACATAATTCAAAATTCTTTCATGCATTGTAAAAACTGAAAATGGAAACAGCAAATTTACCTTCTTCAAGCGTCGATGCTTTGCTAGTGCCCAGTTGGTCATAATGGAAGCAGCTACCACTAAGAAGATATAACCAGCAACAGTTTGTGTTGCGATGTTGAAACCCAACCATTGATAGATCTCAGTTGTGTAGTTTGCACATGTAACAATATTGAATAAAAATCCACGGGGTATTTGGTATCCCCCATTTCCACTAGGGTCACGAAGATTCTTCAATAGGATATGGGTGTAAAAGTTTGCTAGTTGACAGACAACTCCCAGTCCGAAACCAATTTTCATCTGAAGATCACTAACTGGGGTATAAAGTGGGTGGTTCACATAGTAGGCAATGTAAGCACCAAAGGTCCAGTAGTAGAAACAATTGCGGAAAACGTTAGAGAGTGGTGAGGTAGCATGGCTAAAGCGGTGCACAAAGAAGGTCTCCATGATACGCTTGAAGTAATGGAAACACCAGTAGTACATGGCATATGTCTGAACTGGGCGAATAACACGCTCTCCCTTGTAACCAAAGAACTGGTATACAGGAAGATAGTAAAAGAGGGGGTAGATAAGTAAGGGGCCTAGATATTCAAAAAAGAACAGTGTACGATATGACACTTGGGGGCCAAGGTCCTTAAATAAAACTGTTAACTGACTGGAGTTTCCATCAGTGTATTCTTTAAGGCTTTTCTTGTAGTGAAGTACAACTGGCTTTTCCTTAGATCCAGGAGCGACTGGGAGGGTAAGTCGCTGTCTAGAAGGATAGAATTTCTTGGCTGTTGCAATAACACATATAAGCATTGTATACAATAGGTAACACATAGGCAAGAAAGCAAAACAAAACGATATCCAAATGACAGCAAACATAAACAAACTTATTAGGATAAATAGCATGGATTATGGCTACAAACGCACAACCAAAAGGTAAATACTCAGCAATAAAACTGGTTGGAGTTCATGCTTTATACAATTTGTTAAAACTTTGTTTGTGATTTGCCCCAGGCAACTCGTAGCCATTCTTTAAATGATCAGTAGTAAAATCCAAATTGTCAACAACATTTCAAGATATAAATTGCTCCACAGGAGAAGCATATATGTGGTATGTTAAATGAAGAAACGTTCACCAAACAAGAAACGACATTTCACACAGCACCAAAAGCTGAAAACTTTTTTTTTTTTTTGCACCTTCAAAACCTTGTGACCACCTCAATTATATTTTCAAGCACCTTGGCAATTGATTTTAGGATGACATTAGATATATTATCCCGAGTACTCAAAGTCCTGTATTTTACTATGTGTTCCGCAGTGCATACATTCAAATTACAAACCTTTAGTTTCTGGACAATAGATCATACAAATGGTGATTATAATCTACAACCCAATTCCAGATTCACTGTTCAGATCTCAGCTCATTTAAACCAGCTCAAGCATAAGATTTCACCCAAACCATACTTTTAGCTTCCAATTGCATAAAAGCAGAAACAACATTTACAATCATAAAAAATAATACCCAGAAAAACTACAAAACATGGAAATAAAAAGGACTAATTTTACAAATCACAGTCCGCATGAGACTTACTTCGTTTGTGAATGGATTCCTGCAGATCGGACACAGTAGCCTGAAAAAAACAAAAACCCAGAACCTCTAACAACAGCAAGCAAAGAATGGAACTTTGAAACCGAAGTGAAAGAGAAGTACATAATACAATGAAGACATACAGAGTCGGGGAGGTCAAGGCCGCCTTTGATCACTTCTCGGCCACTCCTGGAAACCACGGTGACCTTCATCTTAGCCTATGGCAGGGAGAAAGTAAGGCGGAGTTCCCAATATCAAGGAGTGGATTGGGAAATGAAGAATGAGATTTTAATGTGTGTGGGTCGAAATGAATTAATGTGTGCAGGTGGAAGTAGGAAGGAGATTCAACCACCACCCAGAAGTGGATGAACTACCTATTAACCCCAAAATCGAAAGACCCTATTCTCTCATTGTGTTGTTCACCAAAAATTCATGAACATGGCACAGCCCATATCATCAAATACCATTTTCTCTACGGCCCACTAAATTGAAGTCCTCAAGATCACACGTTACACATTCTGAATGGTATAACCAAACCAACAACTCATACACAAACAGATCCAACTTATTTTGAAAGCCATACCCGTCTCTTAACAAAATCGAATAGATAAAATTTAAGAGATGATCAATATGTGGCATATCGATATCTTAGGAAAATCGAAGAGACCGGTATAGAACATATGTTATAATGGAAAAATTGAAAAAACCAGTACGATCCGTACATTATAATAAACGGGACGACCTCAAGTTTCGAGTGCCGAACAGCTGAAGACATAACTCAAAAAATTATGGAACATGTCTATGTCTATAACTAACAGCATCCCCACTATCTTTTGGGTCATGAAAAACAGTCATGGGTGGTGATTGAAAAAATATGTATCCTCATCATGATTTTTCTAGTCATAGAAAAGATCTCATGACCAAAACTAAAAAAAAGATCATCTTGAACCAATCCTAATGCGACACCTGTCACGCGTCAGAACTTTATCAGTTTAAATTCAGATTTTTTAACGAATATATCTTGAAAATTACAAAGTATTAAAAAATAAAATAATCACCAATATTCATAATTTTTGAAGACCTATAACTAGAGATATATTTTGATATTTAGGGGCGCGCTTAAATGAGAACCACTCTTAGGCTAAGAACCTAAGAAAATCATCCAACGGATCCACAAGCTGCCACGTGTCCCACTACCCACAAAGCACGGGGCCCATTGGACATTTGAGTGGATTTGTGAGGTGGCGGAGGTAGTGGAACACGTGGCAGCTTGTGGAGCCGTTGGATGAAAGCATCCAACGGCTGAGATTGGTTCCTAGGTTCTTAGCCTAAAATTGGTTTTCATTTGAGCGCTTCTCTTGATATTTATATGCTTGTATTTATGTAGAAATAAGAGAGAGTGATGAATTTTATATTTGGTCATGACTCATGAGTGGGATGTTCATGACCAAATGTATCATGAGACATGACTAAATGAGAGATAAGTGGATGAGAGAGATGGATGACATGTTTTTTTTAGTCATGATGCTCTAATAATACATCATTCAATCTGAATTCAAAACTTATTATTATAAACTTAGGAGTGATCACCCTAAATTAATACAACACAAGACTTGTTTAGGGTTTTATCAGAGCTTGGTAAGTACGTAGTGTTTAAGGTCTTGATCAGTGGTACCAAAAGCAAATCACATAGCAGTTGAGGTTGATGTGAACTGTTATTGTTTCCGTATGCGCCACTGTGTTCGTTCCCAACTCCCTAGGTTTGTGAAATACCATGAAAACTGATTTCTCTGCACCAGTACATGCAAACTTTAAGCAATAAAATAAGCTGATTGTGGTCTAAAGAAACTGTGTGTAAAAGAGCATGGGAATTAGAGAGGGTCAAAAAGGTAAAAGAATTCTCACACAAAAAAAAAGGGGTTTCATATTCACTGGACGACGACCATCTCAAATGCCCATAAATTATCAGCATCTACTTATACAATCATCATGCAAGCAAGCAGCGCAACATCAGATTAGAATTCAGACCCATAAGCGAGAAAGAGAAAAAGTACACTAAAGACTAAACTAATCCTCAAAGAATGAGTCATCAATAATTCCACCTCAGTCTCACTTTCACCTCATCCAAAGCTACACTAGGTATCTCCATGGGAATTCGGACCTTGTTTCCATTCTAATGATTAAAGACTTCAATATACATCATGAAAAAAGCAACTCCTCCAAGACTACCACTTCTCACCTGACAAAAGACTTTGAAACATCACATCACTATTTTGGTACGTATAACAACATATGAATGATAATTAAGGTACTTGTGTAGGCTAGCAGAAGAGCAACTAAGTATGGGTATGACTGTGACTCTGATCATTATTGACTCAAAGTGACAAACTGGTTGATCAGGCGCTTCTTGTTATGTTATGTTATGTAGTGGCCAAATGAAGTAAATAACGTACCTGTGCTTGAGCCATATTCATTGTTTCATTTGTATTGTGGATTGGAGACCTAGCCAGGGTTTCTTTCGGTGTGCAGAAACTGCAAAACGAAATCTAGTATATGTGAAAAGTTGTGAAGTGTAGTTATGATTCACTAATCAGTCTCCAATCTGTTATTTATGATATATGATGAGACTGCAGCTGCTCTCTAGCCAGTGAATAGAATTGAAATGACATGAACTATATGAGTTTTTCTTGCAGGAGAGATGGGTAGTGATCAACAGTGCAATAGAATTGTTCCTTTTGACCTAAATAATCCATATGCTTCACGGAACTTTTTTCATGAACTTATACTGCACTCCTTGCGCTCGGTTAAGAATCCTTACAAATTCTAGAACTTGAGAATCAAAATCTCACCATTAGATCATGATGCATCTTTGTGACACATGTCCAAAAAACAAAGTAAAAAAAGACGGCTTTGACTTTGCATTAAATGCATCTTGGAAAATGCACATGAGACACGTGTCACCACCAAAATGCATCTTGCATTTGGGAAAGTGAAAATTGGGGTGTCAAGTTCTCGAAATTTAAAAGGGTTCTCATTTGAGCGCTTCTCTTTCATGGGGAGCGCTCGATTGAGAACCCTTAAAAATTCGAGAACCTGAGATCTCAAATCTCACCATTAGATCATGATGCATCTTTGAATCTGTATGTGACAGATGTCCAAAAAGCAAAGTAAAAAAAGGTGGTTTTGAGTTTGCATTAAATGCATCTTAGAAAATACACATGGGACACGTGTCACTACCAAAATGCATCTTGGAAAATGCATTTTGTATTTTGGAAGGTGAAAATTGGGGTCTCAAGTTCTCGAAAAAATAAAGGGTTCTCATTTGAGCGCTCCTATATGTGGAAATATATATATATATATAATAATGCAGAAAGGCCTAAAATGAGATTTTACACCCCATAATACGTACACACATACTCACACCATTGTCATAGAACACAATCACACTCTCTAGTAATTAACTAATTAAACACAGCTTCGTAGATAGAGCATATCAGGATATCTCAGTAATATTCATCAGTAAATCACTCCTAATATGATTTGCAGGCCACACACTAGCCATTATGGCCCTGCAGGTGATGCATTTGAGGTGTAGCCGAAGAGATCAGCCCATGCATTTCCACCGCCGGTACCAACCAAGTTGAGCTGATTGTTGACGACATTATTGAGATTATTGTTACTGGCTGCAGCTTGAGCTTGCAACCCTAGCAATCTGCTTGTTAACCCTTTGTTGCCATCCTCCATCTTGACATTTGCAAATTGAGTCACAACAGTTGCTGTTGAGTCCATCATCGACTTGTTCATAGCATTATTGCTGGTACTGCTGTTTCTAAATGAGTCTAGGCCGCTTCCTGAGAGTCCTAGATGACAACCGCGCTGATCAGATTGGTAAAGTAGTCCATATGGTAACGACGAATAATAATGTTCATGTTGCTGTTGTTGTAACATGTTGGCCGTGAAGGGAAATGGTGGGTGAATTTGTGTCATAGTTGATGTTGCTGCTGCTGTTTCAACTAATCTACTCCAGTGCTGATCAGTTGAACTGTTTGTAACGCCAGTCTGAAGTAACCTGGCTATATGAGGATCAGTCGGTGCACGGCCATAGCTGCCTCCACCAATATATTCATCACAACAAAACTGATCATGTCCCATTTGATTCGTACCAGCCTGAGGATAAAATGGGAACTGACCAACAACATCATTCTGATCAGCTGAGCATGAACCAAGAGTCTGATCAGTTGAATTAGTTGTAGTTGCTGTTCCTGCAGACACAGCAGGATCAGATTTGGATCTTTTTTTACTGCTCCGCTTTGGGGCTCTCCTGCAGCCACCCCCTACTGGCACATTTCTCAGTGCACCACCTCTTGTCCAGTACCGCCTGCACATCTTGCAGAAGTGGCGCGGCTGAGTAAGGCTGTAGTTATTGAAGTAACAAAACTTTGTGTTGGTTGACTCGCATCTCGGGCATTTGAGAGCTGTTTCGGGTAAGGGTACCTTGGCCATCCTAGCCCGGTCCGTCATGGATCCGGGTCTAATAGTCCTTGAGCCTCCCGTGGCCGCTGGCGGCTGCGGTAGTGGCTGATGTTGCACACTGTTGGCGTCCCTAATTTCATTTCCACCTCCAAAGAGTGACACTTGCTGGTTTTTGTTGTCACAATAAACTACTTAGAGAATCATATATATATATATGAAGTTCAGCTAGGTAGCTAGGGTTAGATTATTTGAGCATATACTGATACAAACAAATCACCAGAAAGAGATTTTACAGAGACTCATTATTTGAAGTTACAAAATTCACAGAGATCATGAGAAAAGTATAAGAAAATAATCCATTTTACTCATATCTTTTGAGACTCATATTTCTTTCACTTTTTTTCTTATTCTATATATTCTAAAATCTATTTGAAGAATCCGAATAGTTAGTTACCTGTTGCTGCTTCTGGTATTGCCAATTTGGAGGATCAAGATAAAGAGGATTTGAAGAGAACACCATGACTTGGGACAATTCTTATTCTAATTCTCTCTTCTCTCTTTTGCAAAAGCTTTTATGGATATATATTTTTTAGTGGGCGAAGTATATATCAAAACATCAGCAGCTTAGTGCAAGAAGAAGAAGGTTTAGGGCTACTACAAGGAGTTGGAGATGATGACGCGAGCAGAGCAGAAGAAGATAAGGGTTTTGATTTTATGAGAGAAAGAAAGTTAGAAAGAGAGATGAACGAAGGAGATGAGATAATAAAAAAAGATGATTGGAGGAAGAGATGGGATTTTGTTGAGTGGAAGTTATTTAGCTAAATTCCTCTTATTGGATTCTTTAGTTTATTTTAATAAAATTGAAGGTTTTTTAGGGTTCCATGAAAGTAAAATTTACTTAGCATTTAAGTTTCTCTTTTTTTTAGATGCACTTTTCTACAGTGAGTGAGAGAGTGAGACCAAGACCCTATCCATTTGAACTTATTTTTTGACGGTTAAGTTAAGTTATTTTCAATTAATATAAGTTAATATAATTTCAGTTAAGTTAAATCAAGTTCGATTTAAATCAATTTTTTCATCAATTCCATCAACATCAACATCATCATTGTCATCGTCATCCGTCGTCATCATCATCATCATCCGCATCCTCATCATCATCATCATCATCGTCATCGTCATCATCATTATCATCACCCGAGTTCATCATATTATCATTATCATCATCATCATCATCATCATCATCAGCATCATCATTGTTATCATCATCATCATATCTTCATCATTGTTATCATCATCATCATATCATCATCGTCGCATTGTTATCATCATCATCATATCATCATCATCATCATCATCATCACTGTTATCATCATCATCATTGTTATCATCATCATCATCAACATCATCATATCATCATCATCATCATCATCACATCATCATCATATCATCATTGTTATCATCATCATCATCGTCATCATCGCCATATCATCATCAACATCATCATATCATCATCAACATCATCACATATCATCATCGTCGTCATATCATCATCAACATCATCATATCATCATCATTATCATTATCATCATCGTCGTCATATCATTATCATCATCATCATCATATATCATCATCATCATCACATCATCATCATCATCATCATCATGATATATCAACATACATCATCATCATCGATAAATAATATACTTATAAGTATATATTAACAATAATTATATATTAACAATAAGTATATATTAACAATAATTATATATTAACAATAATTATTTATTAACTGAACTTATTGTTAATATATAATTATATATTAACAATAAGTTCAGTTACAGTTAAGTTTCAGTTCAAGTGGACATGCCCTAATTAGACCATAATAAACATGTGTACACATATTTCTGATAAATAGAGTAAATTAAAATGCATGGGGGAAGAACCAATTTGTGTGTTTACACTAATTAAGCCCTACTAACTTGATTACATGTCCGTAACTGATGCAGCAGCCAATGCATTGCTTTGTTATTTTTTAGATGTAAATCTTATATATAATCAGGTAATCGACGGCACTTTCATATTAAAAGAAAACAAGCTTTAATAAGGCTGAAATATGTATAAGAGTTTAGTTTGTTATTGTTCAGTTTCTTAAGAAGCATATCTACAAAAGTTCAGACTTTTACTTTTACTGATAAGGAAGCGTCTGTCTCTCAATTGTTTTTCATTTTGACGACCACTTTAGTATTGATACTTTTTACACAAATTATATTTGAAATTATTTTCATATTTATTTTTCATTTCATTATCTTTCCATCACATTTTTTCAATATCCAATTGAAAGATTAAAGTAGATCGATCGATCATAAACAAACAATCGAACACAACCAACGCATAGCAAGTTATTAGAACGATGCCATCTGAGAGAGAAAATAGCATCTGATGTGTAAACAAATTAGTAATAAACTGCAAATACCAGATTCCGAAAACAAACTATCGGAATGCAAGCAAAGGTCATCCTTTTTAAATTAGGATATTCAAAAAAATATTCCCAACAACGACAAATATTGATGAGAAAAAAAAGAAAAAAAAACCTCCACCTACATGTCAGAGTGTTAAATATTATGAGGAGCGCTCATATGAGAATCTATTTAAATTTCGAGAACTTGAGACCTCAATTTTCACCTTCCAAAATGCAAGATGCATTTTGGTGGTGACACGTGTCCCATGTGCATTTTCCAAGATGCATTTAATGCAAAATCAAAGCAACTTTTTTTTACTTTGCTTTTTGGTGTACATGTGTCACATGAATATTCAAATATTCATCATGATCTAATGATGAAATTTGAGTTCTCAGGTTCTCGAATTTTTAAAGATTATCAACCGAACGCTCCCCTATATAAATTATTATATAAGTAGAACATATGGAAAATGCAGTCACCTTCAGACAAAGTAAATATTTTGTACTATGTGGAATTCGTATTATTCAAATGGATTTAGGTCTTCTATTTTGAATTTATTATTTTATATAAGCATATAAAGTAACAAATAGGGTTTATGGTTCAAAAACCCAAAATAAGAAATCTATAAAACACCCATATGAAAAATATTTTATTTTAATATGGAAAAGTAGACATTTAAAACTAATATGGTTTGGGAATATATTATGGCCCACTCGACTTAAGGCGCCCGAATGAGATGGACTGTTCGTGTGAGAGGAACAGCTGGTCCCACCACCCATACCGTGGAGCCCTGATTTATCATCAAAGCATTTTAGGGTTTCCAAGTTGGTCGACAAATGCTAATGCGGTGTAGATAAATAAGAACGAATTGTATTTAAGTGATCAAATATACTACATTGCTTGTGCCCTCTCTATTTCAACCCTGCATATAGATATTTCTTATGTAGGTTGAACATTTGATTTTATTGTCTCATGAGTCATGACCTAAATGTAAAATGTCATGAATTAATTAGAGTGTCAATTGTAATGTTTCTATGATTAACCATATTACGCAAGTGTGTTTCTTTCTTGTGATATTGGTAATTGAAAGCTCGACAATATCTACACACAACAAAATAGTAATGTTTGCAGGTAGTGCTAGACCCGTATATAAATGAAACAAAAAGTTAAAAGGAAAAGGCAAAGAAAATTAATAAGATGGGGTCCTGCTTGGTTAGTGGTGTCGGAATCTGATTCCCTGACAACCTGCCTATAATTGAAAACAATGACATGACCAGAAGAGTATATCTCACAATCTCATATCATATCCATATATTTTACTATTCATTTTCAAGCACACACACTACACTGTGCTCTGCTCTTATATTTGAACATCATCTTATTATTGCCCTCGTTTGGATGACTCATGAATCGAAATTCAGTAGAAAGAAAAATGAAACTAGAAATTTTAAGACAAAACATTTTTTTAATTGAAAAATTGTAATTTTGTATTGCATTTATGGGTTAAGCTAAGGTAAATGGGTTGCAATTGCGCAATCTGATGATGTGTGAAAGTGGAGTAGCTTGGGCAATATTCTTCTTCTAACCATTCTTTTCTTTCTGCAGCTTTTTAAATTATTCATCAAAGGTACACTATTTCGTTCACCAATTTTCTTTTTGTTTTGTGGTTCCTTAATCTGTTAGTTTAACTATACAAAGATGTCATGATCACGTGTTGTCTGCGTCCTTGCATCCTGAAGATGACACATTGCTAGAATCGGGAATTTCTTATTTGTTTATTATTAGGCGGCTCTATATGCAAAGAGACTTGCAGTTGGGCCTGGAAGTCTATGGGCTTATTCAAAAATGGGCTGTAAAACTGGCTGACCACAAAGACAAAAAGAGGATGCGTTGAAGAGTTTCTCTAAATTCTGTCCTTCAATCGCAAACGATGTCGTTTATTTTATCATTAATAAAACGATACCGTTTATCTTCAAGCCAAATTTCTTGGATGCATTTTCCTACCCAAGAATAAAGCTTTGACTTGAATGTGATGATTATTACTCTTGCAGGCACATTTGTATCCAAAAATGAACATACAATTTCAGTGTTATTTGAAAAACTGCATAATCCTGAATCATGCATTTGCCTAATTAGGCATGCGAGTAATTTTTGTCTCCAGCAGGTGGCTGCAATTGAAAAAAATCAAAACTAATGCCTGTACTGTATCAGTTGAGGGTTTAGACTTTAGATTCCCAGCAGGAGAATCAATCAGTTAAGGCTGAGGATCTACTCATTCAAACCAGACCAAATACTGTGGGACTCAAGTTCAACACATATGTTGCAGCAGTAGACAATGACTTGCCAGTAATCATTGTTGTACATATTTTGAGAGGAATGCATGAAAACTGTAATTGAAATATAAATAAAGCGCAGTTTGAATCTACACTTTGAAAAATACATCTAACATATTAGACACTTTACCAATCCTTGTTGACCAATTCAGTCAAAGTAGCTCAGTGGATGAGTATGAGTCATTATTGACAATTCTTTACTCACTTCAGATCATCAGAAAAAAGAAAAGAAAAAGACAATGTATGATAGTAGATACTTTTAGAAGAAATGCTTTAATAAATAGCAAGTCCGCAGCTTTTCAAATTTATTAACCATTAACAACCTCTCAGTTTCAGTAGTCAGATTTTATACACTAAGAGTCTTGTATGGCCCCATACATCTCTGCAAATGTTTTGATATCAGCTTGAGGATCAGACTGAGAATGAAGATGTTGGACTAGAGCTTGAATATTGTACCTGTGAAATGGTCCTGGAGCATCCATTGCAGTTCAAGCTTTGCTTCATTAACCTCTGTGGCCTCTGCTACCCTTTGCAACAATAATTGTGATTAAGCTCTCGTCTCTGTCCACTCTTTTACACATCACTGGATTCTGACCTTCATTCTGAGCATACCCATTATTGAACTGGTCCATATCTACTTCCATCATTCTTCTTCTTTGAAACTTTCCCTCAGCTTCCTGCAAGAACTTGAATTTGGGAGGTGGGGATGCCTTCAATCTTCTTAACTCTGCATCACTTGATGATTCAAAAAGAGGGTTGAATCCAAGGTGGGTGTAGGATGAGTTCAATGGAGTGAGAGGTGGGGTGAACATTGATGGAGATGACAAAGGAGTTAAGTAAGGTGTTTCAAGCTGATAACTCAAGCTTCTTGCTGATGATGAAACTTTCCCATCTTCTGATTCCAAATCCTCTATAGTCTCTTCCTTGATTGTGAACAAGAGCCTTGGTGGCCCAGTCATGTCATGAACTCCTTCATCAGATTTGAGCAGTAGCAAGTCCTTATTGCTCCTGTTGTTGTCATTCTCATTCTGCTGCTGAAACCTGTCTGCAACTGTAAGGCTCACAGTTCTGCTAAGTGGCTGAGTGTTTGAAAACTTTTTGCAGCAAAACATGTAAATAAACTCTCTAGCAGAGCTGTTGGTGGTGGTGGTGTTACTGCAGCAATCATCTTCAGTAATCCCTCTATTCCAGCTTCTTCTTTTCCACCAAAGAAGATAATAAATCTCACCCACTAAAGCTAGCAACAAGCAACCAAAGGTTAAACTGAGACCAAGCCCTATGCTGTTTAAAGATTTCATCTTTGGACTTGAAACTAGTTAAGCTTCTCCATTGCTATGAGCCTGGAAAAAAAACTTGGTGAGTGAGCGAGCTTGGTGGATGATGAGACCACTGTTGGTGGTTCCCAGAGATGTTATGAGAACAAGAGTACCTTTATGTGCTCATGTGCTATGTAGCCCCACAAAAACCAGAGAGACCAATCACATCATTTTCAAAGAAAATTGCTCTGGGGAAGCACCTACAAAAACTAAATGGGTTTCTCTTTTGTGATAATGAATGAAAGATTTATTAGGCAAAGGCAACAGGTAGGTGAAGGCAAGTTTTTGGGTAGTGAAACTTGTCATTGATGATTTTGAGATGTCAATTGTATGGCTCACATGGGATCACCATGAAAAGGAAAGTGATGTATCATGTATCAATAATGTCAATATTTTCATTACACTTAGCTAGTTATAAAACCAACACCATCATCATCAGTGTAGTCTTTTAGATATATAAGGTCCATGGCTTACAGGTTTGGATCACATGCTCTTTTTATTGCTGTATTTTGAAACTAAAAACTTAGCTAAGAATCTCTAAGGAGTGCATATATGGCTTAGAAATTTAAACATAGTTATGATTATGATAGGAGTGGGGCATATTTGAGGAAACTAGTGATGTCGAACATGAAACATTTAGTGCTGGCCTCTAGTTCGTGTTTGTGCATAAAATTTTCCTACTGAATTAGTAAGTATCGAAGGACTAACCTTTGAAGTGCATCGTACACTTGTGGGATGTCTGAGGTTCTTCTTTTTTTTTTGAAAGAATGATGCAATTCATTAATCAAAAAACCTGTACAGCCTACAACTCAAACAAAAACTGACTAACCAACACCAATACAAAACAACCGAGACCCTGCTAACAAACCGCAACGCCTCAAAACAAAATAAAAAAACTGAAACTAAACAAATCGAAACAGGAGGCCTGCAGCAGGACCAAAACTGGAACACATCAATCTTCCATAATTCTCATAAGCCTCAGCCACTTGATGTCTTCCTTCGAACAAGCCTCCCTCTTAATCGCTCCTAACTTCATCTTCAAGTACCAAATACTCTCTTGGGCAATCATATCTGTTGCGCAATTTTCTTCTCTAAAAAATTTGAAGTTTCTAGCTTTCCAAACTCCATTCATAACTCTCGTAATACCTGCAGCTATCATCTTTGTCTTCAATCTGGATTGATTCAGCCCTTGGAACCATGGAATCAGGAGATCCAAGTGATTTCCAGCCGGCTCTCCTAGCAGAAACATCATCACCTTCTTCCAGACCTCCTTCGAGAAACTGCATTCAAAGAAGAGATGGTTTCTACTCTCGACTGCACCTTCACACAGCGCACAGGAGTCATCCCCCTGAACCCCCTACTGGCTCATCCGATCCCCTGTCAAAAGTTTGTTCTGAACCACCAGCCATGCGTTCAAGGAGTCCCTAGGCGCATTATAATCATTCCACACCATCTTGTGCCAATCAACCTCTTCCTTGTGCTCTCTTATAGAACTATAAGTGTCTTTCACTTCAAACTCATCACCATTCCCTGTCCACCTGATAGAGTTATTATCAATACTAACACATTGAAGACCAATCTCTTTGCACTGCATCAGCCTCTTGATAACCCAGGAGCTACTGGGTTTGACACCCACTTCCCACCAATGTTTGCCTTTGTTCCAATACTTGTCAAGCCAATCGGACCACAATCCGGCCCTGCTCCCCTTGTTCCCCCACATTTGGCAAATAACCATAGCATAATTCATGCATTCTAAATTCTTCAGGCCCAGACCACCCTCAACTTTATCCCTACACACATCAGCCCATTTCACAAGCTGTCCTCCTTTCTTATCACAATTACCACGCCACAGAAATCTGGCACAGATGGTGTTGACCTCTTGAATAACAGTTTTTGGCAAGAGACAGACTCTAGCCCAAAAGAAAACCATTGATTGCAACACAGAAAAGATCAACACCCTTCTGCCAGCACGGGACATGTATCTACTGCTCCAACAATCCAACCGAGTAGTGATCTTTTGAATAAGACTGTCGCAGTCCTTCCTACTCAGACTTCGAGAAGTGAGTGGGAGGCCTAAATACCTCATTGGAAGAGGGGAGGATTTAGTGCCTATCTTATCTTCCACCCAGGCCACTTTCGCAGCCCCCATCCCCCCCATAAATAGATTACTCTTATGAACATTGATAGACAGTCCAGAGCACTCCAGAAACTTGTGAACAACCTCTTTTATGACTCCAATCGAGGAATTTCGACCACTGCTGAATATAATGAGGTCATCCGCAAACATTATATGAGTTAACTTGATTCTATGGCATTTCGGATGATAATAGAATCCCTCTGCCTTGTTCATATTCTGCATCAATCTAGACAAATATTCCATGGCAATTGTGAACAAAAAAGGAGAAATAGGGTCACCTTGCCGGAGACCTCTTTTCCCTTCAAAGAAATCAACCATCTCACCATTTATCATAATCGAGTAACTGGTAGATTGAACACACATCATCATCCACGCAATGAACTTTGTGGGAAATTTCAGATTCTCTAGCATAAGACTTGAGGAAATTCCAATCAATGGTATCGTAAGCTTTCCGAAGATCGATTTTCCAAGCCATCCTCTCACTGATATTCCTTCTACTATACCCTGTAAGGAGCTGCTGAGCCAAGCAAAGATTTCCCACAATCGAACGATCTTTAACGAAAGCACCCTGCGCTGTATTGATGATGTTAGGGAGCACCTCCTTCACCCTACTGGCCCGCAGCGAAGACACGACCTTATAAATAACATTACAGCAAGAGATTGGGCGAAAGTCTTCTGGCGTGCAGGCCTGGCCATTCTTAGGGATCAGAGCAAGAAACGCAGCGTTCACTCCTTTAGGCAAGGCATTGTTTCTAAGGCAGTGTCTCACAGCTTCACAAAGCTCCTTACCAAGGATACTCTAGTTGCTCTTAAAGAATCTAGACAAGAAACCGTCTGGACCTGGGGACTTATCATCACCAATGCTGGTAAGAGCCGACCATATCTCCTTATCTGTTGCACCTCGGACTAATAATCTGCACTGCTCGCTGCTAACCAAAGACCCTTGCTCAACAACTCCAGGGTCAATATTACTGCACACATTGGCCTTGCCAAGAATCTCCCTAAAGTACTTGGAAAACTCCTGCTTGATACACTCACTGTCATAGGAGACAGAGCCATCTCCCAGGGAAATATGAGAAATACTGTTCTTAGCCCTTCTGCTCTTCAGTAAGCTATGAAAGAACTTCGTGTTGGCCACCTTCTTTGATCCATTGAGTTTTGGATCTTTGCTTGTTAAAAAGAAACTGATTAAACTTAAGCTTTCTGAACTCCAAAGCCAGCTTTGTCTCAGCAACACAAAGACCCGAGTCTCCTGGATTATTTTCCGAATTTCTCTGAGCTTCCAGCAGGGCTTCTCTAGCTGAGTTAACTCTCTTGTCCATACCTCTCGTGCTGCCCACAAACTTCTGTTTCAGCATCACTTTCATCCTTTTCATCTTATCTTGGAACATAAAGGTTTCTGCACTTGTTCCCCTCACTCCAGTTAGAACGAATAGCATCATCATACCCTTCAAGGGACTCCCAGAAATTGCAGTATCTAAAGTTTCTTTTGAATTTCTTTTCTTCTCCCCAAAACACCAAAACTGGACTATGATCAGATAAACCGGGAGGAAGAAAGGAAGCTTGTGCATCATCCATGTCTTCAAACCACTGATGGTTGCCTAAGGCTCTATCCAACTTGCACCAGATCCTTTCCGAATAGTTGCTGTGATTGTTACTCCAAGTGTAATGATACCCACTCCCCGGGATATCCTCCAGGCCTGAATTCCTTAAGAAACTCTGAAATCATAAGTGTCCGAATCTCTAACTCTCATGCCATTCAGCTTTTCTTTTTGGTCCCTCACACAATTAAAATCTCCCATAAATAGCCAACTACCATTAAATTTTTCCCCCTCCTTCTCAATCTCCTTTCACATCATCTTCCTATCAGTCCTACTATTGCTAGCATACACCAAGATTAAACTAAAACTTCTCCCCCCACCTTCAACCTCACAGGACATAAAGAAAACCGACTTCGAAATATTACTAATCTTGGTAATAGAACCATTCCATAGCAGAAGAATCATAGCCCAAGCACCATTGCAAATACTAAACTCAGCCTTCCACGAATCATCCGGACTGCAACTGTTAACAGCCTCAGCCCATTTATTCTCCGGTAACTTAACTTCAACTAACGCTACTAAATCAACATTCATCTTCCTAATCCAACTCAAGACCTCAGACTTTTTAAAGGGGTTATTCAGCCCTCTTATATTCCAAGAAGCGAGCTTATACATTAAATAAGAGGTTTTTTAAGACTAGCCTCCCTCCTCATCTTCTCAAACTGCTTCGCCTTCAAGTCTATTTTCTGAGTTCTCTTCTCTTTCATCCTAGCATGGCTAGAGCTTGTGCTTTTGACTGTATCACCTTGGTCACTGCTCTCCCCACTAATTGAGTCTCGTTTAGCCTTTTGTCTCGCTCTCTTTTGAGCACTTTTAGACATAAAAGGAGCAAAGCTCACACTTCCTTCTTTTTCTATATCTGACTTTGCATTTGGCATAGGATTTATTTGTGTTTCTGGCACACAAACAGACTCCTCCGGCTCCAATTCAGCTCCCTTCTGTACTCTGTCAAAAACTGGTTCCTCATCACATTCAATTTCATCTTCATCCTCACATACATCCCGCTTATCCTTTCTTTCCCTTTCCCTCTTCTCCCTTTCCTTCAGACCTTCTATCATCATCTCTAAGTTTTGCTCTGGGCATTTGTCTGACAAGTGACCAAAGTTACAACAGTTATGGCAGCGAGGGGGCTTCCATTCATACTCAACTGGCTGGACGTAGACGTTCCCATAAGGTCCTTCGAACTCAATACGATCTGAAAATTCTTGATCAGCATGAATCTGTACACAGACTCTTGCGTAGTTGTAGCTAGAGCCGTCGGCCGTGACTCCATCCGTGCAGATTGGAGTTCCTAACTTCGAGCAGAGCTTGCTTAAGATGATAGTATCTGCCAGGTGAGCCTTAAGCCTTGACAGGCGGATCCACACCGGCAGGGCATCAACACTGCCGCACTTGTAATCCTCATGCTCAGACCACGACTTCAGGATCAAAGGCCGATTATCAAAGGTCCACGGACCTCCACTCATCACCTCCGATTTCTTAACCTCCGACCCAAATTTGAAAAGGAAGATCCCTTCATTAATCTGGGAAACTTTCACCACCATTTCGTCGCCCCACTTAGCCCTCACGAACCCCTTCATCCTTCCCAGAAAAGGTTTTGACCCAAACACGAACCCTACCAGAGCGAACTCAAACTTGCTTGTCGCTGCTTTCCATTCCTCCTCTGGTATAACTATTCGATTTGCTCCCTGTTCCTGAGGTAAGTGGAGGAGGCTCACACCCCGCTCCCTGTTCCGACTCCCGGCGACTCTGATAGCCCAGAAGGCTTTGTTCCGTTCCGCAACGCCATCTCCATCCTTCTCCTTTACTTTCCCTTCCGCCTGTGCTACCACCGGTCCGCTAGCCATCTTACCGTCTCCGAAGATAGGGTCGAAAAACCCTAGTCGCCGCCTCCGACGAACGGACGAGGAACCTACTCGAAAACCCTAGGGGAGGGGCGCATTGGGCGCGTGTCCTTCTCACTAGGCGCGTGTCCTTCTCACTAGGCGCGAAATAGTACTCAAGACACGACTTTTATTCCAAGAAAACAATATGTCTGAGGTTCTTTCTCCACAGCCTAACCCTGCAAAAAAAAAAAAAAAAAAGTTGCTGATTTTGAAGTTACCATTTTCTATTTGGTTTTGAATCTTCCAGACGATCAAACTGCTGGTCCTAGATAATATAGCCTGGTTTTGTCATGCAAAAACTGAAAATCAGTTTCGACATTCCCTCTAGAAAATAGATAATATAATATAATTGGAACAGGTAAATCAAACATATGGAGCTGGTGATCATTGAAGAAATAAATATAACCAAGACCTGAGCCAATAACCTTTGAAAACTCTTTGGTAAAGTGCAAATATGGAAGAACCCAAATGTAGAATAACAAAAGCTAACAGTTTATTAATAAAAATTCAAAGCAGAACCAGAAGGTCCTGCTGTTCATACTCAAAAGTTCAAACACCAGAAAATCATATGAACTACGCATCCACTGCCAAAATAGAAAACCTGAAAGAGCTGCTTAATCAACTTCCTCAATCTTAGGGCCAGCACCACTTCCACCAGATGGAGGTATGTCATCCCCAGCCCCCATATCAGGACCTGCTCCACCCTGGTACATCTTTGCAATAATTGGGTTGCAGAGACTCTCCAACTCCTTCATTTTATCCTCAAATTCTTCAGCTTCAGCTAGTTGGTTACTGTCTAGCCAAGATATAGCTGCATCAATTGCATCTTCTATCTTCTTCTTGTCTGTTGCAGGGAGCTTTTCTCCAATCTTCTCATCCTTGATAGTGTTTCTCATGTTGTATGCATAATTCTCCAGCGCATTCTTGGCTTCAACCTTCTTTTTGTGCTCCTCGTCTTCGCTCTTGTACTTCTCTGCTTCCTGGACCATCTTCTCAATATCCTCCTTAGACAGTCTTCCCTTGTCATTGGTGATTGTGATCTTGTTCTTCTGGCCAGTGGTCTTGTCCTCGGCAGAAACATTCAAAATACCATTAGCATCGATATCAAAGCAAACTGTAATTTGAGGGACTCCTCTAGGCGCAGGAGGAATTCCAGACAGCTCAAACTTGCCCAACAGATTGTTGTCCCTCGTCCGTGTTCTCTCGCCCTCATAAACCTGGATCAACACACCAGGCTGGTTGTCTGAGTAAGTGGAGAACACCTGCTCCTTTTTGGTAGGAATGGTTGTGTTCCTAGGGATCAACACTGTCATTACTCCTCCAGCAGTCTCAAGACCAAGCGACAGAGGTGTGACATCCAATAACAGCAAATCTTGAACCTTCTCATTCCCTTCACCACTCAAGATTGCAGCCTGCACTGCAGCACCATAAGCAACTGCCTCGTCAGGATTGATACTCTTGCACAGCTCCTTCCCATTAAAGAAGTCTTGCAACAGCTGCTGCACCTTCGGAATTCTAGTAGAACCACCCACAAGAACAACATCATGTACGCTGTTCTTGTCCATCTTAGCATCCCTTAAGCACTTCTCAACTGGCTCCATACACTTCCTGAACAAGTCCATGTTGAGCTCTTCAAATCTAGCTCGAGTAATAGTGGTGTAGAAATCAACACCTTCATACAGCGAATCAATCTCAATGGTGGTCTGAGCAGTGGAAGAGAGTGTTCTTTTTGCCCTCTCGCAAGCTGTCCTCAATCTTCTTAGAGCTCTCGGGTTGCCAGTAATGTCCTTCTTATGCTTCCTCTTGAACTCCTGAACAAAGTGATTCACCATCCTGTTGTCAAAGTCTTCCCCTCCCAAATGGGTGTCACCAGCAGTAGCCTTGACTTCAAAAATACCCTCTTCAATGGTGAGAAGTGACACATCAAAGGTACCACCTCCCAGATCAAAAATCAAGACATTCTTCTCGCCAACACTTGTAGCTTTCTTGTCCAACCCATAAGCAATGGCTGCAGCAGTAGGTTCATTGATAATACGCATAACATTCAACCCAGAAATGACTCCAGCATCCTTGGTGGCTTGCCGTTGCGAATCATTGAAGTACGCGGGAACCGTCACTACAGCATTCTTAATTGTAGTCCCTAAGTAGGCCTCAGCAATTTCTTTCATCTTCATTAAAACCATAGATGAGATTTCCTCAGCAGAGAACTGCTTCTCTTCACCCTTGTATGTCACCACAATCATAGGCTTGTCAGCAGGTCCAGGAACAACTTTGAATGGCCAATGCTTCATGTCGTCCTGTACAGAAGCATCACTAAATCTCCTCCCAATCAAACGCTTGGCATCTGTTACCAAACAAACAAATCGGATAACACATAAGTCACCTTGTCAAAACTATAAGAATACCACTCAAATCCAACACTCTGATAACTGCAACCTAAGATCCTATACGAGCAGATTACATTTACAGCCTTAGGCAAATATGAGCCGATTTCTATGAAAGTCTCTGAGAGCAAAACAATTTCATATCTAATCAGAGACAAAAATCAACGGCAAGCAGCATGATATTAAAGTAGACAAACGATGTAGTGAACATAAACTTCAGAAACTGAAATGATTGAAATTGATAATCATACCAAATACGGTGTTGATCGGGTTCATGGCGACCTGATTCTTCGCAGCGTCACCGATCAATCTTTCGGAATCAGTGAAAGCCACATACGATGGGGTAGTCCTGTTACCCTGGTCATTCGCAATTATCTCAACACGATCATGCTGCCAGACTCCGACGCATGAGTAGGTCGTTCCGAGATCGATTCCAATAGCAGGACCTTCTCCTTTACCCGCCATGTATCAACGCAACTGAAGAGACGAACTGAACAACAGTCGAACGAAGAACGCAAATATTGTTTCTAGGGTTTTCAGATGAATGGATGCAGAGACTGTGGGGAAGATTTATATACGTGATTTTGGTTGAAGTTCGAGAAGGTTCGAGGAGTGAATGAGAGCCGTGGGATCGTGATTGGTTGGTTCTCCAATATTATGGAAATCTTCCGCGTCTAGTTTAGGGGTTGGCATTTGGCCCTGGGCCGAAATAAGCCTTAGGGCGGCCCTAGCCCGACCCTAGCCCTAGTCCGGCCCTAGCCCTACGTAAGCCCTATTATGGCCCGACCCGAAGGGCTTAGGGTCGGGCTAGGGCTTCGATTATTCGGCCCTGGGCCAAAAACGAGCCCGGTTTAAAATCGTTAATTTATTGATTTAAGGACGTTCTTCATATTAAAAGAATGTATTTTTCACAAACATCAAATCTCACACGTCCAAACTAGTAGTATTTGCGTTTAAAGAGTTATTTATCGATTAATTAGTCATTTATTTAGGGCCGAAATTAGCCCGAGCCCGACCCTAGCCCGAAAAGCCCTATGATATGAAGGGCCGATAACGATTTTAGGGCTGATGATTTTTCTCAGGGCCCGGCCCGACCCGGCCCTAATGTGTAAAGGGCTAGGGCTAGGGCTCACCTAAAGCCCTATCCGGCCCGGCCCGATAGAGCTAGGGCTTATCCGGCCCGGCCCTTTGCCGACCCCTAGTCTAGTTGCTTCCAGAATTTTCTTTTCTTTAACTGTTTTTTATTTAAATTTTATTCGCGTATTAATAATTTTCTGACCGATTTGTAAATGGTTATACTAAAAGAAAATATTTTACGAATGGGAGACTGGTTCCATCAAAAAAAAAAAAAAAAAAAAAGAATGGGAGACTGGGTAAAATATAAATCATATCTTTTTATATAAACTATAGGAGAAAGGATCAGGTACAAAACTTAAATTACTATAAAAAATACAAAATCATCTCAGCCTTCCAAATTAATATATGTGCGGTTGAAATTAGGAAAAAAATCTGATTAAATTTAATTTTTCATTAGATTAAGGACATATTTGTCCATTCTAATAACACAAGTTTCATTCTCTTTCCCCCCTTTCAAACCCATGGGTCTGTCCCTGCTCATCGCCTGTTTCACTCCTTACATCAATCAGTTTCATCTCCCAAACCCTAATTTCCACCACCGCAGCTCTGTTTCTGAAACAATCAGAAACAAAAAAGCATCAATGACGGATGTCAGGTGGGAAGGCTTCTTTTTTCATATATTTTTAATCATCTCCCAAACCCTAATTTCCACCACCGCAGCTCTGTTCTGAAACAATCAGAAACAAAAAAGCATCAATGGCGGATGTCAGGAGGGAAGACTTCTTTTTTCATATATTTTTAATCATCTCCCAAACCCTAATTTCCACCACCGCAGCTCTGTTCTGAAACAATCAGAAACAAAAAAGCATCAATGGCGGATGTCAGGAGGGAAGGCTTCTTTTTTCATATATTTTTAATCATCTGTGTCGCGACAGCGTTTCTATATCATTGTTCCTGCGCGGAGCCGACAGCCGACAATCGATTTGGCTGACTGTGAGTGAATTTAGAGGGAGGGGGTTCGGATTGTGGAAAAACATCGACGAATTATAGTCCACTTTTGACGAATTATGTCATAGTTCGTCAAAATTGGACTATAATTCGTCAAGAATTCTGACGAATTGTAGTACACTTCGACGAATAATACTATAATTCGTCAAATGTAAACTAAAATTCGTCCAGAGTTCGGCAGTATCATTGTAAAATTAGTCATGACATTTTATAATTCGTCATAACCATTATATAGTTCGTCATGCCCATTTTCGAATTATTCTTTTCGAAAACTGTCGATTGTATTTTGGGTTGAGTTCGATTGATGTCGAAGATGATCCAGAGTGTGAACAACTGAGTTCGACGAAGTTTTACTCCTTCAATTTTATCGATTAATGATGAAAAAATCGGAGCTTTTCTGGAGGTTAGGGTTTCACGGGTAGATGATGATAAACAGTGATGAACAGTAATGAGAGAGAAAAGAAAGGAAAAACATGTTTATTTTACCCTTAATGGGCTTATTAATTGAGATTGAAATAAATTAATTGTATTTATCCCTAATTAATAGGGACCCTTGGATTTACCTGATCAAGGATCTCAATTACTTTGTATTTTGTACGGTATTTGGACTTTGCACCAGATCTGGCCTCTAAACTAAAGAGTAAAGATTAGGTGCACAATATATTTTTGGTGCAAACTATAAATTTCGTGAAAAGTGTGTTATGATTCGTCGTCAAAAAATCAAAGTAGAACATAAATCGTTAAAAGTGATTTATAATTCATCGCACGAAAAATCATGCATACGAAGGAATTTAATCTCATATGTTCAAATGATCAAATGAATGACTATCATTAGTTTGTATTTTTTACAAAAATATGTTGTTTGCACATAATCTTTTTTTCATAAACTATAAACAACTTAAAACATAATATGTGTCTTAATCTAATCTTTCCAATTTTCGTTTACTATTCAGTGATTTAGGTAAATGTTTAATGATATGCCCAAATCATTACTTTTCGCTTCAGTTCATCAAAAATTAATTTTATATTTACTAAACATTTAGTCTTATCACTGAACATTTAGTTACCAATGAACATTTAGTTTTTTTCAAGGATTCCACGTATTTTGGCTACATTGTCCATAATTTTTTTAAAATTGTCCACGTATTTTTGATATTTCAGTAATTTTAGCTAAATGTTTAGTGATAAAGCTATATGTTCAGTGATAAATGTTTAATGTTCTGTGAATTCGTAAATATAATAACAAAGTTTGTGTTTTAGAATATAGCCACACATATGTTGGGTGCTCAAAATCACGAACGTGGAAAACAAAACCACGAACATCATGAATAAATAACAATGATATAAAAGCTTTGGTGTTCAAAATCACGGACATCATGACTTTATCCACGAGTGTACCATAAAGAAGGGCCGCGAGATCAAAAGTGTTGTGCTCAAAATTATGAACGTCGTATTCTAGTCCACGAATTCCTAACTCGTATAGACAGTATGACCTTGAACAACTTGAAGACAACCGAAGAGATGAAACCCAAAATATTTTCATAGAAATGCAATACAGTTGTCCTAAAGTGATTAAATTTTGTAATTGACGACCCTCTGTTAAGATTTATTGTAATTAAATTAGTACTTTATTTGTTAAATTTAAGGATTGTGGATGAGTTAATTGAACAGATAGAAAAAAAAAATTCTAAGTTATGACCAAATATATAATTTATTATATGATCTTTTTCCCATAACTTAATTGTGCTAAACTTTTAATACTGAATATCAAATTTCGGGAATTCCAATAAAAAGAAAAAAGGAAATTATATTATAGATGATGAATTTTTTTTGGTGCAAACATCATATTTTTGTAAAAAAAAAATTGTACAAAACAATGATAACTCTTGATTTGGTAATTTGACGGATGAGATTAAATCCCGTCGTATGGATGATTTTTTCGATCAGGAATTATAAATCACTTTTGACGAACTATGTCGTACTTTAAGTTTTTCGGCAACGAATTATAACTCACTTCTGACAAATTTTGCAGTTTGCACCTGATCTGTACTCAATGAATATGATAAATGTTTTCCGACATTGTTCGGTTAGATTTATGTAAATAAAATGTTTGAAAACAGGAAATTCGTTTTTAAATGTGGTTATTATACAGTATTTCTCATAGAACGTATTTGAATTTTTAAACTTTATGTTTCTCTAAACCGAAATTGAAAAATCAAAATTTAAATAATATCACTAATAAATCGAATAATATTTGTCTATAATTTGATTTTTCTTCGGCCATCGAATCGTGTCGGCCTAAACAACCATCTTCATATATAAATCTAAACCTCTACTTTAAAGTCCTCTCCTCTCATCTCGACTGGCCTCTTTCTTCCATCATCGTCTCTCGTCCCTAAACCCTTCACCTTCAGCTGCCTCGCCTAAAAAGATCAGACCTTTCACCATCTATCAATCGCATCTTTCATGGGTTCGTCTTCCAATCAGGCAAGCTTGCTCCTCCAGAAGCAGTTGAGAGGTACGGAAGCCCTTGCGATCTTCTGTTCACACTTAATTCTTTGTGTCGCATTCGTTTTGAGTTTAAGTTGGATGATGTTTGATTCTGCGAGGGCTTTTGTTTGCAGATCTGTGTAAGCACCCAGTTGATGGGTTTTCAGCCGGATTGGTGGATGAGACGAATGTCTTTGAATGGAGTGTTACCATTATTGGTCCGCCGGATACTTTATAGTGAGTTTCTTGCTTTCTTAATTTAATGGTTGTTTGTGTTCTTGAAGTGCTGAAACTGATCCTCATTGAGTTTTTGAATGATGAAAGATTTGTAATTTGGTGGGTCGGAAATAACCGGAGTGTCTTTCTATTACCCTGGATGGTGTCCGCTGTGTCCCTCTAAGTAGTTTCTGTTGAATCTCCAGTATGCAATCTTATTTAGATTGTTAGGAAGCGTGGGTAGTCTTTTTTTAAAACATTCATGCTTGCTTAACTATCAGAGAAACTATGAGTTGCAGCATCATTCAGTCCTTAAGTTTTCTGATCACGATTTCATTAGGTTCCTTGAATGGTCTTTGTTTTAGATACACTTTGATCATTGAGTATGTTTGATTAATTATCTTCTATCGAGTTCAAGCGTCACTGATGACTTATCTCGAGTCATGGATGTGCTAGTATTGCAAGTTGCATATTGAACCTGTATCTGATTAGTGATTTGTGTTGGTCTACATTGTTCTGTCGTTGTCGGATGACTTTTACATGTATGTAGGTTACAGATTAATCGTCTGTCCTCAAAATCTTTCAGTTTTTTTGTTGTATTGGAAGTCCCATATTTGCATTACGTATGGATTTTGCTTTTCGGGAAAAAAATTTGTGGGCAACTCACCAAGCAGCCTCTTATGAGTTATGAATTCCCTTTTTCTAGTGATGGAGGATTCTTCAACGCAATCATGAGTTTTCCTCAAAATTATCCCAACAGCCCTCCAACCGTGAGATTCATCTCAGAAATGTGGCATCCTAATGGTTTGTCTTTTACTTCACCACATTGTGCTAAGTCTGCCTGCATAAGAACATTGTCATTGTTGCATTCATTTTTATCGCAGTCTACCCTGATGGAAAGGTCTGCATTTCTATACTACATCCTCCAGGCGATGACCCCAATGGCTACGAACTTGCTAGTGAGAGATGGACTCCTGTCCACACTGTAAGAATAAGCATTACATGTCACTTTTACGTTCTTCTTTGGACTGTGACCCTCCTGCAATGTCCTGTCACTCGTCATTGTCATACTTGAGTGGTAGTATATGAAGAGTTAGGTAGTGATGTGTACTTGATGTTTTGATCATGTATTGAATCATGTGCATTGTAGTACATTGGCAGAGATATTTCATATCACCACATTCGACTGCTCGTTGTGTGGTGGGTTGACCAATCTCTGCAATGCAACTCTGACCCTTTTCTCATGATGGGTATGAACTTGTTGTTTACTGATATCTGATCCCTGACTGCTGGTGTGTCTTTTCACTTTTATATACTTAAGTGAATTTCTAGGATGTAACTTATACTAATCAACTTTTTCCCTCCAATTTCAGAATCAATAATCACTCCTGAGCTAAGTTAACTGTTAGTTGTTGGTCTTAGTTAAGTGCTTGATTTGATCTTTATCAACAATGCCTGCGCGTTCGTAAGATTTGTAAATGTCTTCTTGAGAAGAGTAAATAATGCATATGGCCTATGAAGTCCCCTGATGCCTCTTCAGTCATTCTCTCTTCCTGCCTCCAAATGTTTAAGTAGTTAGCGCTCTAAGCTTGTTTATACCGATTACATGCAATATTGTGCAAGTAGAGGTTGTGAATACTGTATGTGTGGTTCAAGGCACAAGATTCACAATAATTGATATCAGACTATCACTTTTTATGTTTGTTGCAAAAAAAATAAACCTCTCGAAGGTTTTGATCTCTCTAAAATTTCCTCCCATTAATAACTTCATGAACTCTTGTCTCCCATTAGATTTCTTTTAGGACGACTTATTTATTATCATCTTCAGCTCACAGATGATTGCTAGACAAATATTGTTGCCTGATCTTCACTGATTTTGTAGGTTGAAAGCATAGTATTGAGTATCATTTCAATGCTTTCAAGCCCAAATGATGAGTCTCCTGCAAATGTTGAAGCTGCGGTAGGTCCACACATGCCAACTATGCTGATTATAGAATTTTGTGGCCCTATATTTGCATGACATCCTTCAATCTTCTTTTTCTTTCTTTCCGTTTTTAATGAGAACTAAGTATCTGTTATGTTCCCACTATTACAGAAACAATGGAGAGACAAGAGAGACGAGTTCAAGAAGAAAGTGAGTCGCTGTGTCCGAAAGTCACAAGAGGCGTTGTGACCATGCCCCCCCCCCCTCTGGATTTCTCTCTTTCAATCCATCTTGGCAGGATATTCAATGCACCAATGTTTATCCGAAATTCAGTACATCTTCCTGAAGAACTCAGTTTGCATTTTCATGTGGTTATATACAACAATCCGTTTTGAACTTCCATTATCTTTTTTTTTTCTTTAATTACAAATTTCCATTATCTTTGAACATGGTCCTTTGTGCTTGTGTCTCCACTCTCTAGATCAGTGTTAGTTTTTTTTGTTGTACTGCGTCTGCGATGGTTAATGAAATAATAGGGTTCTTTAAAAAGAATTATAACCAATTGGAGTTGCAAAATTCACTGAAATTATAGTGAATACAGCTAAAAATGGTTTTTTTTTATAAATTAAATTTGAACGGCTGCCAAGAATTTCTGCTGCCTTCGTGAAATATCCGCAACAGTAGAACGCAGCGTTTCGGAGCTTGCGACAAAGTACGAATCCTTTATGTTCACGTCTGGGTCATCTTCCTCTCTTGTCTCATGTCTGCAATCAATTCGTTCCAACAACTTTCTCAGGCTAAGCCGCACCTCGCTCTCGAAGACTGTGTTTGTTGGCGGATCTTACCTTCCAGTTGTATATGAGTTAATTCAGGTACGCTGCACCGATGCCGTTTTTACTCAATTTCATTACGATTCTTCTGATCGTCTTCGTCTCGGATTCTCCGACAATAATGCTTTACGACTTTCCTTCTTTTTTGTTTTTTTTTCCTCTCTAGTGAGTTGCTACTTTGTTTCTTGTGTTACTTTCTGTGATTATTAGAATCCACAGTTGAATTTTCTTAGTATAGATAGTAATGCTTCCAGATGATTTCTTGGAAATTTTGTATCCTGCTTGGAATTTATTAATGATACAGAAACTCTGCAAGATGGAGCTGTCTTCCAGTACACAGATGTTTCAGTTAGGTTCTTGATTTTTCGATTGCCCCCCGACTTCTAAAGAATCATGTGTACTACTGTCGAAGTGTGTATAACCATATACCTACTTTTTCCTCTCTCTTTTTTTTATTCTTTCTATTTTGTCTTCTGACTCTGAATGTTGATGTTCTTGAAGCATTGAGCTGGAAGTTCTTAGCTAAAGTGTGAGAAATTGGTATGGTTTTCTTTAACCTACCGGTTTTTTGGTAAAGAAATATAAAGCTCATCAATGGCACCGCCGTGGCATATGAGTCATATTGCAGTAGTAATGGCATGTTGGGTTTGGTAAAGGCAGAACATAAATTTTTGGCTATGATTAAAGTGATATGAGACTGCTCTAAGATGTTTCTAGTGGAGGTAGTTTATGGTTTGCAAACATTCTGAATTGATCTTGGGAAAATTATGCAGGGTGCAGGCCAGTGGTGGATTGACAAGTAGCCTTTTTCTACTGACATCTACTCAGAATCAAGGCCTTAGTCTGCTCTCTTTAATTTAAATCTGAGTACAGCGTATGAGAAGGTTTCCATAAACTCAGCACGAGGTTTGTTGAGTTCACATCGTGATCCCTTGAGGTTGTGTCTTTCCTCGCTTTATTTCAATGGGAGATCTCTTGCAGCTTTCTCGGTTCAGTACAAATGTTGCACCAATTGCAGTGAGTAAAAAAGTGCAACAAGAAAGAAGTCCCATATTGCAGACACCTGAACTATCTAGAAAGCGGTTTAACCTGATAAACCAAGTTGTCCCGGGAAAACAGAATGCTATTAATATTGGGGTTTTCATCCTCAAACTTGTTGCATTAGATGTAGCTAGAAGGTTTTCGAAGGCTAAATGCCCATGGCTTTGGGATGGTCTACAGGCATTACAGCTTCTTTGCATCCCACCATTCAAGTGGATCCAGAGATGGGATCCATTGAAGGGACTGATCAAGGGTCTGCAGGTCAGTACAATAAGATTACATAAGTCATTGAGTAACTATTGTGGTATAGAAGCCTCTAAGTCTCAATTTAGTCAACTATTAAGTTTTGAGTAACTAGTAGATAATTAACCAGTAGAAATTGAGTAACAAATATGTGTGCATTGCAAAAATGACACATGTTCGATAAGAATACATGTTTCAAATATTTGAGATATTGTTTTATCATTATGTGTGTGAATGTCTATGTTGCAAATGATTAATGATAAAAGATCCAAGAGAAAAGGAATAAACATTGTTGAATAAATCATCAAATAGAATTCAGTCTTGATAAATGTTGTTATAATGATCCAATTGAACAGTGTTACACATCCAGTTTCAGCTACTGGATTAATCATTGATTCAATCGAATTATGAGATTGTAACCACTTGTTAAACTCGCTAACTATAGCATTAACTCATAATCTCAAGTTGCTAGATTATGATCTTTTGTAATAATGTCAAAGTCGGCTTTCTACTAAATCTGGTTGTGTGAGAATGGCTAAAACAGTAAAACTTTTTTTTAGAGTTTATCCAGGCCACTGCTAGTGCTTTCAGTTGCTACTGCATTATCGGATCAGTTTTTATGCGTGGAGGAAACCCAAACTGACTCCAATCGTACTCAACAAGGTTCCCTAGAATCACCTTCTGACTCGACATCCGTCGACACACGGTGAGCACTGTTTGGAATCATTTAAGATGTTTTATATTTGCATCAATTCTTAGTACTCGTACCTGTAGTACCTAGCAACATCATGATTATCAAACTTCATTCACCATAAAATATGGTGAAGTCTCTAACCAGGTTTAGTGATTTGGAGTAATTGATGCTTTCTTATCAATGTCAACTCTCTCCCCGTAACTGTTGATATGTGGTATTGAGCTTCTTTATCAATATCAACTTTCTTTATCATACATGTATTACTTTATCATGATGGATTTCTTTTTTATCATCTAAACAATGAGGGTCATACTAATATAAGTTTCTTCTGCACTCCAGTATCACTGATGAAATTTCCCAGAACTTAGTAACTGAAAAGTGGTTACTACAGCTTCATGAAGAGCTGGAAAAGCAGAGTATTGTTTTGCCAGAAAGGTATCATAATTGCATTCTTTTAGGGTTTCTCTTTAGATGGGTCATGTCTTTTTTACCCTATGTGAAAGCCATGAATGATGGTTAGGTTTACTCTTTAGAGATTTAAAGGTTTGGAGTTCACAATTCGGGGGAAGGAAATGAGAGGTGAAAGGGTAGAATATTTCTGTAGTTTAGGAGTTTTTTGGAGCTGAGGAATTGAACGGGTTTGGAGGCGGGTTTGGAGGGATCAGGGGCCATATAATTTCGAACTTTTTCTTCTTACAATTTGATATCCTGAGTGATGTTAAAACTTAATGTAGTTCGCTTATTTAAAATCTACATTAATATTGATGTGTTATATACAATCAATTTAGCTGTGGTTTTGGTCTTTTGGCATGGCTAAGAACGGTATGCCCTATCTGATTAAAATGTATTGTATAATGCAGAATGAATGATGAGGAGCTACGTCGTTTATACATAGCTGCAAAAGGTGATTTTTCCACCTTGTTATCATCAGTCAAAAAGACGGTCCGGTGGAGGCAGACATATAACATTCTTTCACAAGAGGAACTTGATGTTTGGTCACACTTGGTATTTTGGCATGGGCATGATGTAAAACAGCGGCCATGCCTCATCATTCGACTTGGTCTTGCTTGTGCGAATTTGAAACCAATTGATAAGCCTCGCCTTGCTCAAGCAGTTGGTAAGTGCCTAGCTTGCCCAAGTTACTTTTGAGCTTTGTTCTTTACCAGTACTCTGATTTCAGTCAAAAGTTAAGATAGACATCGACAAATACTTATCTGATGCCAAATTGCAGTTTCAGTTTTTCTATAAAAAAAAACTGGGGGATTGAGTTTTCGTAGATAAAAAAGTTCCTTTTTTCTCATCGTCTCAGCCATATAGTGCTGATAGGTTATTGCATTCTGTCTGTAGTCACGTTGTCGATCAAAAATTAATTCGAAAAGTATCATGTTGCGACTTGATCTTAATGGAGGATCTAATTAAAATATGATTAAGCAATATTCTGCTCATTGGCGAAGTAAATCACTGTTATTTTTCCTAAATCAACTAAAAAACTAAGATCTTTTTTTGTTGTTGTTGATACATCAAGACAACTAAAAAACTAAGATCTGGTTGCCTGAGAAGTACTTGTTTTCCATTAGAATAAAACAGAATGTACAAATGTAAACCTTTATGAACCATTTTAGTGTTAATGCTATGAATTCATATTTCTGTTCTTAATGACGTGTCTTGTAATGGTTAGCAAATCCTTCAGTTGCTAGGTTGAAAACCAAACACTTACATTTCCCACTATGTGGTATTGTGTTATCAACTGGTCAATTTATTTTCTTCCGTGCTCAGTCTCCCAGGTCGAATATGGAGTGTTACACTTGGCAGAGCCACAGAATCCCCAGATTATCGTCTTGATGGACTGTGATGGCTTGTCTCCTTTAAGAGTCCCCATGCATACGATGAGATCTATAGCTGTCCTACTGCAAGACCACTATCCAAACTGTCTTGGTTGTTTGTTTATTGTTCGCCTCCCACATGTTGCTCGTGTAGTCATCCAAACTTTGACTCAAGTGCGTATCTTTTGGAACTCATACTTCGTACTATGATAGATAACTTCTGTAGTGAGGTTGACATGAGTACCTTGATTGTTTCTACTATCCATATTGTTACCGCAATAGGTAGTTACTAGTTACAATGCACGACATGATATTTGCTCATTCAGTAACCTGCTTGATTCCAGGTTTTGAAGCCTGCGACGAGGAAAAAGATAAGGATTGTAGGAGAAGATTACCAAAAGGTTTTATCTGATTACCTGGAGACACTTCCCTATTTCCTTGGAGGTCAATGCAATTGCACCAAGTGTTCAAGTGTGGGTAAGAATCCACCGACCACATCCACAGAACCAAGTACAATGGCCATAACATGGGAGAGCCCAGAAATAATTAGCCATGACAGTATACCTTCTTCAGGTGGATATGACGATACGGAGACAGAAATGCGAGAGAGCTGTGACCATGTGTTGAGGACAGCTATAATGGGTGCTCTTATGTTGTGGATATTCACAGCTCTTATCATTGTCTGGCATGATCCTTAAATGACTTCACAATACTGTATTGGGATAAATAATTGAGCTGAGCAGCAGTACAATAATCTCATATATGTTCGACTCATGTCCTTGTATTAAATTTCGGTTCGTTTTCTCGAACGTAATTGTCGACCCGTACAGTCAAAATTGAACCGAGTTAATGTAAAACACGCGAACCAGGCCATGTAATCTTCAGAACCAAACGGGGTGAAGCCAGTAGGTCGCGCAAGTTAGCAGATAAGTTTTCTTACGCTTTAATCTACACACCAGTGCGTAACAATCGCCAAAACAAAACCCTGGATGAATAGCCAGAGCGAGCGGTCCAGTTAGGGCATCAACATCCTTCCGAATCCTCACACTTTCACGAAATGAAGAATCTGAAGCTGTGCTCGCAGCAAGCGCTGACCGTGAATTTCCAGTCAAGCCAACACGGAGAATCACTTTTACTCTCCGCCTTTGACATCGAGCGCAATCGTTTGTTTTTCGCTTCATCTGCCAACTTCTTATACGCGCTGCAGCTTCACGCTTCTCAAGTAACAATGTGTTTTGGATCATGATTTTGTTGTATTTCCTCTTTGATTTTGTGCTCAG
The DNA here is from genome assembly GCA_033675395.1 of Rhodiola chrysanthemifolia. Taxonomy (NCBI): domain Eukaryota; kingdom Viridiplantae; phylum Streptophyta; class Magnoliopsida; order Saxifragales; family Crassulaceae; genus Rhodiola; species Rhodiola chrysanthemifolia. The sequence goes on from CM066206.1 coordinate 8,057,120, forward strand.
TTCGTCAATGAAAATTTGAGAAGAGGCGTTAATCGTCTGTTTGTATATATTTCAACAGGATGGAGGTTTACAAGGCGCAAGTCGAGCTTCCACAGATGCGCAGTATATTGATTTGGAACCTGGGGACACTATCACTTCAATGGATTATATCATGGAAAAAGAAGCACTAATTTTAGGCACGTCAAATGGCCTGTTGTTGCTTCATGTTGTGGATGATAATGCTACTGAGCTTGTTGGACAAGTGGAAGGAGGTGTCAGGTGCATCGCACCAAGTCCGGATGGAGATTTGCTTGGCGTCATTACTGGATTGGGGCAAGTACTCGTGATGACTTATGATTGGGATGTGCTCTATGAAACTGCAATTGAGGAATCTACTGAAGATGATCACGTGAGTAAGGACCTTTATCCATTGCTTATGCTGTTAAATTACATATTTCGGCTGTGTTTGTATATGTAATTTTAAATGTAAGTAGTACTAAAAAGATATAAAAAAATTTATAGGCCTTTCATCCTAATAATAAGTCCTGATATTGTATGTGTAATGTTTAACTCATATATGGATTTCTGTAATAAGTGAGTAATGGGCTTCATTAATTTTCAGATATGGCGAATGTTTCCCCTGAATGTTTGCTTCAAAGTAAATTATCTTGGAGGGGTGATGGTAAATTCTTTGCTACACTAAACGAGGCAAAGGGTTCTGGTTTTCTTAAGAAATTGAAGGTTTGGGAAAGGGATTCAGGTGCACTGCATGCTATTTCAGAATCAAAGGCTTTCATGGGTGCAATTCTTGACTGGATGCCTAGTGGAGCCAAAATTGCTGCTGTATATGACAGAAAATCTGAAGATAAATGTCCATCCGTTGTTTTTTACGAGCGGAATGGGCTAGAAAGATCTTCTTTTAGCATCAATGAGGCTAAGGAAGCTACTGTGGGCAATCTTTGTTGGAACTGCACATCCGATCTTCTTGCATCGGTTGTCAAACATCAAAGTTACGACTCTATTAAGATATGGTTTTTGAGCAACAATCATTGGTACTTAAAACAAGAAATTACATACCCAAAGCAGGATGGAGTTCAAATTATGTGGGACCCTGTAAAACCACTGCAGATGATTTGTTGGACAGGCAGTGGCTTTGTCTCAGTCTACAATTTTATCTGGGTAACAGCTGTTATGGAAAGTTCAATGGCTTTAGTGATTGATGGCACAAAAATTCTTGCAACTCCTCTTTCTGTATCACTGATGCCGCCTCCTATGTCATTATTCAACCTGACATTTCCTAGAGCTATTCAAGACATGGCTTTCCTCTCAATCAGTGATCGCAACTTTGTTGCAGCTTTATTATCAAATGGTTCTTTATGCATTGCTGAGCTTCCTGCACCTGATAGCTGGGTAGAGCTTGAAGGAAAAGAATTAAATGTTGAAGCTGCTTATAATGAAACACCATTTGGGTCTGTTCATCATCTCACGTGGTTGGACTCTCACACTCTTCTTGGTGTTACCTTCAGTCGTGGCAACTCTTCACCGAGAGTCGAGACTTATGAGCATGGCGGGTACTACTTGCAGGAATTTGAGGTTTCTTGTTCTCAGGATCATGTCCCTGCTTTAGGAACTTTCTCAGGATGGCAAACTAAGAATCGTAGCCACACATCTCTAGAAAATTTGGTGATCGGAATGACTGCAAATCCTGTTAAGCGTGATTCAGCTTTTGTTCAGTTAAATGGGGGGAAAGTCTTTGAATATACGTCCAATTTGAGGATGTCTGGGACACTCGTGAAATTTGATAGTTTGAATTTCTCAGCCTCATGTCCCTGGATGAGCACTGTCACTGTTTGTGACAATGGATTATTGAGTACTTTAGTTGCTGGGCTTGATTACTCTGGAAAGCTGCACGTTAATGGCAAAGTAATATGCAACAACTGTAGGACCTTCTCATTCTACTCTAATTTGAGCGATCACGTGACGACTCATCTAATTCTTGCTACCAAACAAGACTTTCTTTTTGTTGTTGATATTGGTGACATTTTACTTGGTGGACTGGACGAGAAATATGAAAACTTCATCAACAACACCACTAGGCGAAGAGAAGAAAATAAGAACTACATACATATTTGGGAAAGAGGTGCCAACGTCATTGGGGTGCTCCATGGCGACGAAGCTGCTGTCATATTGCAAACGATACGTGGTAATCTTGAGTGCATTTATCCAAGAAAGTTAGTTCTTACTTCAATTGTCAATAGTTTGGCCCAGGGTCGTTTCAAAGATGCACTACTTATGGTAAGGCGCCAGAGGATAGATTTTAATGTGATTGTCGACTTTCGTGGTTGGAGATCCTTCAGCAACTCAGCTGCACACTTCGTGAAGCAAGTAAGCAACTTGAGCTATATTACTGATTTCGTTTGCTCTATTAAAAACGAGGATGTTACCAAAATATTGTACAAAGACTATTTGCCTGCAAATAGCATAAAGGAAGAGACAAATTTAAGTGGTACAGCAGATTCTGATTTTGATGATAAGATTTCTTCTGTGCTGATGGCCATAAGAAAAGCGCTCGAGGAACATGTGACAGAGAGTCCTGCAAGGGAGCTTTGCATTTTGACTACTTTAGCTCGAAGTAATCCCCCGGCTCTTGAAGAAGCACTAAAGAGAATTAAAGTTACAAGGGATTTGGAACTTTCAGGTACTAAGGATACAATAAGAAGGACTCGCCCATCTGCTGAGGAAGCCTTAAAGCATCTGCTTTGGCTTTCCGATACAGATGCAGTGTATGAAGCTGCCTTAGGTCTGTATGATCTGAATCTAGCAGCGATTGTAGCATTGAACTCTCAGCGTGATCCGAAGGAGTTTCTTCCATATCTGGAGGAGCTACAACGAATGCCGGAAGCCTTGATGCAGTACAATATTGACCTTAAACTCCGAAGGTATGAAAAAGCTCTCCATCATATTGTTTTGGCTGGAGATGCTCATTATTCGGATTCTATGAACCTCATGAAAAAACACCCTCATCTTTTCCCACTGGGATATCAACTGATAACTGAACCTACTAAGAGAGTGCAAGTTCTTGAAGCCTGGGGTGACCACTATAACAATGAGAAGTCTTATGAGGATGCTGCTTTAACTTACTTGTGTTGTTCGAACTTGGACAAGGCTTTCAAAGCTTATCGAGCTGGTGGTAACTGGAGTGGAGTCTTTACAGTTGCTGGGCTTCTTAACTTGCAGAAAGAGGAGATAATTGGACTTGGACATGAACTTTGTGAGGAATTGCAAGCCCTTGGTAAGCCAAAGGAAGCTGCGAAAGTCGCCTTAGATTATTGTGAAGATGTCAGTTCTGGTGTAAGTTTATTGATAAGTGCCAGATGTTGGGAAGAAGCTATGAGGGTAGCGTTTCAGTATAGGAGAGACGATTTGGTCACAGAAGTGAAGAACACGTCAATGGACTGTGCCCGCACATTAACTGGCGAGTACGAGGAAGGATTAGAGAAAGTTGGAAAGTATGTAGCCCGCTATTTGGCTGTCAGGCAGAGACGCTTAGTACTGGCAGCAAAGCTCTCGCATGAGTCGTCATTTAATGATCCCGATGACGACACTGCTTCAGAGGCTAGCAGCACCTTCAGCGGAATGAGTGCCTACACCACTGGGTATGGATTCAATATTACTTTAACTTGGATATCTTTTATAATTTCATCCTATTTTTAGTTCCTAATTATAATGGGCTCTCTGATGGTTCTTCCTATAATGTTCTGCGCTTGTCAGGACTTGAACTTGACATTCTTTATTTTCTCTATTTTCTTTAGTTGTTCTTTCCTTTTGCTGATAGTTTACCTCAGGGCCGCATTTGATTTCTAGACGACACTCTAACAACAATAAAAAAAATTATGATGTTTTTTAAACAAGCTATACAAATGTTTCAAGTATGAATCATACTGATTACAAAGTGCGGATGGTTGATCCATAATTTCTCATGCTTAGTACTTGCAAGTTAAAACGTGCTCTCGAATTTAATTATCTATTGTACAGTGTCGAACCTTTGTACCATGGGTCCTGCTATGGTTTATTGAATGCTGAAAACAATTTTTACTTTGTAACCAGATGGCCGTCATGATTGGATCAGTATATCTTTCAATTTCAGAATTGTGTATTTGTTCCCTTTGTAATGCTCTACCATCTATTAACAGGACGACCAGGGTGTCTACAGCTTCTGTTGGCTCGAGTAAAGCTAGCAGGGCCAGAGGTCAGAAACGCCAAAGAAATAGGGGGAAAATTCGAGCTGGCAGGTATTATTCGTGATCCCATGTTGTTTTAATCTTTTTTTAAGTTAAAAGTCTATTGTCTTATACACTTTCACGAAAACATTAGCCCCGATGAAGAACTGGCTCTGGTAGAACATTTGAAGGGCATGTCTCTAGCAACAGGAGCACAACTTGAGCTCATGTCACTACTTGTTGTTCTTGTGATGCATGGTAATGTGGAAACTGCAAGAAAATTGCAGCGCATTGCTGAGAATTTCCAAGTGTCACAAATGGCCGCTGTCAAGCTTACTGAGAACACAATGGCCACTGATATCATAGATGTCGACTCCCGGACATTGGAATTTTATTTCCCCGAGATGAGAAATGAACAACAGAGCTCCGATTCCTTATCCTGGCGATTAAAAGTGTTGATCTGACCTTCATGTAATTGTAATGGTTTTAGCCTATAGGTGTTTCTGATCACGGTACAACGTCTGCTGTTGAAGTTGAAGCAGCCACATTTTTGAGTTCCCGCTCCTGAACTGTTTTATTTAAACTTTGAATTTATTGTGTTTGAATATAAAAAGTAGCTCATTTATTGAACGGAACAGAAATCTTTTTTTTTTTTTGATTGAGCTGGATAGAGGTTAGTTAGTATCTCCTCTGGAACAGAAATCAGTGGAAAATTTTATTGGATGTCACAGCATATTAAATGAATTTTCATTTTGGTGAATTACTAAATTTTGAAGCTCATGCAGATATTGGGTTTGGTTCAAAGAATTGGTCCTAATTCGCAACTGGGGCCAAAGGCTAATCCATAAAACCGAGGGCAGTTTCGTAATTGCAAGCACAGCCTTCTTCTCAAACAGTAGTCCGTCAATTAGGGTTTCCGAAAGCTGCCTTGTTCGAGCTCCAAGCTTTCTCATCGACGGAGGCGCCACTGCATCTGCAACTGCGGTACGTGCTTAATAGATATTTTGATATAAATAGAGATTTTGATTCTGCTGCCGGTTGTATTGGATTGTGGATTAAGTCAATTGTTCTTGGAGGGAGATGTTGCTAGCGAAGAGAAAAGTGGGCGGAGGAAGGGGAGAGGCAGTCGCGTCCTCCTCCATCGGACACTTTGCGTTCGGCCCGCAGGAAGATGAGGCAATTATAAAGCACCGCCTTCTCACCCGCACCACTACCACAAGAGGCGAACCCCCTTTGAAAAAGCTTCAAAAGAAATTCACATCGCTCTTCCTCGAGATCCAAAAGGATTCCGGTAACAACTTGGCCGATTGCGAAAGGCTTTCTAGTGCTTTTATCCAGGAGCTAACCACCTTTGAACTGCCTCTCCTCAAGAGCCGAGCTGTTATCGATGCCAACCTTCGAGAGAAAGATAATTTCACTCACCTCAAATCCCACATCAATTCCCAAATTCTACTCGCTCTAAATGAAATTGAAATTCTCAAGATTCAACTCCAACAGGCTAAGATTGAGAGGCAGCACAAGGAGGAGTGCGAGTCAATAAGAAGCCTCATAGCCAAACAGCCACCTCGTTCCCTCACACAAAATCTCATTACCGACCTTCAAAACCACATTGCAGCACTCGAAGCACAAAACACGGCTGCATCTAGGACACTCGATCTTCGCAAAAAACAGTTTGCTCTTCTGCTACATGTTGTGGATGAGCTACAGAACACAATTGAGGAAGAGCAGAAAAGTCTGGCTGAAGAGATGAGGATGGCTGCAGAAGAGAATAAAAGTGGACATGATGATGCTAGCATGCCTTCTGTTTCAATGGTTATAGATTGATAGCAATGCAGTGCTCAGTTCGTCCATAACATGTAAGGTGTTCTTCCCTTGTTGTTACAGTATTTTTGTGTTAACTATCCGAGTCCTAAAGTTATTTAGGAGACGTTGTTAAAAAAAATCTGATTTTTGTTATAAATAGAGATTTTTTTATTCTTGTGCTTATTGTATTGGATTGTTGATTAAGTCAATTGTTCTGATATCTGATTTTTGAAGTGACGTTTTGAATGAGGAAGGAAAAAAATGTATTTATTGCGTAAGGCAGAGCAGGGGTAGCCTGTATTTAGTCATGTGTTTGCTTAAAAGGAGAATGAAATTTGTCTAATTGATGTGTAATTTTTGTTTTTTGAAAAAATTGTTCAATTGAAGATGTACCTGAGATGCTCCTTTTGTCTCAGTTTTGGGGATTAATTGTGATTTCGCTGTCGAACTCAGTTCCTTGCCGGAGTCATGGTGAGAGTCAGTGTTCTGAATGATGCCCTCAAGAGCATGTACAATGCTGAGAAGAGGGGCAAAAGGCAGGTCATGATCAGACCATCATCAAAAGTTATTATCAAGTTTCTCATTGTTATGCAAAAGCATGGTATGCTTCATCTCTTTTTTTTACCGAAATCTTTTAGTTATGTCTCATGGTAATGTGGAAACTGCAAGAAAATTGCTGAGAATTTCTAAGTGTCACAAATGGCTGCTGTCAAGCTTACTGAGAACACAATGGCCACTGATATCATAGATGTCGACTCCCAGACATTGGAATTTTATTTCCCCGAGATGAGAAATGAACAACAGAGCTCCGATTGTTTGTCCTGGCGATTAAAAGTGTTGATCTGACCTTCATGTAATGGTGATCACGGTACAATGTCTGCTGTTGAAGCAGCCACATTTTTTGAGGCTTACTCAATGTTTCCCCTTTACCTGTACTTTTTTATTTGAAATTGTATATTTCATTGAATATATTGCGTTTGAATGAAAAAAAATAGCTCATTTTTAATTGAACGGAACGGAAATCAATTGTAAGAGCATCCTCTACCATGCTTTTTTGGAGCATAGAAAATGAGCATGAGAGATGATCAAAAAAATCATGCACCCCCACCATGATTTTTTTGATCATCAAAAAGATCATCACATGGTTTTTTTTAAAAATGATTTTTGTGTTTTGAGCATGAGAATGAACCAATCGCAACGCGACACGTGTCCTGTGTAAGAAACAGTACAGTTTTTATTTTGATCTTACAACGAATATATCTTCTAAATTACAAATTAAAAAAAATCAAAATAAATACCAATATTCATAATTTTTTGAACTCTATAAAACGAGATACACTTTGATATATTTTTATTAATCTTAACATTTATGAGCTATAATTTATGTAGTGATGAGAGATTGATGATAAACTTTTTTTGGATCATGGTGGGGTGCATGTGATTGAAAAAACTATGAGGGATGATTTGATGAGAGAGATGGATGGTATGATTTTTTTGAATTGGTGAGGGATGCTCTAAATGCCAAATGTGGTTTTGGTTCAACGATTGGACCGGATTCGCAAATGGGCCCAAAGTCTCATCCATGAAAACGTACTTTAGGGGTACATTACAACCACGACCCCGTCAACTAGGGTTTCTAATATATACAGTTTCCGAAAGCTGCCTTGTTCGAGCTTCAAGCTTTCTTATCGACGGAGGCTGCATCTGCAACTGCAACTGCGGTACGTTCTTAATCACCCGATACATCTGCCGCCATCTACGCTCTCTGAGTTTTTTTTTTATAATTAGAGATTTCAGTTCTGCCGCCTACTGTATTGGATTGTGGATTAAGTCAAGTATTCTCATATCTGATTTATGAAGTGATGTTTTGAATGAGGAAGAAAAAATGTATTTATTGCGTAAGGCAGAGTAGGACTAGCCTGCTTTTAGTTGTGAATTTTGTCTAATTGATGTATACTTTTGATTTCGATGAAAAAATTGTTCGATTGAAGATGTACCTGAAATGCTCCCATGACTACATTTATGTAACATGCGATCTTTTTTTCTCAGTTTTGGGGATTAATTGATTACGCTGTCGAACTCAGTTCCTTGTCTGAGTCATGGTGAGAGTCAGTGTTCTGAATGATGCTCTCAAGAGCATGTACAATGCTGAGAAGAGGGGCAAAAGGCAGGTCATGATCAGACCATCATCAAAAGTTATTATCAAGTTTCTTATTGTTATGCAAAAGCATGGTATGCGTCATCGTTTTTTTATATTACATAAATCTTTAGTTATGTGTCATATCATATGCCATATGAGTTCATGACTAATTTGGACTTATGTTTGTAGGTTACATTGGGGAATTTGAGTACGTGGATGATCATCGATCAGGAAAAATTGTTGTTGAGCTAAATGGAAGGCTGAACAAATGCGGTGTCATCAGTCCTCGCTTTGATGTGGGCGTCAAAGAGATTGAGCCCTGGACTGCAAAGTTGCTCCCCTCTAGACAAGTAAGTAAATCATAAGTCGTATTATTTACCTGTTAGCTCCTCAAATGTGTTGAGCTTTAGAATTTGGTCTTAAATTTGAATTGTTCTACTCAACCATAGCGACAGTGATCAATCTTATGTTGTTTGATTGTTTCCAGTTTGGTTACATTGTGCTGACCACCTCTGCTGGTATTATGGATCACGAGGAGGCCAGGAGGAAGAATGTTGGTGGGAAAGTATTGGGCTTCTTTTACTAGATTGGGTAGCTATTTCTGGTTCCTCACGCATTGTATTGGATTTTTGCATGGTCTTGTTCTTATGACATTTGGTTATCTGAAAGATGGACTAAGAATTGGTTTCTCAAAAGTGATTCTATCAGTCCAAATCTCTGTTTAAACCCATATCAGCATTACAATTTATATGGCTGATAAAATGAACTTACCAGACTTTTTTCTTTCCATCTGCAAACCTGTGTCAGCATTACAATTTATATGAAACACATTTAAGCTCATGAATGTTTGTTAGTCATTTGATATAAATTACAAGGACAAACAAATGGATGAATATGTGCTTCCTCATTTACTCTATCATTCTCTACCTCAATAGATCTCACCAGAAACCCATCATCATCAGCATAGTCAAATACTATTTTAATATACATATCAGTCTCCCTAATCTCATTTTAATCTTGAAAATTTTACCATCATTGTCAACTTATAGTTTCGACTCTTGTTCACAACAGGCGGTCTTTTCGTCCAGCCAAGCAATAATATCCGTAAAAACAGTATCGACGTTCTCTGGAGTCTCGCCGTATAACAACGAATGCCACATTCCAGGATACAACTTGAAGGTCTTGTCAGTGGATGCTGCCTTCTCGTAGAGGAGTTGGCTCACTGAAGGATCAGTTACAGTATCAGCTCCTCCATGAACAACTATGAATGCCAAATTTATCTGCACATATTAATAAATAAATAAAACTAGTGATAATTTTATCACCAGTCCGCAACTATATACACTGACAGATTGGATTGCATAGGCTAAGAAAAAAAATACCTGGTCGAGATTCTTTTCGAGCTCTTGGCTGACTCTCATGAGCTCGTAAGCAGTTTTCAACCGAGGGCGCCCCTTGTAACAATAAGGATTTTCTCTTATCTGTGATTTCAACAAATCATATTCATAAGAAAAAAATGTTACTATAGCATAATATAATTTCAGAACTTATAAAATTATTATGAATGAAGTAATTAATTCATACCTCCTTCCTAGTTTCAGGTAGTCTGAAAGCAGCATCCACAACATCTTGAGCCATGGGGACGACTCTCCATGTTGGGATTAATTTAGCAATTTGAAGAAGAGCTTTGGCCACCATTGGAGGTGGCTTCAGCTCATCTGCAATCTGTGAAACACAAATATCAGAAATTTTAGTTTATCATTTTTTTTTTCTTAAGACGAACTACAGAAGAAAGAAAAAAAAATCCTGATGAAATTAAGTACTTTGCACATTGGGGCGACTAAAACAGCACCATCCCATAACAGAGGCGTTTTTTGGTGAATGAGAAGCGCGACAGCTCCTCCCATAGATTCACCTAACAGAAACCTCATCTTCTTTTTGTTTTCCTCTTTTTCTGCACAATGTAAAAATACACGCACACATGAAGTAATGATGAATTCATTTGAGGGATTTTTTTTTTCTTTCAAGATAGAAAAAAAGAAACGGAATGGTGTTGGTGTGCCTACGGGAAATGTTAGTGAAATGATCGGTGCAGTCGTCGACGATACAATCAATGTCATTCACAAATCCAAGCAGACCTTCAGATTTACCGTGTCCTTCGTAATCTATGCCATGAACTGTGTATCCTGCTGCAGCCAGCCTGATTCCAGTGTCTGCATTTATTACCTTTTTATATATAATAAGAAAAAAATAAATATAAAGAGATTGGGAAAAGAAAGAGAGATCACCTTTCATGGAAACACTGCATTCCATGGCGTAGCCGTGACAGAAGAAGATCAAGGCTTTGGATTGTTGGTGATGGGTTGGAATCCAGTTGCACGTGAATAGCTTCATCCCTCTCGAATTTGTGACGTACTCCTCTTCGTATTTCAGATTACTGTCGTCGGCCTGTTAGCATCAAAATATATATAAACAAAATGAATGAAACAAACGAATGACACACAATTGAATGCAGAAATGGATAGAGAGAGAGAGAGTCGGACCATGCTGAAAAGAAACAAATTAAGAATGATGAGAACGAGGAGCGAGCAGATTGAGAAAGAGATGGAGAGATCAGAACGGACCTAAAACAAATGAGATTAAACGAGGCTTGTATGGCCTCTTTGCATGGCTATATGTGTTCAAGATCCATCCATTCTTTTTTGTTGAAATTTAAGGCTTGTCCTAACATTATTTAAATAAAACTATATAATCATTACAGATTTTGGCCCAATTGTGTGACAGAAGATCAGTAATATGTTTTAAAATAAATTTTTATATTACATTTTAACTACATTATAATATGGTTTTTTGATTATATATTTCAGTTATATCCACCACCATTTTCCGCCAAAGTACAAAATTATATCTCGAGTTTTATCCAAAATAGCGCTTCAGCGCTAAATGGATGCGTGCTTTGAGTCGAAAGCGCTACTCTATGCAGAATAGCAGCAAAATTGAGCATATATTTTGAAGGAAAAAAAAAAAAAGAAACAGATCAAATACAAACCATACTTATAAATAAAAACTAAAAACTTAATAAAAATTTGACACGTGTATATTTCGACCAATCGTAATTCGGAGCGCTTTTTGTAAATAAAAAAATTAACTTATTTAAAAATACATAACATATGCGACGGTATAATCGTCCTAAAAATTACTACAGTAATAGTTTAAGTCTGATCATTCATGAATTAAGTCTGATCATTAAGTTTTGACTCCGATTTCAACCTTCTTAACGACCTAGTCTGCTCTTGGTGTGAACTAGAGAGTTGTAGAGCTTTGAGTTAGCTACGCAACGATATATAGTTTGCCTCTATCGGATTTTTCATTTGATCCCAACACTTAAATGAATGAATAAAGGTCTAATACGTCATTTGTGGTGCCAATTAAGTCTGATCATTAAGCTTTGACTCCGATTTCGACCTTCTTAACGACCTAGTCTGCTCTTGGTGTGAACTATAAAGTTGTAGAGCTTTGAGTTAGCTACGCAAAGATATATAACTTGCCTCTATCGGATTTATCATTTGCTCCCAACACTCAATTGATATAACAAAGGACTAATATGTCATTTATGGTGCCAATTAAGTCTGATCATTCATGAATTAAGTATGATCATTAAGCTTTCACTCAAATTTCGATATTCTAAACGATCTCGTCTGCTCTCGGTGTGAAATAGAGAGTTGTAGAGCTTTGAGTTGGCTACGCAACGATATATAGCTTGCCTCTGTCGGATTTTTCATTTGCTCTCAGCACTTAATTGAAAGAATAAAGGTCTAATATGTCATTTGTGGTGTCAATTAAGTCTGATCATTTATGAATTAAGTCTGATCATTAAGCTTTTACTCAAATTTCGACCTTCTTAACGATCTAGTCTGCTCTTAGTGTGAACTAGAGAGTTGTAGAGCATTGAGTTAGCTACGCAACGATATATGACTTGCCTCTATCGGATTTATCATTTGCTCTCAGCACTCAATTGATATAACAAAGGTCTAATATGTCATTTGTGATGCCAATTAAGTCAGATCATTAAGCTTTGACTCCGATTTTGACCTTCTTAACGACCTCATCTGCTCTCGGTGTAAACTAAAGAGTTGTAGAGCTTATAGTTTGCCTCTATCGGATTTTTCATTTGCTCACATCACTTAATTGAAAGAATAAAGGTCTAATATGTCATTTGTGGTGCCAATTAAATCTGATCATTCATGAATTTAGTCTGATCATTAAGCTTTCACTCAAATTTCGACCTTCTTAACAATCTAGTCTGCTCTTGGTGTGAACTAGAGAATTGTAGAGCTTTGAGTTAGCTACGCAACGACATATGACTTGCCTCTATCGGATTTTTCTTTTGATCACAGGACTTAATTGAATGAATAAAGGTCTAATATGTCATTTGTGGTGCCAATTAAGTCTGATCATTCATGAATTAACTCTGATCAATCATGAAAACCAAGAAGACTATATTGCCCCCGAAATTCAAATTAGAAAAAATTAAAAATTTGGACACATGTCAACTTTATAGAGATTTATAGTTTATATTTAAAAAATTGGTTTGTACCTTATCTCCACCCGAAAAAAAAAAGATTATTTTGAAGAAATGAAACTTCCAGTTAATGTGCCAAATCTTTTTTTTTTTTTTTTTTTGAAATTCAAGAAACCTAAACCACGCCGGTTTTCGCAACAAGAATACACATCGAATAATGTGCTTCTGGAAGAAAGAAAAACAGCTTTACAAGGAAACGGATTTTGGAAAAAATGGAAGAAAAGAAAAGCATAGACAGGAGGATTTGTCCTATGTCTATATTGCTGACGCCAATGGCTTGATCTAACAAAGTCAGGCATTATTATTCCGGAGACGAAAGAACGAATGGTGTAAAATTTCAAACTTTGACAAACGTATCAAGACGAATGAAAACAACCGTGGTCTACAATAGCCAGAGTGGTCTGGAATATAAGAGCTATTGATATCGTGAGATATATAGCGAGGTGCGGACATTATAAGCAAACAAAACAAAACAAAACTCTAGCTAAAGGTCAAAAATGCGAAAAAAGATAATATTACGAAGTGAGGGCTGTGTGCGTGTAAGTTGGGGCGAGTGTTGAAGCCGCATATCTTTACCAACTACGTACAATGTTATCCAAGACCTTGTCAAAGTCATTCATTTACTTCCTCAATTTTTATCCATGCTATTATTGTTTGACTTAGGATCTAGTAAGCTGTAAATTAAAAGTTCAAACTTTACATCTTGATACTAAATATAACTTCCATCATTCTCTGACAATTTGGAATAAATCGAACTGCGCAACATCATAGCAACTAGTTATTCTTATCAGCAATTTCTCTAAGATGAAACAGATCAATGGAAGACGTTGATAATAAGTGGATGACTTCTAGGTCAACTTATAAGATGAGATTGTGGAAGCAACATTTTTGTTTTCACACAGTCAAAAAAAGGAAACTTAAAAGGAGAGATCAACAGATAAAGAAACGTCAAAACATGTTTCCAACACTCGCCCAATTTATGTTCTAAGGCTACTAGTCAAATACAAAATGATTATAATGAGAAAAGAAGAACATATATTCGTTCCATTGATAAGTTGATATAAACATCATCAGCATTTGTGTAAAAGAAGGAGGGTTGAAATGTTTTTTTGATATCAAACTGATTACAATTCATCACTCTGTATATTTAATTGTACGAATGAGAGTATAAGCCAGATTGATCCACTAAAACCAGTTAATACCCAGGTCAATATTTTATAAGAATAATTAGAACATGTCTAGAGACACGGCATTGGTGTTGACCTCAATGGTCTCCATTTCCTAGTATAAAAACCCAAGGCCAAACATCACAGTTCCATAGCAACTTCAGCCCAGAAAGAGACTATTTAGTGCCTGAATCTTTTACTCCGCCAAGATAATTCAGTTGTAGCAGGACGATAATGTCAATCATTTCTTCATTGCCTTCAGCTTCACTCCCCATGGAAGATAGTATTCCAGAAGCCCAATGGCTCATCACTAAGTGGAGGTACAACCCCACCTCTCCACCCAGCTTCCTTTTCCTCACAAACAGCCAGGAGGCGAAAGAGTACATCGAGTGCGTCCATGAACTTCGCAGAATCATGGACTTCTACATATCCACACACTCCGAGTCACCCAACATAGCCCTGACTCATAATCTGATTCAGTCTGCTATGCAGCGACTTGAGATGGAGTTCCACCACCTACTGTCCATCAACAGTGAGTATTTCAATGCAACTTTAACGAGTTCTGAAGAAGGAGATTATGACATGCTTTCCAACTCCTTTGCGGAGGATCTGAAGACGATTGCCCACTGCATGATAAAAGCAGGCTACGGCATCGAGTGTGCACGGGCCTACAAATTAGTGCGGAAAAAGGCAGTGGATGAGGAGTTGGTTAACCTTGGATTTCAAAAACTCAGATCAATAAAGCTAAATAAGGAAATGAGCGACGGAGAGCTGGACCAAAGGGTTAGAACATGGATACAAGCCATTAACCTTGCGTTGGGGAGAGTGCTCCACGGAGAAAGGATTCTCTCTGATCACATATTCAGCGGTGCTTCAGATGCTCTCGGAGAATCCAGCTTCGCCCAGGCAACAACCAAAGGAGCGATCAACATTTTCATAACAGGTGAAATGGTGGCAAATGCAAAAGGAAAAAGCTCCACCAAGCATATATTTCGGTTGATGGAGATGCACATAGCAATCCAGGAGGCCATTCCGGAGATCGAATCTATATTCTCCTTCGAATCAACATCATTAGTCCACACACAGGCACTCAATTCACTTACAAAACTCAGAAACTCAATCCTTTCACTTCTTGACGACTTTGAATCAAGTTTAAAGAAGCACTCAACTAAACCAGCAGTATCTGGTGGCGGGATTCATACCCTGACTCAGTCCACAATGGACCACATCGCTCGGCTAGCTGATTACAGTCCCGTTTTATCCAGCATCATCACCGATCATCCTTCACCAGCAGACAAAACCTGGATGCCGGAATCATACTTCAACACCACAGCAGCAATCGACTCACCAATATCGATCCGCTTCGCCAGAATAATCCTAGTCCTACTATGCAAGCTAGACAAAATCGCAGAGACTTACAAAGATATTTCACTATCATACCTCTTTCTGGCGAACAACCTCCACTTGGTGGTCGAGAAAGTACGCTGCACATTCAACCTCCTCAGCCTAATCGGAGAGGCCTGGGTCATCACACACCACAGAATTTCCAAACAATACGCTTCAAAGTACGAATTCACAGCTTGGCACAAGGTGATAAAATCAATTACCTTAGAAGAAGAGGCTTCTCCGCTGTCGACCAAGGCGGTCAAAGAGCGTCTGCGGAAATTCGAATCGGATTTCGAGGAGGCGATCCGGAAGCAAAGGTCGTGGACGGTGGTTGACGAGAGGATGAGGGAGGATCTGAAGGCTTTGATTGCGGGAAGAGTGGCGAGCGCTTATGCGGAGTTTCACGAAGCGAGTGCGGAGTATCTGGATGCGGAGAGCATTGTGAGGCTCGGATCTGCCGAGATGGAGATTTATGTTTCCGATTTGTTCAGAGGAGTTTCGGCTTCTGGCGATTTGTCGCCTGGATCGTCGTCGTCGTATTCTTCGTCGGCGTCTTCCTCATCTTCGTCTTCTTCGCCTAAGCGGAGGTTTTTTAACCGAGTGCTAAACAAGTGAGCGCTCAACGACAGGTTGGATGTCGTTTAGTGGAGCGCCAAGGCCGGATGTTGAAACAGAGTCGTCCGTGGCATGTCACTTTTGTGAAGTCTTTTTTATTTTGAATATGACCAAGAATCATAGATAAATCCTTCAATTTTCCTTTCCCTCTTCCTCATCTTGCATGCGCATACATGCTTCATACATCATTCGTGAATGCTTTTCTTGTTCCTCTGTGGAGATGATATGTCTTGCAATGATAAAAGTGTACAATGTGTCTTGTGCTTCAGATATCGAAGAATGTACCGATGATTTCAAGGTAGATGTGCGCGGATACATGGTAAAAGTGTCTGACATGACCTATGTTTCAAGTTGCGGATATATGTACCAATAATTTCGAGATCCTCTCGAGATGCTTTGATACAGCTTCAAAGATCAATATATGTACCAGATGATAAAGATTATCGCGATATGAATTAAAATGTTATGAACCATTATATCCCCTTCATTTAAATAAAAAATAAAGAATTGATTTTTAAAGATACTTGGAGAATCACTATTTTCCTGCTAAGGTCTGGTAGTCACTCTTCCTGGGAATGTGCAGCCACTAAAATGGTCCAACTTTTAATTGTATTTGTAGTTCATCTCCATGTGCCGTACTGCCGTGTTTAACTTTCCCTTTTTTATATATATAATCTGACTTTGAAGCAGAGAAAATAATAATAAAGCAGATGCTCAAGTATTTGTAGGTGTGAATTAGCTTGTATTTGGGTGGCGAGTTGCACATCTAACAAAACTACCCACTTTTTCCTCAACAACAACCAAAACTCATTTCTTCCAATGTGATGCATTTTTGTTTGTTTCCTTATATGCAGTGCAGCCTCCATTTTTACCCATATGGAGGCTGTTTTGGAGGATCATCTAAATGTGTGATTAACATATGGTTGGTTATTCAGTTACACTGTCCACTTTGATAATTATATGCCCAAAGTCGAATGCGTGATTGTAATGTTCAGGTTCAGATATCAATTGTACTGAAATTTGGAATATTCAATAAATAGACATAACTCAATCATCCGATCAGAATCAAATATGTCCGAAAAGATAAAAAATAAATAGAAGAGAACACTAGGACTCATGTGAGCTGATTGATAGTACTTAACACTTACCTGTATGTGATTTTCTTCATTACAAAATCAGATTAACAACACTTCACACAGACCTTAACTTAAGCAACCATGACATACATTCACACGCCCCATTTCACAGTAGATCAACACCCAACCTAATTTCTTCCCCCCAAATCCAAAATAAGTAAAACCCACCACCCTAATTCTACACGTGTCGTCATACAATAGGCTGGAAAGGTCCATGTTGCACAATTAAGGCTTTGGCAAGTTAAGTAAGAAAAAACGTACAGGCAAACATCATATTAGATAGTTTTAGGTCATCTCCTCCATTTCATTTCTTCCTACACTCAAGCAGTTCATAAATACACAGTTTCTTCTTCCTTCTCCACATCAACAAGTCTCTCAGACCCACTAAATCAATGATGCCAATTTGAAAAAAAGGTCGAGACTTTCCATCTGGGTTTCAAAAATTACAAACAGGGTCGAAGCCGTCTGCGCATTTTGATTCTGATTCGATTGGGAATTGGAATGTCAAAGGACAGTTTACCGTTGGTTGGAAGAAACAGAAGTGGACTTGAGCTGAGGGACATGTCGGTAGGATCGCCGACGCTGGGCCAGCTTTTGAAGCGAGTAGGAGATGCACGGAAGGAGGCGACAGGGGACGAAACGCCAGTCCACCACGCGATGGATGTGAGCGACACCAGCAGCCTGGAGCCGCGTGCTCTGTCTTTCGTCCTTTCATTCAACAATCTCACTTACAGCGTCAAGATACGCAGGAAGATGTCGTTTCAGTCAATCTTCCGACGCGAGGAGGCGACGTCGGATCAGATAATCGGAGAGAATTTGTTCACGAGGACTAAGACCCTGTTAAACAATATATCAGGAGAGGCTAGAGATGGTGAGATTTTAGCTGTGCTCGGCGCGAGTGGATCAGGAAAGTCGACGCTGATCGATGCGCTAGCGAACAGGATCGCGAAAGGTAGCTTGAAAGGCACGGTAACTTTAAATGGCGAGACGTTGGAGTCTCGGCTTCTGAAAGTCATATCAGCTTACGTCATGCAAGATGATCTGCTCTTCCCGATGCTCACTGTCGAAGAAACGCTCATGTACGCCGCGGAGTTTCGTCTTCCTCGAACATTGTCAAAATCGAAGAAGAAGCAGCGTGTTCAGGCTCTGATCGATCAGCTTGGGATCAGAAACGCGGCCAAGACTGTGATTGGAGATGAAGGACACAGAGGAGTTTCTGGTGGAGAAAGGCGTCGTGTTTCGATAGGTATCGACATCATCCACGACCCGATCATCCTCTTCCTCGATGAGCCGACCTCCGGGCTTGACTCCACCAGCGCTTACATGGTTGTAAAAGTGTTGCAAAGGATTGCGCAGAGCGGGAGTATTGTGATCATGACTGTGCATCAACCCAGCTCCAGAATCCTCGGCTTGCTCGATCGCTTACTGTTCCTGTCTCGCGGCCAGACGGTTTACAGCGGCTCTCCGGCTAATCTGTTACCATACTTTTCAGAGTTCGGACACCGAATTCCTGAAAATGAGAACAGGACAGAGTTCGCTCTTGACCTGATCAGGGAGCTGGAACAATCTCCCGGCGGAACTCGAAGCCTTGTCGAGTTCAACAAATTGTGGCAGAGCAATAAGCACACCACCAGATCAACACCAACCCAAGCAACTGATCCATACGGATTGTCGTTAAAGGAAGCGATCAGCGCCAGCATTTCCAGAGGCAAGTTAGTCTCAGGAGCTGCGAACAGCGATCCAAACCCGGCTTCACTAGTCCCGACTTTCGCCAATCCATGGTGGGTTGAAATGGGAGTTTTGACAAAAAGATCAATCACCAACTCCAGAAGAATGCCTGAACTATTCGGCATCAGATTAGGCGCGGTGGTCGTCACAGGCTTCATTTTAGCTACCATGTTCTGGCAGTTAGACAATTCACCTAAAGGAGTTCAAGAACGTCTCGGATTCATGGCTTTCGCTATGTCCACAACGTTCTACACTTGCGCAGACGCACTCCCAGTTTTCCTCCAAGAGCGTTACATCTTCATGCGCGAAACGGCCTACAATGCTTACCGTCGATCCTCCTACGTCCTATCTCACTCTCTCGTCGTCTTACCTTCCTTAGTCGTTTTAGCACTGGCCTTCTCCGCTTTGACTTTTTGGGCTGTGGGACTCGACGGCGGCTTCTCCGGCTTCCTCTTCTACTTCCTAATCATGTTCGCCTCATTCTGGGCCGGGAGCTCATTCGTAACTTTCTTATCCGGCGTCGTGTCGCACGTCATGATCGGATACACAGTGGTCGTCGCCATCTTAGCCTACTTCCTCCTCTTCAGTGGCTTCTTCATCACCCGCGACCGAATCCCTGACTACTGGATTTGGTTCCACTACATTTCCCTAGTCAAGTACCCGTACGAAGGCGTTCTGCAAAACGAGTTTGATAACCCGGCCAAGTGCTTCGTAAGAGGTAGTCAGATCTTTGATAACACGCCGCTGGGGGCAGTGCCGAATACGATGAAAGTGAAGCTGTTGCAGAGCTTGGGGAACTCGCTGGGGATGACGATCACCAGCTCGACCTGCTTGACGACGGGAGTGGACATACTGGCTCAGCAGGGTATTACTCAGTTGACGAAATGGGGTTGCTTCTGGGTGACGATCGCTTTCGGATTTCTTTTCAGAATTCTCTTCTACTTCTCTTTGTTGCTAGGAAGCAAGAACAAGAGAAGTTAGAACAAGAGGAAGACAATTGGCGCCCAACTGCCCTTTTACAAATTCTGTGTGTATTTGCTCTTTTTCCTTTCCCTTTTATTTAATATTATGAAAAGAAGCCCATTACTGAAAATTAATATCAAAATATATTTATTTTTTTAAGTGAAGACACTAAGCTTCTTTTAATGCCATTTCATATAATTTAGAAAACAAACTCAACCAGTTTGTCATGAGCTACCTTGTATAGGGATTAGCAAGGCACCCAAATTTGGGGCTGAATGAATAACCCAACTCTCCTCATCTCCATGCTCCTCTCAGTCTCTCTTATTTCCTTCTAATATCTGTTTCCCTTCCCAGCTCTAGCAGATAACAATGCGATGATGACTGAACATAGAAAAGTTGGATTTTCGTTTTAAAGCAGCACCTCCAATCACTACAACTGCTGCACTTGGACGCAACAGTTATCTCAACCATCAACAGAAACCATAGTTTGATGGCGAAATCTCAAGTATGCGGGCATACCCTGGGCATATCAAGCTGCCACACCCTTGAGTTTCTGTTCAGCGATTATAGGCTATAGCACATCTTTCCCTTCCCCAAACAACTAAAAAGTAAAATGGTTTGGCAGATAGATAACGTGCCTCATTATTACGACACTACCATATCAGTACATCTCAGAATTAATGTTTCAATTCAGCAATCCACAACTACAGACAATTACAAAAACTAACAACAAGCACCAAGCACGAAATAACATCCACTTTAGGTGAACACGAGGCCACACTCAGCAAAAACAAAAGAATCTACAGGGACTGGGGGGAGAATGGCGTTCAAGAAACATAAAACAAGACAGCAATGATAGATGTACGTACCTTGACCATTCACTGTTTTTGCTAGTTATCTGACTGGATCAGCGTACATAGTATAACTTGCTTAGTAAGCAAAAGGCATTATAATCACTACTAAATAGGAGGACAAATGACAGATGCCATTTTTCTTGTCTAATATATCTGTCAAGAATCTGTTAAATGTATACATCGATAACCTGGTCTGATGAGGATCCAAATGGGCCTCAAGAGATATCTCCCACTCTTGCCATTGGTGGTAGATTGAGGGAGTTGACGAGTATTAAAAATAGGATATAATATGCAACAGATGAGTCTGGTCTCTTCGAAAATGGGTTGGAAAAAGGTACTTCGAGCTGAGGGTCTCCGCATCATTTACGCACTTCAGACTGCGAACATAAGTTAATAGGCAATGTGATGTTCACAGTATGGAACTGCAACCAAGAACCATTAAGCTGTGCACAAGAGTGCTTCAGCTCATTAGAACTGTCCATATCTTCCCCATGTATACATATAATGACCAGACAGCTAGCCATGCTGAGATATAAAGCAAAAATACTCCCAAAGCTACAAAGATCCCTGGTCCTGCTAAACTGCAAAATATAGCAAATGGAAAGATGAGGGCATGATGTGCAAACAGTCAACAACAAGGTCCACTTTGGCACACAGACAAATTTTAGGGGCTTAAATAGGTAAAATGGAAATACCTGCTGTCTCTTGCAATTAGAAGGATTGTTAGTGCTGTCATCTGTGTGGCTGTCTTCCACTTACCCAAATTGTTTACAGCAACTGCCTAAATTGCAAAAGCAACATAGTTTCAGGAGGAAATCAACAGAATACATAATTGCAAAACAAATAAGATTAACAAACCTTGGAAAATCTGCTGTTTTGAGAAGCAGCCCATTCCCTAACAGCTGACATCGTTATCTAACACATTCAAACAAAAAATCGTGAGCCATACCAAGCCATGTTGATTATTTCGATAAATAATAGAACCCCACTGCCATATATACTCCGAGAGAGAAACTGCTTCAATTCTGTAAAACACCCACCTCTCGACCAATTATGGCAATTGCGGGAACAGGCAGTAGCCACGGTACTTCTCCAAACGTACCAAGATCCAACGGTCTGGTACACAACAAAACCAAGGTAGCAGCAACCATTAACTGCATTCATTAACCATGCACAAATGTGAAGTGGCAATATTCAAATTGGGAGCATACCCAGTGCAGTCTGAAAGCAAAAGTTTTCTAAAACATTATTCTTACAACTGTACTCACCTTGTCAGCAACTGGATCCAAAAAAGCACCAAATTCCGAACCCAACTTCATCTGATTAATTGGATTAATGGAGTCAGACAACGAAATAGAGATTGAAAACATTTTCAAGGAAGTGCCGTACTGTGTATCTAAGGTTCTCAAGTACTGCATTGCATACCTTCCTAGCAAGGTATCCATCAAGCCAATCAGTAATTGCCGCAAGGATGAAAATAAAACTTGTGGTGGTCGTCCCTGACCAGGTATCTATGTAAAAAGCTACCAAGACAAATCATCATTTCAGATGGGCAGACACTACCAAAAAAAATTATGTCTTCCACATACATACAAAAAAAGATCATCAATAGTAGCTAGTCTTGCTTTTTAAGTAAATAAACTGCTCATACAGATAAAGCTATACACAGATGAAGCAAACCATCATGAAGGAGCCAATTCATAGTAGTATAAAACAATGATAGAAACATGTATTAATAATATGGGGAAATTAATTAATAAGGAGAAAAAACAAGCATACTGCAAACGATGAGAGGAACGGCGGCAACGCGTCCAAGCGTCAAAATCGTTGGCAACGTAAGGAGCTTCCCCGATTGGTGACGGCAGGGCGAGAGCCTGTGTTGCTGCTGGTGGAGGTTTTGATTTCCATTGCGTTGGGTCCAGTCGCCGTCCCTGCGATCAGGAACCATGTCTGATGTACACAGCGATCGCGTCTCTTATGCTCCGGGAAAATCGGAGGAAAGCGGTTGAGAGGGGGAGGAGGATCCGCGATGGCGACGGAAGGCTATAGACGATTTAGGTGGGGTTGGGATGCGGAGGCCGTAATTCGATTGAACGATGGCGCCTGTGCGTGGATTTGATATTGAGATTGGTGCGATGCGATGCGGAGAGTGAGCTTGGTTTTAGGGTTGTTGTTGATAATTTGATGGTGATGATTGCAGCTTGACGGAGAGCTATTTCTTTGCACGAGATATTTTCTTTCTCAACTTTTTAATATAAATATCTCATACAACTAAAATATAAATAGTTTTTATAATACCAATAATTATGCAATTTAACGTATTTAGTTTTTTTTATTTTAAAGAAATGATTCTTAAATTTGAGAGCATTGCGGAATTCAGAGGATTTGTACAATGACAATGATGTTAATGTTTGATACAGTAGTTGTTTTGGATTTGGAGGCGATTTCAGTGTGTCTTTTGGTATTTGAGGAATGGAATGAAGTTAACTTCTTCTTCATTCTAATGAAAGAGCTGAATTAGTAATTATTATTTTATTTTATTTTTAATAAAAAGCTCTTTTATTCAAACGGAAGTTATTCAACAAGCTCTATCGCTTTTGAATACTAAATTTTGAGACTACAATTAAACAACTGGCTAGCTAATCTCAGCTCATTTACCCATCTCGCCGCAGTTCAGACCAAAATAGCATGCCTGATGTTATAGATGCTGAATCATCAATGTATTCTTCCCACTCATAATCTTTACAATTTTCCGACTAATTTAGGAAGTTAGCGGAGAATATGCCATCATTAGGAAAGCTCTTTGGAATTTGTCATGAAATATTGTAAAAAAACAATAGCATCTTGTTAAAAATCCAACATTTGAAATCCATTCAACGATGACTATTTCGTGCCATTCAAATCAAGAAGTCTTCTCATTAAAAATCGCTATGAAAAAAATTGAGCAATTTCTCTTAAAACAAAAGCTCATAACTCTGCAACTGATTTTCAAAAGAAGCTACTATCAACAAGAGTGGTTTCCACCTAAAATCAGCTTAGCACTAACTTGACATTAACATTTGAATTTCTTACAAATCACTCTGGTCAGCTTCTGCTTGACCTTGAAAGTCCATCAAGGATTGAAACTACCTCGGCAGTTCACTGTTTCTTTGACATATAACACAAGTGTCACACCCTAACAATTTTTCTTCTTCTTCTGGTGAATGATAATTTTAAATACCAGTTTCCCAAGGGGCACTGCTGAATAAGATCACCAAATATGTTTTATGCAACCAAATGCAGCACCATGGAACATATTGGCAATGCTAAGATAGATTAGAGACACTAGAACCTGCCTTTAGGGGCATTGTTCTATCCCCATTTACCAGTCTACTCACCAAAGACCAAACTGGAGACTGGACTCTAAGAACACAACCACTAGAGATCAACATTGTTAAATTATTTTCTCAAACCGATGAACATCATTTCCAAGAAACGAAACCATCCAACATTTCCGATTTCATACCCCAAAACAGTAACAGGGTATCTATATCAACATTACAATGGAAGAATACTCACAATTGCAAAATGTTCACCAAAATCAGATAGGAAAAAAAAACACACCTTTCAACCAAGAAAGGTAAAGCAAGCTTAACTAGCTTTGAGAAGCAGCAGCTCCACCACCAGCTTCCTCTTCCAACTTCTGCACATACGCCTTCAACACCATCACCACCTGCCTTGCCGGCGCCTGCAGCGTCCCCACCAAGCTGGACGCCGGACTCTTCAACGATCCCAGCAAATTGGCATAAATCTCAGCCTTGGTCGGCATATTCTCCAGCGTGGCGAATTCCGCCGGTTCATAAAACTTTCCCTCAAACACAGCCCCGGTAAAATCATTATCCTCCAACTTCTTCTCCTTCAGAAAAGTCCTGTACGGTTTTAGGGCTTTGGGAATCTCCTCGCTGTGGACGAACAGCCAAGCGTTCATCCCCTTCATACACGGCTTGAGCGGCTCCCACTGCGTTCCCTCAATTGCCTTCCCGACTAACGTGTTCTTAGCTATAATCAGCTTAGTGCTCTCCGGCAGCGCCTGACGAAGCTCCTGCAGCTGCTTAACCGTCAGTCCCTTGTACCTGATTCCTGCAAGGAGGTAACAGTTTTCCAGTTGCTGCTTTACGTTATCCACTGTCACTTCCTTCTTCGTTCGCGAAATCGCCGCTCGGATTGTCGACTTCCGGTTCGAAGGCACGAGACGGGTCGATTTCGTTTGGAAGAGTGAATTCGGAGAGTAGTTAGCGGCTAGGGTTTGCGCCGGCGGAAATGCGACTGAGTTGAAGGTGCAGAGAGTAGCTTCCATGGCGAATTTCGTCCGATGAAAAAACTCAAAATGTTGTGTGAAGAAAGATGAAGCAGCAACAACAACGAAGCAGAAAAAGCTTATCTTTCTACTGGTTATCATAATATAGACGCGTGAGATTCGTCATCTTCATTCATCTACGGCTTACATACGGTATTTAAAACGGTGTCGTTTTGATTTTTTCTGCTGTAAATGGAAGATTTTCAATCAATATTCAAGCAATACAAATTATTAATTAATCGGCATCAAATTTCATAGACAGAATTTTCTGTTGATAAGATGAATACAAATTGGCAAGCAGGTGCTCAAAACAATCAACAAGGCTGTGAATGTTGGGATCTCAACATGAGTCATCCAACTTGCAAGCAGGTATCTTAAGCCCGGGTTTCTCTCTAACCCTGTAAAGCGACATTCCCACCTGAAACTCGACTCCCTTCTCCTCTTTCTCCCCCGAATTCGAATCAACCAAAAATGTTGTCTCAAAGCCTTCCTCATCTTGCGCATTCACAATCGTCATTGTCATCGTCGTCACCAGCAAAACGATCAGAAAACTAGCGTACATCTTGCCGCCCAAACCCGCCATTTGATCATGCAATTAAATTCAAGACGAGTCCAGAATGTTAAAACTACGCTAGCTTGTTACGCAAGGAACAAATATATGCAACTAATTTGAGGATGTACAACTCAGTTAGAATAAAACTAAAGTCCAAATAGCCGGAGAACCATCCATTTTTGTCCAATGCATTAGAACGTCTAATTTCGGATTTTTTTTATTAAAAAAATGGTTCGATTTTAGCAAATTAGTTCGATAGATTTCTATCTAATAGTAAAAAAAGGATCTGGTACAAATGACATTTTTTTTGGGTAAGAAATACAAACCAATGATAACTCTCAATTTGATCATTTGAACGAATGAGATTAAATCTCGTATTAAATCTCATTTATGGTTAATTTTTCGGTAACAAATTATAAAATACTCTTGACGAACTATGTCGTACTTTTGATTTATCGGCTCCGAATTATAATCTAAATTGACGAACTTTACAGTTTACACCAAAAATATGCTTTTTACCTAATCTTTATTATTCGTACCGCTATGTTTGGTTGTAAGAAAGTAGAGAGGAAAGAAAACTTTGGGGAAATTAGTTTTTTTTTTTTTTGAAAAATGGAATTTTCCTGTTTTTTGGTGTTTGGTTGTAAATGAAAATTTTAATGGAAAACCTAATGAAAAATTAGAGCATGTTTGGTTGAGATGAAAAGAATATGGAAAGAAAATATACTTAAAGTTTTCTAATCTAATATATAATTGAATAAGACCAATTCGAATTGGTCCAGACTTAAATTAAATGACACTAATCCAGAATTATATGCCCTGTTTTATTTGAACCGATTCAAGTCTAACTGAACGAGTACCGATCCAAAATGGAAATTTTTTCCAAATTATGTAAAATTCGAATTTCGTTTCCCTTTCTACTCAATCTCCAAAATAGACACTTTTCTTAAGGCGCTGTTGTCAACGACGTCTTATGTCTGGTGTCTTTTTTATCCAATATAATACTGAATTATAGGCTTAACGTGTCAAACATCGCCTAAATTAAGGTAATTTCACCTATGTTTTTGTGTGATTGGTGTTTTATTTTCAGGAGTGGAGATGGTGGGGAAAAGAGAGCGGAAGGTTCGAGTTTGATGCCAGCTGATATCCAGGGGCTGGGAAAGGGGATGCCTGATTTGAAAAGTAAGAAGAAAGGGGAGCAGAAGGTTGAAACATCGCCAAAAAATTGACACGTAAACCATAATTCAGTATTATATCGAATAAAAACGACACCAGGCATAAGGCGCCGTTGGCAACAACGATCTTGGAACGGCGCCTTAAGAAAAGTGTCTATTTTGGAAAACGAATTTGGAAATTGAGTAGAAAGGGAAACGAAATTCGAATTTTGCGTAATTTGGAATTTTTTTTCTCCAAAATGGTTCAATTTATCCCCCAAAAACCGATTAGGATTTCTGCACTTCATGTAGAAGCAGCAACCAAAATCAATCAGGGCGAGACGCGAGCGAAGGTCGGAGCGTTACAAGCAGGTGGGTCGAGCACAACCGTGCCGGGTAGAGCCGATCTGCAGCTCGTCGGAACCGTTAAAAGCCCGAGAAAGTCCTTCATTCCCGAGAGCAACGATGTGCGTTCGATTCGAGCAGGCCAAAGCGTCGATGCGGGGACAGTAGCGCGAGCAGTGTCGATCTGTGGAGTGCCTCGGCTCTACTCAGCGGTGTAGGCTCTGTTTTGTGGATTATGGTTTTCCTCTAATTTCGGGTAGAAAATTTTTGAGGAAAATTGGCTAAATATTCCAACCAATTTTCCGTTAATTTACTTTATTATCTGTTTTCCATGTAACCCAAACCGTCTAATGCTATTTTCCATCCCTAACACTTTGCTTTCTTCTTTATTTTCCTGCAACCAAACAGGGGGTTAGAATCTTAGATTACAGATTCAACTGGTCAAAGAGATAAAGCAAATGACTTGATTTCAATTTTCATGTGTCTGCGGTCTGCCATCTAAATGCTCACTCTCTCCACATTTTTAGGAATCAAGGGGTCGACTCTCCTTAGATGTTTATCTGTTTAGAGAGTTTGCTCAGATCCACCTGTAATTGAGTTCTTAAATGGCTTATCTTGTTCCAGGTATGATTGAATAAAGATCTGTACATGGTTGTTAGGCATGGCTGACAGTCAGTCATCAGCACGTGGTTGGTTATAAGTATGGCTTTTGGAGTACTCCCTCCTACAACAAAAAAGTCTGCAGAATTTAGTAGAAACTGACTCTGCTTTCTACTAGTTTAACTGATGCATGATTTCTAGTTTCTACTAGTTTAACTGATGCAAAAAAGCCTAAAACTTTTGTGTATGAGATGCATTGCAATTTTCAACTGCTTCTGTTTGTATATCTAATACGTGAGTTATGATGTTATCAGTGTGTTATGGTGGCCAAGTTGGAAGAAGCTCTCTCTAATCTGTCTGTCTGTCTGTGGAATCAACCAGCCCACTCAAGAATGTCGCCTGCCAGGTCCTTCATGTGATGGGACACGTGACCTGCGATAATGGTGTCCACTTCAATATTCTCCATCAGTGTGAGGCAGATCTGTCATATCTCAAATTGAAATATGGGCTTGTTTATTCAGTCAAACCATTCATGACTGACCTGTTTCATGAGCTTTGCCAGCTCCTTCCTCCAGAAAAGAAAAAGATGCAGCAGTGCAGTGGTCACGTTAAGCAGCAACCAGCCAACGATGTGCCGGCCTCACTGTCATTCATCACTATTTTATTCAACCTCAACTCACACACATTCTATATATATCAAACTGGCACACAACCTCACCACCACCCCATTGATCCACATCCTCCAAACATTGACCAGCAATATGATCAGCAGCAATGGCCATCAATTCGGAGACACTAGTCTCACCAAGGTCTTTGTGGGCGGTCTAGCGTGGGAGACTCCTAATGATGCCCTCAGGGAACATTTTCAGAAATATGGTGACATTTTAGAGGCTGTCATCATCTCTGACAAGCTCACCTCCAGATCCAAGGGCTACGGCTTCGTAAGTAGAAACAAAATCCATATACTAAGTATTGGACTATTGGACATACATATGTACTAAGTAATTTCATTGCAGGTGACTTTCAAGGAGGCTGAAGCTGCAGCCAAGGCATGCCAGGACGCTGCGCCAGTGATCAATGGCCGCAGAGCCAACTGCAATCTCGCCTCTCTCGGGGCAAAGCTGCAATCTTCATCTCCTCATCCGCCACAGCTACAGAATGTGGCAATGACTTCACAAGGACGCCCCATGCCTTCCACAACAATTAAGTCTACCAATAATACCGGTCAAGTGGGCTGGTACTATCCTGCTCGAACAATGCCATACCCATCTCATCATCATCATCAACCTCTTCCTTACTACGGATTCTCCCCTGTGCCTGCTGCATTTGTTGCCACTAACATGAATTACAATCAAGTAAGTACATCTGCCTTCTGCATACTGTCATAATATTCCTAGTTTATATTGGAAAATAGATCCAATATGAAGTTTTGAGTCAATTAAACTAGTAAAATTCAACGGACTGTTAAATAGTTCGTTACGAGTTGATATGAAATTCAGAATTAATATGTCAGTTTATATTTTGGAAACCTTTTTTTATAAGTGAAGCTGATAAGCCTGATTTGGATGTCCAGAAAATGAGTGTAGGTTTCTACAGCAATGGGCAAGTGTATCCAGCAGGTCATCATCAGATGATGATGCCAATCTACCCATTTTACCAATACCACAATCAGTCCATGAGTTTTCCAGCACAAGTCATTCCAACAGTTCATCGCGTTCCACAAACCACAACATTCGTCCCTCGTGGCCCAGGTAATACAACTCATCTGTTCTCTCATATCGATCTATATCGTTACCTACAGCTCCTCGACAGTCTTTCACAACTCATACAATCATCTTTTAGGTGCAATGGTTGGATTTTGAGTAGTGCGCAACACAAATATTGAGCTATGGATTACTATAGCATCATCCTGTTGTATAAATAGAACCCTCTCCTCTAGTTCAATATCAATATCATTCATTTTATTACAATTTTAGGTTTCATTTTTTTTTTAGATTTGGAAATTTTGAAAATGAAGCGCAATTTGCTCCCAATATATTTGCAGTGATATGTGCCTTGTAGGGCAACTAGTGTACATCTCTCACACACATTAGCACTTTGAACTTTGAAGATGCATTTTAACAATTGAGAAATACTAACAAGTACTGAAATTAAATCGATATATAATTTATAACTGTGAATAAATTCTAAAAATCGAGTTAAATCGTTATAAAGCTTTTTTCTTCTTCTATAATTCGTAAAACTAAGTGTAAACCTACGTACAATGTCATTGATTCGATAGAATTTATGATTCCAACTACCACATCAGTTATACAAATTCTGAAAAAGTATCACTAATTAGAATGATTCTTGAATTCATTGATTTTATAGATTTTCAACAGTTTGTGATAGAATAATAAAATCTAAATAAAAATGATTTCAAATGGAATTTATATGGATATCGATCGGTTGGTTTCCAAGGTTGCCGATTCTAAAATTATTAATAATATAATTATAGTTTCTTAAAAAGTCGCATCAGATAAGACTTAAGAGACAAAAAACATAAATAGTAATATTTACTACTAATTTAGTCCTTATTTAATTTCGCTCCGCGCCTCTTACCTTGTCTCGCCTCCCGTCTCCTCAAAAACCCTAAACCCCCGCCGCAGCTCAATCCCTTGCATTGCAGCCATCGTCTGAAAACATCGCCACAGGTATCGATTCTATCTTCACCACCGCATTCCAATTGCGTTGTTGGATCTCGACAACATTTTCTTCTTCTGTTGTGTTGTTCTCAGATTTACTTACAGTAGCGATTTCGTTTCGATTGGATTTTGTGTGTGTGAATTCTTCATGATTCTTGTTTTTGTTGTTTTTCTTGGTGGTGTTTATTGTGCTGCCAGTTCTTGACAATGGCCGTAGAGGGCAAGGGGGAAGTATCTGCCTGCGAGCATAGGGTAGGTGAAGATCTCGGAATTGGAGATTTAGGGTTTCGTGGTGATGTCACAGGAGCGTATGTGTCTGAGGAGGAGGAAATTGAGGTTTATTCGGATGGGGAAGATATTATGGTTGGAGTTATGGGCGCTGATGTTTTCTTTGATGGGATTTACCATACTGAAGGTCAACAAGATGATAGGAATGAGGAATTTAGGAGATTTGAGTTCCACATTGACGAGACACTTGAGATTAACGAAGATGAGGATTATGGTTTATATGAGGTTAAAGAGTCTGATGGTGCCAAATCTGAAGAAATTGTTAGCTGTGTCAGAGCCTTAGTGCAGTCTTTACCTTTACCTGGCCAGATAAGTCCGCAGGAGCTGGTGCCGGTAAATCCCCAATCATTCGCATCTGAGAATGAAGAGACTACTTGTCCGGTGAGGCCCTCTCTCAAGCGTAAGCATGAAAGCATTGATGTAAAGCCTGAGGATTGTGGGAGAGGTAGCAATGAGCATAAAGACGTCTCTAGCTCATCCATGCCCTTGAGGTATCAAGAGTTTGAAGAATTCTTGGTTAGTTCGACAACCCTTGCAGAAAAGATGATATCTCAACCACAAACGCTGGTGCAGACTTCAAAGGAAGATCATAATAATATTAATAATTTGCAGAAACAAGTTAACGAAGAGAGTAAGACAGAATTGCCTCGTCCTAGTGGCAGTGAGTTTCCAGTCAAGGATATAAAAGATACCTACTGGACAGATATGGTGATACAGACAGGATCCCCAATAAAGGTGCCCGCCCTCAACTCCAGTCAAGTTTTGAATAAACAAACCCCAAGGTTGAGCGCCGGGGATCCACATAAGTATTTGAGAAAGAAAACTTTGAACTACAATAATGTTCCTGTGGCAACAACAACACCAACAGATAGGTACGCTCCGGTGGAACTCATTCTGACTTTTGAGAATGTACAAGCCATTCCTTCAGAATCCAAATTAAACAATATCTTTAGACGTTTTGGCTCCCTGAGAGAAACAGAGACCGTTATTTACCAAGAATCTAGTTGTGCCAGAGTTGTCTTCAAGCGGAGTTCTGACGCAGAAGTTGCGGTCAGTAGTGCTAAGGCCTTTCATATCATGGGACCGTCTGTTATCAAATATGAATTGGGTTACACTCCATTGTTATCTTATGAAGCTATGCCAACCGTAAAGGTGGAGAATACTATAGTTGTGATGCAATTTGCAGAATCTGAAGTAACAAATGCTCTAGAGTTGGACCCCGAGAATGCATCTACACAACAAACGCAATTTGAGCATGTGGCTGACGTAACGTTGGAATGTGAGGAACATGAGGAGTTGGATGACGTTGATATTATGACATAGAAGTTCTAGACGTCAGAAAATGCAAGTGACTTTTGTGACAATTTTGGTAATTGGTCTTTTAATTTATCAAATCCTTTTTAGACACATTTCTGAGTTCAGCTCAATTTTATATTTTTCTTGTAGGACACATGCATGCTAAAAGAACTTCTCTTGTAGTGTAGTTTGTTCAATACAATACTCTCATTTTATTGCATTTAAATAAATCAAATGTCCTGTGATTTATTTCGTTTTGTTCAGATATTTTCTGTTGAGTGCAGCTGCAGCTCGATGATAGTTAAACAGAACATTCGGCCACAGGAATCGGTGTTTAGCACTAGTTCCAGTGTTGCTATAGTTGAGAGAGATTGCAAGCATATGTGAAACAATGAAAGTGAATATAATGTTTTTATAAAGGAAAAGATCGAAACAACCCCGGACTCGGGCCTTCTATTCCCTCCTCCATCCACAAAACCCCAAGTCTATCCCATCAGAATTGATTTCGAATGGATTTGTACTTTTTGGTCCTCTTGATAACTGACTAACTAATCCCTGATAGAATAGACACGTTAACTTCAATAGTAGTATATATTATTCAATATCCATTCTATAGATAATAAGATGCAAGTACAGTTATTTAAGTCAGTACATTTTGATTTCGGATCCTAACCTTGCTTTCACAAGGTTGAGAGTTCAAGCCCCACTTATGACACTTTTCTCACTATTTTGTGAGATTTTTCTCTTCCTCGTCCAGTCTCGCGCATGTATGTTTTCTTCTTCACGCTTCGCGCGTGATGCTTCTCTTCACGCCTCGCGCGTGGATGTCTTGCAACAGTAAAGGTGTCCAAGGTGACATGTGCTCCAAGTGTCAAGAACGTACCGATGATTTGGGGTGGACGTGCGGATCCATGCATACTGAAGAGGTAGAGAAATGTATCAGATGATTTCAGATTCGATCAAGATGCCTGACTTGAGCTTCGGAGATCAATATAAAAATATATGTACTAGATGATAAAACGTCCTATGTATTGTAATTGTTGTACCCCGCCCATTATCAAAAAAAAAGTTAGTACATTTTGACAAATGAGTGCAATTACGAATTAAGAATTAATCAGACAAACAAGCGATTGAACTTTCCGGTAAATTAATCAAAAAGTCAACTTGACTCACCCGTTATTATTCAATTACTTTTTCAAATCGTTGAGCTGCAAGTTAAAAGTTGTCACACACAATTGCAAGCGACTTTATCACTTCAAGTACGGTATCATCCAGCTCCTCAGTTTTTGTCTTTTGATTATTTTTCTTTTATTTCATAGTTAGCCTTAGTGTCGCTCTGTGGTACTTTAGCAAGACTTTTTTTTGTTATTTCGATTCATTACTGTTTACTTCCGCTATTATGTGACTACAAAGCTGAATATTCAAATTGTTAGCATTTATCATTTACATTTTCGTATTTGGAGGCTTGCTTGACGGTCTCGACTTATTTATTGAGTCGTGACAAAGTTGGTATTAGGAGCCTAGGTTGGTCTTCATAAGTAACGAAGCTATGACCTTGTAGAATTTTAATTATGATAGTGAAGCATGCCACCGCCATAAACAACGTTCTATTAAACCTTCAGGGTAATTCTATCTCATTTTGGAGTCTAGTTATTTGTTGGTATCCTTGACTTGTCAACATTTTTACTAAATTCATTTGTATAGATTGTGATGGCACCAAACTCTCGTGCACAAACCTGCCACGAAACCGTAGTTAAGGCACGATAAAAAAACAACGATACTGGAATGAATGCTACATGAAAAAGTTCCTATCATACTTTGAAGTCTTACTCCGAGTAACTACAAAAAAAATCGAAATGTGCCAAGTAAAAAACTCTACGGAAAACATACAACTTCGTTTTCTGGGATAACGCTCTTGTTGTCAGTGCCCTTGTACCACATCTCCTCCATCATTTCTGCCCATGGTGAATAGGTTGGTTGGTAATGAGTTTATCATATCAGAAGACCGTCCTTGTTTCAGTAGAGCCCGTGCGCATGTCAATATTGAAAACACGATAAGTCCCAGTATATGTAGAAGGCAACTATAACTGAAGTACACCATATTCAACCTGCAAGAAGGACCGAAAGCTTGGTCAAGTCCAAACGAGATTTAAAATTGGTTAGCACAATGTATCTCTAGTTACATACGAGTACAAGATGGGAGCACCGGATGGAAGTGCTTTTTCCTTTAAAATCTTTATACCAGTAGTGACTAACCAGAATCCGAAGACGAGAATTAATATTTATCCTCAATCACATCATCAGTATCTGCTTTATGCTGTCATAATAAAAATAATTATTTTCTATGACATCTTACCTTGAGAGTTGAGACTCAAACTAGCCTAGACAAACATAAAAAAGGTGTAGAGTGAACAACACTTAATTAAAGATTTTCAGAATGATCGGTTCTCTACAGATTACCTTCCATGAAAAAGTAAATGATTGTTTGAAATAGTATGTTTCGTTAGATGTAGAAACTGAACAAATTTGTAGTTTGCCCCCGTGTTCGGTCTACATTATCATAACCTCGAAATACTAATGGCAGGGCTGCAATACAGCCTATTATTTACATGATGATCGAGTCTCTTAAAAAAGTTTTTGGCTTGTGCATTGATAATGATATCAGTAAAACAAGGACAACTGTGAAAACCTGAACAGCTATAAGTACCAGTTGAAGGCGGAGATCACACCTAGAGATTACTGATGAGATAATAGGCAAGCTTCTAGTACTATCATCTCAATTTCCTCTTGTTGAGGAATTTTCAGTCATTCCCACTGCCATTTCCACTTGCATTAACTTATCATCCCATAATACTAACGGCAGGGCTACGACACAGCCTATCACATACATGATGATCGAGGTTCTTAAATGAACTTTTGGCCTCTCTTCCTTTGTTAACAATAGAACGAGGACAGCTGCGAAAATCTGAATAGCTATAAGCACCAATTGAAGAAAGAGATGCTGCCTATAGTTTACAGATGAAGTAATAGGCGGACTTCCATTTCCATTTTCACTTGTTGGGGAATATGCTGAAAGTGATTGCAGGTAAAACTTCCTGCTGAGGCATTATCTCTATCTCTGGTTGTTCTAAGACAGTATCAGGACTTGATGCTAAGATTTCAATGATGTGATCAAATCCTCCTGACTACTCCATATTTGTTAAGGCCGAGTTTTATTGTACTTGGAAAATATCACCAGAAAAAATTATCTCTCCTTTTCTAATAAAATTGGTATCGGAATATTTTGCTATAGATTATTAAGTTTAAAGCATTTATATTTTTAATTATTTCTGTGTGTTTCATTTTTCTATAAGAGGCCAGTGCAAAGTAAATTTTTGGTACAAAATACAAAATCTGTCAAAATGATTTTATAATTCGTCAAAATTCGAGCCGAAAAACGAAAAAGACGAGCCGAAAAAACCAAAAGACGACATAATTCATAATGTTTATTTTATAATTTGTCACACAAAAAAAAACAAAAAATCAAGATTTAATCTCATTCATTCAATCACAAGATCAAAGGCTATGATTAGTTTGTATTTTGTACAAAAATATCAACTTTGTACCTGATCCTTTTCCTTTCTATATAATACATTAAAGTTTTTCTGAAAATTATATCACATTCATGTTTAACATTTTTTGTAATAGAATACATATTATCATTCGTTGCATATGAAATGCATATGTATTGCATATGTACATCACTACGTTATTCAAATATTACATGAATATATCCGAAATCATCGTGCATGTTGAAAAAATATTAAATTTAAATTATCATCGTTTTAATATAATATAAACAGATGTACAAGGCAACTATAACTGAAGTACAGTATATTCAACCTGCAAAGAGGATAGTAGAAAGCTTGGGCCAAGTCCAAACAAATTAGTTTGCACAGTAAATCTTTATGTAAATGTATCTTTAGTTACGTACGAGTACAAGATGGGGGCGCCGGATGGAGTTGATATTTCCTTTAAAATCTTTATACCAGCAGTGACTAACCAACATCCGAATTCGAGACTTAACATTATCCTCAAACACATCATCAGCATCTGCTTTAAGATGTCAAAATAAAACAAGTCATTTTTTATGGTGTCTTAGCATAGAACTCAAACTAAGAAGAAATCCTTGCCTAGGACAACATAAAAAAAAAAGGCGGAGAGTGAACAATACCTAAGATTTTCATCGGTTCTCTGCACGTTATCTTCCATGAAAAAGTATAGAAATGTTTCAAACTGTATACTTCGTTGTATGCAGAAGTTGAACAAGTCTGCAGCTTGCACTCCGGGTTCGGTCTACACCCCAAAATATTAACGGCAGGGCTGCAATACAACCTATCACGTACATGATGATAGAGTCTCTTAAAGGAGTTTTTGGCTCGTGCATTGATAACGATAACAACACTACAAGAACAGCTGCGAAAACTTGAACACCTATAATCACCACTTGATCAAGGCGAAGATGCCACCTATAGTTTACCGATGAGCCAATAGGGGGCTTCCATTTCCATTTCCAATTGTTGGGGAATTTTCTACGTTAATACTTCCTGCTGCGGCATTATCTCTATCTCTGACTGTTCGAAGATTGCGTCAGGACTTGGTGATGAGATTTCAACGATGTGATCACCTCCTGGCTGCTCCATATTTTACTATATGTCTGAGTTTAAATGTCGAAAATATCACCACCTCTTTGCTCCAGTCAACAAGAATATGGCAGTGTAAAATACATAGAGAATATTAAACTCATATCAGAAGTGTATTTGGCCTTATTCTTCCACTGATAATGGATTCAGCATGTGATCAAAGAAGTTCTGTAAGCTAATTACATATGTTTCACTGATGGGTTGGAGATGAGCTAGTTAAAAATGATGTAGAAAATAATAGAAGTTCAGTTCTTTTTCATTGTGTATACTATCAAAATTGTGCTGGGAGATATACGAAAACATTAAGATCATGTACTAAAAAATAACCCTGAATTCTTATTCAATGGCGGAATTGAGGCGGGAAGTTCAGGCCAAACCAAAAGTTGCAGCCCTTGTGTGATAGCATTCATCTTTATATATGTGCTTCAAGTTGTCTCCAATACCAGCAAACCAAAATGCACATTATGAGCACACAAAGACTAGTCACACTAATTCAAGAATACAACACACAAATAACATCTAATTGCAACATATCAGAAATGTTATGAGACGGGTGACATTAAAATGTAGGAGACGAACACAACCTTAGAGTGTTACGTATCTGGTTAATTATCAACTGCTTTCTCAGCCAACCAACTGATGCATTTGTATACAAGAATCAATCATGAATGATGAGCGATAAAAATCCACAATTGAGGATACAGCTCAGCTAGTAGCTCCCCTTCTCACCCCGCACTCAGCTTCTAGCGGATGGCTAAAACAGAGTTAAGGCTATCCGAACCACAAGAATTTCAGTAGACAGACTTAAGCAGCGAATCGTGTTTCGAACAGTTCAATATTTGGAGTGCAATGCAGGGGATGACGAGCGGGCCTTGGTTGACGAATCGGAACTCTTCTTCTTCGGCCTGCGCGAGGAGGAGGTGCTTGAAGAGCGGATGGCGGCGCGGACGACGAAGCGACCGATCCTGTCTTCTCACTCGCACAGTCGCTTGTACATTTTGCGTGTGAATTGTTGTTGAATAGAAACTTGACATTGCCATTCTGAGTTAGAGAGTTAATCTTTGTTAGTAGCACATAGCTTAAAAGAGGTCTACTTTTATAATTCTGAATGGAACGGGACACCAACTCTGGCTTTCAGACCAGATTAAACTCGCAAAGCTTTCTCTGTTTTCTCAATAACCTGTAGCCCGGCTGCATTTTTTTGAAAAAAAAGAAGAAGAAGAACAAATTTTGTTCCACGACACGAAGTTGCCTCTAGATGACGTTCCCGCCATCCCCTGCTACTCAGAACCAGAAATGAGCTCCTCTCCTCGGGCAGCCGGCAGGTATATACTTGTTTGGGCCGCAAGCCCACTAATTTGCCTGCCTGCCTTCCCTCCATAACTAAACCCAAACACACATTATTCCATATATCTAATTCCATTTTTACTTAATTATACTACTTTGTTTAAGGAAAATGATACGTTGATTTTTTTGGTACAAAATACAAACTAATTATAGCTCTTGAACTTGTGAATTGAATAGATGAGATTAAATCATGATTTTTGGTTCATTTTCTTAGTGACGAATCATAAAATGAAACTGATGAACTATGTAACCTTTTTCATTTTTCGGCTCGAAAAGTGACGAATTATAGGTTGATTTTGACGAACTATGTGATCTTTACCCTTTTGTTTAATTAAAATGTTATCCCAATAATGATATACAAACAAATATTTACAGATGAGTCATCTAACTTCCAGACAATACAAGAAATAGCCTCTATAATAATTGCACTGTACATGATATCTATCATCAGCCTCATAACACATTGGAATGGAAGCCCTGAGCTCCGGATGTATGGCAAAGTGTATGATTATTGAGTTTGCCCATTTTGGTGTACAAGTAAATGTAATGTTATCCGAATAAAAGTCTCTTAAAAATGATGCTAAACTATCAACTATGGGATGATCCATTTCAAAGAGCACAACTATCGACACAAATGGTAATTTTATGTTCTAATAATCTTAATTTCTTGCTTTTGATGGAGTATACTTTTTCAACAAATCTTGCAAAGACGAATGTTTTTTTTTATTACATGAGTTAGTAGGGTTAGAAATTAGACAGTTAGTAGAGGGCTTCGAACCTGGGTCATTTGAGACTCGCAGGTGTGGTGCTCCACTGAGCCACCACTTGGCCTCTTGCAAAGACGAATGTTAAGTATATAATTTTATTTTCTTTTTCAGATGAAGAAGAAGTTGAGAATTGTGTTTATAGATGCCTTGAAAGATGCATTATATAGATCAAATAGATTATGAGTCATGACTAAATAAGAGATAATTAGTAGATGAGAGAAATGTATGACATGTTTGTTTAGTTATGGTGGAGATGCTCTTACAAGTCGTTACATATTTATATTTGTATGACCAACGACACAACAAAAGAGAATTAGTGTTGTCACCGGGATTGAATTTGAGACTTGAGATTGTTGACAATCATCCCCATGTAGCGAATTTGAGACTTGAGATTGTTGACAATCATCCCCATGTAACTTGTTGGAACAGGCCACGTACGATAACCCTTGACCTTTTTTCAATTGTCAAGAATTCAAGTCATTCGACTCAGACCCTTTTTCGCAGTACGGAACGTAAATCTAACTATAACAAAAACTATCATTAGTCAAAAACTATCATTAGTCCGATAAAACTGAGATGAAATTAAAAACAAAATAAAAAATAGCTAATCCATACAAGAAATAAAATCAAACGAAAACCTATAAAATAAGAAGACGAAACGGTGCGTTTGGTTTCGATTTGCTCCTGCACGAATCTGATTAGAGATCGAGACTGGAGAGAGGAGTAGTTCAACTCGAATTAATCGATTGAAAACTCAAACCATCCATCCGATCGATTTCAGATTTCGAAAAATTGGATATGACGTCGAGGGAGAGAGCTAAGAAAGGAGCGCTTCCACCGGTCCA
The DNA here is from genome assembly GCA_033675395.1 of Rhodiola chrysanthemifolia. Classification (NCBI taxonomy): domain Eukaryota; kingdom Viridiplantae; phylum Streptophyta; class Magnoliopsida; order Saxifragales; family Crassulaceae; genus Rhodiola; species Rhodiola chrysanthemifolia. The sequence goes on from CM066206.1 coordinate 8,096,589, forward strand.
CGAGGTAACGCACAAAATATAATTCATTTCTGTTTGCATTTGTTTAATTTATATTTGGATAATTGATGTACTGAATTCAAATTATTAGGGTTTTTCCTGAATTTCCTGGTTACTATTGTTGCCCTGACTCAGTGTATTTGATTTGTTGAGCCTTTTATGATCAAAAAATGCAGAATATTGAGAAATTAGAGAAAGTGGTAAATGATGGAAATTTTTATGGAGCTCAGCAAATGTACAAGTCCATCAGTGCCAGGTCTTTCTTCCAAACCCATACACAATCTTCAACTCTTTTCCCTTTTTGTTAATTATGGTATACCGAGTATTGAATCTTTCATTATCAAGTACACCCTTTTTTCAAGATTGATATCTGTATATTTACTGAATAAGTAACTCTCTTAACCAGATACTTAGGAGCCGAGAGATTTTCTGAAGCACTGGACATCCTGCAATCTGGCGCTTGCATCCAGTTGAGTCATGGCCAGGTTGTCACTTCTTTGCTACATATATGCTTGTTTTACACAATCCCTTGATGATGAAGCTTCACTTATAACTTTATTTTCATTAGATTGTCCTCCGATATCCTTGTTAGGTGGAAATAGGAAAGTAATTTTTTTTTTCCTTCAGGTTACATGCGGATCAGAGCTTGCAGTGTTATTCATTGAGGCACTTGTTAAAGGAAAAGTTCCTTGTGATGAGGCTTCTATAGGTAAGTATCTGATATCTCTGAGATCGTTCCATTCCATTTTATCATGTCTGACATCCTTCTCATGATCTCAAAGACTTACAGTTCTTGCTTACGAACTTGGTCGAAGAAGTTCTTATATAAGTTGATTGTTTGATTTTGTCTCGTCATGTCGCAAGACAAGTTCAATGTGTGACAACAATATTGCTAAAGGAGTAGTTCAAATTGAAATGTGTAAGGTATTATCCGGACCTCAAGCTGTAATTTAACAACTCAGTGTGTATCTGTCTTTAAAAGAAAAAGAAAGAAGATGGAATGAGAATTAAGAAGCTCTACGCATAGAAAGATAGTAGGCATGATAAATTTTTGACAAAGGATATGGATATGGAAGCTACCCTGATGCTGCATACTTCCATGGAAGTAAACGTTAATATACATCCCCCATAGTGTTATGTTTATGAAGAGTTGTAATAAATGGCTAGCATCATTGTTTTTTCAAAAAATTATTTATTGCTCATTAGTTACATTGTTTCCATACTTGATCGCAACTCTTAGAGCGCATCAGAAAAATCTACAAGGAATTCCCTCAAATATCTGTCCCAAACCATCTTGGGGATGATGAAGACATGCAACAGCTTTCTGAAGCTATCGGGGCTGCCAAGATTCGTGTGGATGGTTGTTCTTCATTTTTGAAAGCTGCTATCAGGTGAGAAATGACACTCGGAATTAACACTTTGTAGGGAATTTGCGACATCTCGGCATACAGATAATTATTTTTTTTAGCATGGTGAATCATTAAGATTTTTTAAAGGTCATTCAGGCATGATTTCATCTTAATTTTCAGGTGGTCTGCAGAGTTTGGTTCTGCAAGGAATGGCACTCCGGAGTTACATACTATGCTCGCCGCATACATATACTCTGAATCTGTTGAAGTGGTAGGTTTGGCCCTTTACAAATTTTTTTAGGTTACTAATTTTGTTATTGAGAGTTTGACCCACAAACTTGACATCATCCGACTGCTAACTTGTTTTTAGAGTTAGTTTGATTTTGTAAAGGATGCCTATTATAAATATAATATAAAAAAATCTATCACTGTACAGAATGAACTCTGCCCATTGTGCCATTTTAAAAGACCAGTAAACGGTATGGATGTGATTTCATTACTTGAGGACTAGTGATACAGTTGATTGCAACTATTGCAGGACATGGCTAAAGTCTCTTTCCATTATGTTCGAGGAAACAACCCAAAGAAGTTTGCTTCTACTTTAGTTAATTTTATGGGAAAGGTTAGTTCTCATAAGTTCATACCTTTGGTTTTGTAAGTTAAACTTCGTTATATCAGTGTGCATCTCACATGTTACTTCAAATTATTCTTTCTCAATCTCTTTCTGATTGACTGCATCGGACTAAAAACCTCCCAATTGTGCAGTGTTATCCTGGAGAAGATGATCTGGCCATCGCGCGGGCAGTATTGATGTATGTTTATTTGAACTTAATTGAGCACTTATTATTAGTTCCGTCCACATAGACTTGCTTTGTTTGAGTGGGAGGGAGACACCGGGATATTTGTGAAGAAATGATCGGAAAACATGATAAATTATCTCGGAATCTAATTGTGTATGCATTGATATTAATTTCTGAATGAGAGGATATTCATTGTTGTTTGATATTTCTGATATTTCATCTATTAACCAAACTTACCACACTAAGCTTTACAAATAATATCATGAGTGAAGGATGTAAAAAATACACTGAAGTAGATTATTTCTGCCACAACTAAACTCAACGACTTGATCACTTCTTCTCATTTACCCTCATTATTATAACTTTGTAAGGCCACATCAAGTTCTATTGGGGCCAAATTACTTAAAAACATAAACATATGGTTCTAGAAAAGTTAGCCACTCCACGATCCATTTCAACAGTGTGATATGCTCATAAACTTATCTCATCCTTCAGATGTTCAAATTTCTGTCATTGTTAGACTGCTAAATGTCATAGTTATTATAGGGAGTGTTGTCCCGTGGTTTACATATTTTGTTTCTCAAACGCTTTCAGCGACTATAATGGACGACTAAGTGTTTCCGTTCATCGTGAAACATCTTAGATTCTTTGTTGTTGAGATCTGATCTTTTCTCTTTTTATAGCTTTGTGTCCATGTTGTGAGCAACATTCCAATAAATATGCGCACTCTTATTTTCTTGCACTTTTGGCATATATATTCCAGGTATCTGTCTCATGGTAATCTGCGGGATGCCAACAATCTCATGGATGAGATAAAAAAGCAAGTAGATGCGATGGATATTGAGTTTCCTGATTCAGAGTTGATCGAGTTCGTTACATATATTCTTCCAACGTAAGTATTACATATTTAGATGCACTTCAATAGACTGTTTGTCGTTAAAAAAAATGTATTTTAATGTTTATCAGCGTTCATATTTATAATAGTTCAAAAGATTTTGTTCCCTCCAACGAGAGTAGATAACCTGTGCAGTTGGGTTGGGTATGTGTGAATTTGTTAAGTTTTTATAAAAGTGAGCTGACGGCTATGACAAGTGTGTAATAAGGGCCTAAGCATTTCATACAGTGTTCTTATTTGAGTTTAAATTCAGTGTTAATTAGCAAGCTGTCTGGCAGTACGCATGAAGATCCCAAGAATCTATATCAGAACTTTATATAGGCAGGGTGCTTGTCTCTTTATTTGGTATTAACTATTAACGGTGAAAATTACTTCGTGAGCACCTCTGATGATGAGTGACTTGACGTACCTAAAACTTCTGATTTGCATTATCCATGATTTTGTCCTGGGAGGCGGAATTTTGGGTTATCAGTGCGACATTGATCAATTTACATCGCGCTCAAAAGTAAAAATTTAGAGAATTGAAAGGCCTTCCATATTTACACATTGTGTTATTGGCAGATTGCAGAGAGATGCTTTGCCACTTTTCAACATGTTGAGGGAAAACTACAAGTCTAGTATTGATAGAGAGGCTTCATTTCACGAGGTACAATTTATACGATACAAGAAAAAATAAATAGCGTTGTTTTTTACCACCAATTGATCCCTCTTTTTAGTATAGTTATATTTCTTAATTCTGCTGAAAATCTGTAAATGTAGCTATTAGATGAAATCGCCTCAGTGTTCTATGGAGTAAGACGTAAAAGTCCCTTGGATGGAGTTTTTGGTGACTTATTTAAGGTAAATATTATGTGATGGTGCTTGAAAATTTTGGAAGCAGAGCCAGTGAGAAAAATTCTGTTGCTCATAACTGACAATTGCCCCCATGTGATGCAGATGATGGGATAGGAAGTTTTGTAAACATATCCAGGCCTCGCTCCACACCATCAAGTCGCTGCGCTGAAGATGGATATGACCAGACTTCCATGACACATTCAGCCTCGTCATCTCCACAGATCGGATCACATAATTATTAGTGTCTGAGAAAGACTTTGGGGTGTTGGAAAACCCACCCGAATATTTGTGCCGATAGATATGTAAAACATAGTAAAAAAATCGTGCAGAAAAGCTTATAAATCCAGTCCTCCATTTTGCTACTCTGCTTCTGATGTGCTTGTTTCGTGCATCATCTGCAGTTTAGATGTAATTCAAGTTTCTTAAGTAGATGTTTTTTCTCTAACATTCCGCAACCTTGTCTACAGAAAATGTAGCATCGAATCTCAGCCAGTTGATAAACATATTGTCGGAAGGAGGATATTTGCTTTTCTATCGGTTTTGTCCAAGTTCAGGAACTAGTCTTGGGTCCAGGCTTGTGGTAACACATTTGGAAGCATTAACTGGGTGGTCACTAAGCTTAAGCAAGCACAAAAATAGAGATATGGACCGCAAAGCTAGCTAGCTAACTAGCTCTCAGCCCTCTTTCAAGTGGGAAGCTGGCCAGTTGCATCTAGACTTAGTTGTACAAGTGACTTTCTTTGGTCGTAAAGACTTGCCGACTGTGATCCATGCGGCTGTTCGAGGTTTCACACAATTGACCTTTGCCACTGCCAAGTAACAACCATTTAATTGATCATCCATACGACCTCTGCCTCTGTTATAAGTATCGCCCTTTTCAAATTTTCTTTTCATCCTACAAAATTTTCACGGAAAATCTAAGTCACAAAAAATTCATCATCAAGTCTATAGTAAGAAAATACACAAAATGGCACCAAAGCTCCATCCAATACAAAAATTCAATAAAAGAAGAAATTGACACTTCATTGTTTGTGTTGGGGTTTTCACTGCAAAAGTCAATAAGAGAATGTGACAGGAAAATATTCTCATTTTATATATTTAAAAAAAAAGTCAAATGTGTATAGAAAGTTGATGGAATGTATATTAGGAAAATGATAAAAATATAAGAAATGATGAATAAGCGTGTTGAAGGGACTGGGGTAGACCCCATCCCACAGCCACAGTTACACATTTGCTAGAAAAGTATAATGAAGTCCAACTACTCATGACGTGTGGACCGTGCCATACTGATATTCTACTTATATATAAATATCATATCAACGAGGAGCGGTCAAATAATTTTTTTTTTAAATTTTGAGAATTTGATACTTTAATATTCACCATCTAAAATGTTAGATGTATTTTTTAAGATACATTTTAGTGGTGACATGTGTTTTATGTGCATTTTCCAAGATACATTTAATGCAAAGTCAAAATCAGTTTTTTTGACATGTGTCACATGCAGATTCAAAGATGCATCATGATCTAATGGTGAGATTTGAATTCTCAAGTCTCGACTTTTTAAGGATTCTCAACTGAGCGCTCCCCTCATATCAATAATTTAAAGTAATTTTTTTTACCAGTAGAATTTAATTAAACTATTAATCTAGTTGAAATTAGTTAAAATTTCTTTTTTTTTTCTTTGATAAATAAAATTTCTTTTAGTGAATTCCAGATATGTAAAGGGTCACCACCTCTGACCCTCACATAGGCATCGCCGTAATTGAAATGACATTAGTTAAATATATCTGTGGACACAAATATTCTTTGTCTTAATTTGTGTAAAAGAATATATAATCCGTCTAAATATATTGCATATAGATTCTCTCATAACTATATATATGGTTCGATTAATGATGAATTATAATTCAAACATGCAAGATAAAATTGATCTAAAATGCAAGCGGCCAAATTAAATTTATTAAAGTAACCATAAACGTATAGTTATAACTTAGATAAATTTTTAATAAGGCTGAGCAAAAAGCAAAGGTATTGCAATATTGGTAAATTATTTTATACTAGACGCTTGTGGATGTGATGTGTTTATAGTTGAATATGAATGTCATATATGTTGGCGCACACTAACTACTTAAGTTTGATAATCTTGACCAAATGTAGTCCTAATTTCTCACTTAGAAGGGGAAAAAAATCTTGCGAAAAAGAAGTACGATCAAAATCACAACTAATTAACCATGATGTGGTCAGGTGATTAAAGGAGGCAATTAGTCCTTCGAAAATTGAATCGATTCGATTCCTAATAGCTAATTAAGTCTAATAAATCTCAAAATTTCTACATATAAAATAATTAATATGGAGTGTTAAAGTGATACTCAAGAATTTTCAACATTCCAAAAATGATTTTGGAAGCCGGTTAATTCTTGCAAAATTTCTTGCCGAAGTTGCAAAGATTTAAATAAAATAAAATAATGCATGTGTTGGTGCATGCAAAACGCGTTATTTGATAAATTAGCATACAACTCATATCCAACAAAATAAGTGTAACTAATTAATTGGCAAGTAGCTAATAAATGAGAAACATTCATTGAAGTTTTGAGAGAGAGAGAGAGAGAGAGAGAGAGAGAGAGAGAGAGAGAGAGAGAGAGAGAGAGAGAGAGAGAGAGAGAGAGAGAGAGAGAGAGAGAGAGATTCGATTTTCAATCAATGATGACAGAAATAGAATTAGCTACTTGGTATTCTTTGCGGTACAATCCTGTAGGGTCGTGTCTCAGGAGAAATTAAGTACATAATTGCTGATTTACTTTTGTTTTTTTTATTACCTAATAACCTAGTGTAATCCAATAGAGTAACAAAGTTTAACGCGTTTTAACATCAACTAAAAATTCTTTAATTTGAACCAATGTGGCGCTCATTGCTGTTCAGTTGAAATGCAATATCAAACGCTTGACCACGTTTTTGTCACTAGCTAGGTGTGACTAAAAACCTCATGCAATGCTTATTTTCGGTTGAAATGACAATACGTCTGAAACACAACACAATTTTTGATGAAAAAGTAAATAGTAACTGATGATTAGGGGCATAAACAATGACACAAGGGATTGGATTGCATAGGATACGACACTCTTTCCTATGAACATAGAAAAAAAATGGAAAAAGATGACTGAAAGAACACGTGTCATCCCATTTCGAGACAAAAGCAACGACTTGGTTACTAACCAAGTGTTGACGTGGCAGTGTGTAATTAGGGGTTTATGGTTGGGTGAAGAACCGCTCAAACTCGTGTCCCTCGTCGATGTATGCGTTAGTAAAGGATTATTCGTGTTCGTTCGTGTGTGTGTTTTTCAAAGTTGAGGCATAAGGAGGAGGATTATATTAGGGTTTTTATATGTAGTTATTTTATATATACATGTGCTAATAAGTAGTGTGTAGTCGCATCTTATGAAATAGTATAATTTTTTCACGATGTAGTGTCCTCAGATATAATCACAATGTGTGGCGAAGTGAATAATAATTTTTTTTTTATTTTTTTCATCGCGGCTTGCGTTCGTGACAACTTATATTATTAGATATGCATTTAAACAGTAGATGATATAATGTTTTCAAAGAAATCTATGTGAAATGTATCTACCTAGCTGACAAAAAAATTACATGATCTCTTGCAAAGCCCTAATTAAGTTCTAATTAATAAGCTTCTAGCTACTGGTTGGCAATAGATGGGGGCCATACAATACCTAAGACCAAGACCGCCATTGTAAGACGATAAAATCCGATCCCAAAGAAATACCCACCCAGTGAATGTGTGTTTTTGCTGACAACAGCATGACACATCATGTAGAGACTTTATGGACCTAGTCATCATCTATCTCCTCTCACTACCCCTTCATCTCAATGTGTCCCCCTTATTATAAATACACCACATTCACATCCACATTCATCTATCTCACTACTCAAAACCAACACACCTCATTCCAACTCCCATCTCACAATCCAGAAGACATGGAAAGCAGTGGGAAACCCACTCCGCCTACCCTCAACATAACCTCAACAACATTCAACTCTTTCTCATCATCATTCTCCTCTTCTCCTTCCTCCTCTCCTCCATCTTCCCACTCCTCCCCTACCACCACCCTTCCGCCACAAGTTATCGTTATGAGCCCTTGCGCTGCTTGCAAGATCCTCCGCCGCCGCTGCGCCGATAAATGTGTCCTTGCACCTTACTTCCCGCCCACTGACCCCCTCAAGTTCACTATTGCTCATAGAGTCTTTGGCGCTAGCAACATCATCAAGTTTTTGCAGGTACACCTTAATCATCAAGTATTTTTTAATACTCCATAGTTTTTTTTCTTTTTTCTAAAGATGCCTTTTTGATTGAAACGATGTCATTTTGACACTCACAGCATTTAACTGTGCGTGCTACACCAAATACGACTCCCTAATTAATAGTTTTCTTTCTATACACTTTTTTTTATAGGCTTTCTATACGTTTTAAGCACATTTTATTGTCAAAGATTATCAACTTTTGTCAATTATGTTAAATAGACTAAAGGAGAAAAAAAGTCAACATTTGGATTAGTTTTATTAGTTATAGACTCTCAATTTCCACATCAAAACTTTAATACTCTAACTTCTTCGTCAACATTTTCTTCCATCACATGTTATTTGACAAATAACTTGTTTGCTAATTACAGGAGCTCCCAGAGTCACAAAGAGCAGACGCAGTAAGCAGCATGGTGTACGAAGCCAATGCGCGGCTTCGTGACCCGGTGTACGGCTGTGCTGGGGCCATATGCCACCTCCAAAGGCAAGTGAGTGAGCTACAAGCAGAGCTAGCCAAAGCCCAAGCGGAGATGGTCACAATTCAGCTTCAGAAGTCAAATTTGCTGGCTTTGATTTACATGGACGATTCTTCTCAGTCTGAGGATCAAGATCAGCCAATGATCGGTTACGGACAATGTGCTGACATGCACCAAAATGCATGTTTTGACGAACTATACGGGAGTGGAAATTTTGCGGATAACTCGTATGCTAATAATTTGGAGTCTCTCTGGGCATGAAGATATATTTAGAGAGAGAACAACTCTGATGCACCTAATTTGTAATTCTCCCTCCAAGTTAATTTGGGTTGAATTTTTATCAGTTAAAAGAAAAGAGAAAAGAACACATTTCTGTTACTTCGGTTAATTATAGGCAAATAAAGCTATTAATTAAATTCTGAACTATTTTTATATATCTTACGCCATATGAACTAATCTGAATAATTTGTTCCAATAATATATAATTTTATATGTCGGAGTATTATTCGGCAGCATATTCAACCTTTTTATTGGTATCTTGTTTGCCCCATATATCATGCTAGACTTTTTTTTATGCACAAACAATGACTTGAGTAATTCTACAAAGGAGATAACGGTCAATAAAAATTGATCAAATTTCTTCTATTTAGCGCCTCTGCATTGACTTGTAACAATTATAAAAGTCAGAGGAAAACGATGTGTTGATTTGTGAGTAAGTGAATTTGTAGTGTCACTATTATATGCCCATGAATTTTTTATTTTGATGGAGTTCAGGTTCATAAAAGACATACCCGGTATATAATATTTATATACATATATCGCATACTGACGTAGAGGTCACACGTAACACTTTTTATTAAGAAAATTTACGTATAAATGACTGGTAATGTGTGCGCAGAGATAATCATTATTATTAGTCCATACATGGACGACATGACACTACTACGTTCACAAGGGAATTAGTCCATAGATGGACATAACATGACACTAACATTCACAAGGGACGAATTCCAACTCCATAGGTGATCGAGGGAAGACATCCGCTTCCTTGACCACTATCGACCACCCTTGAGATAGTTTATTATATACCATGGTCCATGACTTGTGGTAAAGTCTTGAATTTGAACATATATTTGGTGACCTAATTGTTATATATATTCGGTGACTAGCAAAAAGACGAAGATATTGAAAATTTAGCGACCAAATTTGTATAGATAATTATATTTATTCACAACGCAAATAATGCTCTTCTCATTGTCCCTACATTGAGAAGTAACTTAAAGTAATTCGATTCCAAAAGTAATAGAGGCTAATATTAAGTAGTTTTTTTAATAGCATGAGTAGATACTTGTCATACCTCTACTACATACATTCATATCAAAACGATGAAATAATTTTGGAGCCTATAGGGAACTAGATACCTACCGCTTACAAAAAAAAAGTTGCGATCTCGATCTCGATATGAACTCTGTTATAAGCCTAATCTTTCCCAACAACGAACTTGATATGTATTTAAGGAAAAATATCAGTTGCAAACGTGCAAACTACAAACAGACGAATTGTGGTACACTTCATATGAACTATATATATGTCATAGTTTGGGAAAGTGGCCTATAATTTGCTTAGACAAAATGTCATCGTTCGGAAAAGTGACATATTAATTCGTTGGATAAAATCATGGTATAGTTCGTAGAAAGTGTACCATAATTTGTCTGTTTGTAATTTGTACCAAAAATCAAATTTGCACCCGATCTTGACTCATGTATTTAAAATAGATCAAATAAAGTCTACTAGCTAGCTATATGGGACCACATGCAAACAAATTTAACTACCACTCATCCCCACATTCATTCCATTAACCTCTAGCTACCTAGCAAATAAATGTACTCATATAAATAAATATGTATAGTTTTCAGTCATCTCCATTTCAAGAGTTATCTTCTGAACGCGTAAACAATCGCAATCCCATCCAGCATCGGTCCTCTCAAAATTATTATTGTTTTTGTTGCGATTTTTGTGTGTTCGTCTCTCGCCTTCTAATTTCACATAAACCTAACCCTAGTTAACCAATTAGGGTTCTCATGTAAACGTTAAACTCTAATTAATACTCTCTCCGTCTCATTATGTTTGTTCACCTTAATTTTTTAATGATCCCTAATGTTTGTTCTACTTCTAATTCGTTTGCTTTGTACCCTTAATTTCTATTGATTGTTGTAAATTTAAATTGTACTATTGTATTGTTTTTTACAACAATAAAATTACTTTGTACCTTTTTTTTTTCTCTCCTTAATTAATGTGTCAATTGACCTTTTGGACAAACAAATAGAGACGTGGGGAGTAACATTTTGTACACTACTGAAATTTTGTACTTCCTGATCAGCTCAATGAACTAGCTAATTTGTTGAGTAGCTACTATATATATGTTGAAGCTATTTGAAAGTATTTATGTTAATTTAACACGTAACACATACATTTCGTTGTCTTACTTAATAAAGCTCACTCGTATTGGTTGTTGATGAATTTAATATATACCTTGATCTCCACAATATGTAAACCATTAATGCAAATACTAATACATTTATGTTCGTTCATAGGGACAAGTCCTATATACACACTATGCATCATTCTCTGCCTAGCTATTAATTAGGACATAAGGACGGTCATCTAGCTAGTTTTCAATGGGAACACATGTATCCCTAAACCCTAGACAGAATTCGATAACTTTGATGTCGATAGCCCAGACAGGTATATGTATGTGTACTACTTATCTGACTGTTGTGTGGACATTTTGATTGAGATTTATGATGGCCATTAAATTGCCGGCCATCGAAACGAAATACTAGCCAGAATTTTGATCAGCATAGTACGTAGACTTCATTCTTTCACATTTCCACTATTAAACCGATAAATGAAATTTATAATTTTGAGGGGCTACTCGATACATTTTAATTAATGTTGTTGGAACTGTTCCCAGCTAGAGTTAGGTTGTGTCCATTTGAACTCTAACTTATAGTGTCTTATCTTATCTTAACTGAAAGTAACTTATAGTGACTGAAAGTAACTTATAGTGACTGATATTAACTTAACTGAAACTTATATTGACTGATGAATAGTAATATGATGATGATGAATAGTAATATACTGACGATGATGATGGTTGTGATGATGGTGATGAATAGTAATATGATGATGATGATGAATAGTAATATTATGAGATGAATAGTAATATACTGATGATGATGATGATGATGGTTGTGATGATGGTGATGAATAGTAACATGATGATGATGAATAGTAATATACTGATGATGATGCTTGTGATGATGGTGATGAATAGTAATATGATGATGATGATGGTTGTTATGATGGTGATGAATAGTAATATGATGATGATGAATAGTAATATTATGATGATGAATTGTAATATACTGATGATGATGATGGTTGTGATGATGGTGATGAATAATATTATTTTGATGATGATGAATAGTAATATTATGATGATGAATAATATTATTTTGATGATGATGGATAGTAATATTATGATGATGAATAATAATATTTTGATGATGATGGTTGTGATGATGGTGATGAATAGTAATATTATGATGATGATGGTTGTGATGATGGTGATGAATAGTAAGATGGTGATGAATAGTAATATACTGATGATGGTGATGGTTGTGATGATGGTGATGAATAGTACTATGATGATGAATATTATCATGATGATGGTATGATGATGAATAGTAATATGATGATGATGGTATGATGATGATGATATGATGATGATGGTATGATGATGATGATATGATAATTATGATATGATATGATGATGATGGTGATATGATGATATGATATGCTGATGGTATGATGATGATGATGATATGATATGCTGATGGTATGATGATGATGGGGTGGTATGATGATGATGGGGGTGGTATGATGATGATGATATGATGATGGTATGATGATGATGGTATGTTGAAAGTAACTTAACTGAAACTTATATTAATTTATAGTGACTGAAAGTAACTTATAGTAACTGAAAGTAACTTATAGTAACTGAAAGTAACTTATGGTGATTGAAAGTAACTTATGGTGATTGAAAGTAACTTATCTTATCTTAACCATCACAAAATAGAGTTCAAATGGACATGCCTTACTCTAGCTCTAAGTCCTCTGTGTATCGCCTTTGTAACTGTTTCAACCAGTTTATTAAAAAATTAAGTATACGTCAAATCAAAAAAACAAGGCAGGTGGATTTCCAAATTCTCCTTTAGTATTTTCAATTTCTATGATTTAAGTTAGGAACTAGGATTGGCATTTTGTGATCATAAAGGGCCGAATTGACATTTTGCTAACTCTAAATGTCCTCACCTTTTTGGATTATATACATAAATTTTTTTTTGATTGCGGATTATATACATAATGAACCCTAGAAAATTTTAGGCGCAGGCCGATCCAAACTGCAGATAGATTTTAAAGATTCATTTCACACGTCAGCAAGTTTTTTTAGTGTATAGTGCCTAATACGCGTTCTGCCACAGTTTGGTGTTTACTATTTGATTTTTAGTTTCCATAATATTCTTTTTTTTTCTCTTCAACTTGAACTACTAGCAAAGATGAAGTGGATCGATTTATCAAATATGAAAGCTTTGATTTCATCGTCGCAGCAATTCATACAAAAGTGAAAAGGGGGTTACCGGACAACATTTCCTTTATCATGATCAATTCCTAGTATGCATGGTGTAATGCGGAATTAAGTTAAGTTTAGATTTTATTGATTGAGCAAAAAAATACACAAGTGTTCAAGTGAGCTTATAAACCCTAACCCACTCAGTCTTAATTACAACAAATCAAGCACTGAGAATTGAAATTGACAACAGAGTAATCTTCCCTGAATCAAGACGAACAATAGCCCTCTATCAGTCAGCCGGAACCTCCACCGGAATCCCTCCGGCGATGCGATTCTTCAGCTGCGACTCAGGCGGCTCGGACTGCGGATGGCCCGTGCTCACGGCAGTGATTCCTTGCAGTCAACCTCGACTCACTCTCGGTTTATCAATCGCTGATACTCGACGCTCGAAATCACTCGTAATCGCTTTCGGAAATTGAAATCCCCAATTTGAATCGACTGAACCCTAGAATGCGAAACCCAGATGCTTTTGTTCTGAAACCAGCTGAAACCAAACGCCGTGTTTAGAGAGTAACGAACAAAACGACTTTCGGCGCTTCTTTCCCTTTAATAGAACGACGCTGTTTTGGCCAGAGCTCAAGTCTTCTCGCTTTAATGAAACGCTGCAGTTTCATCCCACTTTGAGCTTGGACGACGCCGTTTGGTTATTGGCAGGCATGAGCTTTATATGAAAACAGACCAAGTCCTGAACCTGCAGCAGCTCAAACCAAAACAACACCAAACCAAAAATACACTTTGCCAAAACTTAAACTTAAACATTCAAAGCTTGATTTGTGTTTGCTCAATCATCATGTTTAGATTACATAAACTCAACCAGTTTATCTTATCTTAAGGGCATCCGCAGTAAGGGAGCAATGAGCAATGAGCAAAAATACCATTTTCTCATAAAAGTCATGTAGCAAGCAGAGCTAAAAGCAATGAGCAAAAATGGCTCTTTGCTCTATATATTTTAACGCAACAAGAGAGCAAAGAGCAAAAAGCTATACTCATAACCATTCAATTATCCGAAATTATCACTTCTATTATTTCATTTTTTTGTTTTGTCCCAAGATTCTTTTATTTTTTTTATTTTTTTATTTTGTCCATCTAACATTCATTTTATGACATTTCTGATTTTTAGTTTTTTCAAAACCAACAGAATGTAATTTCCTTTTGTTTTTCTTCATAAATATATGTGGACCCCACTTATTACTTTTCTATCCCACACCCTCTCCATTATTGCTCACCTATCAAGCATTGCTTTTTGCTCTTTTTTTTGCTCACTTGCTGCATGAGAGCAATAAGCAATAAAGTCTCTCTATTATTGCTTATTGCTCTCCTTGCTGTGGATGTCCTAACCATCACAAAATAGAGTTCAAATGGACAGGATCTTACTCTAGCTCTAAGTCCTCTGTGTATCGCATTTGTAACTGTTTCAACCAATTTATAAAAAAAATAAGTATACGTCAAATCAAAAAAACAAGGCAGGTGGATTTCCAAATTCTCCTTTAGTATTTTCAATTTCTATGATTTAAGTTAGGAACTAGGATTGGCATTTTGTGATCATAAAGGGTCGAATTGACATTTTGCTAACTCTAAATGTCCTCACCATTTTGGATTATATACATAATGAACCCTAGAAAATTTTAGGCGCAGGCCGATCCAAACTGCAGATAGATTTTAAAGATTCATTTCACACGTATCAGCAAGTTTTTTAGTGTATAGTGCCTAATACGCATTCTGCCACAGTTTGGTGTTTACTATTTGATTTTTAGTTTCCATAATATTCTTTTTTTTTCTTCAACTTGAACTACCAGCAAAGATGAAGTGGATCGATTTATCAAATATGAAACCTTTGATTTCATCGTAGCAGCAATTCATACAAAAGTGAAAAGGGGGTTTCCAAACCGGACAACATTTCCTTTATCATGATCAATTCCTAGTATGCATGGGATTTTGTTTATTCGTCTAGCTCTTGTGTCGTCTACCTAATTGATAGTTACCAAATATAACGATATAATTGGCGTCCCCTGTTCTGAATCGTAATAAACCTATTATTCTGCTTAAATTGACTTCCACCGGACTCATCACACAAGATCATGATAAATCGGAGATAGTATGATATACATCATGACATAGTCATACTTATCAAGTTTCCCATGTACGAAATTTCTATCGAAGTAATATGGGACAAAATCGGGATATATGTATAATGTTACACTTAGTGCATGTGCGGTAGTCGTGTTTGTGTCTGAAAGCACTGATTAAATGATATGACTTTTGCAGCAAAAGTTTGTAATTTTGCTGCATGCCTAATTAACTAGGTTCGTTATGAAAAACAAAGGTTTTACGTCGCTATCAAATCATAATCAAACCTAATTTGTTGAATCTTTTTATATTTTGAAATGGAGCTTAAATTAAGTTAAGAAACTGAAAAACCTTTTACCCAATAAAATGATGTAAAAAAGGTCAATTCGATATTCTGACATTGCCTAACATGTATATATGACCACCGTACGTACCTAAGTGTATCAGATTTTGCACAGTTGTAAAACCGCGTCGAAATAATGTTGAGTTATTTTATGTTGTAGTGTCATTAATTAATTAGTTTTATGGATGATGTCCAGTCATCAGGCACTGTTTAAATTTGTAGAATACTTTGATGAACATTTCTTAGTTAAGTATAATTAAGAAGAGTAAAGATCAGTTACAAAGTTTATTTTTGATGCAAAGTTCGTCAAAACTGAGTTATAATTCGCCGTCGAGAAACTAAAAGTACGATATAGTTCGTCAAAAATATTTTATAATTCGTTATCGAGAAATTAACAAAAAATTTAACCATATGACGAGATTTAATCACATCCGTCCAAATGACTAAGTTAAGGGATGTCACTGATTTGTTTTTTTTTATTTACAAAAGTATACCCATTGCACTAAATCCTTTTTCTAATTAAGAATGGTGTATGACTAATGTTTGTGCTTCACTACCAACTCGTGATGTAAAATACAGATGATCAAATATATGGACATTTCCTAAATAAGGTTCATGGAAGGGATAATTGTCAAACGATCATATATAGTTTTGATCAATTAACTAAATGATCGACAGTTCGAATCCCCTAAATACATCTGGATGAGATCGTTTACTTTTGGAGTCATGCATATATCATTGTACATTTGTACTGAACTTGATCGTCAATGGCAATGTAAACATGATTCAATAGATCCGTTTGTTGCAATAACCAAGCTAGATTTGTATACAACTTTTTTTGACAAGATTTGTATACAACTTGATTATACTTGAGCGTGCATGCACTCTGAGATATATCATTATGAATCTATACATGATTGCATGTCCCCTTATTACTTTTGTCCATGATTCTTTCCTTTCTGCACACATGTGATGGATTCGTAAACGGAAAACAACAACCACACACACACACAGGCTAGCTGTATTTCTTTTGGTTATGTCTGCCATTTCAAATTATTTCTCTACACGTATCATCATTTAGTAAGTGGTATTTAATGCTTGGGGTTTTTACCATTAATTTTTACGCGTAAAGTGGATTTATCGAGTCTGAAAGAGACAACATCTTAACAGAAAATCTTGGACAGACAAAGTATGTCAATCCATAATTGCCAAGATTTTGATTTTGCAGTAATGTGTCACGCCCCACGCATACATATATATATATAACCAAATGTTTATCGAACCAAGCCAACCTCTTCTCATTTTTGTAATATCTTGTTGTATTTATATTGCCAACTTCTTGGCCCAACGATGCCTGCAGGCTTGCAACCCCAACCATTCTCAAGGCCCAAACAATATTAGCACAGAGCACATGACATTATATATGGGAAGCCTTGTTGGCTGTTGGTGGGAATCGAACCATGGATTCCCACCAACAACCAACAAGGTTTCCCATATATAATGTCGTGTGCTCTTCAATACCATGTGCTTGGGCCTTGAGAATGGTTGGGGTTGCATGCCTGCAGGCATTGTTGGGCCAAGAAGTTGACAATACATGTTAACCATATGAGCTGCATGTCTGCAGACATTGTTGGACCAAGAAGTTGGCAATATAAATATAACATATCTCACCTTTCTATATTATTTCATAGAATGACCGTGAACTGAATATCAGTTTTAAAAAAACGAATGTGCTAATCAATAAACAGTCACTACTACAGGACATGCATTATGCTTCGATTTTTTTAACATTATGCATCGGTTCCCAAACCGTTGCATAATCAACCGTCGCATAATGTCCTCACATTATGCATCGGTTCATTAAAAACCGTCGCATAATGTTCCGACATTATGCATCGGTTCAATGAAAACCGTTGCATAATATCTACACATTATGCAACGGTTTCTTTAAAAAACCGTCGCATAATGCTGAGGATTATGCAACGGTTTTCAAAGAACCGATGCATTCAACGGCTCGGGACATTATGCATCGGTTTCTTCGAAAACCGATCCAAAATCCTTCACAAAAACAGGCAGATTTTGCTTTGCAAAAGCTCAAATCCACCTGAAATTAAACATCAACAAAATACCCTGATGTTCCAATTTTTAAATACAATAGCTATTACATTCAGAACATCATTTCATTGATATTCTGCAATACAATCATTAATCATACACATATATTTGTCTCTTTATACAAATATGCCACAAAATATTATATTACATAACAAATGTGTCTAAGTTAATGTCCTATGCCGCGAAATGATTGGTCACGTAGTCACGTAAGTAGCTGGAGATTTCATCCCGAACTTCAAGAATCTTGACGTGTTCGTATGACTCTACTCCATTAGGAAAACAGTACTATAAAAAAAACAAGAGAACTAAGTCAACAATTAAAGAGTGAAAACGATTAAGCTCTAAAAAGCTAAATCAACGATTAACGTCTAAAAAGCTCTAAAAAGCTAAATCAACAATTAAAGAGTGAAAACAAGAGAACTAAATCAACAAGTAAACAGTTAAATGAATAACATATGTAAATATATCTCTAAAAAGCTCACTTGGTTAATGTCTTCAACCTCTGCACCATTATTAGCCCGTACAAACGCTATAATGTCCCGAATGTATTTAAGGACATAATAACCACATAAATGGCCAGGTGGTTGTCTTGGACACTGCACGATCAAGAATCTCAGTTAACATACTTTATAAATGAAAAAAATATTTAATAAAAATGTCTAATTTGTGAATTCCATAACTTTCTTCCACTCTACTTTACGTGTACTCCTCGGTACACATCCTTGGTAGTATCGATTTAATCCCCTAAGACAAACATCATAATGTAATTAGTGACTTTCAATACAAGTTATAAGATAAAAGTAATTTCCAAACTTACGTATCCACCAACTCTTTTGCATCAGGGTTTATATCCTTCTCTTATGTAGATGAATCAAGCCAAAGAACCTTATGTTGTCTCGGAAAGATGACGCATAACATCCAATGCCACCTGAAAAAAACCCACTAACTTAAAAACAAATGTGTTCAGAACAGAAGTTAACAACTTATAAAGTAAGTGATGAACTCACAATATGTGATCAACATAAGGGAAGAAATAGCAAAAAAGTTGATCTTTGTCTGGCATATTCAATCTTCCTACAAACGTCGCCAATCTCTCATTTTTCTCCATGGTTGGGGTCATTAAAGACGGAATAAAAAAACCAAACTTAATATCCGAACGAAGCATCTGATCGTGTAAATAACTACAAAGTAAAAACTTGTGTTAGTTAGACTAATTGCAAAAAAATAATTAAAAATATAAAATATTACCATATATATAATTCAGATGTTGAGTTCCCCAACGCTTTTAACATAAATAGATCCGTGACTTCCTCTTCACCCACTACGATATCGTAGTCGTCACCGAACACCTCATCGTCGGCGTGTACTACAATCGTATCTCTACTGAGGTTCTTCCACACCTCACGTAGAAGTCGACAGTCCACGTACATTTCATCTACATACTCGTCGCCAGTAAGTGGCAAAGACTCGTATAAGTGTATGTCATATGACTGCATGTTACATTTCCGTTAAGATTAAATATCTTATTTCATGTCTAATATAACACAATGAAGCAAATGAAGTTATAATCTTCGAGTATCTCACCCTTTTATCGACAACGACCAAGTCTTTCGGCCATGCCACGTGATGGTCAACTGCAGCTAGAACATTCGAGTGCTTTGGATGGGGTGTTGGCAATGCTGCACCTCGACCTTGATAAAGTGCTATATCGACCTTCACTTTCACGTTATCTTCGGGTATTGCTCGAAAGTTAACAAAACGACCACGACTCGACCGATCGCCACAAGCTGTTTGTCACCTTCAAGTTGCCCTTCGATGTATAATAGGCTCTTCAGGCCACCCTGTCAGTAGAAGTAATAATTTGTAAACAAACACAAAAAGTATTTCATACATTTAACTAACATAAATAATAAATTTAATAATTGTAAATGTACCTCTGGTATGTTCTTCCACGGGTCTGAATCAACGGGACAGTGAAAGCTGAAGTGATCGGATGCATCTAATCGAATATTACTTGAACTCGGTGTGCCACCCGAGGAGGTGGAGATCGGTAACCCAACCCTCCACGGAATGTGTGACCCGACTCCTCGGGTACGTCCTTTGGGCTCGGGCGTCCCAATCGCCTCAGTCAGTATGTCATGTCGTCGATTCTGAGACGAGAATTGTCCTTGAGAGGATCTTTCCACTAACTCATCCTATTAACAATCATTAAATACCAAAAGTTAATGTATGATATTAACTATTGAAATTGACATAAGAAATATAACTTACAATCCTTGTTGCCACTTACTGGGATGCCTCGGTGGCGAACTCGTCATTTTTTATTTTTCGTCCCCTCTTCCACATCTCATGTCTCTCTATAGTGATATTAGACGACTGCACCTCTTCAATTGCGCCCTGCGCAAATAACTCGGCTATTTTCTCAGTTCTCAATTTATCTTCAAGTTTTCTGTAGCCTCCTCGACCAAGGATGTGCGCATATACATTCTTCTTAACAGGCTCTCTGTTAGTCTCTCTTAACTTCATAGCATTTTCAGAGAGCCTCTGCTCCTTCAATATCCTCCAGGCCTCTTTGTCAAGATACTTGTACTCAACCAAAGGATCTTCATTTGCCTTCTCACCGTATATGTAATCTTTTGCTAGTCTTGACTTGAAATTCTTCCACGTGCTACCAGCGACCTTCAGCTCATGCTTTTTATGCGGCTCGCATCCCTCAAAAATTACCTAAATAGACATATAACAAGTTATAATTAATAAAAAAAATAATGAACATCACAAACAAGTATAAATTTCACATATAAAAAAACTTACAGTTGCATCTCTCCACAAAGTTATCTTATAATGGTCAGGAACTTTCCTCCAATCGGTAAAGGTGATAGGAACTCGAGAACGAGCCACCATACCCAAGAAGCTCCTCCAAGTGTCTCCCTTCTTCCCTTTCGGATTACCCTTACTATCGAAGTTGATCGTGATCTTGGTACCAGCCACTGTGTGTTGCTTAATCAACTTCGCCATGTATACAGGGCCTTTCTTCTGTTTCGGTGTGCGGGAAGAGACACAAAAGTCATCCTCACCGCTGCTGCTGCTGCTGCTAGCCATGAATCTGTAAAGAAGTCACATTAAATGTCAGATTAAACACATTAAATATATGAATACATAAATGAACACGATTATTAAACAAATAAAATGACGTGTGATAAATAAATAAGTAGCATATATACAACATACGCACAAATTAAGTTTCTTTATCAATCCATATTCCTTCGCCGTGATCTTCTCGCAACTGTATTTCATCATCAACTTCGTTGTCGTCGTTGTCTACTGGAACTGTCGTACAATCGGGTAGGCAATCCTCAGCCATCTCTTCAGATGTACCACTGATTACTTGTTGTTTTCCATTTATCACAACATACTGATTGTTGTTCGAAGGGTCTTTGACGTAAAATACTTGTCTTGCTTGTTCGGCCATAATGAATGGCTCATCCTTATATCCCTCTCTTCGAAAATCGACAAATGTCATTCCAAATTCATCGATATGAACCGCTGAATTATTAACCCATTTACATTTAAAAACGGGTACTCAGAACTTTACGTAATCCAACTCCCATATTTCTTGGATAAACCCAAAATAATTGACAGGCACATATATTGGATTCCGATCTCTTGCGCTAGAAACATGAGTGGTTTCGGCAACAAGTGTGACACCACTATTTTGCACAACAGTTTGCTCATCTTGATCTTTTGTTTGAAAACAAAATCCATTAATATCATAAGCTTTCCACGTTTGTACAATAGGTCTTGGGCTTGCCATAAGCCACTTCACCAAGTCATTAGATTCTTCTTCAGAGTTGGTCTGATTATTTAAAACCTCATTACTCCTTAGCCATTCACAAAATGACCGACTGTGTTCTTTTTGCAACCACTGCTCAGATTTTCCTCGGTATGTACTCCTCGATATGTTTATGTGATCCTCGATGAAAGGTGTTATTTCAGGTATATGTTGCAGTACATAGAAATGAGCTTTCGTCAACTCCAAATGACTTGGGCATCAGCTGATGTCCACTTGTGCCTTTTCCCATAAATCGATCAAAATGACGTGGCCTTGGAACCCCAACCGCAGTTATATTTCCCAAAAAGTTAGTGCAAAATTCAACAACCTCTTCAGCTATGTATCCTTGCACCATACATCCTTCGGGACTTTGTCTATTCCTCACATAGCTCTTTAGAACCTTCATATACCTCTCAAAAGGATACATCCATCTCATATGAACCGGTCCAAGAATTCGAAGCTCACGCACCAAATGAACAGTAAGATGCACCATTATATCAAAAAAGATGGGAGGGAAAAACATCTCTAGTTGGCAAAGTGTAACAACTATCTGCTCCTGGAGTCCATCAAGCTCCGATGTTTCAATAACCTTAGCACATAAAGAGCTAAAAATGACGCAAAGTCTTTGTATAGCTGCCCTTACTTTAGGAGACAATATACCTCTAATTGCAATAGGCAGGAGTTGTTGCATCAATGTATGACAGTCATGAGATTTTAAGCCATTCAACCGCAGGTCCTTCATTGAAACCAAGCTGGCAATATTTGAAGAGAACCCATATGGAACTTTAACTCCCCTCAGACATCCGCACAAACTAATTTTCTCGCTCTTAGAGAGAGTGGTGCACGGCGGCGGCAAATATGTACGCTGCCCTCGAGGTTCAGGTGCTAATTTGGTACGAATATTCATCTCCAGCATATCGAGTCTTGCTTTAACTCCATCTTTTGTCTTTCCAGGAATGTTTAATAAAGTACAAAGAAGACTTTCACATATATTCTTTTCAACATGCATCACATCAATACAATGTCTGATGTCAAGAGAATGCCAATAAGGGAGATAAAAAAATATTGACCGCTTCTTCCATGGAGCACTTTCAGTGCGCGAATTAGGTTTCCCGAATCGATTTGTAATATTCTGAAAATTTTGAAGTATTTGATCACCAGAAGCCGGTTGCCGTTCTATTCCATGTTCAGTCTCACCATTGAAGGCAGCTTTCTTACGCCTGTAAGGATGATGTCTCGGTAAGAAACGCCGATGTCCGATATAAACCATTTTTCGACAATTGCTTAAATGGCGTGCATGTGTCCCTTCCCCGCATACAGGACAAGCTTTGTACCCTTTAATACTATATCCGGACAAGTTACCATAAGCTGGGAAGTCATTGATCGTACACATCAGCATAGCACGCATATTGAAATATTCTTCCCTCGATGCGTCATATGTTCGTACTCCTTCGTCCCATAAAAGCTTCAAATCATCTATCAGAGGAGCCAAGTATACATCAATATCATTTCCAGGTTGCCGAGGACCCGAAATCAACAAAGAAAGCATCATATACCTACGCTTCATGGTTAACTTTGGAGGTAGATTGTAGATAACCAAAATCACAGGCTATGTACTATGCTGACTACTGAGATTTATATGTGGATTCACCCCATCAGTAGAAAGGCCAAGGCGTAAATTTCTAGACTCTCCTCCAAACACTGAGAATGTGTTGTCTACTTTAGCCCATTGCAGTGAATCGGCAGGATGACGCATTTTCGTATCAGCAACACATTTCTCAGCATGCCAACGCATATTATTGGAATCTTCCGTGTCAGCAAATAATCTCTGAAACCTGGGGATCGGTGGAAGATACCATAGTACTTTCGAAGGAGTGCCTTTAGATTTACCTTTCGGTTCTTTGTTTAACTTGTAGCGAGAAGCCTTGCACACTGGACATTCTTTGAGTTCACTAAAAGCATTTCGATACAAGATACAATCATTGGGACAAGCATGTATTTTCTTGTACTCGAGGCCCATGGGACACATAACCTTCTTAGCCTCGTAAGTACGGTTTGGTAGGGTGTTCCCCTCAGGAAGCATGTCTTTCACCAACGCCAATAATTCAGTGAAACTCTTGTTGCTCCATCCATTTTTCGCTTTAAGATTGAACAACTTCAACGTTGCCGATAGCCTTGTATATTTGGAACACTCTTCATACAATGGTAATTCGGAGTCATTCCTCAATGACTCCAAAACATGTGGCGTATCAACAAAGTCATTGGCGACGTTGTTAACCATCTCAATTAGATTATCTTCTTCCCAATCATCATTATCCTCCGGCAAACTTACTACGTGTGGAGGCTCAAAGTTTTATTGTTCAACTTCGCCATGCATATACCACACCTTATATGATGGGTCAATCCCCTTTAACAGAAGGTGTTTATGTAACTTCTTCGGTTTGACCTTTTTGTAATTCCAACAACCCATACACGGACAAAAGACACGTTCAATGTTGTTTCTAGATGCATAAGACGACGCAAACGCACAAAAATCCATAATCCCTTTTTCGTACTCCTCACTCAACCTATTACCAGACACCCACTCTCGATTCATTATAAATCCACTACATGAAATATGTAAATATTATTGTTAGAATAAGATTATATCAAATGTGATATAATTACCATTATCATATTGCATAACTCAAAACTTATAAGAAATGAAATAAAAAAATGTAGCTTAGTTACATACTACTTATTTACACCAACAAACAATCACATTTGAGTGAATTACAATCACTCCAACAATTTGAAAAACCACAAAGAAAATCAAATATTATCCAAAATGAATGGAAACATAAGTAGTGAATTAGTTTAATCGTGATGTTTACCTTGGAATAAAAGCTCGCGAAAAAGAACCTTAAGGGTGGGTCTGCAACAAATACGGTCTAGAGATATAAACAACAAAAACAAATTATTAAACAAGGAAAAATAAATTCAAACTCCATGTTAATCGGAAAATAAGAATGAATGATAACCATCAAATACCAGAAATTGAAGAAGCGAAGAACAACCCAAAGATGTAATGATGTTCGTAGTATAAAGTTGGAGAGGAGAAGCTTTCTCTTGCAAATCGACTAACAATGACTACAAGTAGTTAACGAACACAAGTTAGAAATTAAGAACAAATGGTTTCAACAACATGTTACTATAAATGCGTATACCACATCGGCAGAGAATTACACAACAAAATTCATTAATAAGAATCAAGTAGACGGACTAAACACCATTTCATCCATTATTACATACTAAATCATAGCCCAAAAAATGGATTCAACAAGCCTACACAACACCCCAAAATCGGATTACATGTCACCATAAACCCTAAACCCTAAACACACATAAATTCAACAAATTTGACCCAATATCATATCTGAGATTTGTACCAGAGGGAGTGGCGGTAGGAATGGAATCGAGCAGCGTCGTCAAAGGCGTCGTGGAATGGAATCACAATGCGGCTGAGAGAAGGCGTCGTCGAAGCAAAATCGAGCAGCGTCGTCGGAATGGAATCGAGCAGCGTCGTCCGAATACGAAATCGGAGCAAAATCGAGCGGAGTCGTCGAAGTTCAGGTGCGAATCGAGGGAAGTGAGACGGAGGAATTGAGCAGCTCAGTCGGGAAATCTAATTTTTAATTGATCTTATGCATCGGTTCAACAAAAACCGATGCATATTAAAGACCCGATGCATAATACTTTTTTTGAACCGATGCATAATGACTAGTTTGTAGTAGTGAGTAAAAGTGATCTTATGAATAAATAATAAATAAATAAAGTTAAATGAGCAGTTATGTATTTTGATTGATTTAATTAATTATCATAGTATTTTCATCTAATAAATTTATTGTTCATCGTTTCACATTTCTCTTTTTAAAAATAGGTTCTCATACACATACCTTTAATTTTTGTATTTACATTCAAGGCTGCAATTCAATTCAATACCTGATCAGACAAAAAAGTTCCAAGTTTTCATTTGAAGAAGAATAATGTCACCTCGGCTAATAAAGAGTGACCACCACAGCTGCATATAACTGCATAAAATTTGCAGACTGCTCAGAATTGCCCACACAAAAGGATAATCACTGGGTGAAGCTGGAGTAGCTTCTACAGTAAAAAAAAAACAGACATAAATGATTACTTTGTATTTTCTATGGAAGTTCATTTTGCCGTAACCTCTCTTTCCTTGTCCATGGCCTTCCTTGCGAGTTCATATCCAGCTAAGTTCATGGCACCAAGGGCTGAAGTCCAGAATAAGCCGAGAGGCCCTTCGTGACGGAGTATGGAGAAGGCTATCATTGACATTGATACGCTACGGTCGCCTGGTGCTGTCATTGTTCTGGTTTTCATCACATCAAAGGGTGTGGTGGCAACAGAAGCAACACCACCCGACAGAGCACCAACTAGAATCGTCTCCCAGGGTTCCAGCTCCCGTCCCAGAAGATTTTGAACAGCCTAAAATGAATAAAAGATGAGAAAAGTGATCGTGAGTGCCATAATAACTGAAGTGAGAAATTTCAAGAAGTGTCCTATACTATTGTCTGATAAAAGATTACTGTGTCATAAGATATAGTTATCATCATAGCATGTCACCGTCTCGTGAGTCATGGAGCTAGACTAAGAATCAGAAAAGATATTTCGTAGAGCACATCCAGGATAGACAACTGATACTTAATTTGACTCATTTCATTTTTGGCTTCAGGGACCTAATTTTGAATACACAAATTATCAAGGACAATCTCCAAATTTTCAGGCACAAATTCCATACACTACCCGAGGTTTGTCCTAGCAGTTGTAATATGTAAATCAGACATTATAGAGGCTTGAACCTCATCGGAATTAGACAGAGAGAAGAAATGGCGTGCACTGAAAAAAAGTGGAACAGAGCAAATAAATACCTTTTTTGGATTCACTGTAAAGCCCCATGCCAACAACCAGGGACGGAGCTACGTTGACGCAACCGGGGCTCAAGCCCGACTTGTTTTGGGCCAATTAAAAATCAGGTAGGGCTAATTTTTAGAGTTGATATCACATAACTCTAAACCCACCTTCAGAGGAAGATGTTGAGAGACGGAGGCGAAACTCCATACGAGGTGCGCGTCGATTGATTTCTCGTTTTTTCATTTTTTTTTTCCCTGAACTTTTATCAAGTTATACCGCAATTCGTCGGACGGTGATTAAATCGAGGCTAGGTTTATTTTCAGTAGCTATTGATTTCTAATTTTGTGAAGTGAAGCGTGTTATTGTGAATTTATTGTTTACCAGGGTTGGGGTCTTGGGGAGATTTTTTTTCGTTTGTGTAAAATTTGATGATTTTGAGCAGTGGTGGGAGGGAAGGTGGGTTTGGAGTTATGTGATTCTAGGTAGGGCTAATTTTTATCAACCAGGGCTAATGTTTTCAGCCTGCTATAATCATACACCATGAATCAAGTCCTGGCTCCGTCACTGGTCGCAATCGCATGTACCACTCTGAGTCTGAGCAGTTGATGTCTCTGTCGTCAGGTTGAGTTCTTCGTTTTATCAAGGTCGGAGTGTGCTGAGTTGTTGTTTGTCGGGATTTTTTTTGATCTTTTGCTTGTTGGGATTTAGGAATTTGGAATTCTCGTTGGGTTCGGAACCTCAAAAAAAATTTAGCCCTACTTGGATTGAGATCCTGGCTCCGTCCCTGCCAACAACATAGAATGGAACTTCACGACATAGGGTGGCACCTGTGCCTCGGAAAAAAAACCCCTCAGACCATCTACATTCCAAGTACCTACAATAGCTTCTCCAACATTACCCGCCTGAAGACGTTGCACAAGGAATACGCACTGCAGTCCCCAAGAAGGTCCCACTGTTGTACTTGCCAGCATGCTAAATTATATATAACAATGGAAATGACAGCCAGAGAAGAGAATAATAACTCCCAGCTGACAACGGCACCAAGGCATGCTGATCGCTCGTAAATATAGCGGAAATATTCAAATAGAATTCGAACACTATTGCTAAGTCACGATTATCAAAATATTTAAGACTCGGGAGATCCGAGGTCGAACCCAAAAGATAGGTGATTAAACTAATGATGCCAAAGATATATCTAGATTGTCTAAGGTTGGGGAGGGAATTTCGATCCAAAAGTAAGGTTTGAAATATTAAAGAGGTTAACAATCAATTAAAGGATGACTAGGGATCTATTTCTCCACCTAGACAATTATTGTGACGGTAAAATTGGACGCCAATGATGAAATCACATGCACATTCTTAGAATCTAGCCATGCAACATTAATGCTAAGTTCAACTCGCGCTACAACTTAGTACTAAGAGGTTACATCTCGCATAATACCTCACACTCGAGCTCTATTGGTATTATAGAATATGAATGTCTAGCCTCACACTCGCGCTCTATTGGCTAGATAATCATGCTCTTGTTAAGTTCAAGCCATTCTCATTAAGATTAGAGTGTCGCCATGTAACACAAAAACCCTAATGCTTCTTCATTTAGTTCATTGAAATCATGCTTTTCAACGTGAGCTACATCAAACATGAAATCAAGCAAAGTTCCTATTGAGGACATTTCACAAACACCTTATAGGCAACTTGAAGAGTTAAGTTCAAATGAAGAAGAAACATGTGCAAATCATTCATCAATAGCATCCATAGTGTTTACAATGTCACAAACATGTCTAGGGGGTTCATAGATCCCCAACCAAGGTCACTACTCACTCATAGTGAGGTTACAAACAAAAACATCCATGAAAGTGCAAAAACCCATATGGAAAAGAGAGTTTAGAAATCTAGAACCAATATGGAGATCCAATGACACTAGAGATTCGATCCTTGATGTTGTTGAAGTTGATCTTCTCTCCAAAAACCCTTGATCCTCAAAACCCTCGATCTTGTGCCCCAAAAACCCTAGCTCCAATCCCCCAAAAGTCCCCCAAAAAGTCTCCCTCTTGAAAACTAGATCTAGATCTCAATTTATAGGCAAAATTTGCATTCAGGGGCCAACCGGGCGGTTGGAAATTGGCCTTGGGTTGAGCCGGCCGGCTGAGGTGAGCTTCAAGGGATTCCAACTCTCGGACCCTTTGAGCCGGCCGGTTGAGATTTGTGCCCGAATTTGAGCCGGCCGGTTCGGACCCTCAGAGCCTCTTACCATCCGAATCTGATCTTGGTGTAAACTACAAAGTTGTAGTCCTTTGAATTAGCTTTCCAAAAAGCTTTGAATCGACCAAATCGGACACCGTATGAGCCCTGGGCGTCCAAAACAAGGTGCAAAGGTCAATGGTGCTCGGGTTGGCTCCGAAACACCATATTTTGCTCCGAAACTGCTCGGTTTTGCTCCAAAATGCTACTCACTTGTGTTCTCAGCTTAAACTCTGTAATTTGCCTGAAATGAACCACAAAGCGTCAAATAGCAAGTGAAATCGTAATAAAATGATCGAAACAATAAGCATAGAGGTCGCCTAAAATGCATATGTTTTAGCGCTATCAAATCACCCCACACTTAACGTTTGATCGTCCCGAGCAAACTAATCATAGAGATCAACAACAATAATGCATTTTGCTCGCTCATGATCGGTTCAAAGAAAACTCCATATGGTCACGAAAACTAACTAAAAACACTAAGGAACAAATTCTACTTCTAACTAACCACTTTCGTAGGCAACACGAGTGCATTTAGCGAATGCACCAAGCCTTTAAACCCCTAGGCTACCCTAGTGGAGGAGTTGTAGTCTCCTGAGAGTTTTCAGATACGGGAATACTCACAAATCCCACAAAAAGAACAACAATCCAATTAGGCATTTTAAGCTCACAATTTTCAAAGTACTAGGCAAGGTGTTTTGCCTGAAGTTCATAATGTATTCAAACTAGATATGTGCATTTCAATCACTACATGAAACCTCTTCAAATCTTTATGGAAATTCATGAATAATGACATTCAAGCAAATCAAAGCAAAGACTAACAAACCTTTAATCAAGGATTCTAGTCATTTTCTATATTAGTGACTTCAAGAAAACAATCTAATAGTCGCAAAGAAATCGTGTTGGATCAATCACAAATGCTAGCAAGGAGGCTAGTCCATTGGCTCGTGAGCTTTGAACTCATTCTCAAGCCTAGGACGCAAGGGTCACTTAGTCATAAGAGAAGAGGAGTTCCAACATTCAAGTTTTTGTATATACTTGCAAGTCATATCATGCCTAAGTATAAAAGAATACGAGGTTCGTCCCTTGGTGAATTCTTGCTTGGAAGTATCAATTGTCTCATTGGTTTTCATGCTAGAGGATGGTGGAATAGCCGATTGTCAAGTCTAAGTGCTTCTTATTTTCTTTTTCTTTTTTCTTTCAAATGACCTTTGGCCTACAAATGCTTTCGAGGGGGAACTTTTCTTCCTAACCCCCGGCATTTGTATACTTTGATCAAAACTTCTCGTGTACATCGAGAGAGTTTTTAGTCGGGGTTTTGCCCTCTTTTGACCATAAGAATGAAGTATATATATTTTTTGTTGGGGCTTATTTTTCTCCCTCTTTTGACTCCACACTTAGAACTTTGACAAAGGCTAAGTGTTAGAAATGGAGCATGACAAACCAACAAGACACATCCACAAGATAAGCAAGGTTACTAAGGTCACCTAAAGGCAATCATGGCATGCAAGGGTTTCAAAGTTATAAATTATTTCGATTTTATGCTTTCAAAGATCAACTCTTTAGTCTCAACGAGAAAAAGCTTAGAATAAAAGATAAAGAAGTGCTAGTAGATGCTTTGATCCTCAAGAATGAAAGTCAACAATCCAATCCATTAGTCATTTAAAGGATCAATGAAGTGAAATCATGCACGACTAGTTGAATTTAGAGATGAAACTTTTCGAAGATGTAGCCTTGCCTAGACTTTTTGTTTTCATTAACAATTTGAAATTTTTGGATGAATTGCACAGTAGTGTGAGTGTTTTCCCTTAAACATACAAGTTGATTGGATTCCACACATGAAAGCATGTCAAGCAAGCACAAACATCGCGTGTAGTCAAACATGTCTAAACATAGGCCACCCCACACTTATGCCCTATCAAGACATCAAGTTAACCAAGCACATGTTGCTAAAAGCTATCCATTTGCGCACCAATCATTCAATAATAGGCATTCACACATGCAAAGTTCAAATTCTCAATTCTTGCACAAAGCAATAGGAATCCAATCAAAATAGATTTACTTTGAAGATCATGGGAGAAACACTCACAAGCCTAGTTTAACGTCTTGGCTAAGACGGAGCCGATTCTCCTCTTAAGAGATAGGAAGCACACTTGAGGAGTCTTTTGCTAAGATCCCTCCTCAAGCGGAGCCTTGGACTTGATCGTGTCAAACCACCTTCAAATCCCATTTGAATTTCTTCCCACCAAGTCTACGATGGGCATCCAATTGCAAGTTCGACCTCTTCAAACATGAAGATCCCTTTATAGCTAAGGGGTCATGGGAACTTCTTTTGAATAATCTCGTGAAGTATGGTAGGAAGCTCCAAAACTTGTCTCTAGGCTTTGTGACAAAGAAAGGATCTTCAATGCTAGCCTCTAGCGTGATGGGCACACATTCCTTCAATTTTTCGATGACGTCCTTGGGTGCCCATTCCTCAATCTCCCTCATTAAACTTCCGTTTCCTTGCGTGCGAGGTGGCTCCTTAGTCTCTTCCATGAAAGTCTCAACAAAGTCTCTATACCCATGAAGTTCTCGTGGCTCAATATCCTCTTCCTCGATTCCATCATCAACAAGAGAATCGGGTTCACTATCAAGCTTGCAAATAGCGGGAGGGAGGTCTTCTTCATCCAAAAGAGATTTCTCTTCAATGCATGAGTCGTCATCGTTGAAGAATTCCTCATCGGAGAGCCAAGGCTTTGATGGAATGGTGAGCTCTTGTGTGTTCTCGTCCAAATGATCTTGAGGTGTGCTAGTAGTGAAGGATGCTTCACTCTTGCATTCCACCTCCTCTTCGTCACAAGATTCACTCTCCATCTCCTCATGAACGGCTTGGCGAACGGCTCTCATGAACTCATCCTCCCCATCTTGATCTCATTCTTCCCTTGAGGCATTAGGTTCAATAACTTCATCTTCGGGTATCTCCTCTTCGACATCCATGTCTCCACATTCCATTGTTTGGTGTTGAGCATTCATCTCCCTCAATTGAGCCCATTCGCTTTTTAACTCATGGTTTCGAGCCTCCAATATTTTCAACTTAGCGTTCATCTTCTCTTGGTTTTCAAGGAGAGTGGCAAACATGGCTTCAAAATCGGAGGGCTCATTTGAAGGTTGAGGAGGTTGAGGGTTGGAGTCTTCAATTTCAAAACATTGACTATCATTCCAATTTTGAGCGTGGGTATGTGATGGATTCCAAGAGTTTTCCCAATATCCGTTTGGTTGATCCTCTTCTTGGTCATCCCCATTCAAATTATAACAACTATTTTGATAGCCATTCCCTTGGTAATTCTCATATGATTGCTCCTCCTCATAATAATCTTCATCGTCTTCATACCTCCTTTTGTCAACCCAAGCATTAACCAAACTTATCATGCTATCCATTTTCTTATCCAAATCACTAAATTGATCTTTTGTCGCATAATTAGAAAAATCATCTTCATAATAGTCTTCATGGCGCACGACTTGTTGGTCAAAGTGATCCATCCTCGCAAAACAAGATTAACGAAGTTAGCAAGGGATATGAGAGAAAAGGAAGAATATACAAGTATAAGAAAAAGAAAAATATTCACAAGAATAGACAAACTAAACAATCTATTAGCACCTAGTTAATTAACCTATCCCCGGCAACGGCGCCATTTGATCGGTCGTAAAATATAGCGGAAATATTCAAATAGAATTCGAACACTATTGCTAAGTCACGATTATCAAAATATTTAAGACTCGGGAGATCCGAGGTCGAACCCAAAAGATAGGTGATTAAACTAATGATGCCAAAGATATATCTAGATTGTCTAAGGTTGGGGAGGGAATTTCGATCCAAAAGTAAGGTTTGAAATATTAAAGAGGTTAACAATCAATTAAAGGATGACTAGGGATCTATTTCTCCACCTAGACAATTATTGTGACGGTAAAATTGGACGCCAATGATGAAATCACATGCACATTCTTAGAATCTAGCCATGCAACATTAATGCTAATTTCAACTCGCGCTACAACTTAGTACTAAGAGGTTACATCTCGCATAATACCTCACACTCGAGCTCTATTGGTATTATAGAATATGAATGTCTAGCCTCACACTCGCGCTCTATTGGCTAGATAATCATGCTCTTGTTAAGTTCAAGCCATTCTCATTAAGATTAGAGTGTCGCCATGTAACACAAAAACCCTAATGCTTCTTCATTTAGTTCATTGAAATCATGCTTTTCAACGTGAGCTACATCAAACATGAAATCAAGCAAAGTTCCTATTGAGGACATTTCACAAACACCTTATAGGCAACTTGAAGAGTTAAGTTCAAATGAAGAAGAAACATGTGCAAATCATTCATCAATAGCATCCATAGTGTTTACAATGTCACAAACATGTCTAGGGGGTTCATAGATCCCCAACCAAGGTCACTACTCACTCATAGTGAGGTTACAAACAAAAACATCCATGAAAGTGCAAAAACCCATATGGAAAAGAGAGTTTAGAAATCTAGAACCAATA
This sequence comes from Rhodiola chrysanthemifolia, assembly GCA_033675395.1. NCBI lineage: Eukaryota > Viridiplantae > Streptophyta > Magnoliopsida > Saxifragales > Crassulaceae > Rhodiola > Rhodiola chrysanthemifolia. The sequence continues at coordinate 8,129,995 of CM066206.1, forward strand.
TGGAGATCCAATGACACTAGAGATTCGATCCTTGATGTTGTTGAAGTTGATCTTCTCTCCAAAAACCCTTGATCCTCAAAACCCTCGATCTTGTGCCCCAAAAACCCTAGCTCCAATCCCCCAAAAGTCCCCCAAAAAGTCTCCCCCTTGAAAACTAGATCTAGATCTCAATTTATAGGCAAAATTTGCCTTCAGGGGCCAACCGGGCGGTTGGAAATTGGCCTTGGGTTGAGCCGGCCGGCTGAGGTGAGCTTCAAGGGATTCCAACTCTCGGACCCTTTGAGCCGGCCGGTTGAGATTTGTGCCCGAATTTGAGCCGGCCGGTTCGGACCCTCAGAGCCTCTTACCATCCGAATCTGATCTTGGTGTAAACTACAAAGTTGTAGTCCTTTGAATTAGCTTTCCAAAAAGCTTTGAATCGACCAAATCGGACACCGTATGAGCCCTGGGCGTCCAAAACAAGGTGCAAAGGTCAATGGTGCTCGGGTTGGCTCCGAAACACCATATTTTGCTCCGAAACTGTTCGGTTTTGCTCCAAAATGCTACTCACTTGTGTTCTCAGCTTAAACTCTGTAATTTGCCTGAAATGAACCACAAAGCGTCAAATAGCAAGTGAAATCGTAATAAAATGATCGAAACAATAAGCATAGAGGTCGCCTAAAATGCATATGTTTTAGCGCTATCACATGCATAATGCAGAATTCATATATAAATTAAAAACAATGATGTATGATGCTTCGTAACATAACTCACCTGGAAGGAATTATATATGTCAGCAAGTTATTAGAGGTAATTAGTATGGTGCTTGAAGTTTGTACCTTCAAATTCTGTGTGTATCGAAAGAAGTCCTGGACTGAGAAAAGTTTCTTCTTGTCAGGGTGGTCCTGAGAAGAAACCGTGGATAAAGTTGATCTCAAACGCTCCACATTTGATAAGGGAATATCAAATATCTTAGTAGCCTGCGCCTTGGCTGTATCTTCTTCTTTGACATCTCTTAAACCTTCATCACTTTCATCTTTGACCGAGTCCACTCCAACAATACTTGACCTTACACCTCCTACTCTTGCAAAATTAAAGCTCCTCAAGAATCCATTTACGTCTGATTTTCTACCTGAAATTGTCTTAAAATGGTCCTTCTGGGGGGCTAGACGTGCTTCCTTCCACACACCGATCAGACTTTTGAAAATTCTGAGCTACTTGTTCAACAACAAGGCGTATCAAGCAAAGAAGCTTTTTTTCCATCTTCTCGGTTTACATCATCATCCTGGATGCCACTTACAAACCAAACTCAAAGTCATGTTTCTTTCTTTACATCACTTGGCAGCATAGACGTACGCCTCCTCCTGTAAAGAGTTTGAGCATGAATACTTACCGTCTTTGTTTCTCATTTTTTTGAACAATCTTCTTGCTCCCTTTGATTGGAATAGAGAAGGCTTGAAAAAAGCTCGTGATGAGCACAGACCCAAATTCATGCATTTTTTACACGACTGCTCCTTTGGAACTGTTTCGAATCCTTATTGGAACTATTGTGCTCATAATTCCTACAAACCATCTCAGCAAAGGCTTCTACTGGAACCCTAAATGACAAAACCGTTATTTTTATCATCACTATTCTCTTTTCTTATGAAAAAACCCTGAACCTCACCATTCTTACAATCACTCAAACCCATGGAACCGGACCAGCAACACTCAAAATCCTTAGCAGCCTTCCAGAAACACAATAACAAGGGCGACAGCATTAAGCGAGTTGATGAATGCCTCCCCATGATCATTTCGAGACACCATATATGAGCTACAAAAAGTGTCACTTGTACAGTTTCCAATCTCCAAGTCCACCAAACTACATTCCACCAAAAACACCCACACACGACTCTTCCAACAACTTTCCGATCCTAAAAAGAGCCCCCAACTACAAACATAGGCTGCCGTAAACTGTATCCGTGAAAACTATGGGGGTAAATCATCAACAGCGCCTAATGCCTGCAAGTCTGGTTTTGTGATTCGGTCGAGGCTTGCGAAATAAATGGATTAGAGGATAAAAATATGATGAAATTGAAGAAGATGATGAAGTTGAGGGGTGTGATTGTAATTGTTCCAAACTACAACTCTAAATAGAAAGAAGAAAAAAATTACTAAATATTTTTGAAGAAGATGATGAAGTTGAGGGGTGTGATTGTAATTGTTCCAAACTACAACTCTAAATAGAAAGAAGAAAAAAATTACTAAATATTTTTTCAAAAAATCTAATCGTATTTAATATCTTGATATAAATTTCATTTTTGTTTTTGTTTGTGGGCGCGGTTCAGGTACAAACCTGTTTATAAATAAAAACTACAAACCGTTTATTAAGCCGACACGTGTCCCATTTTAGTCGAAATCCCGGAGAAAACACGGAGGGGTATAATAGTCATTTCACACGGATGGGTATAAAACCTAATAATGTTATTTCAATTTAGTCCAAAAGTTGTTAATGATCAGACTTAAAAACTTAATGATCAGACTTAAAAATAGCCAATGATCAGACTAAAAATACTTAATGATCAGACTTAAAAATAGTAATGTTCAGACTTAAAAAGAAGCAATGATCAGACTTAAAAGACTTAATGATCAGACTTAAAAATGGTAATGTTCAGACTTAAAAAGAAGCAATGATCAGACTTAAAAATAGTCAATGATCAGACTTAAAATACTTAATGATCAGACTTAAAAATAGCCAATGATCAGACTTAAAATACTTAATGATCAGACTTAAAAATGGTAATGTTCAGACTTAAAAAGAAGCAATGATCAGACTTAAAAGACTTAATGATCAGACTTAAAAATAGCCAATGATCAGACTTTAAAATGGTAATGTTCAGACTTAAAAAGAAGCAATGATCAGACTTAAAATACTTAATGATCAGACTTAAAAATGGTAATGTTCAGACTTAAAAAGAAGCAATGATCAGACTTAAAAGACTTAACGATTAGACTTAAAATAGATAATGATCAGACTTAAAAGACTTAATGATCAGACTTAAAAATAGACAATGATCAGACTTAAAAGACTTAATGATCATACTTAAAAATAGACAATGATCAGACTTAGAAGACTTAATGATCATACTTAAAAATAGACAATGATCAGACCTAAAAGACTTAATGATCAGACTTAAAAGACTTAATGATCAGACTTAAAAGACATAATTATCAGACTTAAAAGACTTAATGATCAGACTTAAAAGACTTAATGATCAGACATAAAAATTGATAACTAAAAGACTACAAATCGATAATGATTGGAATTATAGAGAAAATGATCAGACTTAAAATTGGTAACTTAAAGATTACAAATTGAGAATGATCAGACTTAAAAACAGCAATGATCTTACTTAAAACAAGCAACGATCAGACTTAAAACAAGCAACGATCAGACTTAAAAACAGCAATGATCAGACTTAAAAACAGCAATGATCAGACTTAAAACAAGCAATGATCAGACTTACAAAGCAATGATCAGACATAAAACTAAAGAGGATTAAAACACGAATTTGACCCTCCAGATGATCGAATTAGCCCTAAAAACACCGAGCTCACGGCGCAGCGGTGAGTTCTGCTCAGAATGCTGTTTCCACCCAAAAAATACTAGGCTTTCATCAAATTCTGACACTGGCGCATAAACATCAAAATTTTAGAATCGTACTGCAGCAAATTTTAAAATTTTACGCAAAATGATCAGACTTAACGCATGATCATCATTACCATCTTGTTTTTTCAAGTATTGTCATTACTGGTTTAAGTCTGAACATTGTTATTTAAGTCTGAACATTGTTTTTTAAGTCTGAACATTGTTTTTTCAAGTATTGTCATTACTGGTTTAAGTCTGAACATTGTTTTTTAAGTCTGATCATTAATGGTTTAATCGCATAATTATTTTTTTAAGTCTGAACATTGTTTTTTAAGTCTGATCATTAATGGTTTAATCGCATAATTATTTTTTTAAGTCTGAACATTGATTTTTTAAGTCTGATCATTGTTTTTTCAAGTATTGTCATTACTGGTTTAAGTCTGAACATTGTTATTTAAGTCTGAACATTGTTATTTAAGTCCGATCGTTAATGGTTTAAGTCTCATTATTATTTTTTTAAGTCTGAACATTATTTTTTTAAGTCTGAACATTATTTTTTCAAGTATTGTCATTACTGGTTTAAGTCTGAACATTGTTTTTTTAAGTCTGAATATTACTGTAGCAAATTTTGGACGATTATACCCCTCCTTTCTTTTATATATTTTTAAATAAGTCCACATGTATTTTTTTTATTTACAAAAAGAACCCCGACGGGATGAAATCTCGACTGAATTTTGATTGGTTCATTTTGACACGTGTCGATTTTTTTATGGGTTTGTAATTTTTATTTATAATATTGGTTTGTATTTGATCCAAACTCTTTGTTTGTAACAATAAATGAAAAATCTGAACAAAATTAATAAATTTACCATTTACACTATGTAACATATTAAATTGTAAAATAAGGTTGTCAAAGCGAGCTATATTATATTTCGGGTTAGAAGATTCTACAGTATTATTTGTCTTGGTGCTTACACGAGCAATCCCAGAAAATCATCAAGTATATATCACAACTACTATTTGTGAATGACAAGATTACAGGTCACTCACCCCTCAACCCCCAAAAGAAAATGAAAGGCCACTTTTTTCTTGTTGATACAAAAAAAAATGAGAGGTTATTGTTGTCAACAGAAAGAGCCTCTCTTGTAGAATTAAATTCCAGTAACGAAACAAAATCCAAATCAACATCATCAAACAAACTGCAACAACATAGTATTCTTCGCAACACAAACTGATAGTCAACTCATAAATCTATCATCACACATCGATTATTACTCCTTGCTACGTTATACATTTGTCTAAAGAACATATATGGTTAGAAGACACACGACATAGATAGCATTAGAGTTTGAACAGGTTGAAGCCTAAACATCTTTTTTACTTAAAAAAATAATAATGATTTAAGACTTTTTACCTATTGGGTATTTTTTCTGTATGATCTCCATGATGCTAATTGCTAATTTCCACCTCTGACAAGTGGTGGACCTGAATACCTCCTCATTCCAGCAGGGGAGGCTTTGAACGACATGCGCTTCTGGAGAGGTCCAACAGATGAGACCTCGCTTGGTGAACCTTTTTTATCTGAGCTCATGGGACTAAATCTCGATCTGGCTTTAACTGATTCAGTAGGTGCCATGTAACTTGGAACTGAAGGTGTGCTGACAAGACTCTCCTCGTCAGTCACTGATGAACCGGCAACACTGTGCCTGCGATATCTTTCTGATTGAACACTGAACACACTCCTCGAGTCCTCCTCCCGAGCCCAAGCACTTACTTTGGTGCTCGCTGACCTTGTCTTCGTAGCTGATGAGGCGGATGGCGCCATGGTGGGAAGGGATGATGGAGACTGGAGATTAGTTGACCGATTTGCTTTTAAAGATTCCAAGGTTGGATTGTTACTGTCAAGACTAGAATCGATTCGAGTATAATAAGTGTTGCTAATTTCTCCAACAGATAGTTTACGGCCTGACGAGCTTCTTAGGGAGCCACGGTCACGGTTAAGTTCTTTGTCTGATACGCCATGGCTCTCACATGGCCCAGCTGCCATCCATCTTTCTAGCCAGCTCCAGCCCCATTGCGGATTGTTGGGATCCAAAAATGTGAACTGTTCGGACTTCGAAGAGTTCTTTAATGTCTGCTTAAGAAAAAAAGTCTGTTAAATCAGATAATGCTTACCTATTAGTCTATCAATACAGGGAATGAACTCACAAGGAAACTATCATAATCTGAAGTCCATTTAAATGGGACCGATATGCACCTCATAAACTTAGATGCAGAACAATTGCAATTCAGTGCATGTGCATTAACATATAATAAGTTGTTATTCCATCCCAATTTAGTAAATGGACTAGATATTATTTTTTTAACTCATTACTCATATAAAGTACAATTATTATAAAGTAGTTGTGAATCCATGCAACTCTTGAGAAGTCAAAGCTGATACAGGTTAGGCTCAAGCACTTAGATATGACATATGAGTATATGACCACACTGTTTTCCACATGACAATAGATTCCAATAATCAATTCGTCAAATGGTTAGACAGAGCGCTTGTTTACCTGATGCGAATATGCATATGCCAATGCCCTTTCTCGCCTCATTGTGGCATGTTGCTTGCTCATCAAGCGTGCTTCGATCTTCTCTTTGGATTGTTGACTGTCATTCCAGTTTTCTCCTCCCTAAAGAGCCATAAGTCAGATTTTTTTAACCATACGTTGGCATGGTTAAAACTCATTTATATATTCTCAAAAAAAAAAACTCATTTATATACTAACGAACGCTGATTCCTGCGGTTCTACACATTTGATATCATAGACGGACATAGGCACACACATAGAGAAAAAGATCAACACAATATTTATAGGCTCTTCACTTACAGATGATCTCAGTCTCTCCAACTCTTTCTCATGCTTCTGCTGTAGCTGCCGCTTAAGAGCTTGGTTCTCTTCTGACATTCTATTTCTCCTAGCACGAATCTGAGTCTGTACATGAGCCAGTGTTTGCATATAACGTAAAGTGGCAATGGATTGACGCTGAACAGACTGTCCATGTATCATCAATTTCAGTCTGACCAATCCTTTTAATGCCCTCAGAGCCCTTCTAGCCTGCAAAGTGATATGTGTGGTCATTAGAACTCCATAATCACCCCCAAAAAATGACTCATAAATTTGTTCCATGAAGCGTCTTGCGTGAAATAAACTAAAGGTCAAATTTACATGACATTTTATGAACAATTACCAATCATCCAAAAATTTAATGGTTCAAATAAAAGATGCACGGTTAAAGAGGGACAATTTCCCAAAAAACATAAGAGAGTGGCTGCAGGGTCAGTTGAATTATTTTGCTATGTGCCCTGTGGTGCCATTATGCCTAAATTGATATGATGAACTTGAGGAACAAATATAATCACAATTTATGAGGTAGACTAACCATATGTCCTCTGAAAGCTGTTTGGATCCTGATAGCTGCCACTTCCTCCTTTGTTTTGCTAGATGTCAGGCGAACAACCTCAGCAGCAGCTTGAGCAGACGCCACTGCTGCCTCCGCTGCAACTGCAGTTGCCAGTGCTACAGAGTATGCATGCTTGCTTTGTTCATTCTCTGCTCCCGAAAACTTGACATTTCCTTGGTAGGAAGGTCCTGAAACGGAAGTGCCAGATAAAGGTGGATTCTGATCTGAGCCCTTCTGTTTTCCAAACCATTTTTTCTTGGGCTTGTGCTGTTTCTGTGGACAAAAGAACGACAAAACAAATTAAAAAACTCACCTTGTGTCACATAACCATGAGAAACTAAATACAAGGTGAACTGTATTGAGGTCAAATAATAACCTGTTCCGTCTTTTCCTTGGACTCGGTGCTGAGAGCTTTCTTTACTTTGGAAAACCAGCTTCCTTTCTTCCCCATTTTTCCCGACTAATAAATACAAAGAAACATAAACCAAAATTAAGCGCAGATTTCAAATCAAAAAAAAAAATTACGAGCAGATCATAGTTAGAAAGAGAGTATTGAAATGCATATAATACCGGAAACACAATTAAAACAACTCAATGTAAAATCTGAGGGAAAATCACATACTTACCAAAAATCTTAACCACTATACTCAATTTTCCGGTAAAACAGATACTTAATTAAAACTGTACAAGCAGATCTAGAACAAGACAGCCACAGAGTGATCTGATTCTGATGTCCAACATAATCCTCATCCATTAAACCAAGCAATTAAAGAAGATAAAATGAACAAAAACAAATAACTAAATCCTTCAAAAGGCCTAATATTCACACTGACAGCGCATTTTTCACACTAATTGAAAAACAAGTTGTCAAATTGGAAAACCCCATTTCAAAAAACTGTTCCTTTTTCCAATCGCACACAAAACCATGGTCTAGTTCATTAACTATGTAACGCTCACTCCAAAAAAACAAGAGATAGGGGTAGGGAGCAAATGTACCGGCGGTGAGTAAGGACCAGATCTGTCCAAGCTTGAAGACGCAATTTGAGAGGGGAGGAGGGAAGCGCAGATCTGGGTGAAAGGGCAAACTTGAATTGGAGAGAAAGGAATGAATAAATGTAATTTAAAAAAAACGGCAGCAGGTTGGTTGGGGTCTGATGGAGCGTTTTGGATTGAAAAAAGACCTGTGGAAAACTGGAAATGGGATCTGGTTGGAACTCCTCAAGTTGCTTGTGAGTGTGATTTAAGGAAGTTGGTGTTTTTGGGATTAAAATTAGACTACTGAAAAAGGAAATCATTCCAGTGTGGCCGCTAAAATACATCAAAAATGTCATCAGGTGTTGATGGAATTCATTTCCTCTGCAGCCAAGCTAATTACATTCTTTCGAAACCACGTAATTTTGATAAAATAATATTAAAACTATATCGTTTCATTAATATAACCCCTAAATTGATAACTGAACCATTTTTCAAACTACGTAATTTCGGCTTAAAACACATTAAACTGCACCGTTTACTCTAATTGCTGTAAATAAATTGGCTGCACCAAATTTTATTCCGTGTTGATGGTTATCTTGATCAAAGTTTTTCTCTTCATTTTCTATAAATAGTAAATAAATTAAATATGTTTTATTAAAGTGATGTCTGGCGATCAACCAATGTGAGAGTGACACGTTATCTTGCGGAGATTGTTTATTGCTGGATCAGGATTCAGGGTGGTGACGTTATTGAAAAAATGTAGCCGGATAAGAGTAAGGAGTGTGAACAATAAATAATAGTTTTCTCACCTACTTTGCCATAAATTGAACAAGCATAAATAAAGATATACAGAAGAATTTTCAATTTTGCTTATTCTGTGGAATTATACCTTTTCTATGTAAAATACTTTACAAATATCACATTTGATAAAAATTATGATTTCAAATACTACAACTGGAGTCAGAAAACATACAGCTTGTTTAAAACAGCAGCACCTGAAGTTGGTTAGCCCAAATGCTTGCTGGACATATTATTTCTTCAAATTAATACAAAACTAGTGTATCACTTCACAGATGAAAAGAAATGAATATAAAACCACACAGGATGCATAAACTCATTAACATGAGTAGCGTCTGGATACTGTTGTCTAAACTACATCAGTTCAAACTGTTTCTGCTGTATGACATTAGATATTCTTAAATGCGGACTCCTGAGTCACTTTCTGAGGGGTCAACCTGGCCACAAGAGCTTTGTTGTGGCAGTGGTCTGGATCTACATAATAATATTCTCCATTGGCCATGAACGATACATACGGCCTTTGCGTTTCTGCAATGCGAATATCAGAAAACTTGAGTGTCTTTGGGGTATAAGTCGCCAACCAAGTCATCATTTCCACCTCAAAGGTGTCTGAACCAGGCTGCCACCTCAGTTTGTGAACATAAGGACTGACAAACCAGTGAAGGGCACCAGTCGTAGTTGCACTGAAGAAAATCACAGATGCTGCAACTGCCCCCTTTAGAATTACATTCAGATCGGGAGAAGTCATGAAAGTTATAACAGGGCCAAGCGACACTGAGAGGCAGCAAGTAGAGAGTGATAGCATTTTCACTTTCTTAATGGTAGATGATATTGGACCATAATAAACCACTCCTGTTTCCTTCTCACCTTCATTGCGTTCTGCATCTTTGCGTGGCCCAATACTAAGCTTACCATCATCTTCAGTATGTGAAGCATGCGATGCCCATCTTTTCTGAAATATAGGCAACTTGGTGGTTGATATAAAATTTGTGTTCACCTTTGGAGTGTTAGCATATGTTCCGATCCAGCGAGGGTGGATACCTGACCAATAACAAAGCATATTATGCACTATTATACTGATCACGGCTATACTAACTACACTCAACTATTACCAGTACCGAAAGTTGATGTGAAACAAAATTGATGCTAGATACAGGCAAGTATAATACTGATGCTCACTTGAAATAATCCTTAAATTGGTAGCATTACAATTATTATTAATATACGCCAATGACTGAAGACACATCTGTAACTGTAAGTACCAACTCCTCAAAATATTTGCTGTGAGGATTGAAATTCATTAGCTAGCATGTATCCACCATTCCACCTAACAGATAAGATGCACCATTTATTTTTTGGCTACGTATGTTCAAGACATGAAGCCCTCTAACATTATCCCAGTTGAATGGTTTGTTATGATAAAAGAAGGAAAATAATTAATTTGATTTGGTTGATTATTTGCCAGAAGTTGGAGGTTTCCGCTGGCCATTCCAAACTCAACACAATGCCTTGATCATATTTAAGTGTGATATACGCAACATGTTAAGACATACTTTATCAAGTGAGCGAGGAAGATGCCAAAAAACTGCTTAATAGATAGATAAAGGAACAAACACTGTTCAATAGTCTATATAATCCTGAATACAAAAAGTAGAGATATATATGTACACAAACAGGTATTAACGGAGACGGACCAGATACTAGTTAGTAGCAAGCGGAAACCACAGTTGTATATATGAGGGCGGGGCTAACATAAACTAAATGTTCAAACACTGAAATGGTATTTGGTCATGAATGTTCTCCAGGCATACAAACTACATCATAAAAAGTTGTAAACAAACTGAGGCATCGAAAAACATCACAGAAAGGCAATAAGTTTTACATAGGCGGATGTCCTGAATCATACACCAAATACAAGTACTGAAAATGAAAATGAAGCAACAGCAGATGAGTAGTGCTCAGATTGGGGGCACTATTGGTAGCTTAATTTTAACAATCATGAGTAGATGGGAGTGCCTATCGCAGTAACAGGAAAATGAGTAACCTGATCTGAAGCTGGTGGAGGGCGCCACATAGGTAGTAGCACATCGCGATCGGAGAAGACGAAGAACAGCGGCTCTCGACATTTCGCAACCACGATTCTGCTGTAAGGCTTTGACAAATGAAATCAAACACTACCCTTGCTGCCAGGGTTTTAGGGTTTTATGTTTAAGAACTTATTTAATTGTTTCAGAACATCATAGGGCATTTGGTCTAGTGGTATGATTCTCGCTTAGGGTGCGAGAGGTCCCGAGTTCAATTCTCGGAATGCCCCACATTTACATTTTTACAGATTTATCCTATTTATGTAATGTATGAATAGTATAGGGGATAAACAGTAATATAGATAATTATGTTTTCACCCCGGACAAACCTCATAATGTAGAAAAGAGCCCTGACAAACATACGCACCGAACGTTAAAATTTAGGGCTTTCGTGCTCCTCCTCCGACCGATCGGCATCAGGTAAAACACTTCCTCTGCTCTATATATTCCATTTTTTATATGCCAAGCTAGTTGCTTACTCTTGCACTACATCGATTTAACTACTCATTTCAATTTACTTGTTACTTTGTCAAAGTGTTTCGATTAGGTATAATGGAGAATTCAGCTGCTACACAGCTTCCTGAAGTGGATGCATTGCCTGATGGATTTGTGGAAAGCTCAACTGAAGCACCGGCTCCTCTTACTCCAGATTCTGAACAAGAGAAGCTGTGTGTTGACTACAAACAAGATGATTGTTTCACACCGGAAACTGCATCTGTGCTACTTGAAGATTCAATTCCAGATGCATCAAAGCAGATAGGAGATGGCACAACTGATGGGGTTGATAGGTCCAGTTCTGTTTCCTGTGATCTGCTGAATGAGGAAATGGAACAAAATCTGAAGATAGATTCAGAAAGAGGTCAATATGTACATAAAATGGTTTCATTAGACTTAGTTAATATAAAAAGGGCTATTGCAATATATATAACAATTAGTAATTCAAGCATCTTCATTTTGAAGTAGAACTTATAGTTCATTTCTTACATTTTGCTGTATGTTCCATAAGCAGTCTTATTAGTCTCATTCTACAGCCACTGCATAGCCTTGCTTATTTTAGAATTTGACTAAGCTGCTAAATATACGAACAACGGGCCTTTGGTATTGCATTTTGAATATGTTTGTACTAAATGCTATCCATCGTTTATTAACTGCAGCTACTTGTGAAGTCTCCGACCCAAGGCCACCACAATCTTCGCACGTTCCTCCTCCTCCAAGTCTTAGTGACAATCAGAAAGACAAAAAAACTGTAACTGAAATTTTATTTATCCTTTTATTTGTAGTTTTATGTAGTTTGTCTTCCATTACTTAGACTATTCTTCTACTTAAGCTTCAAAGTACTTTGGAACTCATCACACACTCATCTGTTCATGAGGTTCAGTTTTGCTTCTGTTACAGGGGGTTACTGAAATAAAACCAAAAGGTGCAAAGCGTGCTGCTAAGTCAGAGAAGGAGTTTTTAGAATTCACTTTGAGATACCAGCAAGTTCTCGCTGAAAGAGACTCCGGTAGGTTTTTTTTCTTTCCTTTGGCACTGAAACTATGAATATCGCATGGTCAAAGGTTGTTTTATACATCTAATCTCCATTGTAGACTTTGCTTCATATTCGTTCACTTCCATGAGCCGTGCTTTATCTTATCGTAAGCAAGATAAAATATATGAATAAATTAATTGAATACTTGAAATGTGCTGTGCATTGTTGTGTCAATTAGTTTATAATGGAATTATTCAGTGACAATATTCTGTTGTTATATTGTTTTAGCTGTTACTGTCCGGGACAGGCTTGAGTCACTGTGCAGGGAATTGCAACGCCAAAACAAATTGTTGATGGTAATTCCTTCTTTGTGTGTCTTTTCCTATCCAGCCTACAGTTAACTATTATCTGAAACCGAGTGTAGTATGATTCCTTAGTTTTTGCTATTCTAATAAAGGTAGAATGCTATTATGGAAGATTGAATATACAAAGAATGATATAGAAATGTACGCCATAGTTATTTGTGCTGAAATGCTGGGACTTGCAGGGCATTTTCTGTTGCTATGTTCCTCCCTCTTTTGTTTTTTTCTTCAGAAGACCCTTGTAGCTCTCTTTCTGTATTTCATTTCCTTTGCTGCCTAATCCATCATTTCTCCATTTTTGCTCCTTTTTTTTTCATTTTGTAGGATGAATGCAAACGAGTTTCTAGTGAGGGGCAGAATCTGAGATTAGATCTTTCTACCAAGTTCCAAGATGCAATCAAGGTATGATTACCCGTCGCAGTAGCTCAGGTTCTTACCGTTTTTTTTCTTCCAAAGATATAATTTGCTTAATGCTTTCAATGATTTCATCTCTGTAGTTTGCAGATTGATATTTCTACTTTAGCTTCTTTAGGACATTATCCATCCATCTACGAATTCGACAATTATGTCGACATTCACTTGTCAAGTTCATCATGCATACATATTTTTGTACTTATGGTTTGGTTCCTAGGATGTTGGTGTGAAATTGGATGAACAAAAGGAAGAATGCATCACCCAGCTTAAGGAGAATGAAATGTAAGTTAAAGTACTCTATTACCATCATGATATATTTTGTTTATCAAAACCATATAGTCAAGTTTCCATCCTCAATTACAGTTCGTCGAACTGCATAGAGTTTATTCTATAATTAAGTTATAACCCCGTTTTCTTTAATACTAGCACAGAGAAGATTATTGTGACTATTAAATTAAATTTCATATTTGATTTGTCTTTTTAGAACACTGTATTTTTCTTTTTATCTATAGCTGGGAAGATAACTGTCTACTGATTCCAAAACAGTTTGATATATCAAAAGTCAAAACTAGGGCATCCACGTGCAATAGATGCGGGCGAATTGCAAAAGGCACTTATTCCTTCTGAAGAGATTCTTATTGATTTATTGGTAGAGTTTTAAGTTGATGGTTTGAAATGCATAGAAGCAAGTGTAATTCTCTTGTGGCTTGGGTTGAAATTCTTACCCGTGTGCATGGGATGTGCCCTTCTTTTGGCACCTTGATGTATGAGAGAACAATTTACATTAAATACATTACCCGTCAAAATGCTTTCTTCGAAACTTATATCCTCTCATAAAGTAGGAGCCTTGGTAGTGAAATCCGCTGATTATAATTATGTATATAAAAGTTTCAATTTCAAGGCATTTTCAGATTAAAAAAGTTGAGTGAACCGTTAATCTTTTATATTGCCATAGTTAAACATGTAGATTATTATTCTTATATTATATACCAATCCTATAGTCTTCCACCATCACTTTAACAACAAGTTTTATCATTGTCAGGCTAAGAAACAAGTTAAAGCAGCTTTGTGATCAATATACTCTTGCAGAGCAGCAATTTAGTCAGAAGGTTTGTAGTTCAAAGTTCCAGTAACTGTACATTTATGTCATGGTTTATCGAATACAATGATCTGCACCGCACAGTATCATATCATGCATGTTTTTGTACATGCAGATAAAACAAAAAGATCTTGAACTTCAGATAGCTGATCTTAAACTTAAGCAGCAAGAGGAAAAAGTAGTCCATGAACGGTCTCAGATGAAATTATATGCGGAACAAGTGTCTCAGCTGTTGGCGACTGAAAAGAGTTTGCGCATGCAGCTAACTGCTGATAATGAAAAATTTCAGCAATTCCAGGTTTTGATTATTACCTGATAGTTACACTGGATATCTTTATAATCGAGCTTTAGGCATTGCTTGTAGGAAATTTGCAATTGCAGAAGAAAAGCCCGTATTTAATCTCATTCAGTAAATCTTCATCATGCATAGTCTGTTTCATTTTGTGCAAGTCTTGGGCTTCACTGAATCATGCTAGAGATGGTTATCTATTAGACCAAATGCTGAGTCAGCCTGTTGTTCTACAGGATGCACTGGTGAAGAGCAATGAGGTATTTGAGACTTTTAAGCAAGAGATTGAAAAGGTAATTAGAGTTAGCGTTATTACTTAGGTGTATTTAACGTGTGAATGGGAGATCTTCCTGTCACTGATAACAACCATTTGTGCAAAAGTAGATGGGAAAATCCATAAAAGACCTGAGGAAGGAAAATACTTTCTTGAAGGGAAAATGTGAGAAGACAGATGTTACTCTTATTCAACTTGTTGAAGAGGTATTTTTTTCCCGATCCCAAAAGATTTCTGACATTGACTTTTATTGGATGAGGTTCAGTGAGTTCATCTCATTTAGTTTCTTCGCTACTTAGCAGCGCATACTTATTAGTATGATTGTAGTGAGTAGTGAGGATGACCATGGTCTCAATCATGACTAATGGATTAGCGCGTAGGGTCATTTGAATTAATCTATACTATTTTCTTGTCATGTGCGGTAATATCAGTACAACATTGGAAACGGTCATGCCTTTCCCATCAATCACTCATCATTACAAATATTGGCCACTAGAATTGGAAAAATACTTGTTTTTTTAAGCCTTGTATCCTCTTTCCTTTAACAGCGGGAACGGATGAAGAAACAACTGGAGAAGGCTAAGAACCAAAAAGAGAAGCTTGAATCACTATGCAGGACTCTTCAGGCTGAGAGAAAAAACAATTCAACTGGAAGTAACAGTGTGGAGCTGCTTGGTCAGTGAGATCAATTTTCTGACTTTATTTGCCAATTCATTAGATTTTTGCCCTTCTCTTGATTGATGCTTCACTGTTATATCCACTCTTGCAATGCTATACAATACTATACAACGTGGATATGTAGTTTAGGATCACGATGTTGGACTTGCGGGTAAAAAAGTTTGTACTAGTATTCAGCGATTGTAAATTATGCGGTACGATTATGCGTTCATCTTTCTCGAGCTGTGTTGAATTGTCAGCCTATATGTTGAACTTGTTCAAATTTTAGTGGCACCAAACTAGAAAATGTATCCCAAAACCGTAGTTATAATACGTGTAGGATATATTGTGGGACAATGTTGAATGTCCTCCGTCAATAGTTTCTGCTAATTGCTCAGGCAGACTTAAAAGTTCATGGGAATCATGTTTAAACGACCGAAACTGCTTTCATTTTCTGGGAATTTGAGGAATATTACATTGATTGAGAGAATAAAGCTATCAGTAGCTTGACAGCTCATTTAAGTTCCTAGCCTGTTGCAGTTCAAACTATCAAATTGACCGAAACAATATTTTACAAGTGTGTAACTATTTGTACCTATTAAAACTAAGAATATTACAAGTATTACCATAATACTACAATTACATTACAACAACCCTAAAGGACCATGCTAAACCCTATCAATCTAGTACTGTTACAGCATTTCAGCTTTGCTTCACAAACAAATAGTTTGAGGGGAATTGGCTTTTGCTTTTTCGCGACCACTACAATTAAGGGATATTTCTCGGTTCCATAAGTCACAAATCACGTGCTATTGCTGTCTGGGAGATGAGGCATCAAGCTGCTGTTCAAGTTGTTGCCAAATATTGATCCAGCATTGACACTTGGAGCAGCTGTAGTTTCGAGAGGTTGACGATCCAAGATAGATGAGGATGACACCCCGTTGGACAATGGAATGGGGCAGCCAGCCAGCAAAGGGGCAGTTCGCATGAGACGGCCATCCCATAAACTCCTTATGGGAAGACTTTCCCGGCCCAAAAATTTGTCTTGTTGACTGGAAGGTTTAACATCAAAAAGTGGGTCACTTGATTGGGAAAATTGAGTGAACTTATTCTCAGTAATTGAGTGAGTGTTGGGATGTGGCTCTGGCGCAGTTGAAGAAGGAATAAGAACCTTTCCGAATAATTTAAATTTGACCCGTTTTTCTTGCTTCTCAGGACCCACCGAATTTGTTGTCTGGTTTCTGGAAATATGACTGTTCTGTTTGAAGTAAGGGGCGTCAGAAGCTGAACAATTGGAATTCAAGCTGTTACACTTCTGTATGTAGCCTCTCTGAGGAACGCTGGCATAGGGTGGCAAACTGTTCGCTGAATCTGAATTTGAACCTCTAGAGATTGTTGAATCCTCGAAATTTAAGTTCCAAGCAGACCCACTACTTTCTCTTTTCCTGAATTTTTTTGAAACATAAAACTGGTCAGATGTTGCCTGATGCAATAAGTGATTCCCCACGCACGGAGGTCTCTGAAAATGTCCCTGCGTTTCCCCAAACGAAATTTTTGCAAAAGAACCCTTGGAAGTGGGAAAAGAAGCGGTATATCGCGGAGTGGAGTTTGACAATCCATACGAAGTATTATGGACCGAGTAGTCTTGAGAAGTTTCATCCCTCACTGAACCTTCTGACGTATATATTAGACTAGGGACACCAGCGGTACACCCAACAAGTGGTCGTCTGTCAGCAGACCCTAGGGAAGGAGCCTTGCGTGTCTCACGATCCTCAATAAAGTAAGTAACATTGTTCGGACCACTACCATTTGGGGTTCCATTTCCCCCACCGTGACTGTGAATCAATGAAGGTACCATTGAACCTCTCTCTGTTTCAACTTGTGCAGAAGCTTTATAGTAAGGTGCAGTGAATGACAGAGATGGAGAAATGACAACCGACTGAATGGCTGCCTCAGAAACTTCACAAAGATAAGCCTGTTTACTAGTATTATTTGACATGGCTGGCTTGTTCCACACACATACTGGATCATGATTCGAAACAGATTTATCCACCAACTTTCCTCCAAGTTTTAGATCAGCAGAAGGCACTTTGAAGTTCCTCTCCTTGTCTTTTGATTTATCATGGCAGGCATTCAACTGCATACCTGCATCGGGAGATAGCAAATCAACATTGCTCATAACTGACACAGATAATGACATGTCTTCATCTATCCTTCGACTCACCTCATAATTTCCAGTATCAGATACAGCTTCCGAAGTAGATTTGAGAGCAGGAGTGCCGTCTCCAATGCTATAATTGATTACAGACTGCTGTTCATGGTCATTATCAGGATGTATTATATCCAGACCGAGACTCTTACGGGCTTTACTATAGAAAGACTTGCATTGATCCATAGACTTCGTCCTAATACATCTCGAAACCATACAAAAGTCCTTACCGTAGGACTTCACAGCACGTACAAATACAGACTTCTCCCTGTCATTCCAGTAACCAACATCAAGTTCACATGAGCTTTCATCGGAACACGTCTCTTCGTCATCAATTTGTATATCCTCAGGAATGGAATAGGGCTTACTAATGATGCTGAATGCCTTGGGAGTTTCATTGCAATGCCCCTCTCCCTGGTTAACAGAGCCGGTGATGCATGAACTTATGGCATCTGATGACGCCGAACCACATGCACCAGTGTCATTACCAGCAGATCGAATTTCCTTCTCAGCAAATCCAGTAATACTGGGACTATCCAGAAAAACACCATCCTTCTTTAGAGTTCTAGTTCGACCTACGCCATGCAAAAGAAACCCAGAAAAATTGCGCTTCTTGTTCTCTTCTTTATTCTCACTTTGTCTTGCAACTAATTCTGAAGCTGCACCTAGTATGTCCAGAGAAGCAGTATCCATAATCATGTCCCACTTTTTCGCTGGTGTGACCAGATATGTATTATTGGACAAAGACTTCACTAGCTTTCTCCTGTCTTGTCGCTTAAATGTTTTCATAAAACTCCATGACTTGTGGTTCTTATAATAAAATTCAACACAGTCAGCTATTGTCTTGTGATCGAGAAAAGAAGCTATGTTCTTGAAGTCTTTACCATGGGACGCTAGCTTATCCATGAAGATACTTCTTTCTTCTGATGTCCATGCATTAACTATGGATTTTTCCTTCTCGGCAGCACATGGATCTTCAACAAGCCCATTCCTGGAAAGGAATCTAGATGTTCTTCTCTCATCATCATCCAGAATAAGAGAAGGCATCTTCAAAACACTTTCGCATAGCTTTGTATGAGAAATAGACAGAAGTTTCTCCATGTCCAGATTTGATCTCTTAGCTGCACATAAAAATTCAGCCACGTGAGATGCATGTTTGGAACAAAGACAACTAGAGAAAGTACGGAATATCAGTGGCCTAACCATGTAAAGATTTCGTGCGAAATGAAGGACGAATATTCTGGGATGTCCGAGAAAATATCTCCAACTGCTTTTGAGCTTTCGAGCGGTGATTACGAACTGCATTCATGTCATCCTTCCAGATGCTGTGGAGTGCTCTCCACTTAAGGGCGACTGCTTGCTCCTTGAATCGAAGAACCTTCTTCTTCCTAACAATTAGCTCTCGAAGAAACAAATCTTTAGAGCACCCATCAGTATTACTGTGTTCAATTGTTTCAGCCACAGGAAAGTCAATGTTAAAATCTTGAGAAGTTTTGTTTGCATATTCCCTGTTGGAAGCCCATATAGAACCAATTAATCTTTCAACGACCGCCATACGACACCCACTGTCGGATGAAAAGAGGCTACTGTCATTGCTCCCTACAAAACCATTGACACAAGCATTACTCATCTCCCCTGCATGAGACGTAATCTTGGAGGTTTTCTGAACTTCATGTGGAAAATGATTAGCATCTGAGTAGAAAAAACGATCACCATTATTTGTCATGCTATTTTCTGCATATGGCTCTGTAAAAGGTGACAGTTCTACCAATTTCGATGTTACTGTCCCTGGACTATCCATATCAGCTTTCAATCCTTCTGAGTTACCATTATCAACTGGTAGTTTCACAACGAATACTTCTGTAGATGCATGTAACGGCAAAGCAGGTTTGTGTGACATTTCTGAAGCATCTTGTTGGGCTTTACCTGATGTTTTGGTGAGCTCAGTAGCCAGAACATCTAATGCTGGACATCCGTCCCCAGGTTCATTATTAATAGACTTGAGTTCATTCTCAAGTAAATCCACTTGGGATTCTGTCATGTCTATTGCTTTCAAAATTTCCGATTTCAGCAACATCAACTTGCTCATGACAGAACAGCTTGTGGAACTAAAATCTTCTGAACACGGATTGTCAGAGTTTATCATTTCAATCAGTGACGGGACAGCACGGGTGATGATGCTTAAATCCAATATCTCAAGATTGAAAGGAGTGCTCTCAAGATGCTTTTGACTTTCAGAAACCAATGTGTGAGCAATACCATTCTCATCATCAACCACTGATGCTTTTCTGAATGGCTTATCCACTGATCCTGTAAGAAATAAGTGAACATGGAATAAATCAGACTAACATGAGAAAATCAAGAATTAAATAACTGATGGATGAGATGCATTGGAAATATGGTGAACTATATTGAACGAAATAACTTAAATGAGCTTTGGAAAAGCATATATCAAACTATACATGGAGTTTATCATACTTCTAACCAAAACACTGGTTGTGTTGTCACAATACACTAAAGGATAGTAACATGATGTGCAACAGTGATGTGGCGTGTGATGCAAAGATGATCCCTACTTTCACTAAAGAACTCCATAGTTTGAGATGATATGAGTTGCAACTGATAAGGGATGTAATTCGTCGATCACACGTCAATCCAAAAACTTTGAACCCTTCCAGCTTGATTAAATAATTGTAACATCATGTGCACTAATCTTGAATTGCTACACAGCCAACTATATCTCTATCTAGATGACAGAGAGAAACAAAATAGTTCATCATTTTCTGTAATTTGTTAGCCAGTTAAGCTCTTCCCTGGCCCAACAATTCTATTGGGTAGCTCAGATAATCCTGTTTCATCAAACTATTTCTGTGCATAGAGTATATAAAAATTATCATACCAGCAATGATGCAGACATTTTAAAGTTTGACTGCCCCCGGTATCTTTAATTTCAATATTCAACACATCTTTTATCAAGTAAGCAATAGGCTGAGAAGGCAGATTATAATAAACAAGTGGATGACATGTGTATGCACGTTGATTGTAGGATGTTTGTTACTGTTCATACTGCACTAAGCAAGCAGCACATGCAGGTGAAACAATAGATGACTACCACACTTGATATTCAAATACAAACGGCCGATATCTGAAATAGACCTATTCTTGCATAACACTACGGGCAATCGCCAATCCTACTCGTGCTGATTCCTCAATTTAGCAACGCAGCTTATTAAGTCACTGAAAAGTTATAATCAAATAAAAATAGAAATTGCTACCAATTATTGTGTTTAAACTGCTACAAAAATACCTGGAAAGGAACTACAAGCAGCAGATGACGGCGTAGCAGGAGAAGCACAATCAGATACTGGTGCTGATATGCAACTGATAGTCTCACTTTTGTTAGGCTCATCATCAGTACCTGATGATTTCTTTTCAAATTTTGCCAGACCTTCACCCCATCGCAGCCTAGGCCTCTTCCAAGGAGACATCTCCTCAGACGGAGTAGTGGGAGTCACACAGGCAATGGTGTCCTCTGAAGCAGATGGACAGAAATTCAAATTCTGTTTAGGTAACTCAACCCTTGAATTGCTGAAATCCACCGACATACTCTTTGAGCTACTAGAACGACTTAACCCTGATTCACGTGAGGACAAGCTCCCAGTGCGCATCCATCGAATAGGTTTACAGTCAAGGCCCGCTGAGTAATCATCAGTATCACGGTAGATTCTTTCAGCAACCTTTTGACCAATCTTCCCTTCAAATATTCTCCCCTCTGAGACACTGTTCGGTTCTTGACAAGGCACTCCAACTGGATCACTGCAAGATGCATTGCACGACCTCTCTGCTAGTACGTTAGCTGAACCGTCAAGTGTTAAATCCTTAGGGTTACCAAACACTCGACTATTTATGTTGCAGTTTTCACCAAAAGCTGATGAACAACACAACTTTTTGAACTGCAATACACTAGGATCTTTAGAGATCTTTTCAGATGGCTGAGAAAGCTGACGGTCCAGATTTACGCCCTTGAGTAAGACCCCATACTCATCAGCTAAAATCAAAGAAACCCATATTATAACAAAAATTATCATGACGAACTGATAACCGCCTCATGAATATTAGAGACACTAGTTCTCACAGAACTGAGTAAACACTAAAAGAGGACAAATTCACCCAATTTCATCGTGCTTCAACATTGTACGGATATAGAATAGTTTGGGAATGATCATTATAGCAAACAAGATGGGACGTGGGAGAATAATAATGAAATAGATCATCAGAAGCGTGAAACCCCTCAAGATTACAGTTCAACATCAAGAAATGAGCTTTAAAACAAGCACAGGCGTGAAGGAGGAGTTAGGTCCTCCACAAAACTAGTGTTACTGTGATCCTATCGGCACTTTAAATCTAATATTTTTTTTTTATCTTTCAAAGAGAAATGCTATTTTCTTTACAACTGGAAAAACATGATAGCAAATGAAAGAAGCCAACACAAATGACATGTACAAGAATCAAATGCAATACAACAACACCAACTACCATAATCACAAAGACGAAATGAAACCTCACCAGGTCTCTTACGGACTTCGGCAGAGCCGCAGCGAGTCAGCTCCCGCAAGTCCTCAGAGCTGGTCACAGAGGCGACTGATTCAGACCTCCCTTCCTTCCTCGCCTTGAAATAATCCTTCCGATCCCATGGCAGAGGTTCAAAAGGCATCTATCTAATCCCGACTACAGCCGCTCAATCGCATCGGCAGAATCCAAAACACAATTCCTAAATCCTCAACACAAATCAATCAGGAATTCACAGCAGTATGACTGATTTTACAGCTCCTGTGAACCTTTTCTACTGTTCTAAAACCAAACGGAGGCGCAAACTCGATGAGCGAGAAGAAGATGTAAATGGGATCCGGCGAGAGATTTGAGCTCCGACAATC
The DNA here is from genome assembly GCA_033675395.1 of Rhodiola chrysanthemifolia. Classification (NCBI taxonomy): domain Eukaryota; kingdom Viridiplantae; phylum Streptophyta; class Magnoliopsida; order Saxifragales; family Crassulaceae; genus Rhodiola; species Rhodiola chrysanthemifolia. Next base: position 8,152,618 of record CM066206.1, read on the forward strand.
GAATGCAAACGTTGAGGATTGAGTTCTCTACCGGAGATTTAGAGTTAAGCAGCATGAAGAGGAGAAGCAGGCGCGGCGGCGGTTCAAGTGAGAAGGCTTGTTCAGCGATGTTGCAGGAAGAAAACAGAAAATGGGAAATAATAAAGTTGAGAAGAGAGTTGACGTATTTCAACTCTTTCCTTAACCATATTGTATACATCATTTCACGTCCGCTTTATTTTATTTTTGTATTTAGGGAAAAACACAAAAAGGATAAACTACAACCGTTTCCAACTTTTTGTATGAACTATAAAAAAAATTTAAAATGTGTGTGAACTATATAAAAATTTTCCAACAGTAAAACCTTAACTTATTATCAAAAGTTTTTCAAATGTGTCGTTTCAATTTGACTGCCTTCCATACAGGTATAATTTTTCGCAATTTCAACACTAGTTTAATTCATCAAATATCGTCACTCGGAATGTATATTTATCACAAATGTTGTTCCAGATATGATTTGTGAATATCTCAACATCTCTCTACAAATATTTATATGTCAATTGAGCTCCAGGTACATTTTTTTCTTTTGACAAACAGTTTTCTTATTGCAAAAGAAGGTGAATTGACAATTCGAATAATTGGAGAACATGCACGACGCATATGTCATCAGGAGAAGTCACAATCATTTGTAATAATCTCAATGAAGTTGTATCAATCAAGTGCAGAAGAATTTGAAATATGTATTTATCTGCCTGTTAGATGACCAAACTTTATATTTAGTTTCGAGTTACTCCCTCGACCATATGAGTGCGGTTCATCTATTCTTTTTTGGTCGTTCGCAGATGATAGTAATGCATACTATTGTGTTAATAGTGCATATTAAAAAAAATCAATATTGAATTCCGTTAAATTATTTAGGTTTTACCCATTTTGGAAAAATTAAATATAGTTCGCACCCATTTTAGAAATTTTAATAGTTCGGACAAAAAGTTAGAAAACTTTTATATAGTTCGCACCCATTTTGGAAATTTTAATATTTCGAACAAAAAGTTAGAAAAATCTTATATAGTACGCACCTATTTTGGAAATTTTAATAGTACGGACAAAAAGTTAGAAACAGGCAGTAGTTCGATACCCATTTTTGTACTTTTCCCTTGTATTTATGTATATCTAAGAGTATCGTTGACCATGACCCAAAAACATATCATCCCTCTTTCTCATATTGTCATGTCTCGCGACTATTTTGATCAAGTGCACACCACTCATGACCAAATAAAAAGTTCATGATCATACTCTCTCATCGATACATAAATTGTAGCTCATAAATATTAAGATTAATAAAAAATATATAAAAGTGTATTTCGTTTTATAGAGCTCAAAAAATTATGAATAATGGTAATTATTTTGATTTTTTTACTTTGTATTTTAGAAGATATATTCGTTGCAAGATCAAAATATAAACTGAACAGTTTCTTACACAGGACACGTATCGCGTTGCAATTGGTTCACGGCTCATGACCAAATCTAATTTTTGGTCATGAGATGATCTTTTTTCAAGTTCATCATCTCATGACCTTTTCTATGATTAGTTTAGTCAAAATGGGGATCCATGTTTTTTTGTATTCATCTCTCATGACCGTTTCTTATGACTCAAAAAGTCATGGTAGAGATGCTCTTACACTACAAAATTTTGCACAAGTGTACGACACATTTATGTACGATGATGCAAGTCGTCGTACGAAATGTGCGACATATTTAACACGATAATACGACACTTTATTAATTTTGTCTCTTTCTGTACGACGCATTAACAACGTGTTTACGTCGCACTAAAAGTATGTATCGCACATGTGTCGTATAACATTGAAAAAAGTATGATGCATGTACGATGCCATTACGTCGCACATAACCCCCCCCCCCCAACTTAATTTCGGACTTTTATTGGGCTCAAAGGCCCAAAAAAAAACTCAATATGTTCTCTCTTTTCCTTACGAGCGGAGAAACCCTAAGTTATGTATCTCGGAGGCTGCTGCCGAGTGCGAGCGAATTGGAGACGAAGAGCAGTGGCGTACGAACCAAAAGAAGCCGAGTAACGGTTGTTTTAGAGGTCGGATAAGCGCATCTGGTGGTTTTTCCGACATTCGTGGGGCGGTGATTGCATTGTGGTTGTGGCGCACGCACTCTGCGGTGAGGTGCGTGGTGCTTGGCGGCAGGGGCTGGAGCGGCATGTTGTTCAGCAATCAAGGAGGTTTTCTGGGTATTTTTTTACCAAATTATATTATATGCTTTACTGCCATTCAGTATTAATCTATGCTAACTAGTTTAGTTTGGATTAATCATCGAACCAGCAATGGGATTTCTTCCGCAGGTAATCTGTACACTGTGCTAACTACATAATACACGTTTTTATAGATTTGCTTCTGTCTATATTCCATTTTTAAAACAACCGTTAATATTGTGGTGTACGTGAGGCGGCCTGATTTAAAGCAGTGAGGCGGCCTGATTTAAACTTTAAAGCTTAGCTTTCTTGTTTGATTTTTAGTAGAGATCATTCTTTGAGATAATATTGCAGTGTTTGGATTTCAATTTGAGAGTTTGATTAAACTGTGTTAGTTGGTGAACAGAAAGTGAGCCTACAACAGTTTTCAAAATCTTTATTTGTGGTCTGTTACAATTCAAGCTTACTTTTATGGGAATGTTTTAATCATTGCCTTCATGCGTTCCATGACAGACGTTTGTGGACAAGTTGATGCTTGGAGATGTGTGTTTTCTTGAGAATGTGAATGTCTCACCACAAGATGATGGTGAGGAGAATATTACCCTGCATAGTTACCAAGCTAGTGCTCTGTAGATGTTGTTCTTGATGGTGCTGCTAGAGGTATGTTCGAAGGATCTTGCGAAAGAGAAACTAAAGTGTAGGATCAAGTCAACCTTACCCAAGGAACTCTACTTTTGGTACCAGGTACAATAACATTTGTCATATGCTGTGTAATTACTGGATTTCACAATATTAACAAATATATTATTACTTTTAGATGTTGTTATGAAATTTAAGCAGCCTTTTGATATGCATGTATCAAACTGTTATTTCTTCTTGTGCCAAATAAAAAAACAGTATTGCGTGGTCGTCATTTAAAGAAGCATACGCTATCTTTATCATATCAGATTCAGATGTTACTTGTTATTATGCTTAAATGCTGACATTTTTTTTTCTTGTTTCAACTGAGATTTTGTAGTTTACATATGCAATTGTTTCTTTATGCATTGAATTGAAGTGAAATTGCTGGATTTGGATTATCTCTGTCGTTGATTTATGTTTCAATGACCTCTTCAGAGTATGCATAATGGAACTTCATATTTTGTTGTCTACTATTTAATGTTTTTCAACCACTAATGTATAATGTTTTGTTATTTAATAAATAAAGACTGCATATTTTTATGGACCACTAATGTCTAATGTTTTGTTATGTAATAATATAGTTGGTACCTGGTTCTCGCTTTCAGTCGGTTTCCACTATAGTTTGCGATTTTGTTAAATCCAGTTTAGAATCTCGTTTGGTTTCAAGGAGTCTGTTTATGTTTCATTTTGGGCATTTGTTGTTTTCATTTTACTTTATATTTTGTTTTCATTTTAGTTTCTATTTTTATGTGAAGGAAAAACATAAGAGATGTACTAAAAGAAGAGCTAATATACTTGGAGATGGCAGGATGCAAAAGCCCTTACCTCCAAGAGGTGTGGTAAGAGTGAGTGCTGTACTTGAAGCTGATTTCGAATTTTTTTGTAGTGTTTGTTGTTTACCTATTAATATAATCAGTTCAGTGTTCTTTACATATATGCTGTATTCTTTGGGATTTGTTATTGTTAGTGTTCTTTTCTATATGTTATATATCAGACAGAATCTCTTCATCTGTAACGGTAACAAGTGATCTTGGTGTGTTTCTTGATTTGGTATATGTTTAGTAAATGTATGCAGTGTTTTTTTTATTTTGATTGTATAATGATATCCATTGCAAGTTAACATGAGTGTAATTGCAAGGATCCGTCAAATTATTTAATTATACCTTATTTATCATATCAGATTCAGATGTTAATTGTTATTATGCTTAATTGTTACTTATGCTTAAATGCTGACATTTTTTTCCTTGTTTCAACTGAGATTTATGTTTCAGAGCTTCGGACTCTCCCAAGACACCATCGCTTCGGAATTTTATGAAGTTTTTTTTGGCGGTTTATTGAACTAGTTCCAATGTTACCTTTTGATGTTCAATGGTTGTAAATTTTATCAGCAACAGATTGTAAACTTCCTCATCAACGGTATCAAATTTGGTGTGCAAAATTTTGTAATATATTTTGCGATTTTATTTTAAATTTATATTATTTCCTAAATTTATTCATTTATATATTATATTATATTAATTAATTAATTAATAAATGTAATTGTAATTAATGAATAATTGTAATTTTAATTTCCGACGCATGTGTGTCTCACTGTCGTCGCACACTTATATACGATAGACGTACGATGCACTGGTATTTGTGACGCAAAGTCGTCGTATGACTGTCGTACAAAAAGTACGACGGAGCAGAGACGTTTGTGCGACGTCCTAATTTTTTTGACGCAAAATCGTCGTATATCTGTCGCAGATATGTATCGCAAAATCGTCGCACAATTCTTGCAACGGCGGTTTGTGCGACAAATAAAAAACGCATCGCATACCTGACGCATTACGACACATTTTCGACTGCTTTACGTCGAATTTTCGCTGTCGTACACTTGTGCAAAAATTTGTAGTGTTAGTATTAAAATGAATTTTCAATTTTTGTCAAGAAGGTGGTGGTCGAATTGGTTGAACACTTGCGATCAAGGCCTCAAGGGTTCGAACCCTACCGTGACATTTTCCTTTCCATAATTTTGTGGATGTGTGTTTTCGATCCGCTTACGTGTGGATGTGTTGTTCTCCCTCGTGGAGGTGTTCTTCGTCCCGCCTCGGCGCGGACGTGTTGCCTTAAGTCCTGTGCTTCAGTGGACGATTCAAATATCACTCCGGGTGGATGCCTTGTGTGGCTCGTGCTCTAAGTGACATATCCTCATATGTGCCCGAGTTAAAAAGTACTCATGTAATATGTTTAAGATGTATTCGAGTAATGCTTGATGTCAATAAAAAAAATGAATTGTCAATTTCTTGAATATTCCTATAAATTGCATTTATATTTATTTATTTTTCACTTAATGCACGCTTGTTACTGTAATATGTTTTGTCATGCTGTTGATTTCGTGCAAAACACACTTGACACTACATGACTGTTATAATAGCCAAACATGGTTTAATGTAAAACACTGGTTGAGCGCTCCACCCGGGCATGAGGATCCCGAGTTCAAGTCCCTATCAGCGCATCAAAAAAAAAAGAACAGATGCTGCAACTTTAGTGCTAAAGCACTCAATCAAAAAAAAAAAAAAATGTAAAACACATGCATACAGTATAAACTAAAAATGACAACTGAAATCGATCTTAGGGATATAAAATTTGACTTATTATTTGGCCAAAACCTAACAAATTTGGACTTAAAACCCTCATACTAGAGTAAAATATCAAACCATAGTGCCTAGTGCGCTGATCCATCCAACGTTCTGAATAAAATTATACAGCTCCACCTGGTCAAACGGTCACTTTGGGATATCATGTGTAATTATCTATAGTCTAGGCTATTGCTTGTATTGTTTAGAGGTTAGAGGACTCATCCGTAAATATTTGTTTGTATTACAAAATACATCATTATTCTGGATAACATTTTAATTAAACAATTAATTAAGTAAAAAATTGGAATTTGTTATGTGTTATGGAGGCCAGAAAAATAGTGGGCTTGCGGCCCAAACTAGAATATACCGGAAGAGCTGATCATCATCATCATCATCTCTGGTTCTGGCGGGAAGATGAAAATCAAGTGGTCTTTATGGGAAAGCTTTGCGAGTTAATCTGGTCTGAAAGCCAGAGTTGGTGTGCTGTTTCATTCAGCATTCTAAAAGTAGAACTCTTTGCTATAAACCCTAAAAAGCTTACTTCTCAAGCTGAGAATGGCAAGTTTTTGTTCAACAATTATCACACTACAAGTTTCTGCAAAATGTACTTCTTTTCTGGTAAGATCCGACTGCGCGAGTGAGAAGACAACTCTTCTTCGGCTGAAACTGGAGGCATACAAGTACTGGCCACCGACGGACTCGAGCCAAAGGCTACTTTGGGCTAGTTTTGACCCCGTTTTTCATTTTTTTTTTCAAGCTTTTCGCTTCTTAACGATCTCCACACCTCTCCAAAAATTTCGTCTCGAGAAGATTCGGAACCGTAGTTCTCACTTCGTATCAAACTTCAACTGAGATTCCAGTCGCATTTCATCTTCTGCGCAGACGATCTCAGTTAGGGCTTGTGTGATTTGAGAGAGTGGTGTTAAGTATGAGTGTTGGGGATCAATCAAAGGGATAATTCGTGGAGAACTGGTGGCTGAGTTTTCTTAAACAGAATTGCGGACAACAATTACTATAACATTGGGGATAATCTGGCCAGTTTCGCGAATCTAACTTCATACCTTTGATTTTGTAAGTTAAACTTCGTTATATCAGCGTGCATCTCACATATTACTTTTAAATTATTCTTTCTCAATCTCCTTCTGATTGACTGATGACTGCAATGGACTAAAAACTTCCCAATTATGCAGTGTTATCCTGGAGAAGATGATCTGGCCATCGCACGGGCAGTTTTGATGTATGTTTATTTGAACTTAATTGAGCACTTATTATTAGTTCCGCGTCCATATAGACTTGCTTTGTTTGAGTGGAAGGGACACACCGGGATATTTGTGAAGAAATGATAGTAAAACATGATAAATTATCTCAGAATCTAATTGTGTATGCATTGATATTAATTATCTGAATGAGATGATATTCATTGTTGATTGATATTTCTGATATTTAATCTATTAACCAAACTAAGCTTTTTAAATAATAGCATGAGTGAAAGATGTAAAAAAATACACTGAAGTAGATTATTTCTGCCACTCCCACCAGAAAGACTAAACTCAAAGACTTGATCACTTCTTCTCATTTACCCTCATTATTATAACTTTGTAAGGCCGCATCAAGTTCTATTGGGGCCAAATTACTTAAAAACATAAACATATGGTTCTAGAAAAGTTAGCCACTCCACGATCCATTTCAACAGTGTGATATGCTCATAAACTTTTCTCACCCTTCAGATGTTCAAAATTACCAATTTTGGCACCCTGAATTGAAGTCCTGATGTCAGCTGAGTTCATAATCTGGGATGATTTAGTTTTACCTTCCTTTCGGTTAAAGTGAACAATCGTTGATCTTTGAACTCTCTGATAATTTGTATTCTTTTACATTAGCAGATTCTTGGTGACTGGATCAAAGAGGAGAAAACAATAATTTCCTAGCGAATATTTTCAAAGTGGCAAACATGGAGCAGGAGCCAGAGATAATGCCTCAGCACGAAGTTTCAGCATCAAGCCCTGACGCTATCTTGGAAGAGCCAGAGATAATGCCGCAGCAGGAAGTTTTGCCTGTAAACCGTTCCAGCTTAGATATATCCCGAACAAGAGTAAATGACAGTGGAACCCCGCCTATTACCGCATCAGTAAATCCTAAGTGGCATCTCCGACTTCAACTGGGGCTCATAGGTGTTCAAGTTTTCGCAGCAATCCTTGTTCTATTGTTAACAAGGCACGAAGAGCCAACAACATTCTTAAGAGGCTCAATCATCACGTACGCGACAGCCTGTGTTGCAGCCCTGCCTATTGTATTCTGGGGTTATGATAATTTAGAGCAACCCCGGGGGAATGCTACGGATTTGCTCAATCTGCTCTTTCAAAGAAACATACAATTTGAAAGTTTCATGTATTTTTTCTTGGAAGATAGTCCGCCGAGACCCGATCACTCTGAAAGTCTTAGGTATTATTCTCTCTGTGCCTTTTTTCATGTTGTGCTAGGCTACGATTTTACGTAATTTGAGTTCTATGCTAAGACGTCATAAAAAATGACTTGTTCTATTCTGACAGCACAAAGCAGGTGATAATGGTGTTTTTGAGGATTATTTTAAATCTCGTTTTCGGATCATGGTTAGTCACTGGTGTTGAAAGGATTTTTATTAAGGAAAGATCATCCTCGACATATGCTCCCATCTTGAACTCGTATGTAACTATATATGGTGTACTTCATTTATACTTGCGCTATACGTACTTGGATTTGACCCAAGCTTTCTGTCCTCCTTGCAGATTGAATATTGTGTACTTTATTTTTACTGGCACTGTACATGTACTGGGAGTTATCGTGCTCCCAGTATTGACAATCAGAAGAGCTCAAAAGAAACTGTCTGAGATGATAAATTCTCTACCATTACACATATTCACCACAGGTGGAAATGGAGGAGGAGTTGTGTCACAAGATAGTGACAACGAGCGTCAGATCTCTGAAAATGAAGCTGTAAGTTTTCCGTAGAATTTTTCACTAGGCACATTTCGATTTCTTTTTGGTAGTTACTGGGAGTAAGACTTCAAAGTATGGTAGGAACTTTTCTCTGTAGCATTCATTCTATTACCGTTCCTTATTGACCAGTGGCTCCTTGACAGGTTTGTGCTATTTGCTTAGCCCCATATGAGGATAATGATGAGCTGCGGGAGATGCCCTGCTCACATCTTCTCCACAAGGACTGCGTGGATAGATGGCTGAGAATTAAGGCAAGATGCCCATTGTGCAGTCGTCGAGTCCCAAGTTGAAGAACATGCTACATTCAGGTACCTCAGCCAGTTTCATTAATGTTCATTTGAGAATAAGTTTCAGCTGTGGCTTATAAAATTTTACACACACACACACAGAAATTTTATATTCTGCTTAAAAAAGTTACATTTAGCTTTCTATTTTGTGTAACAGAGGAGCAAGGAGAATAGGAGTAACCACTATGATGAAGTTGTTCTTGTTGCAAGTTAGCAAAAATCCACAAGAAATCGTTTGATGTCAATGAAGCTGGAATGAATGTCAGCATACTTTGCAGCCTGGTGGAGCATGGAGTTGTACTGTCTTTTATTAGTAGCCATTAGTCAAGACAAGACGCTAGCAGACGTTTTTGGGGAATTTAGAGCGACATACTAAAATGCAGTTCTATAAATATGAGTTGAGACATATGTGCATATATAAATTTTAGATAGTTCAATGTCAGCTGCTGAGATATGAACTCAGACATGCATGTCTTGGGGCTGGGTCAGTACAAAATTGTGAAACCTGTCTAGCCGTTCAGGCCTCCTTCAAATGGCAAGGGATGACAAGCCTACATTCCTGGAGCATACATATAACTTCTTGTCACTTAAAACTCGAACCTAAAATTAACAATGCTTTGTCATATGTTCAGAAGAATGTAATGAACAAGACGGGAAGAGCTCAATCAGGTCCGAGGCTTCATTGACTCATCTCCAATTTCAAAAATGCACCTACAATACAACTACTTGCTTTCTTTTCCGAAGGTTTACCAACTACGACAATCCCAGCATTTCTGATCCTTTGAACCGAACACCTGCGCACCATATAATCTAAATGGGAAAGTCGGACTGATCTCAAATCGAGCCAGGCACACTAAGTAAAAACTGAGTTCCCTCCTGACGCCACATCAATTACAGCCTCAGCATTTGATCGAGTAATATTAGTATCGCAAACTCAATTAATTACTCATGAACCCTAAACACCAATTGCATATCCCTTCCCTCCAACTGACACCTGAAAAGGTTCAAACTATTTACGACTATGCCACTGGACGCCCCCGTGATAGATTTCATTCAAACGCTGTTGCTCAGATGTTTCATAAATCATAACCAACAAAAGACTGAATGTATAACTTCTAGTTGGTCACTTTAGTAATTTGCAGTCTGAGCTATGTCCACAAGATACATATTGCATAGTCAAAGGGCCATAAAAAATATTAAAATCTTTAAAACAGCAACTGGCAGATTATTATATCACTAACACTTTTTATTTACTACTGTCGTATTTAACATAATATGGTTTAAGAAGCTGACAAAAACATCCCCATATATTTATACAGATTTGAATCAATTGCAATCCAGAACTCAAAAAGCTATGTGTAATAACTTGTTATAGAATTAATCAATCTCAGTTAGGTTAAGCAACAAGTTAGGTTAAGCAACAAGTTTTAGGTCAAGTCTATTTAGGAATTGTTCAATTGGGCAAGAACAATCAATGGAAACTGAAAAGTAAGGACACAAGGACTTTTTACAAGCTTCGGTTACCCTACTACTTGGAGTCTCAGAGGGGAGACTCGCCCAACATCCACTAATGATTCCCAAAGAGTTCTTGCACAATTACAATGTCCTAAAGCAAGCCAATGACCCTTAAACCGAATCCTACACAACTTGACTAATACCAATACGAAATAAGACCTAGAAGAGAACAAAGAACTCCCCTGGATCGTGTTGAGCCAAAGACCAGCGAAGAGCGACGACTCCGGCTATTCAGCCAGTCGTCTTCGTCAATGCGCAGTGGCGTCTGAGGTTGAAGACCGAGTGCGTCTCCAAAACCTTAGGGCAAACGTCCGAGAGTGCTCGACGGTGAACCCTGGATGACTATCGCATTCGTTGCTTCGAAGATCGCTCTCAATTTTCGCTCTGTGTAATCGATTTCGTTCGTTAACCTAATCCCCAAACTTGAGCTGAGCTTATATGCTGAAGAGGAAGACGACTGAAGCGGCGTCGTTCGGTTCGAGTTCGAAAACCGAACTTCGCGCTCGTCCATACGCCGACGTTTCCATTCGTTTCCTTTAAACGAAAACGCTGCGTTCCAACGCCAACTCCAGCCATACGTTTCATTTGAACCGCACGACGTCGTTCCCTTAAAGTAACAAACTTACATGTCGTTGCCGCCAGCCAAAACGTCTCCGTTTCTTCGTAACGACTTCAACATCTTTTGGCGCTTCAACCAAAACGATGTCGTTTTGACTCCAGGCGCAGATTACAGCAGCATGCAGCAGCTCCAGACTTGATCTCAGGCCAATTTCTTCACTTGGATTGATCTTGCAAAGCCTAGAAAATCTATACAAGATCCCTTAGGACATGTTTACAGACTCTAGGACTCATTGGCTTGCTTATCTATCCTAAGGAGCACAAATTAGGATTACTAAATCCTTACACTATGTAACAACAAAATGTAGAGTCTTTTGTTCGAAAATATTTATGAATGAATTGTGACGAAATGAATCATCAAGGATTCATAGGATCTGAAAATACAGCAACAAAAAGGAAAAACAAACATAGGGATTATTCATAATGGCTATAACCTCCGACTCAGAGTCCTTCAATTTTTCTGGAGGAATCGATTGTAGGGATATAAAATCTGACTTATTATTTTGCCAAAACAAAGCTAATTTGAACATGATTGATGCTGGAACATACCCATTCATTCAAGTATCAAATAAGAAATCTCCACCCCCTTTAAAAACCAATTGCCCCATTCCAAGGCATTGGACACTGACCAAAACAAATTTTTTTGACAAAAATTAAAATGCGGAAAAAACGTTAAGCTCATTTTCGTTTAAAAAAAAGCATCATTCCCAAGAGAAAATATATTTAACAAAGTCATATCTACATATTACAAAAAACCTAACTTTCCTTTTTTTGTATTGCTGATCTAAAAAGTAATACGATCAAAAGAAGAACGGATAATTTCACATGTTTGCTGTTCATACGCAGCCGTTCTCTCGTCATCGACCTCAGCCTCTCCTCCTCACCTCGGACACCTCTTCCATTACCGCTGTTGTTCTTACTCAGCCGCTCTCTCTTCACCGTCCTCAACCTCGCCCGCGACGCTTGTCTTCTCCCTCTTCACCGCCCGAAGACGGTCAGTTTCAGCAGTCCTCGCCATCACAATTCTCCATTGAATCCCATTCACCATTCAACCCTATTGAACATTCGAACACCATTCGAAAGTGCCATTCAAACACCATTCAAGTTAAGCTCAAATCGTAAACTCAAAAATTGAATCTCAAATCCGAATCCCAAATCAAAACCCTAGAAATTTAGAAAATGAGACCGTGGAAATTGGTCGCGGTTGTTCGTCGGATGTAGAGGTTTGAATCGGTGGAAGATGTGGATGTGAAAGGAAAACAACAAAAGGCGGTGAAATGAAAAAATCCGGAAGAGTTAGAGGTGGTGGACTTTACGATAACCGTGCGTGAGAAATGCGATAACAACTCGTTATCGTAAGTTCCGTTATCGTATTCTTATCATTAAAGTTATCGTATATAATTTTATTTTTTTTGGTTGTCGCAAATCTTAACGTTCCGTTATCGTATAAGTCATACGACAACGTTCGTTATCGTTTGTAGTGAACCTTCCTTTATACAATTTTATACATGTTTGCTGATGCAGTTATCTTTTTAACATTATTGAGAGACTCGTATGAAAGTGGAAAAAAAAGCGTGAGTTTGAGTGAATCGTAATACAAACTTCATTGATACAATTCGATAAAATGTTATAGATAAGTGTTTTGCATCGTAAAATTTACTATAAATAAAAAGATCAAAGCAACAATTAGTTTTATACGGTGAGTTACTGTGTTTTACAAAATTAAATCATAAGTCACAAAACTATATTATCTTTAAATGGGAAAAGGATCAAGTACAAAGTTAATTTTTTGGTACAAACTACTCATAGCACTTAATTGATCTTGTGATTTGAATGGATGAGATTAAATCTTGATTTTTGTGTTTTTTTTTGTGACGAACTATAAAATGAAACTAACGAACTGTGTCGTATTTTTCATTTTTCGGCTCGAAAAGTGACGAGCTATATAATAATTTTGACGAACTATAAAATAATTTTGATGAATTTTGTATTTTGTACCAAAAATTAACTTCGTACCCGATCTTTACCCCTTTAAATGAGTAAATTAATAAAGAAACGAATCATTTAATAACATCTAAAATATATAGAATGACTCTTTTTTTCGCACTACAAAATATAGCTAGTATAATTATTTTATTACTACAAATCTGCATGTAGCATCTATTTTATTTAGATAATTAATTTAAATAAAATAAAATACATAAATAGATAATTTAACCTTAAACGCACGACTTATAACATTAACATCTTTGAAATGTCAATAATAATCTCTTCTTATTTATATAATGCATCCTTCACGGCTAATAAACACAATCCTCAACATCTCCATCATCTGAAAAAGAAAATAAAAATATATAATTAACATTAGTCTTTTAAGATTAGTGTGGAAAGAGTATACTCTATCAAAAGTAAGAAAGCTTACTAAAGTTTGTGTTCGTGTTCTTTGAAATCGCTCATCCGATAGTTGATAGTTTAGCATCAAGAGCATTTTTCGGATAACATTTTTTGTTACATCTCTTAGTACATCCGACTGGGGCAAACTCTATAATAACACATTTTGCCATACATCCAGCATAACACGTATCTTCCTTAGTGCCTTCAGAATTTTCAACTGCTGATCCAAAAAATAAAACGATCAAAAGAAAGACGGATAATTTCAAGTGCTTGCTTTCCATTTTTCACTCCTCACGATCGAGCCTTCTTTTATTCAGCAGTATCGTTTAGACTGTATTGTGTGTGTTGATCTTTCATCAAAATGGGTTTATTTATAGTTGAAATTAATCTTGTGGATGAGAATGGGAATGTGAAAGAAAATAAAACGAATTCCACATGGGAGGATTATACGTTATTTCCTATCAATTTAATGTGTTATTAATTACGACATTATATATTAATTTAATGCATTTAACATGAATTATATAAAATAAAATCCGTAAATTAAATACACTTTGCATTAATTATGTATATATGTTTTTTGTGTGAAGTACATTTTTTTTATAGGGAGCTAGTAAGGATCAAATGAGAAGTAACATGCATCTTCCTTGTTGGCTTCAGAATTTCTGACTGCTAATCCAAAAAATAAAACAATCAAAAGAAAGATTGATAATTTCACGCGCTTGGTTTTCATTTTTTACACCCCACGATCAAGCCTTCTTTTATTCAGCAGTATAATTGAGAATGTATTGTGTGTTGATCTTGCATCCAGCTGTATTTATTTATAATTAAAATTGACCTACTATTGGGAATGAGAATGGATTTTTGAAAGAAAATAAAGCAAATTGCACATAGATTGAGTAAAATGTGAAGAAAATAAAGCAAATTGCACATACAATACATAAAATACCTTTTTTTCTTAAAAAAAAAAGGTAAGCTCATTTGAGTTATAAAAAAAATAGACCCATTCCAAAAAGAAATGACAATGATCTATTAATCTCATGGGTCACCAATTCTGCTTAGGTAGAAGCTGACATGATGCTCATGTGTGAAAGGTGACTCAACAAGTATTAAATACACAACAAATATTTACTATCCTAATAAACAATAATACATGCGGTTATTCTTTGACATTTAATATATTATTATATCTAATTAAATTATTCATTCAGCTAGCATTTATTATGCCGGCCAGTAAAAATATTTTGTTTGGCTCCTCATCAACAAGGATCGATCATGATCTATCATAATTTCCTATTTATTTACCTTATATATTTTTTTTCAAATTTCAAATTATCTATCATTATAATTTAAATTGTCGGAAAAGGATCCGGTGCAAAGTTAAATTTTGGTACAAAATACAAACTAACCATAGCCCTTGATCTTGTGATTTGAATGGATGAGATTAAATCTTGATTTTTTGATATTTTTATTGGTGACGAATTATAAAATGAAACTGACGAATTATGTCGTCTTTTCATTTTTCGGATCGTCTTTTTCATTTTTCGGCTCGAAAAGTGACGAATTATAAAATAATTTTGACAAATTTTATATTTTGTACCAAAATTTAACTTTGCACCAGATCTGACCTCTATCATAGTCCTCGAATTAGGTTTTTTGCAAAAATTCTCAGACTTCGAAAAACTGCATCACTCTCATTCGCCATGGATCCCTCTACACTCAACTCCCCCGAGCTCCAGCAGTTCATCAACCAAGAGAAAGAAAAGGCAATGCTCATAAATGAGATGGTTGGCAAAAAGCTCACGACAGTTTGCTGGGACAAATGCATCACACAGGCACACCAGGGAGCAAGTTTAGTTCTAGCGAAGCAGTGGCGGATCTAAGGTTTCAAAACTAGGTGAGCGGAAAAAAAAATCATCAATAATAGGTAAATTTTTTGATAAGTCAAAACACAATTCTTACATAGTATTCATCAAGAATTTGATCAAAAAGAGATAAGAATTGTAAATCAAAATACCTAAGACATACCTTACAAGTATATGATGCTCTATTTGAATTGCGCTCTACGATCTCCAATAGACTCGAAATGATCAATCACCGTCTCTGAATCAATATCATCCACATATTCCTTTTCAATGTGAAGCATCATACAACCTGAAAGGTACCCGTCTTCCATCTTGTTTCTAAGCCTAGTTTTTATAATTTTCATAGCTGAAAATGCACGTTCAGTAGTTGCAGTGGAAACGGGAAGTGTCAAGACCAAACGAATCAATCTATCAACCAAGGGAAACAACTTCGCCAACTCTGCTTCAACTAATCGTCTACATAATTGTGCAAGAGAAGACAATTTCTGAAAATCTTTATCAAAAACTACTTGATGCTTATAATGCTCTAATTGTAACATTAAAGCTCTAACCTCTGATGCATCAAAGTCTTCAGGATAGAACTTCTCTGCAAGTCTGCAAATCTTCTCCATATCAAACTTTTTAAACTGATTTTTAGGATCCAATGCAGAGCTTAAAGTAAGTAGTTCTATACTTTGCTCTGTGAACCTGTCATGTAGCTCCATCAGCTGAACATCTATAATCACATTAAACACATCAAAATGATAGTAATGTTCATTTGTAACAACATCATGTTGTTGACAACCACGACCAGTACCCATCGAATAAGCTGCATCCATATTAGGCATTTCAAGACAATGATTTTCACCAAATTGATGCACGCTTTGGTAAAAACTATCCCAACCATCATCCCTCAATGCTTGAAGAAGTGCCTTTGTACTTGAAACCAAATGCATAGCATTAACAATATCTTGTGATTGCTTCTGCAAGGCTTGACTGAGTAAATCAGTAATTCCCATAATTTTGTTAGTGAGCAACAAACAAAACACAAATTCAAATGCCCTCAATGCCTTAAGAAAACCTTTTGCATCACCTCTTATACTTCCAGTGAGCTCTTTATCAGTCATCATACTTTGAAGAAGCTGAGTAACTTCTTTAAACACATGAACTAACGTAGTAACCGAAGCAAAGTGAGAACCCCATCGAGTCGTACCTGCTCTTTTCAAACTACGAATCTGGTTAAGACCTTTTCCAGTTTCAAGATCTCCATCTGCTAAACTTTCTGCAATTTCTGCTTCTTGAATATCTTTTAACAGATTTGTACGCTTTGATGAAGAGCCAACGAAAGCAACAATTGAGCTTAGCATTTGAAAAAACAATTGCATATCAAGAACATCTCTAGCACATGCATTCAAAGCTAATTGTAATCGATGAGCAAAGCAATGAACATAATAGGCATAAGGGCAGTCATTAAGGAATAATGTCTTCAATCCATGAAATTGACCACGCATATTGCTAGCTCCATCGTATCCTTGACCACGAATATTTTGCACTTGGAGTTTGTTTGTAGAAAGCACTTCACATATATGTTTCTTGAGATTAGCAGAAGTAGTGTCTTCAACACTTACAATTTCGAAGTACCTCTCTTGAAGAAACCCATCTTCATCAACAAACCTGAGAATAATCAGAATATACTTATCAATAAAATTCCGAGTTATGACAAAAAAAATAAAAATAAAAGAATCAACATACCTAAGAATTATTGCCATTTGCTCCTTATGAGATACATCAAGTGATTCATCAACTAGGATACAAAACTTCGCATCTCCAATTTCTTGACGAATTTTATTCCGAATTTTCGTAGCAATGATATGTAGAATCTCCTTCTGAATTGATGGTGCAATGTACATTGCATGTTTGGGAGCATTTTCAAGAACAACTTTTGCAATCTCATCATTCATACTTGCATAACTCTTTATGATCTCAATGAAATACCCCCTACTACTAGAGTTAGAAGACTCATCATGACCTCTAAAAGGCAAGCCTTCTTTTCCAAGATACTTCACAGCTGCTATTGTTGTTTTTAACCGCAACCTATTCTGCTTTACAATTTCTGGTGGAAGTCTGTCAATCACTCTATCAATGTGTTGAGAAGTTCTTAGTAAATCAGTCCAACTTTGAACATTCTTTTGATGAGTAGAATTTAATTTTCCAATATGTTGTACACAAATTCCATTCTTCCCAGCCAACATTCTACCCCAATCGCAACACCCTTCGACAGTGAACAAAGGATACCTTGGTGGATTTTTTTCAAAAAGGAAGCAAGGAAAGCAAAATGCTCTATCTCTTGCTTCTGAATACTCCAACCAAGGATATAGTGTAAACCATCTATGTTGAAAACGACGCTTCTCACGTCCATCAAAAGTTTGTGGATAATTATTTAACTTTGGCTGATGAGGTCCCATAAGAAGATACTCCCTTCGAATACGATCTTGTTCGTTCACCGGAAATGTACAAATCAACTGCCGTAATCCAGGATCAGCTTGAACAGGAGAGTTAGGAGACTCTTTTGGAGCATCAACTATGATTGGAGAGTTACCCGTCTCCGTTTCAGGTGGAATTGCCATTTCATTTATAGGCAAAGAATTAGGAGAATCATTACATGACATGGGTGTCTCT
Source organism: Rhodiola chrysanthemifolia (assembly GCA_033675395.1). Classification (NCBI taxonomy): domain Eukaryota; kingdom Viridiplantae; phylum Streptophyta; class Magnoliopsida; order Saxifragales; family Crassulaceae; genus Rhodiola; species Rhodiola chrysanthemifolia. The sequence goes on from CM066206.1 coordinate 8,170,430, forward strand.
GATGTAGGGCCTTGATTATCAACATCTTTCTTATAGAAAGAAAAAAGTGTCTTCGTTCGCTTTTTGGAATGATGATCAGACATCCTATATTCAAATAATAAACCAACAAAGTCACAAAAAGTTTGGAAATAAAATAAATAAAAAGTAAAAAACTTTCTGCAGGAAAACTTTATGGAAATAAAAAGTCACAAAAAAAATAAATAAAAAGTAAAAAGTAAAAACCCTAATCACAATAGGAGGACTGGGAGCATTCACCTTCACCTGGTTGCTGGTTCACAACCAAACTGCAAACACAACACCCGTACTCAAATCAAACACTTCACTCCACGGCTCACGCCTCAGCCAGTCAGCCTTACGGCTCACCTTCACCTTCGTCCTGCTACGCACAATCAACAATCAAGTATACTCTGCGATCTTCGAATTTCAGAATCGTCGGCACTCGGCAATCCACACTCTGCGATCTTCAAATTTCTGTTCGTTTATTTTTCACCGGGCTATTTTTATTTTTTCAATATGGGCCTCCAATTCTTACCGGGCTGCAGCTGGGTTAGCTGCAGCTTAGATCCGCCTCTGCTTCGATTATCGCGGTTGTTGCCGTCAATGTTAGGGTCTAAGAGATACCCGATTAGGTTGGACGATTGAACGCATTTTAGGTTTTACGGGTTAGAAATTTCTAATTGAAGTTGTTGTTACGGATTTGTGTCCGATTTCGATTTGTGTCCGGTAAAATTCGACCCTAAAATTCTTCGTAGATGCGTAACTTTTCATTGCATTCATAACTGAGTAACTGCGTAGCTTTTCAATGACTATAAAATGCGTCCCATGTCATACATACTGCGTAGCTTTTCAAGCGTAAAATTTCGACATAACACCCAATCACGATTTCATTCATTAACTGTAAACTGCGTAGCATTTCATATATAACTGCGTAGCTACGTAGCTGCGTACCTTTTCATTTCATACATAACTGCGTAGCTTTTCATTAACTGTGGACTGCGTAGCATTTCATATATAACTGCGTAGTTGCGTAGCTTTTTCATTGATACATAACTGCGTAACTGCGTTGCTTTTCATTAACTGTGGACTGCGTAGCATTTCATATATAACTTCGTAGCTGCGTAGCTTTTCATTTCAATCATATCTGTGTAACTGCGTAGCTTTTCAATGACTGTAAATCATGAGATAATGGCATGCCGTTTTCATTATTATGGTGAATGGTTTGTACCAGACTTATAAAGCACACTTGTACTATTTCATGAAGTTAATTTAGACATTTAAAAGTGTAGTTATAGCACACTGCACCTGCTCCATGTGTTGTCAAGAGCAATCATGTAGTTATTACCGTAACTTGTTGATTATCTCATACTTATTGGATACTTTGATGGACAAAATTTTCTGCAGGTGCAGTTTTTAGGTTCTTCGCTCAAGGCATTGTCACAGAAAGAGGTGCACTATGGAGCATATGCTACATCTGATCAAGTAACTTGCAGTTCACCTTCTAGTTTCCATAAAATTTGAGGTCGAATATAATGTACTGCAAGTTTGCAACTGTGGAATCACTGATTTTTCTTTATGATAAAATTGCTAACATTGCGATGATCTGTTTTTCAGTTACATAATAATATCAATCGCTTATGCCAGACTCGAGTAACATCCTCAACATCTTAAACAAGTTTGTGGAATCTCTCTCCTCAATATTTAATTCTGTTCATTATCATATATCCAATGTTCAGCCTGATGTTGCTGGATGCTTTATAGACTTTTTAATTCCTGCATTTTTAGATTTACCTGTGTTTTGGTGTCTGGGTATTTGTGCTTTAGTACGTATGTTGAGAAGAGTCCTCTGCATTTAAGTCATACCAGTAAGGAAATATTGTTTCTGTCGCACTCATTTGGTAGCATGCACCTAAAATGTTTCTTTTCTGGTTTCTTACTGACCCATGACCGTGTCCTTTGCAGCTCAAATGATTTACCCGATATTATGAAGCAAATGCCACCTCTGACAGAGAAAAGAAATGAAGATCATGCCAACTACATCCTTCCTCGCATGACCCATCATATGAAATCATGATCGGGTCTCCCCTCACTACCTAGATCAACTACCTAGTGTAGATTTATAATTCTCATTGTTGTAGCCCCTTCTCCAGAAAGAAGGATGATGTTGCAGATTTTATGTTACGCATTTTGTTCAATTACTATGCATTTAGTTACAATTCCTACGCGTTTTCGTGATTGAAACATCATAACAGGTATTTGTCATCATAAAATGCGTAAGGTTAAATGAAAAATGTGTAAATTTAAATTAAAATGCGTAAGATTTAAAGTAAAGTGCGTAAGATTCCCATGAAATGCGTAGCCTTAAACTTAAACGAAGTATGTTGCTGCATCCGCCGGAGCGGCTTTGTTAACCTCGTTTTTATCGGACCATGTGTTCATGTTTAAAATGCGTAAGATTTAATGTAAATGCGTAAGTATTATAGTAAAATGCGTAATATTCCTGGTAAAATGCATAAAATTTAACGTAAAATGCGTAAAATTCCTGATCTATTACAAAAGCTACGTAGACAACTACTACACATTAATGCCATCATCGAGATTCTTAATATACAAATTTAACCCATAAGTCCTATCAACTAGCTCTGTCCTATTATGGTCAAAACGCCCTTTCAATTCGATGTCTTTTAGCGAGGGCATTGGCAGAATGAACACTCTGTTCGCATGATAAGCACAAGCATGCATCATCCAATATGCAGTATACCATGGATCTTTGATCTCCACAAAAGTCACATAAATAATCCATACTCGAAAAATCGTATACCAATACTTTCAGCGCCTAGTCGATAACTTCAGTATTGAAAAACCATCTCTTTTATTGCTGGACAATACATTAAAACCTGCGAAAGGAAAGCAAAATACTTCAACAATTTGGTTCTACAAAACTGCATGTTTTCACAAATATGATAAAAATCAAAATCAGTAAATCACAGAAAATGAATCAAAATGATGACAGTCACAATCCAGTTTTATGGCACAATCACAAACATGTTCAACTTTCCTCTCAAAATCAACTTTCCTCACAAACAGTTTTATCCGCGAACAACGCACACCGATTACGTAAAGGAATAATCGGTTTCAAACGATGATCATCGGTGAGAATAAAATCAAACATTAAAATTTCTCATCCTCTCAAAATCAAAATCAAAAAACAGCACATCCTCTCAAAATTAAAATCAATATCAAAAATTAAATTACCAGCAGATTGTGAAAAGCCCAATTTCCAAAAGCGGGCTGGGAAAAAGAGGAAACAGCCTCCATCTTTCATCACTGTATCTTCTTTTCCCTCACTAATTTCCGATACCTCCTTCTCCCAATCAATTACCGCCGAAACATGACTCTCCCAATTTAGGGTTTCCGACCCCCCTTCGATTTCACCGGACAACACTTCGTTTTAAAATTCACGAAATTGAAAAACTGCGAATCGAAGCTGGTATGGGGTGTGATTGAAAACTGAAGAAACTGCGGAAAGATTAGAAACGAGATAGAAGAGTGAAGACGAATGCGAGTGTTGGACTTCGACTTTCCAAAAAAAAAATGAAACGAGGATAGAGAAACGAACGAACGTGTGCGAGAAATAGGGATTAATTATAATAAAATAAATCAAAAGACAAATATACCCTCATCAACGTATTTATTCAGCAAATAAATGAAAATATATTGATAAAATCAGGTTCGTTAGATGATAAATCGGACGGTTATTATAATTTCTTATTTCTCACCAAAACTGTCATTTCTCATATGATCCTAACTCATTGATACAATACATAAAATGCCTTTTTTTCTTGGAAAAAAAAAGTTAAGCGCTCATTTTAGTTATAAAAAAAAGACCCATTCCAAAAAGAAAATATACTTTTTTTTATTGTAAAAAGAAAATATACTTAAAAGAGTCACATCTACATATTACAAAAAGTAGAACTTTCCTCTTTTTACAAAAAGTCTCTCATTAAATCTTAACATTAATGAGAGACTTGTATATTCATCAAAAAAAAAATGAGAGACTTGTATTATATGACAAAAAAACGCGAGTTTAATGAGGTGTAACACAAATTTCATTCATAAAATTCAACAAATAGTTATAATTCAGTGTTTTGTATAGTCAATTTCCAGGAAATAGAGAGATCAAAGCATCACGTTTGTTTTTTTAAAGGGAGTTATTATGTTTTGTAAAATTAAATTATAAGTCACGAAAATTATATTATCTTTAAAATTGATGAATTAATTAAGAAACGAATCATATAATAACATCTGAAATATATAATATTATACAGTCCTAAAAAAGGAAATATATAATATATTATAGTTTCTTTTTGCACTAAAAAATGTAGCTGGTACAATTATTATTCGATTACTACATTTCTGTATGTAGCATTATTTTCATTTAGATTATTATTTCAATATTGAAATACATAAATAGATAATTTCAACTTAGACGCGCACGACTTATAACATCTTTATAATGCCACAAATCGTTAATCTAACTTTTCATATCTATATAATGCATCCTTCAAGGGCATCTATCAACACAATATGTATCTTCATGAAAGCGAAGCCTCCTGCCTTGCTAACTGCGCCCATCGTTACCATGGACACGAGCCTCCAGACCATGAAGAGGTTCCAAATCATTGAACTGAATCCACCATTTTATCATCACCACATGTTGCTGAATTTATCTCTCTCTCCATTAAGGTAGTTATATATTTCCCAAATACTATGTGCAAGTGCAACACATTACTGTCGCTTTTGCTCACATAAATTATAGATGTTCTTCGTCTGTTTAAAAGAAAATTCCTTTTCTTGATAATTATAGTCGATCTATATCTAGGGAGTTTACATAAGATCACGCATTCTTCAATTGCTGGAACATACGGATCAAATGATTTCGAATTTAAAATTCAAATGATCACTTACAGTACAACAATGCAGTAATGGATTTATTATTATAATAATAATGGATTTTCAAAGCTTATTTAACTTAAAACAAAGTAATGTCCTTTTCTTTTTTTTGATAATAATAATGGATTTTCAAAGCTTTTTTTAACTTAAAGCAAATTTATTTATAACTATCAAGATGTCATAAAAAAAACTTCCAAGCAAACCATTACTTCCATACTTAAAGCATCAATCTATGTTGGCAAGTATTATCCGTCAAATGTATAATGTCCTTATAATTTCCACCATCTTCAATAGAACAATCAACATTCAAATCAAATTTTTCGTGAATGATTCATCTCTCATATATTTAAAAAAATTGATTATTTACAGCAGCATGATTTATCAGTTAAGCATACATAGGAAAATCCAATTGATCAAGCAATATGTAGCATTTGATAATTCAGCTCAACAGAGTAAACCATGCTGTGATATTCATTCAAGAATCTATTTCTGTATATATGTATATAAAAAAGAATCCCCCAGGGATACCCAATACATGGAACAATCTCCATTCAGGAACAACCCGATATGCACTCAATTTATTATTTAGCTTCTTCCATTTATAAACTTTCTCATGCTAAGAGCATATACATCGGTACCAGAATTGAGGACGTTCTATCCGGTTTTGAGGACGTTCGGAAAAAAAAAAGAATAGCGGTTGAAGGAGGACGTGCTGCTCGAGCACGTTTGAGCGGACGTTCTCCAAAAATCAATTGGGTTGTTTTAAACTCCAATTAAACCCTATCAATCGCCTACGAACTTCCGATCATCGATCCATTCGAATAAGCCGTCCGACCTGCGTTTTGGAGATGATGATGAACAGTATTCGGAAGTGCCGCGCGTTTTGCTTTGACATTACAACCGCGTCACACGTTGACATTAAACAATAATGTGTACATGTGACGCAGTGCAGCCTTAAAGTGTACATGTGACGCGGAGGGGAAGTTTACCGCGTGTACTCACTACGTTATCACCGCGTTAACAGTAGACATTAGGAATAATGTCTGAACGAGACGCGGATGTTAATGTTGCGTTGAGACGCGGCGCACTCTGATCCAACGAGCATATTTCCTCCAACGGCCATATTTTTTCCTCCAACGGCCATATTTTCTCCAATCTATAAATATGCACTTAACTTCACTCATAAATCACACAATATTTTCCTCAAAATGTCTTCCAATTGGTCGATGTCTGAAGATGTACAATTGTGTATATCTTATTGTCGGCAAACCGTTGATCCAATATCCGGCGCTAGACAGAAGGTTGACAAATTGTGGGTTTAATTAAAATCAATTTATGTAACTTCAATTTCAAGTAGTTCCAATTTCAATTTCAAGAAATTTTAATTTTAATTTCAAGTAATTTCAATTTCAAGTAATGAATAGTAATATGAGGTCCTGCATGTTCAACGGCTGTACAAATAGCGAAAATAGGAAGTCCTATTTTCATAAATAGTAACAGGAAGTGCTATTTGAGGAGGTCCTCAAAACAGAGAACTTCCTCAACGGGTGTATATGCTCTAACAGCTCTTCTACTTTCAACAGACACGGTGCCCAAACCATAAAAATGAAAAGCTGAATTGGTCTACAGATAAGTAAGTTTCAAATTTTATACTTTTAAAATATATGATGATTGAAATTTGAAAAAAAGATGAGGTAAATAAAAAAGAAATTATGATAGGTCATTATCATGATCGAGGAGCCAAACGAAATATTGTTACTGGCCAGTGTAAAAAATGCTAGCTGAAGGAATAATTTAATTAGACATAATAATATATTAAATGTCAAAGAATAGCTGAAGGCATTATTGGTTATTGGGATAGTAAATACTTATTGTGTATTTAATACTTATTAAGTTTTTTTTTCCTTCAAAGTTGGCCCAAAGCTTGAAGGAAAAAAAACTTAATAAGAGAACTCCCCCAAAGCTTGATTCCGCTTCTGATTTCTCGTTCTCTCCACCCCATTCGCCTGCTTCATTTCCGCTCCCACCATCTCCACCAATCTTTGGTGGAGATGGGGTGGTTTTGGGGTCGCTGATGGCGGTGGGGGGGTTTTATTTTGGGTGTGGCGGCTTAGGTGGCCACTCGTGTATATATGTAGCTCGGATGTGGCGTAGGTGGCGGGACGGAGGTGCGGAGCAAGTCGGCTGGGCGTTGGCCTTCGTCGGGTTGTTGTTTTTTGGTTGTATATATGTATTTGGCCGGCCGATTTTGGCCGGATTGGCTCAGCTTGGACTGTTGTGCAGCCGGGGGATGGGAGGCGGCCCCAGTTGGGGTGGCCAAGGTGGTATTGGCCGGTTACGACCGGGTGGCGACGGTGGATGACCACTGCTCGGTGTTTTGCTTGTGTCAGCTGCGGCTGGATGATGGTGGCGTTGTTTGCGCTACGGTGCTGTTGCCCTAAAAGAGGAAGATAAGTTTGTAGAAATATGGCCGGAGCTTTAGTGGTGCCTTGAAGTTGGCTATCGCGTCGCTTTTATTGTTTGGCCATGTTGGCATACTTTGGACCTTGATGCATCTCGTATATGAAGATTTCACAACAACTGTCGGATGAGCTCTTCTTTTGCGGTTTACGTTGCCATGTTTTCTGTGTTTGTAGTTTTTAGTTATCGCGGTTGTTGTTTATTTTCCTCTGTGTTGTTGTTTCTTAGTCTATGTATGTCATTGTTTTATCAACAAAAAAATTTTTAAAAAAAAATTTAATCTTCACTAAGCAGGGTTGGTGACCCATGGGGCCAACAGATAATTGTCCATACTTTACATAAATTGCACATAGATTGAGTAAAATGGGAAGAAAATAAAAGCAAATTGCACATACAATACATAAAATGCCTTTTTTTCTTGAAAAAAAAGGTAAGCTCATTTGAGTTATAAAAAAAGACCCATTCCAAAAACAAAATATACCTAAAAGAGTCGCATCTACATATTACAAAAAGTCTATCTTTCGTCTTTTTACAAAAAGTCTAACATTAATGAGAGACTTGTATTAAATGACAATGAGGTGTAACACAAATTTCATTCATAAAATTCAACAAATAGTTATAATTCAGTGTTTTGTATAGTCAATTTCCAGGAAATAGAGAGATCAAAGCATCACGTTTGTTTTTTTTAAAGCGAGTTATTATGTTTTGTAAAATTAAATTATAAGTCACGAAAATTATATTATCTTTAAAATCGATGAATTAATTAAGAAACGAATCATATAATAACATCTGAAATATATAATATTATATAGTCCTAAGAGTTCGGATCAAATACAAACCATAATTATAAATAAAAACTACAAATCCATAAAAATAATGTCACGTGTAAAAATTGACCAATCAGAGTTAATCGAGTTCCGGGTACTTTTTGTAAATAAAAAAAACACACGCGGATGCATTTAAAAATACATAAAATATATTAGGGGTACAATTGTCCAAAAATTGCTACAGTAATGATCAGACTTAAAGAGAGAATGACCAGAGTTACAAAAATAATGACCAGACTTAAACCATTAATGACCAGACTTAAAAAAACAATGGTCAGACTTAAAAAAAATAATGATCAGACTTAAAAAAATAATGATCAGACTTAAACCATTAATGACCAGACTTAAAAAACAATGATCAAACCAGTGTTATTAAAACCGGACCGGTCCGGTTCAGTAATCAGACCGTTCTGCAATCGAACCGGTCAAAACTCGGTCAAGACCCGGTTGAACCGGCCGGATGAACCGGTTGACCCGCGGATTGACTCAATTTTGCATTAAAATGGTGATTTGATCGGTTCAATCGGTTCGATTTGGTCTGAAAAAATATTTATTTATTTTGATTTGGACAAGACTCGAACCTAGTCTTCCTCTATAATTATCCTCTCTCATTCCACCAAGCTAAGCATGATTCTTGTTTTATTATTTGTTTCATTAATGTCTATGCATTTACCAAATCTATAAATATTTTTACTTATTATCAATTTAACTATAAATTCAATTAGTCTTAGAAATCTCTTATTGTTGTGACTTGCAAATTAAGACTAAAATTGTTATTGTTGTTGTATTATTGATTTGTACTTTATCAAATTCTAAATTTGACAATTTGTTATGGTATGTTATTGTAATCCGATCATAAACATGTAATATTTATTCAAGTCATAAATATATTAAATTATAATATCATATATAAGTATTTTATTTTTATTATTTAATTTGTGCGGGTCAAACCGGTTCGACCCGGTTGAACCACAGACCCATTGACCTAGTGACTTGACATGTTCGATCACCGGTCCAGTTTTAATAACACTGGATCAGACTTAAACCATTAATGAACAGACCTAAAAAAACAATGATCAGACTTAAAAAAATAATGATCAGACTTAAAAAAATAATGATCAGACTTAAACCAATAATGATCAGACTTAAGTCCGGTCATTCTCTCCTTAAGTCTGGTCATTCTTAATTTTAAGTCCGATTTATTACCAATTTTTAAGTCTGGTCATTCTCTCTTTAAGTCTGGTCATTCTCTCTTTAAGTCTGATTATTAACCAATTCTTAAGTCTGGTCATTCACTCCTTAAGTCTGGTAGTTCTTAATTTTAAGTCTGATTATTACCAATCCTTAAGTCTGGTCATTCTAAATTTTAAGTCTGATTATAACCAATTTTTAAGTTTTGTCATTCTCTCCTTAAGTCTGGTCTTTCATAATTTTAAGTCTGATTATTACCAATTTTTAAGTCTGGTCATTCTCTTTTTAAGTCTGGTCATTCTCTCCTTAAGTCTGGTCATTCTCTCCTTAAGTCTGGCCATTCTCTCCTTAAGTGTGGTCATTCTTAATTTTAAGTCTGATTTATTTCCAATTCTTAAGTCTGGTCATTCCCTCCTTAAGTCTGGTCATTCATAATTTTATGTCTGATTATTACCAATTCTTAAGTCTGGTCATTCTTATTTTTAAGTCTGATAGCACTAGAATATATGCATTTTAGGCATCCTCTACGCTTATTGTTTTGATCATTCCATTACGATTTCACTTGCTATTTGATGCTTTGTGGTTCATTTCAGGCCTATTACAGAGATTTAGCTGAGAACACAAGTGAGCAGTGATTTTGGAGCAAGCCGAGCATTCTAGAGCGAAAAAAGAGCAAAATAGAAGTCGGAGCAAGAATCCTTCAAAAGAATGCGCTCGCATGATCCATTCATGCGTTCGCATGGATCGGACCAGTCGCATGATAAAGTCATGCGCTCGCACGAATGACTTCCCAGAGCTCGCATAGCAAACCAGTCGCATGCAAAACCCATGCGATCGCACAACCAAAGGACCATGCGATCGCATAAGCATATCATGCGCTCGCATAAGACAAACCAGTCGCATAAGAATATCATGCGAGCGCATCATCTCAAGCCGCAATCGCACAAGACCAAGCCTTCAGGAGTTCATGCGAGCGCATGAACCATTCATGCGATCGCATGACGTCGTAAAGTTTGGGCTTTTACGGAAAAGTATAAATAGGAAGCTAGGGTTTTTTTTCAGTGGGGGCTGGGATTTTTCTGGATTTTTTCTGGGTTTTTGGAGAGAAGATAGCTTGGAGAAGAAGCCAGAATTTTCTATCATCACCAACAACTCGGATCGCGGATCGTCCTTCACACTTATTGCTCCATATTGGTTTTACATTCCTAAACTCAATCATCTACATGTTTTTCTGCTCATCCCTTGTTGTTATTGATTGTAATCTCACCATGAGTGAGTAGTGACCTTGGTTGGGGATCTACGAATCCCCTAGACATGTTTGTGACATTGTAAATACTATGGATGTTATTGATGAATGATTTGCACATGATTTTTCTTCATTTGAACTTAATGTTTCGGATTGCATATAAGGTGTTTGTGAGAAGTCCTCAATAGCAATTCTGCTTGATTTCATGTTTGAAGTAGCTAACCCTGAAAAGCATGATTTCAAATGAACTAAATGAAGAAGCATTAGGGTTTTCGTGTTACATGGCGACACTCTAATCTTAATGAGAATGGCATGGATTAAACAAGAACATGATTATTTAGTCAATAGAGCGCGAGTGTGAGGCTAGATAATCATATTCTATAGTACCAATAGAGCGCGAGTGTGAGGTACTATGCGAGATATAACCTCTTCGTACTAAGTTGTAGCGCGAGTGGAACTTAGTATCAATGTTGCATGGCTAGATTCTAAGTATGTGTATGTGATTTCATCAATAGTGTCCTATTTTACCGTCACAATAATTGTCTAGGTGAAGAAATAGATCCCTAGTCATCTTTGAATTGAAAGTTTACCATCTTTTAGTTGTTCAAATCTTACTTTTGGGATAGTAAATTCTGCTATCATCCCTTTTAAAGGAACAAAACCCCCCCAAACCATAGACTTTCCGAATTTAATCGTTAGCACCATTAGTTTAACCACCTATCTTTTGGGTACGACCTTGGGTTTCCCGAGTCAATATAAATTGTTTTGATTAATCGTGACTAGCAATAGTATTTGAATTCTATTCGAATATTGACGCTAAATTACAACCGATCAAATGGCGCCGTTGCCGGGGATAGGTTAATTAACTAGGTGCTATTTGATTATTTAGTTTGTCTACTCTTTCTTTACTTGATAGCTATTGCTTGTTTTGTGCTTATCTTGTGTTTATTTCTCTTGCCTTTCATTGCTAAGAATTTCCTTTGTTCTTGCAGGCATTCGAATGATCACAAGATTCAGGGGACAAAAACACGTAGAGCTAGGTTCAACGTCTCACCCTTCTCACCCAACCGCTAAGAGAGGGAGAGGTAGACCTCGAAAGAATCCTCCGCCTCTTGCTCTTAGTCCTCCTGCTTTCCAAGGTCCGAGACCTCGTCCACCTCCTCTCCTAAGTCCGATACATTACACACCGCCCAGATTTAGAATGGAAGATGTGGTAGATCCTCCCGCTCGTCAGAATAACCCTAATGATAGAAATCCTTTACAAGATCCCCCCGCTCCACCGAGAAATAACAGAAATTGGAGGTATGACGATGAGAATGATGAAAGGCCCGTAGGAGATTACATGACTCCCACCCTCGAGGGAAATGGTTCAGTTATTATGCCTCCCGATGAAGACGCTTTCGATTTCGATGTGAAGTCATCTTTAGTGCACATGGTTACAAATGATCAATTTCAAGGGGTCGGCAACCCGTCTACTCATCTAGCAAGTTTTCAAGAATATTGCCGGACCTATAAGCCAAGGAATACACCCGTTGAATATGTCTACTTGAAATTATTTCCTTCGTCGCTATATGGAGATGCCAAGGAGTGGCTACAAAATCATGATCCGGGGACTTTTCGCACTTGGGACCATTTAGCCACCGCTTTTCTGAACAAGTTCTACCCTCCTTCTAGAACCAAGAAGTTTACGGACTATATTCTGACATTCTCTCAAAGGGACAACGAACTCTTCCACCAAGCCTACGATCGGTTTAAACACTATTTGAGGGAATGCCCTCACCACAACTTTAGAAAGGCCGATCTAATGCGTTACTTCTATTTGGGGATGAGTAAGGAGGCTAAAAATCAGATGGACACAGCTAGTGGAGGAGCTATAATGGAACTACCGGCTAGCCAAGGTTTCAAGATTGTGGATAAAATTGCTATCAACTCCGATAGATATCAAGGAGTGGACCACAAAAAGATGGCTAAGTCAAGAGACGACTCCTCGAATTCTGAAATGAAGAAGGAAATGGCTGATTTGACAAAGAAAGTTGAGAATATGATAAGTATGGTGAACGCCGTTGAGGCAACGAAGGCTAAAGCTGAAAAAGAAAAAGTCTCGGCGCAACAATCATGTTTCTTATGTGCTAGCACGAGACATTCTACCAAGAATTGTCCTGAAGGGAAATATGAGGACGATGATGATGGTTATGAAGAGGCGCATTTTGTAAATCAACAAAGGAATTACAATCAAAATGCTAGTCCTATCACTAGAAATTATGAGCCTCCGCGGAAGAGAATGTCCGATGATTCCAACTTCTCTCCAAGGCCTCAGGGGCAAAACAATTATCAAGGGAATTACCAAAGGCAAGGATATGGCTCTAACCAAAACCAAGGGCAGAATTCGTATTCAAACCAAGGGCAAAATAATTACCAAGGGAATTACCAAAGGCAAGGTCATGGCTCTAACCAAAACCAAGGGCAGAATTCGTATTCAAATCAAGGCCAAGGCTCGAATCAAAACTCGCAAAATTCCCAAGGGAATTATCAAAAGCCTTATCAATCCAAGTCCAACATGAATGATCAAGGGAACTCTTCTTCTAGCACTCAAGATAACACTATGATGTCTATGATGGCTCAAATGCTAGAAAGTCAAAAAGAGACCAATAAGAGAATGGAGCAATTGGAAGCCCACAACAAGATGCTTGATAATCAAGTGGCTCAACAAGCCGTAGCATTGAAGCAAATGGGGAAACTCCCTTCTCAACCGGACGTGAATTCCATAGAACATGTTGAAGCCATCACATTGAAGAGCGGGAAAGTTCTACCTACCCCCCAAGGGAAGTCTAGTTTAAAGGGCAAGGAAGTGGAAGGAGAAGTGACCAAGGAAAATTTGGAAGATGAACCTCAAGTCCCTACCGAGGAGGAGAAAAAGGAAGAAGAGCCAATTCTAATGAGGAAGTATGTACCGATGGTTCCTTTCCCTCAAAGGCTAAACAAAAGCAAGCTTGATGCTCACTTTCAAAGGTTTGTTGAGATGCTAAAGAAGTTGTACGTCACACTCCCATTCCATGAGGTAATCACTCAAAATCCCACTTATGCTAAATTTTTGAAGGATATTGTGTCAAACCGTAGAGTGATTGAAGAGTCTAGCATGGTAGCTTTGAATGCCGAATGTAGTGCAATTGTGCAAAGTCGTATGCCTAGAAAAATGCAAGACCAAGGATCATTCTCTATTCCTATCTCCATAGGAAAAATTGAAATTGATAGAGCTTTATGTGATCTAGGAGCTAGTATTTATTTGATTCCATATTCATTGTATGAGAAAATTGATATGGGTGAGCTCCATCCCACCACTATTTCTTTGAGGCTAGCCGATAGGAGTTCTAGAGTCCCTAGTGGAGTCCTAAGGGATGTGCCTATCAAAGTTGGGAAATTTTTCATCCCCGTGGACTTCTATGTTTTAGATATGGATAGTGAACAAGAGACGCCCGTCATCTTAGGGAGACCTTTTCTAAATACCGTTGAAGCGGTTATTAAATGTGGTGAAGGGTCCATTGAATTGAAAATAGGGAATGAAAAACTGAAATTTTTTCTGAAAAATGCTATGAAAGCCCCTACTTCATCCTTTGAGTGCAATATGCTGGATATTTCTTGTGAAACTTTCGGGCTAACGTCTTTTGAAAGTGAAGTTATGGAGTTAGACGACTCTAGTACACTTTTTGCCTCTCTAATGAATATGGAAGATGAGGATATGGGCGACATTACTCTAGATGAAGGTGAGCAAGGGTCGAATGATTACGAAATTAAGGAAGACCCGGTGCTAAGAGGTAAGGAATTCGAAGGAGAGTTAAAACCTCTACCTTCGAATCTAAGGTATGAATTTCTTGGGTCCAATGCTACATTTCCCGTGATAGTTGGTGCTACGTTGAATGAGGATGAGACGTCCAAGCTAGTGCATGTGTTGAAGGCTAATAAAAAAGCCTTAGGATATTCCATTGATGATATAACGGGGATTAGCCCTTCTCTTTGCATGCATAGAATTAATCTAGATGATGATGTGAAACCTTCTAGGGAAATGTTGAGGAGATTGAATCCTAAACTAAGCGAGGTGGTTTTTAAAGAAATCACCAAGCTTAGAGATGCGGGCATCATTTACTCCGTTCCAGACTCGGAATGGGTAAGTCCCATCCATGTCGTCCCTAAGAAGGGAGGGCTCACGGTAGTTCAAAATGCAAAAGGAGAATTAGTCCCCACGAGAACCGTGAATGGGTGGAGAATGTGCATTGACTATCGGAAATTAAATAAGGCAACAAAAAAGGATCACTTTCCTATTCCGTTTATAGATCAAATGCTTGAAAGGCTTGCGGGGCATGGTTATTTTTGCTTCTTAGATGGATATAGTGGTTTTTACCAAATTCCTATATTGCCAAATGATCAAGGAAAAACCACTTTCACATGCCCATATGGAACTTTTGCGTTTAGGCGTATGCCTTTTGGTTTGTGTAATGCACCGGGGACTTTTCAACGTTGTATGATGTCCATCTTTAGCGACTATATTGAGAAGTGCATTGAGGTTTTCATGGACGATTTTTCTATCCATGGATCCTCTTTTGATGATTGTTTGGCTAATCTCTCTAATGTTCTTGCTAGGTGCATCGAGACAAATTTGGTGCTCAATTGGGAGAAGTGCCATTTTATGGTGCAAGAGGGAATTGTACTAGGGCATTTGGTCTCTAAGAGAGGAGTAGAAGTTGATAAAGCAAAAATTCAGGTTATTGAGCAACTTCCTCCACCGAAAAACCAAAAGGGAATAAGGAGTTTTCTAGGCCACGCCGGTTTTTATCGGCGGTTTATCAAGGATTTCTCAAAAATCGCAAGGCCGTTGACTCATCTCCTTTGCAACGATGTGGAATTCAGTTTTGATGAAGGGTGCCTTGAGGCATTTGAAAAATTGAAAAAGAACCTTGTATCGGCACCTATTGTGCAACCTCCAAATTGGGATCTCCCATTTGAGCTAATGTGCGATGCAAGCGACTACGCAATTGGGGCAGTTTTGGGACAACGGGTCGAGAAGAAGCTTCATGTAATATACTACGTGAGCAAGGTGCTCGATAGTGCCCAGATGAATTATACTACCACAGAGAAAGAGTTATTAGCGGTAGTCTACGCCTTCGAAAAGTTCAGGCCTTATCTTGTTGCAACAAAGACTATCGTCTACACGGACCATGCCGCTATCAAGTACCTAATGGCGAAGAAAGATGCTAAGCCAAGGCTTATCCGATGGGTCCTCCTCCTACAAGAGTTTGACATTGAAATTCGGGACAAGAAAGGAGTAGAAAATGTAGTAGCGGATCATCTGTCGAGAATTGAGCTTTATGATTCAAAGAAGTTTTCAGCGCCTGTGGAAGACTCCTTCATCGGCGAGTATCTGCTGAGTGTAAAAGATGATGCCCCATGGTACGCGGATTATGTGAATTACTTGACTTGCCAGATTCTTCCGAACGACTTGGATCATAATCAAAGGAGGAAGTTCCTGCACGAAATCTCAAGATACTATTGGGATGACCCGTTCTTATACAAGCTGTGCTCGGATGGGATATATAGAACATGTGTGCCCAAGGAAGACTGCAAGGAAATCATAGCTTGTTGTCACTCTTCTTCTTATGGTGGTCATGGTTCGGCTTCAAAAACCACGTCCAAAATTCTTCAGTCGGGATTCTATTGGCTAAGCATGTTTAAAGACACGTATGAATTTGTCAAAGCTTGCAATGAGTGTCAACGGATGGGAAACATAGCTAGAAGGGAGGAAATGCCTCAGAAAGGCATATTAGAAGTGGAGATCTTTGATGTTTGGGGCGTGGACTTCATGGGACCCCTACCTTCGTCACAAGGGAATGCATTTATTCTAGTAGCGGTGGACTACGTGTCCAAATGGGTTGAGGCAATAGCTTCCCCATCTTGTGACGCTAAAGTGGTGATTAAGATGTTCAAGAAGGTAATATTCCCGAGATTCGGAGTCCCTAGAGCAGTAATCAGTGACAATGGCTCCCATTTCAAAGAAAGGAGATTTGAGTCCATGCTAAAGAAACACGGGATTTTCCATAGGTGTTCTACTCCGTATCATCCTCAAGCCAATGGTCAAGTCGAGGTGTCAAACAGAGAAATAAAAAACATCTTGACAAAGACAGTTGGAAAGACAGGAAAGGATTGGGCATTGAAGCTCGATGATGCGCTATGGGCATATAGGACCGCGTTCAAGACACCAATTGGGATGTCTCCTTACAGACTAGTATATGGCAAATCTTGCCATCTCCCAATGGAACTTGAGTACAAGGCAATGTGGGCCGTCAAGGAGCTAAATTTTGACACGAAAGCTTCGGGAGAAAAGAGACTCCTTCAACTCAATGAGTTAGATGAAATCCGATTGGACTCCTACGAGAGTTCAAGAATCTATAAGGAGAAAACTCGAAGATGGCATGACAAGCTCATTCTGAAGAGACAGTTCTCGGTGGGAGACAAGGTTTTACTGTTCAACTCCAAATACAAGCTATTTCCCGGGAAGTTCAAGTCTAGGTGGTTCGGACCGTATAGAATCCACAAAGTTTTCGAGGATGGCCACCTAGAGCTAGTTGATAACCAAGGGAATGTGTTCAAGGCAAATGGGCAAAGAGTTAAGGTCTACCACGCCGCTGATGGAGATCAGAACACGTTGGAAGCACCCTCGTAGATGCTATATGATATACCGCTAGAGAAGTGATCCCGCTTGGGACTTCTCTTAGTGTGCTTCTGGATATGAAAAACATCGGCTCCGTCTTAGCCAAGACGTTAAACTAGGCTTGTAAGTGTTGCCCCCATGTTTTTTTTAGATGTCTCAGTTGATTGGGACATTGCTTGTATCAGTAATTGTGCTTTGCATGAGTGAAATTAAAGATTTGAAATGTGTGTGTGCGAGTGCCTATATCTGATTGTTAATGAGGGTTTAGACTACTTCCATGATGTCGTGCTTGGTGAATTTGATGCTTTGATAGGACATAAGTGTGGGGTTTTGAAATCTATTGCATGAGTGTTGATGAACGATTCGAGATTGGTTTAGAAATTCGTGTCAGAAACTCCATGCGTTCGCATAGCTCATTTATGCGTTCGCACAGTTAGCCAAAATCTTCGTCCTTTCAAGCTCGCATAAATCCATGCGTTCGCATAAAAGTCTCATGCGACTGTCCAGATCCATGCGTTCGCATAATTTCAATTCATGCGTTCGCATATCAAACCTTCATTTTATTTTTATTTTTATTTTTGCCAAGCTCGCATGCCATTCATGCGTTCGCATGAAAAGTCCATGCGACTGGAAATTTCATGCGATCGCATACTTTCAATTCATGCGTTCGCATACCGCACCGTTACAGTATAAATTCAATTCTTAAATTTCAGAAATTTCCCAGAAAACCCTAAAATCGAATCCCGTCTTCTCCGACCCTCCGCCATCTTTTCCGATCGATTCGAGCTCTTCCAGCCTCCGTCCGTTCCATCCCCTGCCATCAAATCGCTTTCCGTCCGTCCGATCCAAACCCCCACCGTCAAACCTCCCCTACATCCGGAAATCCCAAATCCCAAAATCTTCATTTCTCACCAAAACCGACTATGGTTAAAGTCAAACGTCCCTCATCCTCTCAACCCTCCAAGGAGCCCTCAAAAAAGGTGGGAGTTTCCAAACCCCCGATTTCAAAAGCGCCGGCGGCTAGAAAAGGAAAGAAAGCCGAAATCCTCTACGTAAAAGCCACCCAGGCTGGACAGCATTACGGCCGCTCCTCATTGGAGAACACGAGGCATATCATGGCGCCCAGTTCGGCTAGCAGAGCCGATGGGGATTTGGAAAAGGATTCACCTCCCCCGTCGCCTCGGCGCGACAATGCCAACAAATTCAACAAGGTCAAGCCGTACGAGTTCGATAGCCAGCTCAGATTCGGATTCGCAAAGGATGCTGCATTGTATACCTCTCTCACGGACAAAGGTAAATGGCCAATCCCTCTCCTTTTTCCCGTTATTGAAGATTTGAGGAAGTTAGAGATCCCAGAGGAGATTAAGGAGTTGGTTGTTAACAGTGGTATGAACTTTGTGTTTAGAGAAGATCCTGGATCATTCCATGAGGTGACCATGGAATTCATTAGTTCGTTTTGTCCGATTCATGGGCCTAATATGGGTGGAAAGGAGGAGGAGGAAGGGAAAGTAATGTGTTGGAGGTTTGCGTTGGGTAATCTTCAGTGGGAGGTCAAGGCAGAAGTTCTATGTGATTGGTTGAGACTGCCTAGGGATGGTGAAATTCCTGATGTGGTCGATGATGATATAAAGAAGTTTTGGAAGAGAATTTCGGGTTGTGACTACACTAAGGACGGGCAGCACAAATCCACTAGTATCCGAGTGCCCAAATGGAACGTCATCCACAAATTGTTGGCAGGCACTGTGTTCGTACGTACTGATTATGGTAGGCTCGTGAGCAAAATGGAGATGGCGATTATGCTAATGATGGAGAAGGGGATGAAGGTTGATTGGCTATGGTGCATCACCAATGGGTTTGTGGGGAATCAATCTCTAACTTCGAAGAACAAGGGGTTGGGGGGTGGTTCATTTGTGACGTGGATTGCAAGGAAACTTAATTTCACTTTCGGTGACAAGAGGAGCGCAAAGCTGGAGCTTTGTTTGAAAAAAATGCGTTATATGCGCATCTTGGGCAAAGGGATGAAATGGGCTAATGATGAGAAGGAGGCCGAAGATGGAGCTGAAGAAGAGCCGAACACCGACGATGAGATTGATGGGTTTCTACGCCCCGATGCGCCATCCTCCTCACGCGCTGTGCCTCCCCCTCCCACTGCTGAGCCGAGCGCCGCGATGATCCTATCCCGCTTGGACAGTTTGGCTGCCTTTGTCGCGCAACATACCCAATGGCAGGAGAGGACTCTGCTCGCCATGGCCACTCACATGGGTATCGCTTCTAGCGTCGGTGCTCCCCCAAAGCCCCCGTTCATGCCCGGATCACCTCCACCTCCATCTCCACCTGTAAACCCTTCCTCCCCAGAAGACATAGGGAGCGTCGACCTAGAGGGTAGCCTATGATCAGCATTTCTACATGCTTTGCGTTTGTACTTTCTCTATGATGATTTTAGATACATTTTGGATCTTTTGATGATAATTTCAAATTATGCACATCTTTGATCATTTTTATGATACAGGCTACATTCTTGATGCATTTTGAATATTGTATGATCATCGTAGTACGAACCGATTCATTAGGCTCAGTTCTGTCAAGCTCGCATAACATTCATGCGCTCGCATGAGAAAATCATGCGCCTGGCTTCGGTTATGCGAGCACCCAGCCAATTCATGCGACCGCATGAAACTCTATCATGCGTTCGCATATCCGGCTGAGGCATTTTTTTTGTGATTAAATTTTGAGCCGACTTGCGTAATATTGACATGTTTACGATGATGATTTCCCTGCCTCGTGTGCTTAACATTCTCATTTTTAGTTTCGTAACTTATAGAAGAAAAGGGGGAATCATCCCTCGGATCTTTTGGGCAAGTTCAACTCGACAAGCAAAGCAACATCTCTTCCATTGATAAGGCTACCTCCAAACGAGAGAAGTTTCTCTAAACTCACTTTTTGCTTTCATTATATTCATTGCTTAGGGACTAAGAAATTGCTAAGTGTGGGGTGGCCTATGTTTGACATTGTCTATACTACATGAGATGTTTGTGCTTGCTTGATATGCTTTCACGTTAAAAATCCAATCAACTTATGCTTAAGGAAAAACACTTGCACTACCGCACAATTCATCCAAAATTTTGAAATATTAATGAAAACAAAAAGTCTAGGCAAGGCTACATTTTCGAAAAATCTCATTCCTAATTCAACTAGTCGTGCATGATTTCACTTGATTGATCCTTTAGATGACTAATGGATTGGATTGTTGACTTTCATTCTTGAGAATCAAAGCATCTACTAGCACTTCTTTATCTTTTGTTCTAAGCTTTTTCTCGTCGAGACTAAAGAGTTGATCTTTGAAAGCATAAAATCGAAATAATTTATAACTTTGAAACCCTTGCATGCCATGATTGCCTTTAGGTGACCTTAGTGACCTCGCTTATCTAGTGGATTTGTCTTGTTGGTTTGTCATGCTCCATTTTTAACACATAGCCCTTTGTCAAAGTTCTAAGTGTGGAGTCAAAAGAGGGCGAAAAATAGGCCCCAACAAAAAAAATGCTTCATTCTTATGGTCAAAAGAGGGCAAAGCCCCGACTGAAAATTTTCTCAAAGTACAAGAGAAGTTTTGATTAAAATATACAAATGCCGGGGGTTAGGAAGAAAAGTTCCCCCTCGAAAGCATTTGTAGGCCAAAGGCCATTTGAAAAAAAAAAGAGAAAATAAGAAGCACTTAGACTTGACAATTGGCTATTCCACCATTCTCTAGCATGAAAACTAATGAGACGATTGAAGCTTTCTAGCAAGAATTCACTAAGGGACGAACCTCGTATTCTTTTATACTTAGGCATGATATGACTTGCAAGCACATATAAAAGCTGTAATGTTGAAACTCCTCTTCTCTTATGACTAAGTGACCTTTGCGTCCTAGGCTTGAGAATGAGTTCAAAGCTCACGAGCCAATGGACTAGCCTCCTTGCTAGCATTGGTGAGTGATCCAACAAGATTTCTTTGCGACTATTAGATTGTTTTCTTGAAGTCACTAATTAGAAAATGACTAGAATCCTTGATTAAAGATTTATTAGTCTTTGCTTTGATTTGCTTGAATGTCTTAATTCATGAATTTCCATAAGGATTTGAAGAGGTTTCATGTAGCGATTGAAATGCACATATCTAGTTGAATACATTATGAACTTCATGGAAAACACCTTGCCTAGTACTTCGACAATTGTAAACTTAAAATGCTAATTGGATGGTTGTTCTTTTTGAGGGATTTGTGAGTATTCCCATATCTGAAAACTCTCAGGAGACTACAACTCCTCCACTAGGGTAGCCTAGGGGTTTAAAGGCTTGGTGCATTCGCTAAATGCACTCGTGTTACCTACGAAAGTGGTTAGTTAGAAGCAGGATTTGTTTCTCAGTGTTTTTAGTTAGTTTTCGTGACCATATGGAGTTTTCTTAGAACCGATCCGGATCATCTGAAATAGAATATTGTTGTTGATCTCTATGATTAGTTTGCTCGGGACGATCAAACGTTAAGTGTGGGGTGATTTGATAGCACTAGAATATATGCATTTTAGGCATCCTCTACGCTTATTGTTTTGATCATTCCATTACGATTTCACTTGCTATTTGATGCTTTGTGGTTCATTTCAGGCCTATTACAGAGATTTAGCTGAGAACACAAGTGAGCAGTGATTTTGGAGCAAGCCGAGCATTCTAGAGCGAAAAAAGAGCAAAATAGAAGTCGGAGCACGAATCCTTCAAAAGAATGCGCTCGCATGATCCATTCATGCGTTCGCATGGATCGGACCAGTCGCATGATAAAGTCATGCGCTCGCACGAATGACTTCCCAGAGCTCGCATAGCAAACCAGTCGCATGCAAAACCCATGCGATCGCACAACCAAAGGACCATGCGATCGCATAAGCATATCATGCGCTCGCATAAGACAAACCAGTCGCATAAGAATATCATGCGAGCGCATCATCTCAAGCCGCAATCGCACAAGACCAAGCCTTCAGGAGTTCATGCGAGCGCATGAACCATTCATGCGATCGCATGACGTCGTAAAGTTTGGGCTTTTACGGAAAAGTATAAATAGGAAGCTAGGGTTTTTTTTCAGTGGGGGCTGGGATTTTTCTGGATTTTTTCTGGGTTTTTGGAGAGAAGATAGCTTGGAGAAGAAGCCAGAATTTTCTATCATCACCAACAACTCGGATCGCGGATCGTCCTTCACACTTATTGCTCCATATTGGTTTTACATTCCTAAACTCAATCATCTACATGTTTTTCTGCCCATCCCTTGTTGTTATTGATTGTAATCTCACCATGAGTGAGTAGTGACCTTGGTTGGGGATCTACGAATCCCCTAGACATGTTTGTGACATTGTAAATACTATGGATGTTATTGATGAATGATTTGCACATGATTTTTCTTCATTTGAACTTAATGTTTCGGATTGCATATAAGGTGTTTGTGAGAAGTCCTCAATAGCAATTCTGCTTGATTTCATGTTTGAAGTAGCTAACCCTGAAAAGCATGATTTCAAATGAACTAAATGAAGAAGCATTAGGGTTTTCGTGTTACATGGCGACACTCTAATCTTAATGAGAATGGCATGGATTAAACAAGAACATGATTATTTAGTCAATAGAGCGCGAGTGTGAGGCTAGATAATCATATTCTATAGTACCAATAGAGCGCGAGTGTGAGGTACTATGCGAGATGTAACCTCTTCGTACTAAGTTGTAGCGCGAGTGGAACTTAGTATCAATGTTGCATGGCTAGATTCTAAGTATGTGTATGTGATTTCATCAATAGTGTCCTATTTTACCGTCACAATAATTGTCTAGGTGAAGAAATAGATCCCTAGTCATCTTTGAATTGAAAGTTTACCATCTTTTAGTTGTTCAAATCTTACTTTTGGGATAGTAAATTCTGCTATCATCCCTTTTAAAGGAACAAAACCCCCCCAAACCATAGACTTTCCGAATTTAATCGTTAGCACCATTAGTTTAACCACCTATCTTTTGGGTACGACCTTGGGTTTCCCGAGTCAATATAAATTGTTTTGATTAATCGTGACTAGCAATAGTATTTGAATTCTATTCGAATATTGACGCTAAATTACAACCGATCACTGGTCATTCTAAATTTTAAGTCTGATTATAACCAATTTTTAAGTTTTGTCATTCTCTCCTTAAGTCTGGTCTTTCATAATTTTAAGTCTGATTATTACCAATTTTTAAGTCTGGTCATTCTCTCCTTAAGTCTGGTCATTCTCTCCTTAAGTCTGGCCATTCTCTCCTTAAGTGTGGTCATTCTTAATTTTAAGTCTGATTTATTTCCAATTCTTAAGTCTGGTCATTCCCTCCTTAAGTCTGGTCATTCATAATTTTATGTCTGATTATTACCAATTCTTAAGTCTGGTCATTCTTATTTTTAAGTCTGGTCATTCTCTCCTTAAGTCTGGTCATTCATAATTTTAAGTCTGATTATTACCAATTTTTAAGTCTGGTCGTTCTCTTTTTAAGTCTGGTCATTCTCTCCTTAAGTCTGGTCATTGTCTCCTTAAGTCTGGTCATCCTTAATTTTAAGTCTGATTATTACAAATTTTTAAGTCTGGTCATTCTCCCCTTAAGTCTGGTCATTCTCTCCTTAAGTCTAGTCATTCTTAATTTTAAGTCTGATTTATTTCCAATTCTTAAGTCTGGTCATTCCCTCCTTAAGTCTGGTCATTCGTAATTTTATGTCTGATTATTACCAATTTTTAAGTCTGATCATTCTCTTTTTAAGTCTGGTCATTCTCTCATTAAGTCTGGTCATTCTCTCCTTAAGTCAGGTCATTCTCTCCTTAAGTCTGGTCATTCTTAATTTTAAGTCTGATTATTACAAATTTTTAAGTCTGGTCATTCTCTCCTTAAGTCTGGTCATTCTCTCCTTAAGTCTGGTCATTCTTAATTTTAAGTCTGATTTATTTCCAATTCTTAAGTCTGGTCATTCCCTCCTTAAGTCTGGTCATTCATAATTTTATGTCTGATTATTACAAATTTTTAAGTCTGGTCATTCTCTCCTTAAGTCTGGTCATTCTTAATTTTAAGTCTGATTTATTTCCAATTCTTAAGTCTGGTCATTCCCTCCTTAAGTCTGGTCATTCATAACTTTATGTCTGATTATTATCAATTCTTAAGTCTGGTCATTCTTAATTTTATGTCTGGTCATTCCCTCCTTAAGTCTGGTCATTCTCTCCTTAAGTCTGGTCATTCATAATTTTTGGTCTGATTATTACCAATTTTTAAGTCTGGTCATTCTCTTTTTAAGTCTGGTCATTCTCTCCTTAAGTCTGGTCATTCTCTCTTTAAGTCTGGTCATTCTTAATTTTAAGTCTGATTATTACAAATTTTTAAGTCTGGTCATTCTTAATTTTAAGTCTGATTATTACAAATTTTAAGTCTGATTTATTACCAATTCTTAAGTCTGGTCATTCTCTCCTTAAGTCTGATTATTCTCTCCTTAAGTCTGGTCATTCTCTCCTTAAGTCTGGTCATTCTTAATTTGTAGTCTGATTTATTACCAATCCTTAAGTCTGGTCATTCTCTCCTTAAGTGTGGTCATTCTTAATTTTAAGGATGATTATTACCAATTTTAAGTCTGGTCATTCTCTCCTTAAGTCTGTTCATTCTTAATTTTAAGTCTGATTTATTACCAATTCTTAAGTCTGGTCATTCTCTCCTTAAGTCTGGTCATTCTTAATTTTTAGTCTGATTTATTACCAATTCTTAAGTCTGGTCATTCTCTCATTAAGTGTGGTCATTCTTAACTTGAGGACTAAATTGAAAATAACATTATTATTTTTTATACCCTTTAGTGTGGAATGACTACAATACCCCTCCGTGTTTTGTCCGGGATTTCGACTAAAATGGGACACGTGTCAGCTTAATAATCGGTTTGTAGTTTTTATTTATAAATGTGTTTGTACCCGAACCGCACTCTAGTCCTAAAAAGGAAATATATAATAGAGTTTGGATCAAATACAAACCAAAATTATAAATAAAAACTTAAAACTCATAAAAAAAATTGACACGTGTAAAAATCGACCAATCAGAATTCATCCCGTTCGGGGTTCTTTTTATAAATTAAAAAACACACGCGGACTTATTTAAAAATACATAAAAGATAGGAGGGGTATAATCGTCCTAAAATTCGCTACAGTAAAATTAAACTTTCGCTACAGTACGTTTTTAAGTCTGATCAACATGCGTTAAGTCTGATCATTTACAATAAAATTTGACTTTTACTGTAGTAACAGTCGAATTTTGCTACAGTACATTTTTAAGTCTGGTCAGCATGCGTTAAGTCTGATCATTATCCTGTTAAGTCCGATCATTCCAAGTTAATATGATTATTACCAATTTAAGTCCGATCATTCCCAATTTAGTCC
This sequence comes from Rhodiola chrysanthemifolia, assembly GCA_033675395.1. Taxonomy (NCBI): domain Eukaryota; kingdom Viridiplantae; phylum Streptophyta; class Magnoliopsida; order Saxifragales; family Crassulaceae; genus Rhodiola; species Rhodiola chrysanthemifolia. Next base: position 8,196,227 of record CM066206.1, read on the forward strand.
GATCATTACCAATTTAAGTCTGATCATTTCAAGTTTAGTATGATTATTACCAATTTAAGTCCGATCATTCCCAATTTAAGTCCGATCATTCCCAATTTAAGTCCGATCATTCCAAGTTTAGTATGATTATTACCAATTTAAGTCCGATCATTCCCAATTTATGTCCGATCATTACCAATTTAAGTCCGATCATTCCCTATTTAAGTCCGATCATTACAAATTTAAGTCTGATCATTACCATGTATTTTTTAAGTCTGATCATTCTCAATTTGTAGTCTTTTAGTTATTAATTTTAAGTCTGATCATTCTCTCTTTAAGTCTGATTGATGAGTCGTATTTATACGACTCGTCGAGTCAACTAAACCCGTTTATTTCGACACTTTTATATGCGAACAATTACTTTTTAGTATGGTTTTGCATTTCAGGTGTTTCGGGAGCTCTAGGAGGAAACGCGCATAAAAGACGGCATTTTATGCCAAAAACATCGCAATGGCAGATCAGACCTTTAGACAGTCGACGGAGTGCTGGGAATAGACCGCTGATCCGAAAAATACGAGCCACATGCCATTGCAAAGGTGACTCAATTCCCTACAACTCTCTAGTTCACACCGACAGCATCTGAGGTCATATAGAAGGTCAAATCCAGAGTTGAAGTCAGAACAGGCGTGCAGAAAGAGAATCAGACTCAGTGTGGATCGCGTTCGAAGGAGACATTAGCGATAACGTTAACGTAAGGTACGAACGCGAAAATTAACGTCTCTTCCGAACGCGACGATGATGTCATTATGTTTTACATGATCATGTGTAGCTAAACTCGTTATTCAGTTTGGGGTTTCGTTCATTGTGACACATGTTTTGAGACTTCGTCCTTAATGCTATTTCATGTTTTACTAGTTCTTGTGCTTATCTTATGAATTGACTTGTTAGATTAAGTGGAAGCTTTGTCGCAAAGCTTAATTGAGCAGTTAATTCTTATCGTTAATATCTACTGGAAACTTTGTCGTAAAAGTAGATCGTAACACCTAGATTTAATAATACCTTTGTCGGATTATTTGTTTAGGAAAGAATTAGAAGTCTAACACATTTGTCGGGTTAGGTTGTGGTGTATCACCTTTGTCGGGATACTTAGGGTTGTTACCTTTGTCGGAATAACCACACTTAGAAACATGAGATTAGATATTTAGCAGTCAATGATAAACATGTCACAATAGAAACCCTAAGCTGAATACTCTCTCTGATTGGAATCTTTTGCTCTTTTGCACTCACAACTGCTCAAAACCCCCTTTCTTTATTTGTTTTCAGATACAACTTCAACAACACCAGCTCTCTTGGGTTCGACCCTGCTTGCCGCTACACTAGTTTCACGCAGGAGAATTATAAATATTAAATTTGACGCGTCAGACGACGCGCGTCAAATTTTGGCGCCGTTGCCGGGGAGCTGCGCTTCGGTGAAGTTGTTTCTTTTTGTTTTTTTTTTGTTTTTTTAGTTAATTTTCTTGTGATGCACCATGTCTTCTTATTATAATAGAGAGCCTTGGAACTATGAGGAGTTTTCCCCACCATCCTTCCAACTTGAAGTCCGCGAGAAGATCATCAACCTCAAGCAATCCCGGGATGAAACATTGGACGAGTACTTGTCGTACTTCGATTCCATTGTGACGAGCTGCCCGCACCATGGATTCACAAACTTATATCTTCTTCAAAGGTTTCTCGGTGGGATGTTGCCACATGAGTGGAATAGGCTTAATGATGCGGCGGGAGGCTCGGTGAATAACTTAGACATGGACGATCTTTGGCACTTGATAGATGATTTGGCCGAGAGGTCAAGACAAGATCAGGCCAAGCGGCTCGAAGAAATCGCCAATATAGTGCGCCAAATTCAGGCCGATCTGGCCAACACGGCTCACAAGCCGATGGTCATCAAAAAAGAGCTTACAATGGAGCCCACGGAGCCGGCAGAGGATGAGGACCCATGGTTGACTGAAGAAGAGCCGGTCAAGCCACTCGTATCGGGTGCAGGAAACGAAGAAAACGACTCGGAGTCAGTGCCGATCGCGTTCGAAAGAGACATTAGCTCGACGCTAATGTCTGAAGAGAACGCGCCTATAACTTTAAGGCCGGACGCGCCTCTAACGTCTACAGCGGACGCGACCCTCACTGATGCACAATCCAGGACTGACCATTTTCCTTCGTTTTCTATGCAGGTAATAGCTCCTGAAGACCATGTGATCGATAATGATGAGCTGGGAGATGAGTTGGAGGCGAAGCATGAGCCAGAAAAACCAATGATGGAGCACCCACTCGCCACGAGTCAACAAGCACCGCCCGAAAAGTGTAAGGACCCAGGTGTCTTCACAGTCACGAGAGATATTGACTCTTATGTTTTACAGATGGGAGATGCTAGAGATAACGATCCTCCTGCACCTATTTTGGGACGATCACTCCTCTTTGCCACAGAGACCAAGATTGACATGGGAACATGCTTGATGTCACTTGTGTTTGCTGGCAAGACATCGAACTTCCATACTTACGAGGATGCCAAACGTTCATACATGAAGAAGCGACCGAGACATGGCATGTTTGAATGGAAACCAGGATGGAGAAACACTAGAGCACGACTCGATGGACCAGTAGCTATGATCAAGGTGTCCTCGCGGACTCGGGAGGATGTAAAGGCGAACCCGCCTGATCGATGGAGAGCAGACCCGAGCACACCTTTGCACGATGATTTTGGGCAGACTGAAGGAGTAGCTGAGGCGAAATTTGACCTCACACGTCCATGGGATCCTAACTTGTGATCCCTAAAGAGGTACCGTCGAGCCAACGACGTAAAACAAAGGCGCTCGCAGGGAGGCAGCCCGGCAAATTTTTGAGTTTTTCTCGTTTTTTATTTCGTTTTATGTTTGTTTGAGTCTTAAGTCACTTTGTCTTTTGGGAAACAGATGCTTTTCATGCAGGAAACAGTGCACCTCAGTGTGGACCGCGCCAGCCCTCAACATTAGCTGACCGCGTTAGCCTTCGACGTTAGGTTAATGTCTACACCAGACGCGGCACAAACGTCTTAAGAAGACGCGGCTTACTGTTGACCAGCGTTGACCGACTCGGTTGACCAGAATTTACACCGTCACGCGACGACACGAGGGGAGTGCCTGCTCACTTTTATTCTCTACTTGTTTTTCCCTACATTTGTGTGTCTTGCATAGTTGTGTCTTTGAATTTAAGTCGTACCGTGAGGACACGGCTTAGTTCAAAAGTGTGGGGTGAGAGAGTCAGTCAGTTGTGTCAGCACGTTTATTTTTTGCACCTGCATAGAGTCAGCACGTTTCCCTTAAAATTTAAAAATTTTGAAAGTAGAAATTTCTCTCTATTTCCCGGATATGCAGTATTGAATTTTGATGATGTGAAACAGATGAGCTGATTAGATGAATTTCTCTCGTGAAATTTGAATTGTGCTTTTACATGTGAACTTAACCCACTGCGTGTCCTCTTGAGTTGAGATAAACAGGGATGTGGAGTTGATAGAAATGTCCTAGAGAGACTTGACGAAGCATTCAAAGGACCGAAATTCAAGTTATATGGTTATATGGACTTTGTGGAGGCTAGCACTTCGAGGCAACATGGTTTAGAGTCTGCTCCGCCACTGTAGTATTTATGCGGTCAGGTGGGACGGGAAAACAACACACCGTCCAATCTCTAGTCCAAGCAGCCGGGAAAACAGACGAGCGACCCTCGGCTTGACTCGCGTCGAAAGGACGAGGATGAGTGAGAGCAGGAAGGTATTTCCATATGCTTGCGGGCGATGATTGGACCTTCGAATCACGGACGAGCAATTCACAATAAAGGAGCAAGGCTCAAGAAAAATCAGCCAAATTGTGAAATTTCTACCCGCAACAAAAGTGAAGTACATGATTGTACATCAAAAGCCAAATCACTACAAAAGCTGTCCCAAAACAACTCAAAAACCTTGAAGCTCGAATGAATCACGTGTAAGAAAAAGCAACGAAGTGTAACCATATAACCAGAATTCGGGACAGCGAATGCAGATCATGGGTCTAAAGAGGACTATCTCTCATTCATCCAAATTGATTTGAATTTCAGCTCAAAAGGTAACATGTATCAAGTTAATTCTGTGTTGAGCATGATGATTCTAGTAGCGATTGAGATATGCATAGAAAAGCGAGTCTAGACTAGCAACTCATATTCATGTAGCAGTATCCAGGACGTCGAAGAAATTGTGGTGTTGCATTTATTTTCCTTCTATGACTTAGTTCTTGTTCGGGACGAACAAGGATAAGTGTGGGGTGGTTTGATGAGTCGTATTTATACGACTCGTCGAGTCAACTAAACCTGTTTATTTCCACACTTTTATATGCGAACAATTACTTTTTAGTATGGTTTTGCATTTCAGGTGTTTCGGGAGCTCTAGGAGGAAACGCGCATAAAAGACGGCATTTTATGCCAAAAACATCGCAATGGCAGATCAGACCTTTAGACAGTCGACGGAGTGCTGGGAATAGACCGCTGATCAGAAAAGTACGAGCCACATGCCATTGCAAAGGTGACTCAATTCCCTACAACTCTCTAGTTCACACCGAGAGCATCCGAGGTCATATAGAAGGTCAAATCCAGAGTTGAAGTCAGAACAGGCGTGCAGAAAGAGAATCAGACTCAGTGTGGATCGCGTTCGAAGGAGACATTAGCGATAACGTTAACGTAAGGTATGAACGCGAAAATTAACGTCTCTTCCGAACGCGACGATGACGTCATCAACGCGTTTTGATGACGTCAGCAAGGCCGAAACTTGGAAATTGAGCCCAAAAACAGACTTGGAAACCCTATTTTTTGCTATAAATAAGATCCTTGGGTTAGGGTTTCCATCATCCAACTTTCTACGAGGACCAAGACGGCTCCGGAGAAGACGCAAGCTTTCGACGAGAGAGAAGACTTTTCTACTTATCATTATGTTTTACATGATCATGTGTAGCTAAACTCGTTATTCAGTTTGGGGTTTCGTTCATTGTGACACATGTTTTGAGACTTCGTCCTTAATGCTATTTCATGTTTTACTAGTTCTTGTGCTTATCTTATGAATTGACTTGTTAGATTAAGTGGAAGCTTTGTCGCAAAGCTTAATTGAGCAGTTAATTCTTATCGTTAATATCTACTGGAAACTTTGTCGTAAAGGTAGATCGTAACACCTAGATTTAATAATACCTTTGTCGGATTATTTGTTTAGGAAAGAATTAGAAGTCTAACACATTTGTCGGGTTAGGTTGTGGTGTATCACCTTTGTCGGGATACTTAGGGTTGTTACCTTTGTCGGAATAACCACACTTAGAAACATGAGATTAGATATTTAGCAGTCAATGATAAACATGTCACAATAGAAACCCTAAGCTGAATACTCTCTCTGATTGGAATCTTTTGCTCTTTTGCACTCACAACTGCTCAAAACCCCCTTTCTTTATTTGTTTTCAGATACAACTTCAACAACACCAGCTCTCTTGGGTTCGACCCTGCTTGCCACTACACTAGTTTCACGCAGGAGAATTATAACTGATCAATTTCAATTTTAAGTCTGATCATTAACAATTTTTAAGTCTGATCATTCTCTTTTTAAGTCTGATCATTCTTAATTTTAAGTTTGACTATTACCAATTTTTAAGTCTGATCATTCTCTCTTTAAGTCTGATCATTCTCAATTTGTAGTCTTTTAGTTACCAGTTTTAAGTCTGATCATTCTCTCTTTAAGTCTGATCATTCTCAATTTTATGTCTGATCATTCTCTCTTTAAGTCTGATCAATCTCAATTTTAAGTCTGATCATTAACAATTTTTAAGTCTGATCATTCTCTCTTTAAGTCTGATCATTCTTAATTTTAAGTTTGATTATTACCAATTTTTAAGTCTGATCATTCTCTCTTTAAGTCTAATCATTCTCAATTCGTAGTCTTTTAGTTACCATTTTTAAGTCTGATCATTCTCAATTTTAAGTCTTTTAGTTACTAGTTTTAAGTCTGATCATTCTCTCTTTAAGTCTGATCATTCTTAATTTTATGTCTGATTATTACTAATTTTTAAGTCTTATCATTCTCTCTTTAAGTCTGATCATTCTCAATTTCATGTCTGTTTAAGTCTTATTATTCTCTCTTTAAGCCTGATCATTCTCAATTTTAAGTCTTTTAGTTACCCGTTTTAAGTCTGATCATTTTCTCTTTAAGTCTGATCATTCTTAATTTTAAGTCTGATTATTACTAATTTTTAAGTCTGATCATTCTCTCTTTAAGTCTGATCATTCTCAATTTGTAGTCTTTTAGTTACCAGTTTTAAGTCTGATCATTCTCTCTCTAAGTCTGATCGTTAACAACTTGATGACTAAATTGAAAATAACATTATTATTTTGTATACCCTTTAGTGTGGAATGACTATAATACCCCTCCGTGTGTTGTTCGGGATTTCGACTACATTGGACACGTGTCAGCTCAAAATTCGGTTTGTAGTTTTTATTTATAAAGTCGGTTTGTACCCGAACCGTACTCTATATAATATTATAGTTTCTTTTTGCACTAAAAAACGTAGCTGGTACAATTATTATTCGATTACTACATTTCTGTATATAGCATTATTTTCATTTAGATTATTATTTCAATATTGAAATACATAAATAGATAATTTCAACTTAGACGCACGACTTATAACATGGACATCTTTCTAATGCCACAAATCGTTAATCTAACTTTTCATATCTATATAATGCATCCTTCAAGGCATCTATCAACACAATACTTTGTATCTTCATGATCATCTGAAAAAGAAAATAAAAATATATATCAACGTTAGTCTTTGTAAAGTTAGTTTGAGAAAAATATACTCTATCAAAAGTAAAAAAAGCTTATTAGAGTTACCATTTGTGCTGATAGATGTGCCCATTGACACCCCTCATCCTATTGTTGATAACTTCGCACCTTTTTTAAGAGTATTGGACGGAGAACATTTTTTGTTACACACCTTAGTACAACCGAATGGTTCAAACACTGTAAACATACATTTTGCCATACATCTGTCAAAACATGTATTGGCTTCAGAATTTTTGACTCCTAATCCAAAAAATAAAATGATCAGAAGAAAGACGGATAATTTCACGAGTTTGCTTTCCATTTTGCACACCTCACGATCAAGCCTCTTTTACTCAGTAGTATAGTTGCGAATGTATTGTGTGTTGATCTTTCCTCCAACTGTATTTATTTATAGTCGAAATTGATCTTGGTAAGGGAAGTATGATTGGCAATGAAAATAAATCAAATCAAATCAAAATCACACCAGAAGTATATATACGTTATTATTATAAAGAGGAAAATCTGCCCAAATGGGCAAGCAGTCGCTTCAGTCGTCTCAAATCGGGCCTGCCATTCAGGTAGGGCACAATCGGTCCGATCCGGGTTCGATTGGTAGACCGGAAAATTTTAAAAATATGGACCGTGAATCGGATCGGACCGTTGGACTGGATTTTTTTTGGTAAAGAAGTGGACCGAACCGGATTACCTTAAATTTACGGACCGGATCCGGATCGGAAAATTTCAAAAATACGGATCGTGGACCGGATCGGACCGTATAATGATGTGATGATGATGATGATATGATGATGATGATGAATATATGTTGATGATGATATGATGATGATGATATGCAAATTATATTTTCTGACTGATATCAAAGTTAAGTTAAGTTTCAGTTCAAGTGAACATGCCCTAACTTGTAACACAAACTTCATTCATAGAATTCGACAAATAATTTTAGATTAGTGTTTTGATTATTGGATGGTTAAATAATTGGTCAATATTGGTCACTACTATTGATTACTCCCTCGTGAAAAGAACTCTATTCGATGGTTAAAGTTAAATAATGTAATTGACGAAGTGGGGTTGTTCTAGTGGTTAGCTACTCATTATCTAGGATCAATGGTCCCGGGTTCGAATCACTTTGGGGGTAGGAGTGAAAATCCTTAGATCCCTATTTTTTAAAACAAAAAAAAGTTAAATAATGCAATTAATGAGGCTCTGAGGTTCGTTTCAAATTATATCCGAGAACTTAAAAAAACCATGGTTTATTGATTTGAAATTTTTAACGGATCAAATCAATTACGAATTAATGCAGACATAATACATAATATGACCTCACAACTGTAATTACTAATTACGTAAGAACATGTGATATTATGAAATCGAGACCAAATCGTGCGGATTACAATTTTGTTACCTAATTAATTGTGAAATCTTCCCGTGTATGTTGAGATGTTGTTCTAGTCGAGTTTAGAACAATATCTAGAACAACTTATGCAAAAATAAGTGCAGTGCGAAAAATAAACGACACGCAAAGTTGTTACCCAGTTCGGCGTTAACGAGCCTACGTCTGGGACTGTCTCCTTAGCCCGGTGGATAGCAATTCACTAATAATGAATATTGCGAGTATAAGAGCTTACGTTTACAGAATCCCTCTTAAACAGCATGAGCCTCTAATACTCTAGTAATCGCTAACTAGGTCTCCCCGAGATCTGAGCCTCGCCTCCGATTCCACCAGATGATCCTCCACGAGAATTAGCGCCTTCTCCCGAATGCGCGGTAACAGCAACAGTGCGTGTATCGTCAAGTTGTTCTACGATCAGTCTGCCGAGCACTAGAACAGACTGAATCCGAGCGTGTTAGAGTTCACCAGAATAATGAACTTAACAACGATGACCTCCTCCAACCCTTCTCGGAATATCAGCGTGAATAATTTCTCCAACGGTGCTGAATTCTACAACTTGTTAAACTGCCAGTATGGTACAGTAACCTGGAACAGACTGGACAACACCGCCGTGAGTTCACCGGAATAATGAATTCAAGGCCGATCGATCTATCTCTTCTCTATGAGTGTGTATCTGCGTTTAGCTCAATGATCGATGCAGAATTGAGAATCTCAGCTCTGCTTATATAGGGGCGGTGAAATCCTAAACGATTAAGATTTCCAATCTTCAACCGCCTATCTCTTTAGGAAATCTTTCCTAAATCTTTTAGGAAATATTCCTAATATCTTGCGCATATCTCTTGTAGATAATCCTTCAAAATATCTTCAACTCCATTTAAGAAACCTTCGATTATCTTCTTTACTAAGTTATCTTCAAGCGCAAGTCTTCCCTAATATTGCTCAACCGACTTCTTGATATGCATCCTAGCACCGACTTGCCAAATCTGTTTTAGGACATCTGCTGCGTCTAACTTGTGCTACGTCGGTTGAACAAGTTTCCAAATCTGAATTTAGGAAACCTTCCAACTGTCCTTCCTGCAACCGTTTGTGGCAAAATTTTGGCAATTTCTGCATTACTATTACTGGTTCAATCAATTACCATTTTTTATAGTGGATTTATAGTTTTACATCTCATATATGACATATCAAGGAATACGTCACATACACGATATTTCTCGAGTGTATATTCATTTCTAGCCTATTTGAAGCACAGCCACGTAAAGTGCACCACCCGGATTTCAATTTGAGTCTCTCAATGAAGCGCATGCCATCTCGGCACCTCTAACTTTTTTAAACCCACGAATCGACAAACACTTACATGGAAGGACCTAGGCGTTGTTTTTAAGCACATCTTTGCGAGAGGATAGTACCTGCAAGCGTCCACAAGGGACGAGGAAGATGAAAGGAAAGAGGAAAACATCCATGAAGGATGTAGGAAGAGTCCGCACCATAGGTGGGACTAGAAAAATTCCACAAAATTGTGGAAAGGAAAAGTGTCACGGTGGGGGCTTGAACACAAGATCTTGCATATTGCAAGGCAAGTGCTCAACTAACTCATCCATCACCATTTTTTTCTTAAACATTTCCCCTAGTTACCATTTTGCTATGAACTATTGTATTAAATCTATGAACTGTGTAGCATTAACCCCATGTACTATAAATTTCAATTTCACAAACTATATTGTATCAAAAAAATAATTCACAAACTATATTTTAATTCCTACGAACTATAGTATTAAGAACATGAACAACGGATAGTAAACTTACAAACTATGCTTTTTTTTTTTGATACAGACTTACAAACTATGGTTTTAAACCCACGAACATTTGTATTTAATTGCATTGCAGTTCTGTAAATTGGTATATCTCATTGGGATGACAATAATATAAGCCGCTGAGTTTTGCTTCTTCTGGAATGCGCCATGCATGGTATGAATATAAAGTCAAAACATGTATATTTATAAATTTTTCTTATGTTATGAAAAATGTGACATGTGGACGGGTTGGTGGATGGAACCAGATGGGCAAAGGGGGTTGACTTCTGTATCAAAAAACAAGGATAGGACCCGAGAGGGTGCCACCTGGTAACTTTTTTCATTTTGAATCATTCTTTGGCAAACAAACCAATACCTGCATTTTAGACTTTTAAAGAGGGGATTCTACTTAGGGACAGCGAAATAACCCGAATTCTTCTAGATCGATCATATGTCTTATGATCTCATCATTTCCCTTGTTGAGAAAACTTGGTCAGATCTGCTTAAAGCAGCTAAGTTCATTTTTAACTTCTCTTACTAGAAAAGATGTGGTAAATTTTTCAGAGTGATAAAACTCTAGTGCTAACTCAATTAAAATAATAATTATGTAAATCTAAAATTTGGTATATGATGACCAAATATATAACTTGTATTCAACATTTATCATATGATTCTCAATTGAAGCAAAGCAGTGTTCATTCTTCCATAGAACATTTAGCCAACTGCATCTCCCTAATTAAAACTCCAATAACTCGGCAAGAAATTAAGTGCTAGCAGGCTAGAAACAGGGTGTAATTTGAAATGTTTTTTTTATTTTCCATTTTATGACAACATGATATATGAATGAATAATCACACTTGCAATTTCTCTCATTTTGAGTATCTTCTTCTTCCTTTTTCAAGGCACCATCACTTTCAGTTTAAATCATCACCATATGTCTATAATTATACAGCTAAAATACTAACCTTTAGTACTTTCATTATATAAAAAATATGATATTAAAGTACTGAATTACTACTGCACCTAATAAGGCCGGTTTGGGTCGTTGAACGGGTCAAATTTCCGGAGGTGTAGCTAGCTACTTATTTCAGTTAGCTAAAAGCTTATTGTAGTTCAAGGAAGTAACAAAATATTAATGCTTGATGATTTGTAATGTGTAAGGTAGTTCGTCTATCTATAGATCCATGATTTATTTGTCATGTTTTTGCATTAATCAATGTAATTTGTAGGGTTAAAAAAATATTTAGAGGGCTAAAAAATTCGTAATGTTGGGTTTATATATATTTGTGAAGGGTCACGTTACATTACATCCTCAAATTATACATTTGAACATTCGTTCTATATTGCTCATAAAATGTAAGAAATTAATCTTTTACTTTTGTTTTTTTGAGTCAAGATCAGGTTACAAAGTTGATTTTTGATACAAACGATAAATTTAGTCAAAATCAACCTATAATTCGTAACTTTTTTGTAGCCGAAAAATGAAAAAGACGACATAATTCGTTACCAAGAAAATGCACAAAAAATCAAGATTTAATCTCATACATTCAAATCACAAGATCAATGACTATGATTTGTTTGTTTTTTTGTACAAAAAAATCAACTTTGTATCTGATACTTTTCCTTTGTATTTTACCTAAAAGATAAACAAGAAACTTTTAAAAATGCACTCTTTGCATTTTTGTGAGCATTTGGAACATTTGATTAAAAGAAACAAAATGAGATCCATGGATACATGATAATATGATACATCAAATATGAGTGAATCCAATTGAGCGCCTCCTAATACATCATATATATTTATTAGATGAACTTCTTTCTGATGTCGACAAATACTTAATTTAATTCTTTTTGTCTATCTAACGCATCCTCCAAAAGACATCCATGAACACAGTTTTCAACATCTGAAAAAAAAAAAAAGAAGAGATAACTATCATTAGTCTCTGTAAGATTTAGTTGATTAGCAATTTTATCAAAAGTAAAATAAATAAACTCACTAGAGTTGCCTTCTTTGTTGATAGTCATGCACTTTAACACAATGCATCTGGCAATGCATTGTTCATTTTCAGCATTAAGCGCACTAGTTAAATAATTAGTTGGACTTGGATCCTGCTTGTCGCAAAGTCCGCAAGCTTTCATACCACACTCAATTATTCCTGCGTTATGCTTTAAAAGCATACAATTCTTCATAACCCGCGGATAACATACTTCAAAAGTTACAGGTAGCTCGGCTATAGAATTTTCGACGACTGCTAACCCAAAAATTAAAACGGTTAATAGAAATGCTGACAATTTCATGTGCTTGCTCTCCATCTATAGAGAGCGTTCTTTTTGATGAAGTAATGTGTTTGTTTGTGGATATTTCATTAAACTTTATGTCTATTTATGCTTGAAAATGGATGAAATAATATTAATTACTGGGACATATTGAAACACATGTGTAAAGGATTATCACAATAGAGGAGTACGATACTCTAATTGGTAAACCAACTCTCGCTCATTTCCTAATAAAAATTGGTGACTTATATGGTCCATTATTCAAAGCACTTTGCATTAATTATATTGATTTTTGTGAAAATATCTTTTGTTGTTGGTGTCAATTTTTTTTTTTTGGGATCAAATTTGTTGGTGTCAATTTGTACCATGCCAATAAAAAGAATCTTATTAACATAATATTAAAATATTACATTAAAGAAGTACAAGAATACGCAAAAGAAAAAAGATCCAATGCAGCGCATCTAAATGTTGCGCAAGTGTCAGAACTACATCGTTTCAAAACGGCGTCGTTTTGTCACGTTATAAATTTTACTTGAATCAAAATGATGATGTCATTTTGTTTAAGATCGACGTCATTTTAACACTCGCAGCATTTGGTTATATAGCACCGAATCTGAATCCGCAATACATACCAAAATATTAGCATGAATTAAATATTTTAAGTTTAATATTATTCGAAGTTTAATAGTTTAATCTGATTAATTTTAACTCATGTGTACCTATATTATGTCAAGTGTGTTATAATGAACTCCAATGACTCCATTCATGCTACTTGCATCTAATTAATTATTTGTACAATATATTGAAATTTTGTTAAATGCTGCCATTGACCTAAATTTTTTTTTTTGATGAAGGGACTTTGCCCTTGGGGTGACTCGAACATGGGACCTTTGGTGCCGAGCGGTGAGCGCTTACCACCAGGCCAATTCACTCTCGTCTGCCATTGAACTAATTATGAAGTTAGTGTATCATGTGATATTTTAGAAAGTATTATAATTATTACTATTATTATATGAAGTGGGCAAATATATTTCAAAATATGAGTATTGGAGATCTCTTTGTAAAAGTAGAACCTGGAATATGTTATTAGTAACAGAATTTCCTTTCGTGTTCGTTACTAATGAGAATTCGAACTTCCCCTGAACTCTTCCTATTGATCTCCGATTGTTCGATCCCCTGAGCTCATTCCGGAAACTTCCGATCACGGAAGTGTGACTTTCAACATAGTAATAGTATCATAGCCATCGATCGAGAAGCTCTCCTATGAATTTCGGTTCTTGGTTTCAAGTTGTTTTGATTGAACTCATAATTTAATCAAAAATGAAAATTAAAGATTTGTGAAAACCGGTGACCAAACTAATCAGTAAGGAGATGGTAACTGAATTGTGAAGGCTAACTTTGAAAATTGACATTTTAATGGACGCTGAAAACAACTGACAGATGAATACATGCATAATGCACAATGTTATTCGTTGACATTAAGCAACCCAAGCTGACTTATAGCTTAATACCATTTTTAATATAAGTCAGTTTTGACTTAGAAAAGATGTGGAAATTTTCAGAGTGATAAAACTCTAGTTCGAACTCGATTAAGAAAATAATTATGCAAGTCCGAAAAACTAAAATTTTGTATTGACCAAATTAAATTACTTGTATTCAACATGTATCATATGATTCTCTTGTGTAAAAAAACAATATGTATCATATATGATTCTCAATTGAATCAAAGCAGTTCGTTATTCCATGGAACTTAAGCCAACTGCATTTCCCTAAAAATCCGAAAACTTGGCAAGAAAATTGCTAAGCTTGAAACAGGTGTAAGCTAAAAAAAGGTGAAGGGGAGAGAGTTGGGCACCAAGTTAGCTGCTGGACTAACCTAAAAGGCTTTGAACTTCTTTTTTTCTATTTCAAGGTGAGTTGGTGACCTTAGTTTCCATTTTATGTGTGAGTGAATCACACCTCAAATCAAATCTCTCTCATTTTGAGCATCTTCTTCTTCCTTTTTCAAGGCCATTAGTTAACAATCATTTTCAGTTATCAACCTAATTAAACCTTTCTCCATTGATGCTTCTATTTCCCCAACTGTATTTAGGACTTCTTAATCATATATGATATAGGGAGTTAAATACAAGATTACCGCGCCTAATAAGGCCCGTTTCGCGCGTTGAATGAGTCAAATTCCGGAGGTAGCTATACTTATTTCAGTTAGCTAAGTTTGTAGTTCAAGGAACTAATATTTATTATTAATGTTTGATGATTTGTAATGTGTAAGATAGTCTATCTGTAGATCCATGATTTATGTGTCAATCAATTTGTAGGGTAGGGATTTATATTAATGAATGTATCACATGCATGCACCACTTGTTCCCAACATCTCTAGCTGTTTGTTAAGTTCTATACATAAAAGGTGTGCAAGGGCGGACTCAGTTGAAAATCTTTAAGAAATTGATAACTTGAAGAACCTAAATCTCGCTATTTGATCAAATTACATATTTGAATATGGAAGTCCTTCGTTGTGCGGTTTCGAGCATGCACTTACGCAAAAACTAGTGCATTTTAAAAAATGCATAACGAGGACGGAAAATACGTAACAAAGTAGTTGTCGAAATTCTCAAAAAAAAAAATCAAAAAAAAATTCTCCATAAGAAAAAACCAAATTCAGGAGACGGAGAAGGAAAAAAAAACAAATTAACCAAATGAGACAAGTTGAAGAATAATTCAAAAGTAGGGCATAGTTATTGCCAGGTCAATGTTTAAGCACGTATTATGCGTACAAGGCTGCAACACGATGCCATTGCACAGAAATTGCTTGCATTGAATTATATTTTGTGCACATGGATAGCATTAAAGTCAATCACCATTTAACAACCAATTGCCGAACCTTATATATATTAAACCAAATTCATATAAATACAATTTCAAACTCCTTCTTTTTCAATCTCCCTCAACTTCCCCTAAAGTGCATTCTGTCTCTAGGAGTATTCATCATGGGAGCCTCAGTTCCCATCACCTGCATTTCAACCTTCCTCCTCCTCCATCTCCTGCTGCATTTCCACTCGTTCGCGATCGCGACAGCTGCTGACGACTCTCAGCGAGATAGAGACAGAGTTTTTAAGCTTCCTGGCCAGTTAAAAAACCCGGGCTTCCAGCATTACTCCGGGTATGTTACAGTGGATGACAAAGCGGGTCGAGCTTTATTTTACTGGCTGATCGAGGCGAGGACCGGTTCAATGACCAAGCCGCTGATCCTATGGCTGAATGGTGGTCCTGGCTGTTCATCCATAGCCTATGGGGCCTCAGAGGAAGTGGGTCCTTTTCGTGTCATGGCCGACGGCAAGACTTTGACTCTTAGTCCTTATGCTTGGAATAAAGGTACAAAAACCATCAATTCATAAATTCCAACTCTGATTAAATGTAAAAATGTTGTTGCAGCAGCCTTGCAGGCATGAAACAAATTAATGTGTTAATTTTTCTGCAGAGGCAAATCTTCTTTTCCTCGACTCGCCCGCTGGAGTTGGCTTCTCCTATTCCAATACTTCGTCTGATTTATCTACTGCTGGTGACAAAAGAACAGGTTTAATTTTGTTCCAGCAAATTAGTCATTCGCGCTTTTCTAATGTACTGGGAACTTATTTTATTTTTGTACAATGCCGCAGCTTCAGATGCATATACATTTCTCACCAAATGGCTTCGACGATTTCCAGAGTACCGATACAGGCCTTTCTACTTAGCAGGAGAAAGCTATGCAGGTTTGTTGAATTTTGATTCAGTTTAATCTGATCAGCAGTTAGTTTTGACCCAAAAAAAAAATTAATATGCGACGGAACATTAAATATTAATGTTCTTCAATCATACGTTACCGATCTGTGACATGTATTTTTCCCATTTCAGGTCATTACATACCACAGCTGTCTCAAGTTATAGTTAGGCGAAGCAAAGGACTAAAAAACCCTGTTATAAATTTCAAGGGATTCTTGGTCAGTGATATAAATTGCAGTTCACAAACAAAAAATGCATTACCTACACAATTACTTTTCATGAAGTCTTAATGATGTAACTCTTTTTGAATTTTGCAGCTGGGAAATCCAGTAATCGACGATTTCCACGACACAGTAGGCACGCACGAGTACTGGTGGAACCATGGATTAATATCCAAATCAACATACATTGCTCTCCAATCTTGTCAAAATGACTCATTCTTGTTTCCCAAGGACAAATGCAATGATGCCATCACAAGGGCTTTCAACGAGTTCGGTAACATTGATCCTTACAACATATATTCCAATCCTTGCGGCGCAGCAGGCACTTTTAGACAAAACTCAAGACTCCCACTGGTAAGTATATTACACAGATATCATGTTTAATATTTTTGACGTAACTGAATAACATCATTTTACTTGCGCAGCGATGGAGATACGGAGGAGGTGATGAATGTATTGTAATGCATACAAGGAAGTATATGAATAGGCCGGATGTACAGAAGGCTCTTCATGCTAACATTACTGGAATTTCTCATCCTTGGGCAACTTGCAGGTACAAAAATCACTCTCTTGCATCTCTTTATTTGTATCGAACATCATTCTTAATAACTATTCGTAATTTTTTTTAGTTCCATCATCAGACGGAATTGGTCTGATTCCCCAAAATCCATGCTTCCGATATTCAAAGAACTTATCGCCGCAGGAATTCGCATTTGGGTCTTCAGGTAAGATTAGTTACCCCAATTTCAGTCTCAAATTTTTAAGTACTAATTCTGTTTTGTGAATGGACCTCAGCGGAGATACCGATGCAGTGTTGCCTCTGACAGCTACTCGATACTCGATCGGTGCCCTCAATCTTACGACATTAACTGATTGGTACGCTTGGTACGACAACCATCAAACGGTAATCTTCGAATTCTCGCAATTTCTTTCACAAAGTCAGTTTGTACGCAATCAGTTTTTCTCATGTCGGGTTACAATGTGGATGAAAATAGGTGAGTGGATGGAGTCAGATATACAAAGGGCTAACTTATGTAACAGTAAGAGGAGCAGGGCATGAGGTCCCTCTCACACAGCCAAGACTTGCTCTCATTGTGCTCAGCCATTTCTTGAACAATCGACCGTTGCCAGGAGCGCGGCCAATGTGAACAGAACGATGTCGTTCTGCACATATACAAGTCAAAATAGGAAAGTAGCTTACATTCTTGATTTGAAATTACACATTGACAAATTGAATGCGTAGGTAAATAGAAAATGAGGTCAAAACAAAGAAATACAAAATTTTATTTAGCCGACATGATATCATAGGTTTTTTCATGTAATGATTTGCAATAAATCATTCATTTACAATAAGTGCTTGTTTTTCTGTCATTAAAATTTCGGCTGTTTCATTTTCTTTAGGTCTCATAGTGAAGTATTTAATGTAAAGTTAATATCTGACTTTTTAGGATTCAAACTTGTTTCAAATCGACAAATTATGATACATTTCCTACGAATTATAATATGATTTTATCCATACGAATTATAAGCCACTTTCCCGAACTATGACATAGTTCGTAGGAGATGTGTCATAATTTGTCGATTTATAATTTGCACATTTTTCCTATATTCAAGTACTCAAACCGAGTCATTAAGTTTCATTCCTCAATCCTATCAAACAAAAAAAAAGTTTTCTTCTATTATTTAAGTTTAGTTATTCGTTTCAACCTTTGACTTATCTAGAAATCGAACTCGAGAAATTTGAAATATTTTGACCTCTTCTTTTTCGCTCGAACCACTTGGATTCAATTCGGTTGAGGAACCAGTTGAATAATTCAATCAAGGGGCTTAGATTTTTGTATGGTCGGAATGGAACTAGAGCCACAAAAACATGAAGAACATGCCAAGGAGAGAATCCTGGACACAACCCATCAGTTAATCCGCCACGTTGGAACAGCAGGCCTCCACGTGGACCAATCATAGAACAAACTAATCCATCATCACCCAATCAAAATCGACATATGGATTCACCTACATCTCTCTCTACACTACTTAGCATCACCACTCATCATTCCAATTCTCCAAACCCCAGTTTCAGCCTCTCAACCCACCAATAACAAACTATCTTATTGGAAAGCTCTCTAAGGGTCACCCTACCCTGCTAATTCTCCAAGGATGGCTTCCAATGCATTGATGAGCTGTGGGATAGCCTTTCCTTCACTCCTCTCATCTTCTAAGTCGAAATTCGCTACCGCCACTCCAATCTCAGCCTTTGGAACTAACATGTCCTTCTCTAAGGTCTCCATGACGGCCGAGTGGATGCCCGGCCAGCCCCGCCCGTCCTACCTTGATGGGTCAGCTCCAGGGTACGTATCACATAGCCAAAATTGAAATAATACTTGTAATTCATTTGTGTATATATAGTTAAATTAAAGTTTCATTCAATAACAATAAGTTGAGCACTGTATTTAGAAAACTTAAGTTAAGCACTTAATTTTGAGGTTAAATGATGATTTTTCTAAGTTAAAAGTAGACTATTATTTTTTCGAATACTTAGATTAATAACTCACTAATTGGTTGAGTTCTTCAATGCAATTTTTGCAATTAAATTAGTTTAACCATTTAGTTTTTTTGGAAAAAGATATGGTGTCTGCCAACACGAAAACGATGTCTTTTCAATCAAAATGATGTTGTTTTATTTTGAGTAATTTTTAAAATATATCAAAACAACATCGTTTTGATTGAAACGTTCAAATTAAAAGGTTGTATTATAAAAATGGACTAAAATTCAATAGTATTTTGGAATCATAACATGATTGCTTTTGTGCAGTGACTTTGGATTTGATCCACTTGGACTTGGAGAGGTTCCATCAAACCTGGAGAGGTACAAAGAGTCAGAATTGATCCACTGCAGATGGGCCATGCTGGCTGTGGTTAGCAATCTGCTTCCTAGTCTGGCCTAATAAGAACAGATTTTGATGAGTTGATTTATTGTAACATACTTATGGTTGCAGCCAGGGATTCTGATCCCTGAGGCATTAGGACTAGGGAACTGGGTCAAGGCTCAGGAATGGGCAGCACTTCCAGGAGGACAAGCAACTTACTTAGGCAACCCAGTCCCATGGGGCACCTTGCCCACCATTTTGGTCATTGAGTTCCTATCAATTGCCTTCGTCGAGCACCAGCGGAGCATGGAGAAAGACCCCGAGAAAAAGAAGTACCCTGGTGGCGCATTCGACCCGTTGGGATACTCCAAGGATCCCAAGAAGTTCGCAGAATACAAAGTGAAAGAAATCAAGAATGGTACTAGTAGTTTCATTTCCTTTCATTCTTGCTAACGGGTTTGAAATGAGACTCATAACTGTTACATTGTTTATACAGGGCGGCTTGCATTGTTGGCGTTTGTCGGGTTTTGCGTGCAGCAATCAGCCTACCCCGGGACAGGGCCATTGGAGAATTTGGCAACACACTTGGCTGACCCATGGCACAACAACATCGGAGATGTCGTCATCCCCAAAGGCCTATTGCCTAACTGAGAAGCTGTTTATTAATGTTGTTTCTTTTGTATATTATGTGGTGTAAAACTGAACTCTCAATTGCAAATTGTTTCTGATGAAGCATGTATGGTATACATACTCCACCATTGTGCCACCATGTCAACACCTCAAGAATTCATCAGTGTGGTATTCATCTTCATAGATCCACCCAAACTGTGGGACAGTTCTTTGATTCAAGATTTCTAAGGACATTATTTGATCCTAAGGCGTCAAAATGCTCTGAACATTTCAATCAAGATTTTGTTTTAAAATTGGGAACCATAAAACAAGTTTCAAGGGAAAATGAATGACCAATGTAAAATAAAGTCTTTTCTTATCCATTTACTCGATCACCAATTTACTTGCCCACTTCTTTTAAAGAGGAAAATGAGATCTTTTTTTTAAGCATACGCCCAACCAACAGTTGCTTAGAGTGAGGGCTGACAAAACGTTTCTATTAAAACCGGGCTTAGAGTAATTTTTAAAATGACATCGTTTTCATGCTCGGATTAATTGGCGGTTCCGAATCCTCTTTACACCAGATCACGTCCCTAATGAACAGTTCATGAATTCAGTTATCGTCGATAGAAGTATTGGTGCACAAATGATTAAGTAAGTCGTAGTATTTTAGAAAAAAACAATTATCTAGTTTTTTAAACCACAATTAGAAGGAAAATTTGATTGAAAAATATTTTTTTGTTTTTTGATAAAATGACATCATATTCATATGAACACACACAGTAGAGTAGACTGCGGAGAAGGAAATCCAAATTGGCAGGCAGCTAGCACCAAACCCGCCCCTCCTCACCAACCACTTCATCGCCTACCAACCACAACTCAAACCCATTTTCATTTTAAATCTACAATTTTACAATCCACAGCAATACCCACGTCTCTCTTCTGCTGCCTACCCTCACCATCAATCGATGGCTGCTTCCTCCCTTTCATCCCCCAATTTCACTAAAAACTACTCCCTTTTCACTGCCTCACCGGATCTCCGCAGATTGTCCCTTCCCGCTGTCCAAATCTCACTTCGTCGCCACACCAATGCCAAATTCGGTAACTTAGTTTTTGCCTTTTCTTTTATGTTCCTTTCAATTTCGATTCGTTGCCAGTCAATCAATCAATTTGATTTTCTATGAGTTGAAAATATATGTCAAGGAGATACCTTTTCTTGTTTATCTCTATTTTAGGTTTCAATAAGGTGCGGCTTAAATTATTTTGTTTTTCTAGTATATGATTAGTTATTGCTGAAAGTTAGTATTTTTTAAATATAAAAAAAAAAACTGATGTTAGAGCTTGCTGATGCATTTTGCTCTTCACAGTGATCCAGGCTGTTGGGAGTACATATGGAAATAACTTCAGGGTCACCACTTATGGTGAATCTCATGGTGGAGGTGTTGGTTGCGTAATTGATGGATGCCCGCCTAGAATTCCCCTATCCGAGGCTGATATACAGTTTGAACTTGACAGAAGGTGCTGTTTATATTTGCATACTAAATGCCTCACTTGGACTTGTTATTGTAATGGTAGCCTATTTATCGGATATCAATAGTCTACTGGCATAACAACCAATCTGGGATCTGTTAGACTCGTTACCAGTTATAATACTGTTTGAGTAAACTTTCACTCTCTAATCTCAGGAGGCCGGGCCAGAGCCGCATTACAACACCTAGAAAAGAAACTGACACCTGTAAAATATACTCAGGAATTGCTGATGGTCAGGACAATACCCAAAACTTGTGAATATATTCCTTAGTCATGTTGATCGATCACTACTACTTTTTTCAAAAATTTCTAACATTGGAGGTCCCAATTTCAGGATTGACTACTGGCGCACCAATCCACATCGCTGTTCCCAATACTGATCAACGGGGTGGTGTAAGCATTTCATCTCTTGGCACCAACTGCATAACAATTATTCATGGAATTACTTTCAGTAAACTATGTTGTTTTTTTCTTTTCTTAATTATCATTTTTGTCACTTCAGGATTATAGTGAAATGTCTGTGGCATATAGACCTTCCCATGCAGACGCAACCTATGACTTCAAGTATGGTGTCAGATCTGTACAGGTATACAATTTACTTCTGTTGAACCCATGTGTATGCAGACTTTAGCATCCATTTACGTGGTACCTTATGTAGGGTGGTGGCAGATCTTCAGCAAGAGAAACCATAGGAAGAGTTGCAGGTGGCGCAATTGCTAAGAAAATACTGAAGTTGCATTCAGGGACAGAGGTTTGCTACTGTGACTCTTTTATAATTTCTCCTATGTCGATGGAAACATTTTCGAACTCCAATCGCCAACGCCTACATTTAACCCCTCCGTATCAATATCTTAGTAGCCAGCAATCTCTACCTCTGCATTATTATCAATTGTCAAATTTCTACACTTTAAATTAGCAGGATGTCATGATTTTTAAGTAAAAAACATACTACTTTCACTTCAACTTGTAACCTGCTTTTTCTGAATGGTCTAGGTTCTAGCTTTCGTTTCCCAAGTCCACAGGGTTGTGCTCGATAAGGACATCGACTATGAAATGTTGACAATAGATCAGGTATGTCACAGTAATTCATATCCACACTGCAAATTGACTTGGCAATGACACTAAATGAAATATATGATGGGTATTTCGCTTTCCATATCTGATTTAAATCTGTGGTGACATGACGGCATATAATATGATTCCCAAATTCTCCTAGATAAGGGTAATTATATTGTTATTATTAAAAGACGAATGCACGATGCTCCTTCAAGATCTATACTCTTGATATGAATCCTGCCTACTGCCCAGGATAGAAGGGTGATGTGCCTCGATGAAAATTGACCCCCTGATCACATTTTCCTAAGAGCCTTGCTAGGAGTTTACTCAGCTTGAGTTTTCTGTTGCTCTTTGCTTGGTTGTCATTTACCTTTGTGCTAACTACTTTAGCTGCTGATAGCTCTCTGTTTCATTTGGGTTGTAAACTTCATTTTCAATTGGGTTTATGGCAATCCTTCCTTATTGGTACTCAATATGACTATTAAAAATAATCTGCCTTTCTTGCTGATTGATCAATAGATTGAGAGTAATATTGTGAGGTGTCCAGACCCTGAATATGCTGAGAAGATGATTGCTGCCATAGATGCTATCCGGGTGAGAGGTGATTCTGTCGGTGGTGTTGTCACATGCATTGTGAGAAATGCAC
The DNA here is from genome assembly GCA_033675395.1 of Rhodiola chrysanthemifolia. Lineage (NCBI taxonomy): Eukaryota > Viridiplantae > Streptophyta > Magnoliopsida > Saxifragales > Crassulaceae > Rhodiola > Rhodiola chrysanthemifolia. The sequence continues at coordinate 8,219,225 of CM066206.1, forward strand.
CTCGGGTATTACCTCATAACCATGGACTGTGTTCAAATCCTTTTGGCTTTAATATTAAAAAATTTCCCTCGGTAATGTGAAACGGTGTCATACTTTTGATCTTGCTATAATATTATAATTTTATTTGTAAAAATCAGGGACTTGGCACTCCAGTCTTTGATAAACTTGAAGCTGAATTAGCTAAAGGTGCACTTTCTCTACCAGCAACAAAAGGTTTTGAGATAGGAAGTGGTTTTGGAGGTATGGGATACATGGGTGATTGAATGATCCATCAAATTATTCATTTTCACTTTTCTTTTACATTGCTGCAAAAACGCAATTGCAGGTACATTTTTGACCGGAAGCGAACACAATGATGAGTTCTACACTGATGAACATGGAAGGGTTAGGACAAGAACAAACCGCTCTGGTGGTATACAAGTAAGTTGTTTCAGAGTTACTTAGATCAAATCAGTTTCCATGAGATCCAGGACTTATCTAATTTCGTTTATCAGGGTGGAATTTCAAATGGTGAAATTATCGAGATGCGAATTGGTTTCAAACCAACATCTACCATTTCTGTAAGTAAAATTCTTTATTTACTATTTCACCTTGGGGAACACGTTCTTTAATAGTGAAGATTTCGTGATATTCTTGGTTGTCCAAGTATTGTGATTTCATAGTTAGGCCTGTTCAAGATTAACATTTATGATATTTATGCAGAAAAAACAGCGTACCGTTACTAGAGATAAAAAAGAGACTGATCTAATAGCCCGTGGCCGCCATGATCCTTGTGTTGTCCCGCGAGGTTTGTCGTTTTACTAATATAATATAATGTTTGCGGTTGTCTTTGTTTCTCTACTGACAGTTCGACAACTCAGAACCTTCACTTTTACCGTATACATGAGCTTAAGCATCTTTTTGATCTCTGTGTGACTGTGAATAGTCTCTTTGGAAGGTCTCGGGCCTTACCTTGTTCTTGATCTCCTCTTTTCTTTCCCTTTCGATTTCTTATTTTCATCAATTGAGTTGTGCTCTACACTCCTCAATTTTCTTGTCTGGAGTTTTTGGTTGCTTTCCTGGCGGGTCTTAAATCAATCACTTCTCATCAAATTTGTAATTTGTGTCGTTGGTTGGCATTTCATGACGAGCTCAAAACTATCGTGCAACTAATCATCATCGAATTGACTTGTCTTTTGCAGCTGTTCCCATGGTTGAATCCATGGTAGCCATTGTACTTGTTGATCAACTCATGGCTCAACATGCTCAATGCGAGTTATTCCCCATCAATCCAGAATTTCAAGAAACATCCGCTAAGAAGCTTGAAACAACCACGGCAAATTGAGTGCCCAAAGGATCTGCATCCCAAAACATTTTGCAGTCCTGTATTTCATTTTGAGCTACACTTATGATATTATTTATGGTGACCACCAGCGACTTAATAAATCCCTTTTGTATGCTAAAATGTGCTATTAACAAATTCTGGGAGACCTAGCTACTGGGAACAACCAGTCCATGCGAGTTTATTTTTGATGGGGCGAGTAAACTTGAGTTTGAATCGTTAAATTATCAATTTTCTGTATACTATTGACAAGCATTAATGGAATGCTGAATTAATCACATAATGTAAATAAGTTGCTGTCTTTTATTAATATTATTGTACTGAGTTTAAAAATAAGAGATGCACAAATTGTGGTGGTTTCTTATCCAAAAAAAAGAAAGAAATTTGAGGTGGTTCAGTTTCATAGTGACACTCGGATCATTAAAATGAGTAGACACATGACACACATACAAGAGGAATATGGAGTATCCTCACCGAAACACTGCAGCTCAGATGAAAACATGTGGTGGTACACAAAGAGATTCCATATGATCTGGAACGAGCTTGACACATTCATTAGTTCTTTACTGTCGTCACATATTTCAGAAGCATATCCACCACATCCTGAGAAATTCTCGATGCTTCAGTCTTTAGATGTTCAATCTTGGCAGCAGTCTCCTGCTCCAGTCGCTTCACATTAGCACCTGAGTCCCCACTACTCTGTTGATTGACAAAACACCGTGAGTTACCAGTTATAGTGGTTGTTCAGATGAGTGAGAAAGACGCAAGTCAAGCCAAGATGCTCACATCAATAAAACAATTCTAAACACGCTATGGAAAAGCCAAAATTTTGACAACCATTTGAGAAGCAAGAATAACTACAGTCCACTGTTATAATGATCCTGATGCTTTCTCAATCAATATAGGCCACACCAGGAAGCAATGTAGAATTTGATGGCATAGATGCAGCTATTTACCTGGGCAACCTTCTTCTGAAAATCAGCTTCCATCTGAGCACGGAATGCAGCTATTTCCTTATCGGCTTCTTCTTTTGCTTGCTTCAGTCTTGCATTTTTTGCTGTAAGCATTCATAAAACACATTCTGTTATAGGTGACTGACTCTCTCAACTAATATGTTGTCAAAATTGCCACCGACACAAGACGAGTTAAATCAAGAAATCGTTTAGTAACAATTTCATAGTCTAATCGTTGCTTGTTTTGGTTTGCAACTGAGGAAACTTCACATACAGTCAAAGGAATACGACCACAGGAAAGATAGCAAAGGCTAATTTATATTTCTCATTGACTTCTGACGACATCAGGAAAGTAATTAATAATGAGAATAAGCGTTTACCGGCTCTGGCAGCATTGACAATGTGCTGGGCTTCTTGCTCTGCAGCGAGCAGCTGTTGAATTCCGTTCTGTCCCCTGTTGGCTTCCATGTTACTAAAACACATTACACAAAAAACAATGCTTCATAAGAATCAATCACTTCAATAATGAAAATCTAATGTAAATAAAAATAGTTCTAGAACGAGGTTGGCCTTCATTAAAGCACTAGTCTGACCATATAATACAACGGTAGGTTCCAATCAAATCCTTTACTCTAACAACACACTTCATTTCTCAAGACATGGAAAAACATTGAACACAAATGTCTTCGATTAAAACTATAAACCAAACATGGATTAGTATAAAAAAGGTTGTATATTCAGATCAATTAAAAATTTAATGGATCAACCCATAAAACACAATTTCATAGATGAGGCAGTTTAAACAGCAGAATTAACAAACAGAAGTATGCCTACTGCCGACTCCACAGTAAGACAGAGGATACAAAAAGGTACAAGAACACAGAATCATAAAGATGCAAAAGTCGTTCCATCAGTACAGATCGATTCCGATCTGAATTGCCAGAAGTAAGATCACAGTTAAACAAATCCCTACCGCCGCAAGTCAAACTAAATTCAAACTTTAGTCCATGAAAATCCACATATATATATATATATGCAGCAATGAGCGAGAAGATCGAAACTAACCTGCAAATCGGATCGAAGAGTCAGCGAATTAGAGCGCAAATTGAAAACTGGACTTGGGGATCTGTCTCGTGTTTGTGGTGGCTGTCGTCTTCTCTTTATCTATCTCCCACGTCTCCAACAAATAATAATAATATTTATAATAATACTCCCTCTGCCCCCATTTTGTACCCGCTCTCTTTTTTGGGATGTTTATCCATTTTCCTTTTAAATTCAACGTAATAATCATATCAATGAAAAGATATTTATTTTTATTAAAAAATTATACTTTCAATCATAAAAAGTAATAATTTGTGTACGGGATCCACCTCCACATACACTCACGTCATCTTACTCCTTCTCTCACTGTCCTTCATTTACTTTTCTTAATTAGCATGTCGATTATCTTTTTGGACAAACATTGAGAGACGGAGAGTGTAACATTTATGCTGATGAAAATAATTATAATTATAATAATCGTAAGAATAATAATAATGGACTAGATACAAATAAACCTCAAAATGAAAACACATTCATTCATTCATGAGAACCACTTCCTTTACATAACCTTTTTCTTAACAAGCAATTGTACAACATTGAGCCTAACAGTTCACAAGAAAGAAAAACAATCTCAACAAAAAATTCTTACAGCAAATACTATGAAGGTCTGCAAATGTGAGATACAACGTTTTCCTTTACTAGTCTGCTTTTCAAATCAGCCCTGAAAAGGGATCTTTACTTGGTTGACTAGGCGCAGGCGGTGGAGTCTGCTCTGAGTAAGAACTAAGGAATGGGTTGTATGGGTCTATGACACCGGGCTGCGGCTGTTGAATTAATAAGGCGTCTTGCTGCTGCAACTGATGAGGAATGTCACCCATTTGCAAATTAGTTGGGGGTGGAATACCTGTAGGAGCCTGAAATGAGTTGTAAGCGTCAATAGCATCATCCATAAAGGGGTTAGCAGCTGGCTGCTGGTTCACGTAATAGGGTGTTCCTTGTGTTGCACTGTCATATAGCCTGTCAAGTGTCAGTTTGTCCAGCACACCAGCCTGCAGTTGCACGCAACTCGAATAAGTATCATCAGGTAGCGGAGAATATGTTATTACCATGGTGTAAGAACTAACCGGTTTGCTCCCTGCTACTGCGGCTTCATTAGAGCTTGATGATGAAGCTAATGCTAGCTCCCAGTCATTAGTTTGACTTGTCTGACTGACTGGATTGGCTGAATCAGCAGGATTTTCTGGACAGATTTAAATAGTCAAGAATTGAGCTCAGCTCAGCCTTTTTATAATCATGATAGAAGGTATTTATTTACCGGATGTAAAAGTAATGAGGGCCAAAGCATTTTTCTCGTCAAATCCAGATGCTTCATCACTCAAGTCATCCAAGCACTACCAGCAGGAGAAGATACTGCATGAGAAAAGCCTACTGGAAATGGAGTATCAAGCTTCAGGAAACTGAAATATATATACCACTTACCAAAAGATCGACTTCAACAGCTTCCCGCGAAGAGTTACCTGTGGCAGTTTCTGCATCTAGCTCACCTTTTCCTGCATCTTCTGATGATGTAGCTGATTGATTAGAACCTTCAACACCTCCATGGTCAAAGTCGAATTCAAAATCATCTATTAAGGCACCAGCACGTGGAGTGACCGCAATTTTCTCCTTTATCTGATACAAAGCGGAAATATTTACACATTTCATAAAAAGTCCAAAGGCAAATTGTTGAAATGTTCGATTAAGTAGCAAAAAGAAGGTTAAATAACAAGTTCTTCCGGTAGGCAAAGAATCACCTCATCTAACTGAATTGTCAAGGGTTGGGGTACGTCTTTGATGTACTCTTCCATGGATGTAATAAATGATGCTGGAGGCTACAATTGAAATACAGACAATGTCAAACCGAAAGGTGCTTAAAACATATAGCTTACCATTTACCAAGGGATCATTTACTATGTCTTACCTGTTTAATCTTGACAAACTTTTGTCCTCTCCCAGAGGCTTGGCCCTTACATGACTCAAAGAACTCAGACAACTTCTCAGCCTAAAAACAAAACCATGTTGCAGCTATAAGAAAAATGTGATTGGAATTTACAGTATAAATGAAAGTTAGGGAATATATGTAAATACACGAGCAACAAATAGGACTTCACATTTTTCACAATTTGTATCAGTTACCTGATTACTGGCTTTCTTGTAAATTTCCAGAGCTCTGACTGCCTCCGGACGTTGCATCTCAAAAAACTGCAAACAAGAAAAGGAATAATCACTTTCCTTTTTTCTATTTTTGTAGTGTGAGAGTCAAGAGGTTGAATATAAGAGACCTTGTCAATCAAATTGAGGATCCCATCAGTGATGGCAACATATAACCGAACGCTTTCACTGGCTACCTGAAGAAACAAAACCATTGAACACTTTAAAAAATGTATCATTGCAAAAAAGAGTCAGCACTTCTTTTTCATAAAATAAGTTCCTTTCACATTTTCAATTTGTTTTATCATCCTATATAAACATGTAAGTGAATTTGACTAGAAAAACATGAGAACTCCTCAATTACTCAAATATCACAGTAAGATGTTACCAGGGCAAGCGCGTACTGAATCAAGTTGTTAAATGCAGCCGCACCTTCTGGCTGCGAAATAAGGGAAGAGTAAATGATTGTTCAAAATGGGAGGACAATTTCTTAGCTACAATTAGCCAACATCTTCCCACACAAACTCAGACAGGAGAAAGATGGGGGATGCATATACCTGACAAGCAAGAAGGCGATTGAGGAGTTGTTGCATCGCAGGCAATTGGTTTAGTAAATCTGGGGTGCTAAGATTCTCTGTCTTCTGGATTAAATGAATGTCAGGACATGTTGGATATAACATTTGCATCATATACCGATTAAATGATAAAAGGCCTATACATGGGTAGAGATATACATACATATATTGAGAGCTCTAAGATGCAGTGTCACATACATGGCACTTGAGTGTGATAATTGACTCATACATATCTACTAAGATGCTTATGGAAATTCCTAGTGTCAAGTGCCTCGGGTGTGATAGCGAGAGAGCTCTATTGAGATGTTAGAGAGGGGTGTATTAGAGATTTTAGCGAGAGAGCTCTTTTCAGTGTGTCTAGTGTTTCGGTCCTCTGGACCTCAGTGTATCTTTTCGAACCTTTACGGGTTTTATGAATCAAAAAAAAAAGGTTGCTAGTATCAGACAACCACTTGTAAGCGATTTCTCGCACCTCCTAAAAACAATGGTATACTATGCATCTTAAATTTTAATAGCAAAAGAATTGTGATGCAAATGTAATGGCATCAGAAGTAAACCAGTAAAGGAAGAATATAATTTATGAAAGTCCGATAACTATAACGACATAGTTATTAAGCCTTGTAGCTGAGTAAGTTAAAAAAAATGAAGTTTGAGTAATGAAATCATCTTTCATTCAAAAAACAAAGAAGTGACTGAGTCAATATGTTATCATAAAAACTACAGTTCTCTACAGTTAGGATTCATACCGGTTGGTCCTTCTCAACATCATATTCCAGTACACGAAAGCATTCTAACCGCTCTTCAAGAAACAACGCATACGCACGAACCCAAGCAGAATAGTCCCATGCTTAGAGATCAATGAAGTAGAGGCAAAGTTATTTCCTCGAACCGCTAGCTCTCATCAAAAAATAGATATACAGATAAATTTATTACCATTTGGAGTTGAGTCATCTTTGAAATGAGATAGATGCATCATAAGGCCTGATCGACCTTTACTGTGCGCGATGAGCTCTTGGCAGAATGAAGCGCCTACTTCTCTTAGTGCGCGATGGATGATGAGTAAAGTTTTCAATGCAACCTGATATATATATGGCATCATAAGAGATTTAATAACACTAACAGCTACGTGACAACAGTAAATTCAAATCTTGGGTAAGACCTGAAATAAGAGCATATGTAACAGTCAGCTTGAGAACGGCTTTATTCACCTAGTTTTTTGTGCGGACAAACTACTTAATTACTGTCAAACTGATTTCTGGTCATACTTTGTTATGCGTCGAACATCACAATATGCAAGTAGGTTTCTAATAACAATATGAATAAGAAATTTTCACCTTTTTTTTTTCAGTTTATACATGAACTGAGAGAAAGCAGTGCTTGCTCAAGCCTCAACGAAGGCTAAAGCAAAGCAGTTTAGATCAAAGAAATAACTTTAGATTGGAGAATTAGCTGACTGGACTAAACTAAATGAATTCATAGTAGTAGTAAGGAGCGTACTGCCCAGTTCTGAGTTTTTGCAAGCCGCTTGGTAAGAGCAGTTACACAGTAAAGAACATCCTGGTGAGGCTGTGACACAGCATCAATAATAGCTGTCATTAAAAGTCAGTTTACCCGACAAGTATTAGAACAACAATTAAAAAGGGGGCAAGTAGAAAAGTACATAACACAGCATAATGTTCAAACGTACTCCTAACATGCTTCTCCTTGGGCAATTTCTCAATGTGGTTTGTGGCTTTGACAATTGCAACATCAAGGTCCTTGAGAACACATGTTAAGTCAATTGCTTATAATCAGTAAGCAAATATACTAGCAGGAAAATAAATGAAGAAGAAATGTGGCTTGAAACTAGTTAATAAGAAGACCTTGCAATCGCTGTTCACTATGACCAATCCGACTTTGGTGGAGTCCTTTATTGCTCCAATAGCCTTTCTTAGGCCCCGTTGAGGACCATAGCCACCGCTAGCTGCCATTCTTGTGCTTCATGAAAACGCTAACATATTTCCCATCAAATCAGTTCCCATAACACTAAAAAAAACTCCACAAAAATAAAGAGAGACAATTAAAATAGCGACAAGGCAATTGGAATTCAAAGCAACACACATCATATATCCCTCGAACGAAAATATCATGGAATCCAGTCTGCACGGCTAGGGTTGATTAATTGCTCGTAAAAACATAATCACTATCAAATCAATGTTCATGGGTCCGAAAAGGGAGGTACGGAGGATGTTTCAAATGTAGAAATGCATGCATGACGATGGAAGAATAGGCAAACAGAGTTTGATTTACCAGGTACAGCGATAATCATCCGGAGATGATGGAAGAATTGCGCCTTGCTTAAAGGTAGGGAATTGTAGACGAGCAAAGCGATTTGATGTTTTCGGTTCGTTATTTTGGTTGTAAAATAAAATGAGACTCTAATAAAACATATTTTGGCAAAACAAAAGCCAGTGCTTGTAACAACTTCAACATTGGGTATTAAATTTTATTTAACAGAAATGAGTGATTGGTTACAGCTTCTAACAGTAGTATATCACATGGTTCAAACATTGAGCTGCTGCAACAAAATCACAAGGCAATACAATACAACAAAGATATGATATGGGTCTTTAATTGACCAATTGACTACCATAGTCCGTGTTGAATTTCTCGTAGCGAGGGGCGTGCAGATGAGCTGATGGTCTCGTGTTTCTCAATGCTATTTCAATGTCTTCTGGCAATATGGGGCCGACCTTTGGTAGTTCTGTAAGACATGGAAATGGAGAGTCAAACAAAAATGCATGCAATGCAAGAAATCAACGAGTTATTCAGAATCGCATACCATCTTCTGGCACCACTTCTTTATCTTCTAGTGTTGCCATTACTCGTCGTAAAGGCTGCATCGCTGCTTCCTTGCACACCAAGCGGATGTCAGAACCCGAGTATCCTTCTGTGTGCTCTACAAGTAAATCGTAAGGAAGGTCTGCCTCGTCAGTTACAGGTGGTAGCAATTCTTCAAACATGGCTCTTCTTGCTTCTGGTTCGGGAAGAGGAACAAGTATCTATTCAAATAATAAAAGAAACTGTAATTCACATAAATAATTATAAACTTACCAATTATAATTTATAACACTACTTGAGGGACTATTCCAGCAAGTAGAGTTTGTTAGACTTCAATAAAATGATACATCTAATAACATACTTAGGAGACTCAGAACTTCGAGATTGCTTCTGTTTAGCATTGTACGCAAACTTGTGCATGAAATGAGTTTTGACAACGTATGATAAGAGTAAGGAAAAATGATGCAACTTACCCGTTTCTCAAGTCGACGAAGCATTGCTGCATCTAGCTCCCATGGAAGATTTGTCGCAGCCAAAACAAAAACAAGTTCATTTGTTTTCGTCAATCCATCCATCTACATTCAGCTAAAGATATCAGGCATCATTATAGTATTGAAAAGTAGATGCTTCAGGAAATAATTTCATTACAAAAAAAGTTATCAAAAATAATTTGTGAAGTAGTTGCGACTTCAACAAGCAATGGAGGTCAAAAATGGAAAACACAGAGCAATCAATCTCCTCAGTTGAAGGGCAGGGATTCTAGCTACATATTATGAGGTAAAAAGCTGATATCTCAACACTTATATTAGAGACCCCTAAAATATTGAAGGAGTTGAGAACTGTCAAATTAGAGCGACTTCAAGGTGCTTTCACATCATTGTAATATTGATACACTGCAACCAAATAATACCTGTATCAGGAGTTCTGTTTTCAGTCGTCGACTTGCTTCATGCTCGCTACGTGCTTCACCGCGTTGACTAATGATTGCATCAATTTCGTCAAGGAATATAGTCGATGGAGCATGGTGCCTGGCAAGCTGAAAAAGCACCTTTACCAGTTTTTCTGAATCACCTGCAAATCAGAAAACACTATGATTGGTTTGAATTCCCTCTTTGGACCACATTGTTCATAAAAAAAAATCACTGTAAATCTATGTCACACAATTCACTTTCAAACGCGTTAATCAACCCCTCATATAGTAGGCATGTTAAGTTAGCGGTACATGTTTTCCTGAAAATGATGAGTCTTCTTAAGAAAAACAACAAGCATCAACATACTACAAAGGCTAAAAGAAGAACAAATTTTAAAAAATGAGTACTTGATAATGTTTTGAACTTGATAATTGATATCTTCTTTCTTTCACTCATGTAACTTATCTCGAGACTTGAGGACTTTTCCATCCTAGTACCGAGATGACGAGCCATTAAATAGCCATAAGTTCATATTTGTCGACTTTGCTCAACCTTTAATAAGTGCTAAGTTTAAGGAAATGAAATATTTAACCAAAGCCAACAGTCAACACAGCTTTACCCAGCCTCTACGCCTATTCATACATCTTGCCTTTTCAGCAGGAAGGTCTCACTTTCCAGTGAAGAATGCATTGTTCTCTAAAGCTTACGCTCTACTGATGTCTTACAATGATGCTAAATAATGAACTTTTTACTCCATACGAAAATGATGTTAAAGATAATGAGCTGCAGGCTCAGAGATTTTTAAATGGCATGTAGATGTCGACCAGTTGCACCAAGCTGCCAGCACAAAGGATATAGCTTTGTCGATGTTGCTTACCACGCCACTTGCTGACAATAGATGATGCAGAAATGTTGAAGAAAGTTGTATTACACTCAGTTGCTACAGCCTTCGCAAGCATTGTCTACACATCATAGAGGATAAATCAAAATAATTAGTAAAATTATTAAAACATAAAAGAGGTGTATGGTGCAAAATGCATACAACAGGAAACATCTCCATTAAAAATATGTTACTATGCAGAAAGCCGATGAGATTCTATAACTAAGGTTTGCCTTTGATAACTCAAAACAAACAAATCAAACTTTAATTGTAAAATTTATTTGTTTGCACCTTAGGCATCAAAGTGAACATAGACATCCAATCCAATGAAAGGCAAAGATACTGGAGTTGAACAAAGGTTGAAGCATGTAAAATTACTAGGCTAGGACTCCATGAGTAAAAGAGAAGAAAGAGTTACATAGAACACTATTTCTTGCGAACCAAATTGAATATTGGGAGATAAACATAAAAAAATAAAAAGGGGCGGCTTTGAAAGTATTCAAAACAACCACTAAGTATTCAAAATTTGGGACGCACTGTATGAAGTTCGAACGTAATTTAAGAATTTTAACATGTTAGATTTTAAGTACCTTTCCAGTTCCTGGAGGGCCAAAAAGAAGAATACCTTTCCACGGTGATAAAAGACCGGTAAAGTACCTGGAAAAATATGATAACTTCATCAACAGTACTATCTTAGTAGTTAAAACTAAACAATAAATAAATGCCTAAACAAAAAGACAAATTTGCTTCTGCAAGATTGACAAATGTAATTACGCCTAAGAGACTTGACGAAGGCGAAGAATGAATTGCTGAAAGGATTTTGGGTAGAACCAATTGCATATTTCTGTTTTTTCTCAAATCCACCTTACATTGTTTTCTTTTTAAAAAGAATCTTTTCAAAAATGAGAAAATTTTGAGAACAAAGAATTTCAATATCTGCACAAAACTGAACAAATGATCCACTAAACAAGGATCACTAACAACTTGAAGCAGGCACATGAGACTACACAATGCTCTAACATTGAATTTTGCAATGTTAATAAATCATTTTTAACATCAGTATATGCATATTTTACTACTGAAGAGAGAAGGGGTATGTCCTTTCTGCTAACTGTGAAACTATATTGAGTTGACACGGACTCGAATCCTGAAATAATAAGAAAAAAGACCAAACCCTAAAATGGTCGACTAACTTACTTGGGATACTTAATTGGCATAACTACAGCTTCCTTAAGGAGGCGTTTTGCATTCTCTAATCCTTTGATGCTTTCCCACTTAACATCAGGATTCCCTCGAATGATATCCCTGCAAGTAAAATAGGGAGCCAAAATGATGAAAATTTGTGCAAGTGTTTGTCACGGGATATGCTGCTGTTATATTGAAGAGATTGAATAGAAAAAATATTCCTTTAGCTAAAAGGGTGTCGGAACGAATTTCGAACAGTCCAACTTCTCATCCACATCAGGGGGTTTTCAAGATAAAAAAAATCATTGATTCAATTGTATATTAGACCTTGTTTTGTGAAATAATAATTTGCAAGTAAAAATAACTTATAAGAAAGTAACTTCAAAGCACTTCACAATCTCTACTTCTCTAGTTTAAAATGTTGTGACAGGAGCCATTGAAATGTTTGGTAAACACCACTACACCAGTTAGAAATTTATATAACTAACAAAGTAACTCCAAAACAGGCTTCAAATATTTTACAAAAAATAAACCACCACAAAATATTTTACACAAATTTATGTTACTTATAAAAGTGTTTGGTAAACCACCACTGAGAAACAACCAGTGCACAATACTATATCTTAGAGTTTAGCCAATATGAGGGCTCATATTTCATCCCCCCTCTCTTAGTCAGTAATTATAGCTATAAAGCAATCTGGAACACTCCAATTCTCACTTATAAAGTTTTGTCCTTTCCATTACCTGCTTAAGCTCTCTGCCAAAGTTCTCATTTCAGCCGATTCAAATGGAGGTATTAAGGACCGCTGCCTATTGTCAAGAAACAAATTACATATCAGCTTTCACGGCACTTGAAGATACAAATTTGGCCCTAGGCAGCTATGATTAAAGTGAAGTATAGATGAACAAGAACAAGCACAGCACCTATCAATACAGCATATACCTAAACAGGATATAACGGCAAATAAAGTGACATCCTAGGCAATAGCTTATTGTTTAAGATTCATAGAATTGGGTTTATTTAATCACCATTTTAACTCGTAAATGCTTAGAGTGCCATTACAATATCATTGAAAGTATGTAAGCCTGTCGCGTTGGAAAAAAAAGAAATGTGTATGAGCAGGCTTTAAACATAACATATTTTAACGGGATTTTTATTTATTTATCTGCAAGAATAAAAGACCTAGATGTGGTATCATTTTCTACAAATTGACATTTCAATTACTTAATGCTTACCTCTCTAAGTTAATTAATGAGAATAATGAGACAACTCAGTGAAAAGGATTGCCCAAGAGAAAATATCACTTTAACAGATGACAATAAGGTAAAGACGAATGCTAAAGGACAGAGCTTACGGTGTTTCAGCAGTTCCATTGGACAATTCACCATTTCTATTGGCGACACCATTGGCTCCCTGGTAAACAAAATCATCTTAAAGAGACATCTTCAACAATACAACAACAAAACAGAACCAGAAGTTACATATAACAATAACTTAAACCCACATGGTTCCGGTACTGTTCGTAAATAGCAAGATCAGATGTGTTCTGCACCCGTGCATCCCCATTTGTTACAGCACTGTAAGAACCATTCCCATTTTCAACCTTTGGTTTCTCCTGCTGCGGCAGCGCCTCTCTCTTCCTCCCGAACTTGGCATCGTAAAACAGTTTAAAATCCTAAGTTTAAAAAGGAAACACAAAATAACAGAAGAAAGACATTCAACACAGAACTAAATTAAAAACAAAATCCACATGCATCTTCACACAGAAAATATTGCCAGATTGACAGCGACACACAGCTAATTTCAATCATAAAATTAAATCTCACTCAAACGAGTCAGCAAGCGAAAAATGAGTTGCTCAACATTCAGACGTATATCAGACTCAAACGGAAATCACAAGTACCTGAAATGACCAGCGAGTAACTGAGGGCTCGTCCGACATTGGAATCGACTAGAATTCGGAGAGATGGAAAATGAGATCGGCGACTTCGGTCACCTTCACTCGCCCTCTCTCTCTCCTTTTCTTAGTCTCAGCTGTCAGCTTGAGATTTTTAGTTGTGATCTTGCGATTGAGAATCTCAGGACCAGGATCACCACCTACCTAACGCACCTGAAACGGCGTCGTTTTGGCTTAGAAAACAGAGTCCATCTGTACAAGATCCACTCGGTTCATGACAGACTGTCCATCTGACGTTTTGATGTGTAAACAGACAAAATTGAAGCTTTCCATTCACGTGAAACACTCTTTTAATCGGTTTAATATAATTGAAATAGTTTTCTGTCTGTGGCGGCTTAGTCACCTGAAGTGGAGCTTCTTTCTGCTCCCGATTAGTTGACTTGTTTTAGTCTTTTAGTCCCTTTTGATGTCTTCTATGGAGTTAAGGTGACTTGCTACCCTTGGCAGGAAGTAGATATATAAAAACACATGTATAACCCTGTTATTCAGTGGAAATCTGACCAGAGCTTCATTGCCACTTTTGAAGTTGGCGGACCAATCACTTCTTCTGTTTGGCCAGTTTGGCATGGATTGAACCTTGAAGCCTTTCTTGCGCAAAGATAACAAAGCTGCAGAGTGGTTGAGTAACTTTGCATGGAGTACTTTTCTTGTTGGATGTTTTTTTTTGATACATGAGTTAGTTGTTAGTGTGTTAATTGTTAATGCGTTAGGGGTTAATGAGGATCGAACCCGAGCACCTCATAGGTGTCGAGCGGGCCGGCCACCACTGGGCTAATTCCCTATCCTCTCTTGTTGGATGTTTTGACGTGTACTTATTGGTTAATTGTCTTGCTGTTGTTGTTCTATTATTTCAGATTGTTGTATGCCATTTTATTTTATAAAAAAATAATTGAAATAGTTTTTTTTTGATAAAGAAAGGCATACAATGACTCAGAAAAGAAAGTGAGCGGACAAACACCGCAAATGCACAAACTAACAACAACAAGGACATAAAATCTGTAAACACGAATCCGCATTCCAAGCTTTGTTAGGTAGGACAACTGCAGGATGTGACCGTCACAGCTTGAAGTACTCCGAAGTCAATCCACGCCAAATCGGCCAAACAGAAGAAACTTCAGTGACGCCCCGGCCAAATTTCCTTGAAAGCAAATCGAAGCTGCACTTGTAGACACAATAAACCAGGTTCCCGGCCATGGAAGAAGGTCACCCGAGTTCCATAAAAGGAAGAAAGGTTAAAGAAAGGATTTGAGAGCCAGGACAAATTAACTGGCCGAGAGCAGGATATGCTCCACTTTGAAATAGTTAAATAAACTTATTGATCCAGATCCACGTGCAATGCATGGTTTACGGCAATGTAGCCAGTAAACGGTGTCGTTTCTTTCCCATAAAGATAAAGTGGTTGTGAGCCTTCTCTTCCATTGCTTCGTCTCCAGAATTTCCTAAAATTAATTTCAATACAAAAACTAATTAAAATGGCTTGCGTCCTGGAACTGGAACCCTATTTCGGTACAATTTTCAGTTTTCAATTAGCTAAAATTCATATTCTTTTTCGTCGCCTTCCCCGGCATACTTCGTTGTCGCCGACTTGCTCTGACTCGGACCACATCAATTTGGATATTTAAGTTTGATGGGTATCCCTCAGCACCCATTTTTTCCTGTTCAATTCGCATGCTCCAACAACTGTGCTGGGCTGATTTTGTATAAAAGTTTGAGTCTTTGTATTCATTTTTAATATATTGGAAATTATTTTTGTGTGATTAGGGTTAGGGTTTTGTTGTTTACAAGTTAAGGCTTTGCTGTACTAATTATTTATCTGATTTATGTTACGGTTTGTTAGGAGTGAGTGAAAGGAGGTTGCTGATGCATTAGAATATACTTTTAGAAGCCTATTGAATGGATCATTATGATATAATTATCGTTTAGCTGTGTATGGAGAGTTTTTTTTTTCTTTGTCAAAATCTGAGTTGGAGCATTTAGGATGAAGAAACTGACATTTCATGGGTGTTCTGCTGCTCTTGTTTGTGTAGTATGTAAGACAATACGATGAGATGGTCGTTTTACTGTCAGGTTTCACAGTATAAGGACTTCTGATTTTCTTGGGCTTCTATGAAAATTAAGTGTAGGTACTAGATAAACTGCCAAGATGATGGGTCTGTCAAGTGTTTGATTTATTATTACTTATGGTTTTCTTGGGCTTCTGTTATAATTATCATTTCCTACTTTTTCAGTGAGGAAGAAAGAGGATTTTGTCAAACATTTAACGCCTTATTTCAATTGTGACTGCAGAAAAGTAGTTTCGGACTAAACGACTAGTGGGGATGGAAGGGAAGGGGAAAATTGCTTCGTTTTCTTCAATTAGATCATCCATATACGACAGGGAAGAGAGGAAACAGTACGTTGTCTATCAGCCAGCAGCTTCTGCCTTCTTTTTTACTTGTTATCTTATTAAAACTTGTACATTTGTGTGGTCACAGACAGTATCAAGCACACATTCGCGGCCTCAATGCATATGACCGGCACAACAAGTTTTTGAAAGATTATGGTGACTTCACTTTTCATCTCAATTGCTTCTTTATATGTTAATAAAAGTTTCTTTTTTTTCCTCAGTTACTCTATGTTGCGCCCGGATTCATAAGATTTTTCTTGTTTTGTTTTTAGGGCGCTAAAAATAATATCTAATAATGAGAGAACCATTGTTATTTTTTACATGTTGTTAAGAGCTCTCGTTTTTATGTTGCACCTGGATTTGAAAGATTCTTCTTGTTTTGTTTTAGTGGACGAAAAAGGATTGCAAATACTGAGCTATTTATTTGTTATTCCATGAATTTTGTCCTACATTAAATTGGATGTGAACAGTCTCCTTCATTTAGTAGGATGGGGGCTACACTCATCCTTACATATATGATAAATCCCACCGTCATCTAATACATTTACTTGAACTAGATTTTTTTTATCTTAAGAAGAAGAGAGCTCATATTTTTATATCGTCTTTCGTCCATCCCGTGGAATTTGGATTATGCTTTGTCATCTTGGGCTTTGAGCTCATGTATAACGTTGATGAATAAAATATGGCATATATTCATTGCTACCTGCACTATACTGACGGACTGTTTCTTTATTAGTGGCCTTTTATGGAAATGAAGAATCAAAATCTGAAAGACCACCAGTGAGAACCGACCATGACACTCTACGAGAAGGATACAGGTATGTAATTTGTGAGATTTGGGCTATGAGATATCTAACATCCTATGTCACGCTTTAGTTTATTTTGTTTATGATCCACTCGTCGTTGAGTAGTATGCCCTTCATTTTTGGTTGCTTTTTATGTTAAGAAGCCTGTGTGGAAGTGTGGATGGTTGAACAATAGAACAAGAGTCCTGAAAATGACTAAGCATTGTAATAAGTTTGCGTTCATCAATGCTCATGGGTGAGATTTCAATGATTTCCCCTAAATGCAGAGTTCACAAATCACCTTTGTAGTGACTATAATCCAGTAGATCATCATTGAGTGAATAAAAAATTTGTACACTGGGTGCCAGATCACGAGGCAACCCTCTAAAATTTGGTCAAGACATGTTGTTAGTTGAATATGGACCACTTATGATCTAGTTATGCTTGCTAATGGTCAAATAATAAATAGACTAAATGGTTTAGCCCATGATTTAAGATGTTTTTTTCACTTAGTTTCTACATTAATATGTTTACCCACTATTCCAACAAGGTTCATTCGCACGGAAGAAGATGACATGGATACTTCTTGGGAGCAAAGACTGGTTAAGCGCTACTATGATAAACTCTTCAAGGAGTATCCTTTTCAAAGAATTACCTAGAATACTATATTGAAATTGAAACGGATGTCAGTTTCTGTATGTTATGCTAGTTACTAATCTTGATGAATATGTTGCACTAATTGCAATCAACAATTAATTGACAAACAAATGCCATCTTATTGTTCATGCAATGTGTAGGAAACGCAATATCAATGTTGCCCTAGCTATTCGTTTCATCTTCTGATATCCTACTTGATTATCTCACTTCTTTCAGACTTCATCATCTGGCATTAGCCATGCATGTTTGCAGCTTATTTTGTTATCAGTGGCACTGTTTTGGTTTCCCTGACTCATTAAAGGTACTGCATAGCTGACATGTCACATTACAAGAGTGGAAAGGTATGTATTTTATAGCGTATATTAAGAGAACTCTTTAAGTAATTGTGTGCTGTCACATGTCATTTTACCTTCTTGCACTGGCATAATTTGGTTTCCAACTTTCACGATGGACACATTTGTTTTTGTTGAGGTGTCTGAGAATTTTCTTTTTGGTCGTTGCAACTTTCTTTTCCACTTAGAGTCACAATCACATCCAAATGTATGCATTAGCAACTGCAAAATCAGAAACGGAACCAAATCAGTAATATCTGTGCATTATGTATGCAAGCTTCTTCCACTATCTCTTTAGTACTAGGGAAGGTGTTAGCATATTTATTTTGGAAAGAAGGTGGAATCTTATAATCAATCTTGTTAGTATAATCTAATAGCCTCACTTATGAGTCATGAATAGTGTAGTGTGGATTCTGACCTGAGTAACTTTTCCCTATAATGAGATAGGAAAAATCTCTTCGAGATGGTGGTGTAACGAATGACAGGTTTACTAGGCCATGCAGTATGCAGTATTATTTATAACAAACCTATTGGACGTTGACATGTCTAGCTGTGCCCCTCTAGAATGTCTCTTAAAGAAAAGGATTCTAATAAGCCCGTAATACTTTTGTAATTAATGTGCCACCTTTCTTTATACATCAATTTTTTGAACTAGTATTCAACAACGAATATACTTAAGGTTCACAATGGAAGGCTGAAATCGAGGATGATATTGCCATTTTTTCTTCGGCTTGGCGGTGGATGGTGTTTATTCCATTCTTGGTATTTCTTAGTATAAATTTTGACTACCTAAATGTATCATGATTACTTTCTTGTAGATAGGTTTGAGGTGGCGAACTAAAAAAGAAGTCATGTCTGGCAAAGGTGATTTTTGCAGTGATTGTACTCTTTAGTTCCAAGTTTATTAAATGTGTGAGGTAAACAGTACAAATGTTCGAAATTTAGCGCCATATTGCAGTGCTCATTTTTGTGTGTGAGAGATATTATATACACCTCACTTGTTGACAAAATAATTTATGCGCATACACACATTTACAATATCTGATGCCGTTATGCCTACCCGTGTAACTATCTTCTTAAATATTTCATAATGAGACTTGGTTAGAGTGTTGGTATTTTCTTACTTTAGCTAAAAGACTCCACCCTCATTATTATTTTTCAATCCAAAAAATAAGAAAACCTGCTGAATTAAAGTAAGAGAAATAGAACGACAATGTTATTCAAGCAAAGCTGCATGCAATCACAATGTGATGTGCTAAAAGGCGTCGATGGCCTCGACTTTCAATTGACTCTTGACTTACAATCAAAAGTCTTCTGTTTCTTTAGCTGTACAGATTTATAGTTGATAATGGTTTTGGCAGATATGGGCCATCTTTTGATTATATGAATGATCCAGTTTGTTGACTTAGTTAAGGAAATGAGTTTCTTACTCGGCTGGAAGAATTAAGGAAATTCATAGCCTATTACTGACTTTGTTTCGTGTATGTCATCATAATATTAGTTAGCAGTAAATGAAAGTGGAATGATTGTTTTTTACTACATGTCAGGGCAGTTCATATGTGGCAATAAGCATTGCAATGAAAAAGATGGTTTGGCAAGCTATGAGGTAGGATGATATGTGTAGTTGTTAACATACGTTTGGTAGGGAAAATTGTTTTGAATATATCATTCAGTTTTAAGTTTTACATTTACTTCTGTTCTTTGTATTAACATATCCCTTCGATGTCTGCTTTAACTTAAGGATTTTATTCACTGCAGGTAAATTTCTCTTATTTTGAAGCCGGAGAGAGTAAACAGGCATTGGTCAAGTTGGTCAATTGTCAAATGTAAGTAATAGATATGCGTTATTAGTAGATTGCTTTTTCGGCCTTTCAAATTAGACATGGCAAACTTTTAACGTCATAGTTTACTCATGTTATTTTATATAAATACCTCTTTTAGCTGTATGATGAAAGACGAATCCTGTTTATCTTGATTGTTTTAAACAACCTCTTACACCAGTTGGATTAATAGTTTGTCCTCTTTTATTTTTATTCCTCAAACTTAATTTTGTAACATTTTGTATGCTAAAAGTTGACTAGAATTTCAATCAATTCACCCTTCTAATGGCTGAACAAATATCTTAATGGATCGTCACAGACATGGACTGCTTGTGGGTATACGTCTTAGTATTTAGATCGTTTCTGTCTCGTTTGTATTGTTAATTAGATGCTCAGAGAAACTACACTACAAAAAACGGAAGGAAAAAGATGAAGCAGAGAAGAGCCAAAAAGACATTCTCCATAAAAGAAAGAGGTAATCTTCTAATGTAATTGAATCTCTTCTTGGAGCAGACTTTCTGTAAATGAACAGTGTCTACTTTTTCAATATCTCCAACTCAAATGTCTCACTCAGGGATGCTGTGGATGCCGATCATCATTCTGACGAAGACGCTGACACAGTTGAAAGAAGAAAAGGTGATGTTTTAAATAATGTTCTTTGTTACAAGTAAAGCTAACTTGGATGGTTTTAAAATTTTAAGTGTGCGGCATCATCACAGCATTATCGCTAGGTCAGAGCTTATTGTTGTAATTGTCATCTAAAATGCGATGTATGTGCTAGTGCTTAAGATTCAATGCACAGAGACATCTCTCGTATCAAAGACTTACCGCAAGGATAATGCATCCTAGCAGTAGTGCCAACTTTTTAACAAGGTTGTTTCGCTTGTGGCTGTCAACTGAGCATTGGATTGCACTTGCATATGGTGTTATTCTTAAACCTTGACTCAATATTCATTCAGTATGATTGTGCATCTAGCTTGCAGGCTCTGGTGCAAACATAGCATGTGTTAAAAACAACTCGCGAACCACCAAGTTCTCCATTAAACCGTAACTTATACTAGGAAAATAGAACGTGCCTCTAACATAAAATTTTGTTTTCCAGGGAAGGCATTGTCACCTTTGGTCCAGAAAAACAAGTCTGAAGAAGATGATGAAGACAATATGGACTCTTTTCTAGAGGGAATGTTCCCGTGATTGCTTTGCTTACACCTTCGAAGGCATCGAGTTAATATGCGCTAGCCACTATGCCGAAGAACATTGAATGCGCATGGAGCAGTAGGATATGTAACAAACTAACATTTGAGCATGAAAAACCCAATGGAGCAAATACTTGCAGAAATTTCAAATGAAAATATGTTTCCCATACTTAAATTTTGTTTATATTTTCTTTCGATTGTTAATCTGGCTTCAAAAGAAAAGGTCTTTTCCATATTTTTGTAAATTTTTTATTTAGAATATCAACAGGTCTCGCATTTCATAGTATATTTTGTGAACGGTTTGCTGCCATGCCATCTGATGTACGCAAAAAATAAATCAAAAATTAAGATTATCAATTGAATGATTGAGTGGTGAGACTCTACAATTATATGAAGCCCGTCAAATGAGGACCCACTTAAAAAAGGCCTCACATGATGCCATGCTACGGCCCAATCATGTCCGCTCCCCCACACGTGCGCTGGATAGCTTCCCCACTCGCACGGCATGCTAACCTGCGCTGCGCGCACAGATTTCTCTAACAAGTTCACACATCCGACTCAGAAGTTCCTCTCCTCTCCCCTTTCCCCAAAAGTCAATTTCCACACCCCCACTCTCATCCCAAGTTAACAGGTGTTGCTGCTCTTCAAGTCGTTTTCAAGTTACTACTGTTTGAATTGCATGGAACTTTGGCGGAATTGGTACTGTTTTGGTGTTCTAGGGTTTTGGAATTTCAAGTCGTAGGGGGAATTTTGTTTTCTGGTAATTGATTTGGGGATAGTGTGGATAGGGTTGTTGTGGTGATGAGGGATGTGGAAGTACCACATTGGCTTAGTGAGTTGCCTCATGCGCCTGAATTTCGCCCCACCGATACGGAATTCGCTGATCCAATTGCCTACATATCGAAAATTGAGAAAGAAGCTAGTGCTTTTGGTATATGTAAGATCATACCGCCCTTGCCGAGACCTTCTAAAAAGTATGTGTTTTCTAATCTGAATAGGTCGCTCAGGAAGTCACCTGAATTTGGTTCTGATGCCAATGATGTTAAATCATTTCCTGGTGTTAATGAGGAGGAAGCTAGGGCTGTGTTTACTACTAGGCAGCAGGAATTAGGTCAAGCTGAAAAGAAGGGTAAGGCAGCAGTTCAGATGGCAATGGCACAGCCTGTTGCAAATAAGCAAGTTTGGCAAAGTGGTGAGTTATATACGCTGGATCAGTTCGAGTCTAAGGCTAAGGCTTTTTCTAAGAGTACTCTAGGCTTGGTTAAGGATGTCTCACCATTAGTTTTAGAGGCTATGTTTTGGAGGGCAGGTTCTGAAAAGCCAATATATGTAGAATATGCAAATGATGTGCCTGGTTCTGGGTTTGGTGAGCCCAGTGCGAATGGCTCGTTTCAGTATTTTCATAAGAGGAGGCGGAAGAGTGTTTTCCGGAGGACTCATGAATCTGCATACAAGAAGTATGTAGTTAATGGTGTTCATGGGTCAGATATCCATAATAGAGAAAATGGTGACAACTGCGGAACTTCAAATGTGGTAGAGAAAGTCAAGACACATGTTGAATCTCCTTCTATTTCAACTGACAAAAACATAAGTGTTCATCAGCAGGATAAATCAGATGATATCTTGGACATGGAGGGCACTGCTGGGTGGAAGCTTTCCAACTGTCCATGGAATTTACAAGTGATCGCGCGCTCCCCTGGTTCCCTAACGCGATTCATGCCAGATGACATACCTGGGGTCACTTCTCCAATGGTTTATATTGGAATGCTATTCAGCTGGTTTGCTTGGCATATTGAGGACCATGAACTTCACAGCCTAAATTTTTTGCATACCGGTTCTCCAAAAACCTGGTATTCTGTCCCTGGTGATTATGCCTTTGCTTTTGAGGAAGTTATTCGAACTCGAGCGTATGGAGAAAATGTTGACCGATTAGGTGCGATCCTCATTTTCCTCTTACTAACTGGGCTTTTGACATTGATGAGCATAATTGCACATACAATCTACCCTGTCCATTAGAGCTGCTGCCATGCTGGTCTTTGTTATGCCTGACCTTATAACTGAAGCCTTGAATATGTTATGTTTCACCGGATAAATTGGGCCCCGAGCCTGTTTCAGTGTTCTTTTAAATTAATTTGTCAACGAGTTTTGTATGTATCAATTACTGCTAAAAATGGTTCCCTATTACTGTACGGTTCAACTCGGATTCAATGTCGCTTTTCCTTTCAGCGGCTCTCACAATGTTGGGTGAGAAGACAACCCTTTTGTCACCAGAAGTAGTTGCCTCAGAAATGCCTTGTTGCAGGTTGATGCTTCTTGTTTTTAAGTTTTCCTACTTTCTAAATATAGGTTGATATTTGGCTCACTGGCCCAATCCTCTTAGTCACTGGATGTACTTATGCCATTCTATCTCATAAAATTTGAATCATTTTCTTACATTATTTTGATCATGTTTTTTCTTAGGTTAGTGCAGAATCCTGGTGAATTCGTTGTAACTTTCCCAAGGGCGTATCATATTGGGTTCAGTCATGGTATTCGTCACCTATCATTGCAAATTGTATTTATTCGTTAAGATGGTTTCATGATGAAAAGAGGTAGTCAGTAGGCTTTGTTTTGTATGAGAAACAGAAATTTAAGTGTACATAATATTTTAACCTGGTTCTAAGTGAGATACTTTCTTCTTTGTTATTTAAGGATTTAATTGTGGGGAAGCTGCCAATTTTGGAACTTCACAGTGGCTTAAAGTGGCGAAGGAAGCTGCAGTTCGAAGAGCTGCCATGAATTTTCTTCCTATGCTCTCCCATCAACAGCTTCTTTACCTTTTGACTATGTCATTTGTAACAAGGTCGGTGAATTTTCTTCCATTTGCGTTAACTTGCTCCCTTTTTCCTACATTGTTTCTTGAAAGTAATTCTGAATATTGAAGTCATCTGAAATACATAGTGAGAGGAGAGTAATGTAGTCATTAAAGTACTATAATCCATATTGTTTCTCGACTTATCAAATTAGATTTAGTTCTACTGCAACAATAGTCACCTTCTAATTGTTAGATATTTATCAAGTTCTAATCACTTGGTAGTGATTGTCATCTAATTCATGCAATGCAAGTCTTGGCTGTTATATATATGAATGTATTGCATTTGACGCTTGGTTTTCTTGAATCTCTGTGGTACCAGAGTGCCTAGAGCCTTGTTAATGGGGGCACGAAGCTCGCGGCTGAGAAATCGTATTAAGGAGAAAAGGGAATTGTCTGTAAAAAAGGCATTTGTAGAAGATATAGTAAATGAAAATAAGCTTTTATCTGTTCTTTGTGGAGCAAAATCGACATACCGTGCTGTTCTTTGGGACCCTGAATCTCTCCCGCCTTTAAGTCAAGAGCCTTCGAGTAAGATGGAAAATACTATGGCCAATGTTGGAGAATCTAGTGACGCCTTGCTTGGACATAGCAATCACAACTTGCTAGCTGAGATGAGTTTGTATATGGAGACTGTGAAGGACCATTATGTGGATGATGATGATGGCTTCCTGAGTGATTTTCAAGTTGATTATGGGACTGTGGCTTGTGTTGCTTGTGGAATTCTTGGCTTTCCATTCATGACAGTGGTACAGCCCTCTGAGAGAGCTTCTTTAAATCTCCGACCCTCAGTTCAAAACAAGCCAGCAGTTCAAGAAGGATTGTGCCAAGATGATAGTATTGATCATTCTATTTCGGGTGAGAGTTTCAAGCAGAACTATTTATAATCAAATATATTATCTTAAAGGTTAAGATTCTTAGAACTGTATCTAAATTTTATGTTAAGGGTCAGTGATTAAGGGTAAGCTGATGGTATGACAGTTTGTTGGATTTTGAACGATTCAGAAAATATTATTATATAAGAGTTAAAAAGAATAAAAACATCATTATGCTATCCCATCTCATTTGTGGATAGCGTGTACTTTCCATAACACTATTTCCATGCTGAAAGTTGCACTATTATCCTACAGCTCTTAGCAGGCCAGCAGTATTTTCGCCTATGGAGTTTAACAAAGAGTGGAATATCTCCGATAGATTTTTCAGGCCAAGAGTTTTCTGCTTGGAGCATGCTATTCAGGTAAAAGAGCTGCTCGAGTCCAAAGGTGGGGCTGAGGTGCTTGTCATTTGCCACTCAGGTAACCGAGGTTTTTACTTGTCGAAACTGGTTCCCTCTTTGTTGTTTGGTGATGTTAATTTGTTATCTTTTCAGCAGAATACTCGTTCTTCTGATTGTCACTTGATTGTTTTTTCTGAACATGCTGATTTGCCTACTCTGTAGATTTCCAAAAAATAAAGAACCATGCTGCCGCTGTTGCTGATGAACTTGGAACAACGTATAACTACGATATGGTTCCATTGGATAGTGCATCTTTGGAAGATCTGAACTTGATTGATCTTGCTATTGATGAAGACATAGAGGAAAGTGCTGAAGATTGGAGCTCAATACTAGGTATCAACTTGCGCTGCTGCATTAAAATGAGAAAGAATTCGTCATCTAAACATGTTGATCATGCTCTCAAACTGTTTGGGCTGCCTTCAAATAACAATCCGTGTTCAAGTTTATCACACCTCAAGTGGCGGCACACAA
Source organism: Rhodiola chrysanthemifolia (assembly GCA_033675395.1). Taxonomy (NCBI): domain Eukaryota; kingdom Viridiplantae; phylum Streptophyta; class Magnoliopsida; order Saxifragales; family Crassulaceae; genus Rhodiola; species Rhodiola chrysanthemifolia. The sequence goes on from CM066206.1 coordinate 8,244,833, forward strand.
GGTCCCGTTCCAAAACTCAGATACTCAATGAGAGCAAACAGTCCACAAAATTTGTTGGTAGTAAAATGAAAAAAGAGAAGAAAATTATTCTATATAAGAGAAGGAAATCCAAGCCAAAATCTATTGGTTCCGAGCCTGTCAGGAACGCCTCAGAAAATTATGCCGTCTTCTCAAGTAGCATTGATAAATCTGAAAAAAGGATGTCAGATCTTGGTATTTCAGTTAATCTAAATGAAAGTACTGGTTCCACGTCTTTACCTAATTTGATTGAAGATTCACAAGTTAGGGCTTCTCCGCTGGTGGAAATCGCGCACTTTGGCATTTTGGACCAACATTTAGAGAAGAGTTGTTCACTAAGTAGGGGTTGTGTTGCCACGAGTGATAATTTCATCGGGGCTGGTTGTGAGATCCATATAACTGCGGATGTTGTTGACAGAACCTCGCACTGTGCAGTGGAGTTCTCTGGTGGCGCACATACTCCTGTCAGAGTAGTAGGTGATAGTCCACATGCTTCAAACACAGTATCAGAGAAAAGCAATACAGATACTTTTCCCGAGTCTGCAGTGGATGGTGAAGTATGTGCAGTTATTCCAACCAGTGAGAGAACCACTGAAGGTTCATCTTCATTTCTCCAGCGTGTTATTGATGTTCCATGCATAGAAGACAATTTGTACAGGACTTTGGTTGATAAATCAAGGGATAAAGTCATAGATGCAGAGCCTGCTTGTGTTGTTTCAAATGGGATTGGTGTTGGGGATGATTCAAGTAGTGAAATTCCACAAATACAATCCCCTGAGGGGGTTGACGATCAATGTGTTACAGCCAAATACATTGGTGCTAGTAAAGACTTGTGTGATGTTAATCCAGTTTACTCACTAACTAAAAATGGGGACTTGGAAATTAATGAGGTTATCAATGTGCTCGAGTCGAAGCCACCTAGTAGAAAATCCAGGAAAAGGAACAGAGAGCTGAAGCAGTTAAGAGAAGCAAAATATGAAACAGGTGATTTCATCAAAAGTCCTTGTGAAGGTCTGCGGCCACGAAGTAAGATTGAATCCAGCAGCCATGAGACTAATATAAATCTCTCCGCTGCCGAAGAACCAGCCAGTGTTAAGAAAAAGCTGAGGCATATATCGACAGACACATCTACATCCGCACTTACCGAGACTGAGAAACCAAAATCGAAGGGATGGCACGGGTGTGACCTGGAAGGTTGCAAGTTGTCTTTCAAAACGAAATCGGAGCTGCTTCTGCACCAACAAAACCAATGCCACATCCAAGGTTGTCGAAAAAAATTTACATGTCACAGATACCTGATTGTCCACCAACGTGTCCATGTAGATGACAGACCTCTCAAGTGCTCGTGGAAAGGGTGCAACATGTCTTTCAAGTGGGCATGGGCACGGACTGAACACTTGCGAGTACACACAGGTGAGCGCCCCTACATATGCAAAAGTGAGGGTTGTAGGCAATCTTTCAGATTCATTTCAGATTTTAGCCGGCACAGAAGAAAAACAGGGCATGTTAGTGATCTAAAGGCCTAGTGCATTGAGTTAGGTTTGGATGGATAGATGTATGAAGATGTATATTTGTTTGTTGTGATAGTAGGATTAAGGAAGAAATGATATGTGTCCATCTATTTGTGGATGTAGCTTTAGTAGTATCTTTTTGTTGGAAATAAGAAAATCTGAAGTCTAGGGTATTTGTTGTTCCTTGGGAGCCAAGTGTTGCAATGATAAATCTTACTTTAGGCTTCACTTTGTTTTTTCTTTTTTGTTCCCTTTACCTTCGATCTCTTTTTTGTTTCCTTTACCTAAATCTGAACATCCCATCTGGTTATATTGAAGATGTACTAAGCTAAACTAAATATTTAAGTTAAATTTCCAAGATGAGCGTTCAAATGAGGCATCAAAATTAGAATGAGGCAGTGAGGCACGATCTGAACCACACATCTAACCCCCGTACTTTGTGGGCGTGTCACGTGTCTCACTACCAATAATCTATCAAAAAGTAAAAAACAAACAGTAAATAATTATTCCCTGCCACATCATCTAAATAAGTTGCTCACAACGTACCTCATTCTACCAACACTGTCTCAACCGAGTGCTCCCCAAATTTTCAATACCTAAAAGAACAAACCCTTAATATCACCATAATAGTTTTTCTCTCCTCTTTGGTTCAGTCACCAAGCATCTGCTGGTGTAAATGCATACATATTATTTACAAGCAGTTTGCATCACGTGACCACTATTCAAACGATAAATTATTATTTTTCTGATAAAATTGATACCAGAGCATTTCATGGGCCAAGATCAGGTACAAAGTTAAATTTTAGTACAAAATATAAAATTCGTCAAAATCATTTTATAATTCGTCAGCTTATTTTATAGTTCGTCACTTTTCGAGCCGAAAAATGAAAAAGACGAGCCGAAAAATGAAATGACGACATAGTTCGTCAGCTTCATTTTATAATTCGTCATCAAGAAAAACACCAAAAAATCAAGATTTAATCTCATCCATTCAAATCACAAGATCAATGACTATGATTAGTTTGTATTTTGTACCAAAAAATCAACTTTGCACCGGATCCTTTTCCATCTGAGTAATTACCAAAAAAGAAATCGAAATGTACCAATTGAAAAATTCTACCGCTTCATTTACGGAGATCACGAGCTCGTTTTCACTGCCTTGTGCCACAACTCCATCATTTCCACTCGTGGTGAATATGTGTGTCGGTAAGAATTTATTATCTCACATTGTTTCTGTATACTTCTTCTATACATCATTACTGGGAACACGATAAGTCCAATACATGTACAATGCAAGTATAAACGAAGTACACCATAGTCAACCTGTAAGGGGGACAAAAAGTCTGGGTCAAGTCTAATACAATTACATATCGAGTGGCTCCAAAATCACAATCACCGAGGACAATGTATATTTAGTTACACACGAGTAAAAGACAGGAGTACCGAATGATCTTTCCGTTAAAATCTTTTCACCAGAATTGATTAACCAGGATTTGAAGGCGAGATTCAAAATTATCCTCACACTAATCATCAACAGCTAACATCTGCTTTGTGCTGTCAAAATAAAACTAGTTCATTTTTATGTTGTCTTAGCAGAGAACTTAAATAATTACGAAGAAATCCTAGCCTAGGACAATATAAAAAAGGCGCAAAGAGATCATTACCTAAGACTTTCAGACTGATCGGTTCTCTGTGGATTATTTTTGAAGAAAAAATACAGGAAACTTTCAAACTGTATGTTTCTTTGGAAGAATAGTTACGATAGGGCCGCAACACAACATATAGCATACATGATGATCGAGCCTCTCAAGAAGTTCTTGGCCTCTCGTGCTTTGTTAAGAAAAAAACAAGGACATCTGCGAAGACTTGAACAACAATAAGCACTAGTTGAAGGCGGAGATGCTACCTAGGGTTTACTGTTGAGGTAATTGGCGCGCTTCCACTGCCATTTTCTTTTGGAGACGAAATTTCTAGGCTGGGAAAAGTTGCAGGTAATTCTTCCTACTAAGGCATTATCTCTGGCTCCTCCAAGATAGTGTCAGGACTTGATGATGAGATGTTTATAATGTGGTCAACTCCTAGCTGTTTCATATTTGCTAAAGCTGAGTTTCATTGCACTTTGAAAACACATATAGATTATTAAATTCATATTAGAATGTAAATTTTGTATGGATTTTTGGCAAATTAAATAAAATAGTTATTCAGTCAATGTGACTCTGTATTTCACTGAATGTAGAAGAACTATGTGACTTAGGTTCCTCTTCAACATTATTTGCACACCAAATTATGAATTTAGCAGACATCATTAACTATAACAGGCAAAAATGTAAATATAGATATATTTTTTTTAATTCTTTGCATATGAAATGCATATGTATTGTATATGTCCCCTCAGAGAAGCGATCAAATGAGGCACCAAAATTAGAACGAAGCACGTGAGGCACGATCTGAGCCACACATCTAACCCCCCGTGCATTTGTGGCGCGCCACGTGGCAAATAGTAAACCCACTACCAATAGTAGTGTAAACGCAAATGGCGAAGCCACGTGTCACAATGAGTGGCCCAGATCGTGCCTCACGTGCCTCATTCTACCAACTCTGCCTCAACCGAGTGCTCCCCTATCACCTCATTATTCAAACATTTACATAAACAAATCCGGATTGTTCTCTAACTTCTAGACAATACAATACAACTATATGAAATGTACTTTATTTTTGTAACCGCAACAAGAAGGTGAATGATTGGGATATTTTTATGAACAAGTTCATCATAGCCTCTTTCAATTCTCAAAGTTCATAACCCTGTATATGACCAAAAACCTGTCTAATCTAAAACATGTTCAGGGTAATTACGCATCTCATGCCATTCCAATACTCATGACATTACAATCAGACTTAATAAAAAATAGAACAATGCAGCTTCAATACTAGAGACTGCGGCACCAAGCTTTGAACCATCTTCACGATTATCATGATTAAACAAAAGTTGAGTCGCACAATATCATAGGTAACAAATATTTCAGCAAACGACAAATAGATCAACACCCAATATGATTTCATTGCATGTATCTTAATGAGCTGTGTAACTTCAGCATCTACTGAACTACATCTTATGACTATAAGCAGCTATAAGCGACAGCCTACACGCGCCACAAGCCATTAAAGGTCTGAGATGTTAAATTGAGCTTTTGGTTACACAAGATGGCATCTCTGTTCATCTTTTGCACGCATACATTGGCGCCTGATCTGAAGATGGTTATGAAAGTTGGCAAGCAGAAGCGGCTTATTATTGAAGGCATAGTGGTTACTCATATTCTCCCTGCGCCTAAGCTAAATGTAACTTTTTAGTAGAGTATATAATATTCTAATCAATTCTCTGTGTGAAATTTTGATAAACCATAACTGAAAATTATTCTCAACCGAAAATTACTCCACCGAGTAATGAAATTGGATGAGGTACTTGAATGTAGCATGTTCTTCAACTTAAGACTGGACGACTACAGAGAGGGCATCTTGTACTAATTTTCACCCATCTATCCACACAGTTTTTGTGGAGAAGATGTGAGCAGGGCAGCTCCCACAGCTCATCATTGTGTGGCTATCAAAATAGCAAAACCGCCTTGGCAAGGAGCCACAAATCAATGAGCAACAGTACTGGAATGAATGCTATAGAACAAAGTTCATACCATACTTTGAAGTCTTACTCCAAGTAACTACAAAAAAAAAAAGGAATCTAAATGTGCCAAGTGAAAAATTCTACGAAAAACTTACAACGTCGTTTTCCAAGATCACGCACTCATTTTCAGTGCCTGCAGTCACAACTCCACCTCCATAACATTTCCACCTGTGGTGAATATGTGTACTGGTAAAGAATTTATCATCTAAGACGGTTTCTTCAATACTTAGAGCACGATAATTCCCAATACATGTACGATGCAAGTATAAATAATGAGTACACCATATTAGACCTGCAAGGAGGACAGAAAGCTTGGGTCAAGTCCAAGTACGTATATAACACAAGTATAAATGAAATACACCATATTTAGTTACATACGAGTACAAGATTTAAAATCCTTTCACCAGCATTGACTAACCAGTATCCGAAGCCGAGATTTAAAATTATCCTTAAAAAAACATCATTATCACCTGCTTTGTGCTGTCAAAATAGTCTTCTTTTTCTGGTGCTTCGCAAAAAAAGCTCAAATTATAAAGAAATCCTAGCCTAACACAACATGAAAAAGGCACAGAGAGAATAATACCTACGACTTTCACATTGATTGGTTCTCTACTGATTATCTTCCAAGAATAAATACAGGAAACTTTCAAATTCTATGTTTCTTTGGAAGAACAGATTGCAAATTCATAGCATTCCCGGGTCTACGTTATCATAACTCCAGAATACAATAGGCAGGGCTGCAACATATAGGCTGTCGCATATATGAATTACAAATGTTACAAACAAATCCACGTGGGGCTGCTGCCACCTTCCCCCGGCTGCTTTCTCCTCCAAGCCACCTCACCCGATGGCTTTCCTCCTCCAAATCTCATCTTGACAAGTGTTGGCTCTTTATTGCTCCTCCATGCCTATAAATACATGCCCTCTTCACTTGTGATCCTCAACATTCCAACATATCTCAATCCCTCATCCCTCGAGCTCCATCTTCTCTCTTATATTTTAGTGTTTATTATATTTGAGTGTTGTGAGTTATTTCCAGGCTTTATTGTACAAGTGTGTTTTCGTTGAGTACAATAAATCAGTTATTATCTTCCTTTACAGTCCACCAAAATTACTGAGAATTGTGTGCCACTATATTGTGATCCTGGGAGGATTAGTTATTAGTCCTACATTTGGCCTCAGAGCGAGTGTTGTTTACAAAATATCAGGAGCGATATTTTTGTACTGTGGTTCAAGTATGTCTAGCACAATTCCACTTCATCTACCAAAATTCAACGGGAGGAATTTCAAAAATTGGTCTATCCAATTGAAGGCATTTTTCCGGTCCCAAGATTTATGGAGTTTAGTCGAGACGGGCTACACCGAAGTAGTCGGAGAGGCTTTTGACAAGCTTGAAAAGGAAGATAGAGATTTATTGGCGGACACTCGTAAGAAAGATCAGAAAGCATTATTTGCGATCTTTCAAGCTATGGAGGAACCGATATTTGAAAAAATATCAGAAGCGGAGACATCCCACAAGGCATGGAGCATTCTAGAGAACGCTTACAAAGGCGATGAAAGAGTCATGCGGATGCGTCTACAGACACTGCGAGGAGATTTCGAGTCACTACGAATGACTGACTCGGAAAGCGTGTCGGCATACTGTGAACGGGTTCAAGCGGTTGTTAACAATTTAAGAGTTAACGGAGAAGCGCTGGAAGAACAACGAGTCGTTGAAAAGGTATTACGCTCGTTACCCGTTAAATTTGAATATGGCGTAGCAGCTATTGAAGAAGGAAACGACACATCAAAGATGTCGATTGATCGACTCATGAGTTCGCTGGGTTCACACGAGCAACGGATAAACCAGAAGGCGAACGGCTCTAGCCAGGAGCAGGCTTTGCAAAGCCGAGTCGAAGTACGAACTCGCGGAGGTTACCGTGGAGGTCGAGGACGTGGACAAGGCCGAGGAGGAGGCCGAAATTATAACGGTGGACGAGACCAAGCCAGTAGCAGCAATATTCAGCAAGCTCGAGGCGATCATACTGGAGGACGTGACAAGTCCAAAGTCCAGTGTTACAAATGTCAGAAGTTCGGACACTACAAGTCCGAATGCCGAGCAAATGAGCGAGTGAAGCAACCTTATGCTTCCGAGGCTCATGGAAATATGGTTCTTGCATGCAAGACGAAGGAGACTTGTGGAGGCTACACAGACGTGTGGTACCTTGACTCCGGATGCAGCAACCATATGAGCGGGAGAAAGGAGTTATTCTCTCGCTTAGATGAATCCGCTCGTGCTGAAGTCAGTTTTGGAAACAAGTCGCAAATCCAAGTCATGGGCAAAGGCGACATCCAAATTCAGACAAATGACGGTACATATTTAACTATTGCTAATGTGTTTTATGTACCTGGATTATGCTGGAATTTACTGAGCTTGGGGCAACTATCGGAGAGAGGTTATTCTATCTCTATACGAGATGGACTTTGCACAATTGAAGGCAAAGACCGGAGGATCGTTGCAAAAGTCCCAATGACGAAGAACCGGATGTTCCCGTGGATTCTTCAGAAGGGAGTTGAAGTGAACTTCCAGACGATGGTGAGAGACAGCAGTTGGCTGTGGCATCTCAGATTTGGCCATTTAAATTTCAACGGACTGAAATTATTGGCTGCAAAGAAAATGGTGACAGGATTACCGGTGATTCAGATTCCTAGTCAACCATGCGAGGCGTGCTTGCGAGGGAAGCAGCACAGAGAGCCGTTTCCAGTTGGAAAGGCAAGACGAGCGAACCAACCATTGGAGCTGGTTCATACGGATCTATGTGGTCCAATGGAGGTAGAATCTCTTGGCGGAAAGCGATACATGATGGCACTTGTTAATGATTTTTCAAGAAAGACTTGGGTCTATTTCTTGAGAGAAAAGTCGGAGGCTTTCCGAACGTTCAAGGAATTCAAGACCTTTGTTGAAAAACAAAGTGGTTACACCTTGAAGACGCTGAGATCAGATAGAGGAGGAGAATTCACTTCAAATGAGTTCTCAAGCTATTGCAGAGCCGAAGGAATCAGATGGTAGTTGACTGCAAGCTACACACCTCAGCAGAACGGCATTGCTGAAAGGAAGAATCGCACAATCTTTGAGATGGCCAGAAGCATGTTGAAGGCCAAGGAGCTACCGAAGGCTTATTGGGCAGAAGCGGTATCTTGTGCAGTATTCTTATTGAACCGATGTCCTACGAAGGCTGTTCAAGGAAAGACTCCAGATGAAGCTTGGAGTGGTGTGAAGCCGGATGTATCTTGTCTACGAGTATTTGGGTGTATTGCATATCCCCATATACCAGATCAGCGACGGAGGAAGCTGGACGACAAGAGTAGGCGATGTATTTTCATCGGGTACAGTGCTGATACGAAGGGTTATAAGTGTTATGATCCTGACACGGGAGAGCTGATTATCAGTCGAGACGTACAGTTTGCGGAAGATGAGGCCTGGGATTGGTCTCATACGGATGCTAGAGAGCCCCATGTCGCAATTGAGGAGGAGCCTACGGAAGATAGGCGTGCACCAGTTGTTGATTCACCTGAGAAAACAACTGAGTCAAAATCTAACAGTTTACCACCACGACAGAGAAGACCACCAGTTCGATATCATGACTATGTGGTCTACCGAGATGATGAGCCAGACACACCTGATGAAACCATGATGAACTTTTGTCTATTTGCAGATTGTGATCCTGTAACGTTCGAGGAAGCAGCAAAAGACAAAGGGTGGATTCAAGCTATGGATGCAGAGATAGCTTCCATTGAGAAGAATGATACATGGGAGCTGTCGACTTTACCTGTTGGTAAGAAGTCGATTGGAGTGAAATGGGTGTACAAGACGAAGTGCAGACCCGACGGTCAGGTGGACCGGTTGAAGGCAAGGCTAGTGGTAAAAGGATACAGGCAGAAGCCTGGTATCGATTACTTCGAGGTATTTGCACCAGTTGCTAGAATGGATACCATTTGAATGATTATAGCACTTGCAGCACAGAACAGGTGGAAAATACACCAGATGGATGTGAAGTCAGCATTCTTGAATGGAGTTCTAGAAGAGGAGGTGTATGTTGATCAGCCACCAGGCTATATGCAGAGAAGGAAAGAGAATTATGTCTACAAGCTGAAGAAAGCACTATACGGACTGAAGCAGGCCCCGCGAGCATGGTACGCGAGGATTGATGCGTATATGCTAGAGAACGAATTTCAGAAGTGTCCTTACGAGCACACACTCTACATCAAGATGAGTGCTGAAGGACAGATGCTGATAGTATGCTTGTATGTGGATGACTTGATATTCACAGGAAGTTCGGAGGAGATGTTCATCGAGTTCAGAGAAGCGATGACTCGTCAGTTTGAGATGACTGACATGGGACTGATGTCTTACTTTTTAGGCATCGAGGTTGAGCAGGCGGACAATGAAATCTTTATTTCACAGAAGAAGTACGCCAAGGATATTTTGAAGAGGTTTAAGTTCGAGGGGATGAAGGCGGTCAGAACACCAGTTGCAGAGAGGATGGAGATGATGAAAGAAGGTACTGGAGAGCTTGTGAATCCCACATACTTCAAGAGTATAGTTGGAAGTCTACGATACTTGACTTCAACTAGGCCAGATATAGTGTACGGAGTTGGACTTATTAGTCGGTTCATGGAGAAACCGCAGCAGTCGCACTTGCTAGCAGCAAAGCGTATACTCCGATATATCAGTGGTACTATTGATTATGGGATTATGTATTCTCACACTGAAGAATTTTGTCTGACAGGTTATACAGACAGTGATTGGGCCGGTGATGTGGAAACTCGTAAGAGTACATCAGGTTATGCTTTCTATCTAGGAGATGGAGTGGTTCCATGGTCGTCAAAGAAGCAACAGGTTGTTGCTCTTTCTACAGCTGAAGCGGAGTACATCGCAGTAACTACCGCAGCTTTTCAAGCAGTCTGGCTTCGACGGATATTGGAAGACCTGAAACATAAGCAAGAGGGCCCCACGAAGATTATGTGTGACAACAAGTCGGCTATAGCATTAGCCAAGAACCCAGTATTTCATGTCAGGAGCAAGCATATTGGGATCAGGTATCACTATATTCGAGAGTTGGTCAAAGATGGTGAGATTGAGTTAGAGTTCTGCAAGACTGATGAACAAGTTGCAGACATCTTTACCAAGGGTCTCTCAAGTGATAAGTTTGAGTTATTTCGACATATGCTTGGAGTTGCAAGATCGTGGATCAAGGAGGAGTGTTGAATTTGTAATCCACGTGGGGCTGCTGCCGACCTCCATGCCACCTTCCCCCGGCTGCTTTCTCCTCCAAGCCACCTCACCCGATGGCTTTCCTCCTCCAAATCTCATCTTGACAAGTGTTGGCTCTTTATTGCTCCTCCATGCCTATAAATACATGCCCTCTTCACTTGTGATCCTCAACATTCCAACATATCTCAATCCCTCATCCCTCGAGCTCCATCTTCTCTCTTATATTTTAGTGTTTATTATATTTGAGTGTTGTGAGTTATTTCCTAGCTTTATTGTACAAGTGTGTTTCCGTTGAGTACAATAAATCAGTTATTATCTTCCTTTACAGTCCACCAAAATTAGTGAGAATTGTGTGCCACTATATTGTGATCCTGGGAGGATTAGTTATTAGTCCTACAATGCAGTTACTAAACAAGTTCGAATTTAGGAATTACAAACTAGTACATACTACGAATTTTATGAAAATGTTCACCGACAAAACATGCAGTTGAGGTCGCGAAATAGTGTCACAGAAAACTACGAATTACATACTATGAACTACGAATTATATTCAATGCATGTAGTTGAGGTCGTTATATAAAGCCACATCAACTACAAATTATATACTAAGGAATACGACTTATATACAATGCATGTTGTTGAGATCGTGCGATCTGATTAAATAATATTGACATATTTTCCCTTATTAACGTAATAAATATATAATTGATATAAAAATTATTCCAAAAATTAAGGGCTAGCGATCTAAACTCGAACGGTTACGAAAATTTCTCATGAGAATTGTTAATTCTCATATGATGGGAAATCACCTTTTGGACCTGAGCCAATTCTCATTTCTCATGAGAATTGTTAATTCTCATATTAAGGTCCCACCGAGGACTGCCGAGCAAGCCTTGGCCGAAGTGACCGAACTGAAGGCCCCGATAGCTCCGATGACCACAAAGGCCCCGAGCGACCCGACCTGGGCGATGATGCGAGGACCTTGGGGAGTCCACCTTGACCATCCAGAAGTCTACTCGAAGGCACCAATAGGGCCCCGAACAATAACAGCGATGGGCGGAAACGACCAAGGCCCCGACAGAGCCATACGCGCACAGATTTGGGGCGATGCGAGAATCCCCGAACGAAAGTCATCGTCTTGGAATTCTGGCTCGACCAATATGTTTGATTTTGGTAATATATGTGAATATAAACATAATCACACGGAGTTCAAGCAAAGCCATCGGGGGCTCAAAGCAACGAGTGCCCAATACAAGGCTCAATGCGAGGATCATCATCCTTTGTCCCTCCCTACAATGAATGTACTTCACACAAAAAACATATTTACATAATTAATGCAAAGTGTATTTAATTTACGGATTTCATTATTTTATAATTTATATTTCATGCTAATTGCATTCAATTAATATATAATATCGTAATGAGGCCAGATCTGGTGCAAAGTACATTTTTGGTACAAAATACAAAATCTGTCAAAATGATTTTATAATTCGTCAAAATTCGAGCCGAAAAACCAAAAGACGACATAATTCGTCAGGTTTATTTTATAATTCGTCACACACAAAAAAAACCAAAAAATTAAGATTTAATCCCATCCATTCAATCATAAGATCAAGGGATATGATTAGTTTATATTTTGTACAAAAATATCAATTTTGTACCTGATCCTTTTACATATCGTAAATAATTAACATTAAAGTTATAGGTAATGGAAAAGGATCCAGTGCAAAGTTAAATTTTTGGTACAAAATACAAACTAATCATAGCCCTTGATCTTGTGATTTGAATGGATGAGATTAAATCTTGATTTTTTGGTATTTTTATTGGTGACGAATTATAAAATGAAACTGACGAATTATGTCGTCTTTTTCATTTTTCAGCTCGAAAAGTGACGAATTATAAAATAATTTTGACAAATTTTATATTTGTACCAAAATTTAACTTTGCACCAGATCTGGCCTCTTAGGTAATAACGTATAATCTTCACATGTACAATTTGTTTAATTTTCTTTCACATTCCCATTCTCAGTCCCCAAGATTAATTTCAACTATAAATAAACCCATTTTGATGAAAGATCGACACACAATACAGTCTAAACGATACTGCTAAATAAAAGACCCTGAAATTATCCTTCTTTCTTTTGATCGTTTTAATTTTTGGATCAGCAGTTGAAAGTTCTGAAGCCAATATGGAAGATACGTGTTATGCCGGATGTATGGCAAAGTGTGTTATTATAGAGTTTGCCCCAGTCGGATGTACTACGAGATGTAACAAAAAATGTTATCCGAAAAATGCTCTTACTAACGATGCTAATTAAACTATCAACTATGGGATGAGCAGTTTCAATGTGAACACAAACACAATTTGGTAACTTTAGTAAGCTTTCTTACTTTTGATAGAGTATACTCTTTCCACTAAGCTTTCTTATTTATATATTTTTATTTTCTTTTTCAGATGATGAAGATGTTGAAAATTGTGTTTATTAGCCGTGAAGGAAGAGTTTAGATTAACAACTTATTGACATTATAAAGATGTTAATGTCATAAGTCGTGCGTCTAAAGGTTAAATTATCTATTTATGTATTTTATTTTATTTAAATTAATTATCTAAATAAAAGTGACGATGCTACATGCAGAATTATACTAGCTTATATATTTTGTAGTGCGAAACAAAGTCATTCTATAGATTTTAATATGTTATTATATGATTCGTTTCTTTATTAATTTACTCATTTAAAGATAATATAGTTTGTGACATATGATTTAATTTTGTAAAACACAGTAACTCACCGTATAAAACTAAATTTGTTGCTTTGATCTTTTTATTTATAGTAAATTTTACGATACAAAACACTTATCTATAACATTTTATCGAATTTTATCAATGAAGTTTGTATTATGACTCACTCAAACTCACTGTATAAAACTCACTCAAATTTTAGCAATGATCAGACTTAAAACTATTATTGTAGCAATGATCAGAATTAAAACTATTACTGTAGTAATTATCGGACTTTATTCGATGAAATAAAAAACAAGCATAAAAATTACAGGATAATTAGGACCAAACATAGTTGGAATCTTTCTTCTTAGAACAATTGTCAATGCAAATGGTAACTCTAATAAGCTTTGGTACTTTCGAATTTGATGGAGTATACTTTTACAACTAATCTTACCTAATGTTTTTTTTTCTTTTTCTTTTTCAGATGAAGATGTTTTGAGAATTGTGTTCAATAGATAGATGCATTTTTCTTTTAAAAAAGATGACATTTTAGCTCTTGTAAAATATTTATTTCTTTTTTAGATGAGGTGTGGAGATTTCTGATTTGATATTTGAATGAATGTACATGTCCAGCATCAATCATGCATGGAACGTTCTTTTCCTGATCTCCTCACGATGTGACCATCGGCTTCCTCTTATTCAGCTCTCCCGCTTCAATCTGCTATGGCTTCAATATCCTTTACTGAACCTAAGCAAGGGGAAAGGAAGGGTACTACCAGGGACGGATCTATTAAGGGCCGGGGGTGGCACATGTCACCCCCAAGTTTTTCGGAACAATTTTCGAGCGAGCAAGTTTGCGTTCAAGAGGGCAAGGCCTGAGCGGGTTTTCAGCGGCTTTTTCACAATCTTAATGTCCGAATTAGGTCTTGGAGTCAACTGGAGAGTTGTAGGCCTTTGAGTTAGCTTTCCAACAAGCTTTGAATCAACCAATTCGGACACCGTATGCGATCTGGGCAAGAAAAATACTCCGGTAAGGTCGGTTTGCCCTGTTTCGAGCAAGTTTGCGTCAAGATGGCGAGGCCTGAGTGGGTTTTCAGCGGCTTTTTCACAATCTTAATGTCCGAATTAGGTCTTGACGTCAACTAGAGAGTTGTAGCTTTTTGAGTTAGCTTTCTAACAAGCTTTGAATCAACCAATTCGGACACCGTATGCGATCTGGGCATGGAAAATACGCCGGCGAGGTCGGTTTGCCATGTTTTGCCCGAAACTCCATATTTGGCTCTAATTCACTCAACTTGTTCTCCATTTGATCTTTGAGGCTCCGAGTGAGACAAAATAAATTTTGGGACCTAATAGACCAAGAAGGGTATGAAATGACATCAAAATTACTTGGAAACGAATCAAAACTACTAAGAAAAATAGAAGAAAATTAGTCAAGTATTTGACTCATCAATCTTATATTGAGTTCATGACTCGGGCAGAGGTACGCTAGGAAGCATAACAACAAGAGCGATGAAGGATCTGCCTCTAAGGAATAGGCTGAGTTCATTGGGATATAACATGGTAGGCTCTTTCTGGTTTGATATATTCAGTTTTTGTATTAGTTGCATTTTGTTTCATGTTATTCTAGAAATACTTGTTTCATTTTGACAAACCAATTCTATTAACTTTGATTTCAAAAAAAAAATCTTGGGCTTTTGGCACCAATTGTTTTATATATAGAATTTGAAGTGTATTTTTCAAGAAATTTATACAATTTTTGTAAAATGCCCAAGTAATTTCAGAAAAAAAATTTCATGATGCAATTATTTTTTAGTCTGTCACCCCCTATCAAAATTCTTGGGTCCGTCCCTGGGTACTACATATGAGCACAGCTAATTAAAGCTCTGTAAGGATCATAAACTTCAAAAAGCACACCGATTTCGAATCAAGAATCCTCATATCTCTTTGTCACATCACAGGTAGCTATGTCAATCCTGTCTTCAATTGCATTATGGCTTGAATTTATGTCATTAGTTATATGAGGTATTGGGTCATCTTGACGAGAAAAACACGATATTGAAAGAACAAAAAAATACAATACAATATAATCTTTTATCGGTCCAGAAAGAAGGTGATTTTCTCAAGTCGTGTCTGATTTCTATTGTTAGTGTCTGATTCGGATTCTATTGTGCGCAACAGTTCAACTATGATATGTTGCAAGCAAGACATTTTATGCCTAAAGAGCTGAGGGCATGGTTGCTGCTGTTTTAAAGATTTTCATACTTTTACTAAGTATCATATATGTTGTGGACGGCATTCAGACATATTAGGCGGAAATGAGACAAGGTCAAATAAATAATTGTACGTTTGGTAGTGCTACTTTGAATTAAAAGTCTCTTGAGTCAAGAGTCATCTTTAGTCGTAGTTTTCACCGGTTTAACTTTTGAATTTTTTGTTGATGTAAATACGAAAGTTGTAGAACATTCAATAAGCTTTCCGACCATATATAGATCATCTTCATCAGATATAGGATGAGGCCTTTGTGAGCTCTAGAAGTCTGACCGGTCATTAGCAACTTCAAACATATAGTCTATTTCGGCTTAGTTTTGGACCCCCAGTTGAGAATCAAGCCTTTGACTTATTTTGACCCTTTGTAAGGCATCTAAATCCCAAACGACCATTGTACTCAAAATCTAATTTAGGTTCGAGTTTTAAGTGACAAGAAGTTATATGTATGCTCCAGGATTGTCATCCCTTGCCATTTGAAGGAGGACTGAACGGCTAGACAGGTTTCACAATTTTGTACTGACCCTGCCCGTGACATGTCTGAGTTCATATCTCAGCAGCTGACATTCAACTATCTAAAAATTATATATGCACATAGGTCCGAATTCCAAATCAACTCATATTTATAGAATTGCATAGTAGGATGTCTTTCTGAATTCCCCAAACACATATGCTAGCGTCTTGTCCCGACTAATGGCTACTAATAAAAGACAGTACAACTCCATGCTCCACCAGGCTGCAAAGTATGCTGACATTCATTCCAGCTTCATTGACATCAAACGATTTCTTGTGGATTTTTGCTAACTGAAATAAGAACATCTTCATCATAGTGGTTACTCCTATTGTCCTTGCTTCTCTGTTACACAAAATAGAAAGCTAAGTGTAACTTTTTTAAGTAGAATATAAAATTTCTCTGTGTGTGTAAAATTTTATAAGCCACAACTGAAACTTATTCTCAAATGAAAATAATGAAACTAGCTGAGGTACCTGAATGTAGCATGTTCTTCAACTTGGGACTCGTCGAATTACACGATTGCACAATGGGCATCTTGCATTAATTATCAGCCATGTATCCACGCAGTCCTTGTGGAGAAGATGTGAGCAGGGCAGCTCCCGCAGCTCATCATTAACCTCATATGTGGATAAGCAAATAGAACAAGCCTGTCAAGGAGCCACTGGTCAATAAGGAACGGTACTAGAATGAATCCTACAGAGAAAAGCTCCTACCATACTTTGAAGTCTTACTCCCAGTAGCTACCAAAAAATAAATTGAATTGTGACAAGTGAAAAATTCTACGGAAAACTTACAGCATCGGAGATCACCCGCTCATTGCCACTGCCTTGTGCCACAACTCCTCCTCCATTGTTTCCATCCCTGTTGAATATGTGTACTGGTAGAGAATTTATCGTCTCAGTCGAGCATCCAGAAAGTGTCTGTGGAACTCGTGCGCATGTCACGATAAGTCCCAGTACATGTACAAAGCAAGTATAACAGAAGTACACTACATTCAACCTGCAAGGAGAACAGAAAGTTTGGGTCAAGTCCAAATACGTACAAGTAGCTCCAGAAGAACAATCAGTATGCACAATGAATATTTAGTTACGTACGAGTACAAGATGGGAGCAGAAGATGCTCCTTCCCTTAATATCCATCCACCAGTAGTGACTAACCAGAATCCGAAAGCGACATTCAAGATTATCCTCAAACCCATTATCAGCACCTGCTTTGTACTGTCAAAATAGAACAAGTACCATTTTTGTATGGTTTCTTAGCAGAAATCCTAGCCTAGGACAACATAAAAAGAAAAGCGGCAGAGGGAATAATACCTAAGACTTTCAGAATGATCGGTTCTTTGCGGATTATCTTCCCAGAAAGTATACCGGAAACTTTCAAATTGTATGTTTCTTTGGATGCAGTAATTTAACATACATGCAGCTTGCAGTGCTTGGTCTGCATTATCATCACCCCAGAATACTAAAGGTAGGGCGGCAACACAGCCTATCGCGTACAGGATGGTCGACTCTCTTAAGAGATTTTTTGGCCTCTCGTGCCTAGATGATGATATCAACAGAACAAAGACAGCTGCGACGACCTGAACAACAATAAGCATTATTTGAAGGCTGAGATGCCACCTCGGATTTACTGATGAGTTAATTGGTGCACTTCCATTGCCATTTTCTCTTGTAGACGAAATTTCTAATCTGGAAAATGTTGCAGGCAATTCTTCTTGATGAGGCATTATCTCTTGCTCCTCCACGATATTGTCAGGGCTTGATGATGAGATGCGCATAATGTGGTCAACTCCTTCTCTCTGTTCCATATTTGCTAATGATCAGTTTCACTGCACTTTGAAAATATAACTAGGAATTTTTTTTCTTTTCCTCTTTGATCCGGTCACCAAAAAACCTGCTGGTGTAAATACATACAGATTATCAAAAATACTCTTTACAAAAAGCTCAAAGATCAACAATTGTTCGTTTTAACAGAAAGGGTGTCAGATTATCAGAAGTTCATCACAGGGTGCAAAAGAAAGAGAAAAAAAAAAACAGGCCATGCTGGCTTGCTTGGATGAATAGCTAGACAATCAGTGTAGGATGCAAACTTGAGAGTTAAAACAAATAACTGAGAACAAGAATATATGACAATGCACAAAGGTAAGTCATATCACAATGCGCAATGGTTACCACTTCAATCAAACCCACAGTTAATTAGAAAGGTGGATGTTGAGTGAGATCCTTATGAATTCCAACAGCAAGATCCTTATGAATTCCCTAACCAACAATGTTATTAAATTATCTGAATACCATCATGTTCAGAGCATAGAAAACACAATGTAGTGGTATAGAAAGAAACCAGATGGTGAAAAAGAAAAGCGAGGAGAGGGTCTTACCAAGGGAAGCAGATTTTGCAGAAGCTGTGAATTCTTGTGATCTTCTTGTCACACACAAGCTGTGTGGGTGGTTTAATATCACAGGATAGTTTTCTCTCCTCTTTGATCCACAGTCACCAAGAATCTGCTGATGTAGATGCATACAGAGAGTTCAAAGATCAGCAATTGTTCACTTTAACCAAAAGGAATGTAAAACTAAATCATCCCAAATCATGAACACTCGGGGGACATCAGTACTTCAATTCAGGGTGGCAAAATTAACACGAGATAAATAAATGGAAAGACGCTGGTTCATCTTATGGTCCTATATTTTGCTAGAAATTCTCAGATTATCAAACTCAAAAGTTCATCACTGGGTGCAAGAAAGAGAGAAGAAAGAAAGAAAAGAAACAGACTCACCGGATGCTGAAAAGAAGAAAAGAAAAAACGAGGAGAGGATCTTAATTACCAGGAAAGCACATTTTGCAGATATATGAGAAGATGTAGTGACAGACTGTTGGAGGTTTAATATGTAAATAAAAAACTTGCCAGTGTCAGTTAAGAGAGTTTAAGCTCTGGAGAATTTAAATTTATATATAGCACATCACTGATTTTAGAATGCTGAATGGAACAGCTTACCAAATCTGGCTTTCAAGACAGAGATTAACTCGATCATTGTCCAAAGCGTTCTGATGACTTAAAGAATGACTCGTTTATTTTCATCTTCTCGGCTCATCCAGCGCTGGCCTGGACTGCCTATATATAGCCGCGGTGCATTTTTTGATTTTTTTTTTTTTGTTCCAGGACATCAATAATCTTTCCGAAGACATCACGAATACGTTGCAGCCGAGGAACGCACGGTGCTCAACCCTCTCCTCCGCCATCCTCTACTCGAACCAGTCCTCGCTAAAGCGTCAGCCAAGAACGGAGATGATGAGCTCCTCAGGTATTTACTAGTTTGGGCCGCAAGCCCACTATTTGGCTGGCCTCTATAACTTACACCCAAAACATTCCGAGATTTTTTTGAAAATGACCCAAATGGGTTTTAAAATTTCAGAACTGATCCATGCGAGTTTCACATTTTAAAAATGATCCATTTTTAATAAAATCGGATCATGAGGAACTAATTTTCTGTATTTTTCAAAATACCAGATCCCCGGGATCCGATTTTCTGTGTTTTTTACAAAACCGGATCCCGGGGATCCGGTGTTATGTGCGCGTTCGAATGAGAGAACTACACGTGTTGAGTTTGCACATAACACCGGATCCTGGGGATCCGGTTTTGTAAAAAACACAGAAAACCGATTCCTGGAGATCCGGTTTCATTAAAAATGGGTCATTTTTGAAATGTGAAACTCGCGTGTGTCAGTTCTGAAACTGGGAAACTCGTTTGGGTCATTTAAAAAAAACTCAAACATTCCATATATCTTGTATTAAAATTGCATTTTTTTTTACTTGAAACATCTACTTCATTTGGACAAAGGCTTGATTATTGATTACATTTTCAAATTTATGTTCACTATGTTTTTGCATTTTAATTCAAAATTAATATATTTTGTACGGGATCTTGATTATACTTTCATTTATAATTGCAAAGTGCTATTTTATCTACAAAAATCAATTAAGATATTGAACAACAAACTCAAGAAAAATCCGTTAAAAATAATATTATTCCTATCGAAAAATAATTTGAAATGATTTGTGTCCATCAATATTCAATATGTTGATGTAGCTTTAGTAGTATCTTTTTTTTATATTGGAAATCAGAAAATCTGAAATCTATGGGAATTTGTTGTTCTTTGCGAGCTAGCCCAAGTGTTGCAATAATATCTTACTTTTGGCTTCACTTTGTTTTTGTTCCCTTTACCTCTGGTTATTGAAAATTTGAGGGAAGTAAAATGAAATTTTATGGTTGGATTTGGATTATTAAGGAAAATGAAAAGAAGATAAAGGCATAACAATATGAAAAATTCACAGAAACCTTTATGAACAAATTTTCTTGTTTTTTTATTCTTTACATACTTCTGTTTCTATGAGAGACCAGTTACATGTACACAAGGTTACAGAAAGCGCTATGCGCTAATCGTGCGGACAAGGTCCTCGAGGATTAATCGAGATTAATCGGTTTTTTATTTTTATCATATTTTTATGTTTATAATTGAAAAATAGTTATATTTTTATCATATTTTTAGTTTTAATTTTCAATTTTCAGTAGTCTATTGCTAGTAATCTACATAGAAATTCAAACTACATCATCATAGTCCATACATACTTGATACTACATCATTAACAAACTAAACAATCAAATTTGATCTAAAAAATCCTAATTATTACAATAAAGCCCTCCAAGTTTAATCTTTAACATTTAGCTGTCCGAACCGATTAATTGCCGTCTGAACCGATTAATCGCCGATTAATCGCTGCCTGAACCGATTAATCGCCGATTAATCGGCCGATTTCTGGAACCAAGGTGCCACCCGATTTTTTCATCCGATTTGGGTAAATCGGATCGGATTCAAGAAATCTGCCGATTAATCCCCGATTCCCGATTCAAGAAATCTGTTTTTTTTATTCTTTACATGATGTACCCCTTCAAGAATCAATCAACATTTTCTATTCCAACTTGCTCCACTTCAATCAATCAAGAGCGTACCAACCAACGTATTTAGAATATATTGATTCCTATGATCATAGAATGTATATGATCAAATCAAATGAATCAGAATCCTCCAATTACAAACATGTCAAACAAAATCAAAATTAAATTTATTTAACTATCTCAATCCAAGTGTCTTTATCAGCAATATATTTTGATACTGTCCAGAGAGGCGAGAGCACCTAATATGAGTATTTAACTTATTTACTTTATCCACAACCTCTGATTTGATCATTACGATTAAGTTTTGAAACTATTTGAGAGGTTGATGACCTGCATTTCCCAACTCCTACCAAATTAATAATAATAATATCTCGAATAGCATTATCAAAAAAAAAAAAGAAGCATATTTTGAGCAACTTCCTGGTCCGTGCTAAGGAGAAAGCGACCGGTGACAGTCGTGAGCATTGAGAAGAAACCCTAAATCGACACACAACTCCATCATCGATGACTTCATCTTCCTGCTTTTATACCCACCCCAACCTAAATACATTGAGTGAATGAGAGACTCCCTCAAAAATCTCTTCATGTGCGGATCCCATTCCAGCGTTCAGGTCAACAAATCCGCCATCGCTTCCACCAACACCAATTCATCATCATCATCGTCATCAACAGCGGCTGCCAATCAATCAATCGCCACCACATCCTCCTCCGCAAGCTTTGGATACGCCAAGAACCACGCCTCTACTTCATCCTCTCTCAATTCCAGCAGCTATGGCGACCTTTTTCACTCCGGATCTTCCATCTCCAGCGCCACGAAAACTTCTCTCTCAAATCTCCGCCGATCGTTGCCAAACACGCCTCATATTTACGATTTCTCGGAAATCTCCGCCGCCACAGGCGGATTCCACGCTGATCGTGTCTCGTCGTCATCAACGTCTTCCTCCTGGCGATGCTCCTTGCGGAATCAGGATGTTATAGTCATTCAACGGAAGCTCCGACGCCCGATCGGGGTGCAAGATCTGCAGAGGAAACTTTCGTTGATCTCTAGGAGCCACCACAGCAGTTTGTGCAAGCTGTTAGGGGTGTCAGTTTCGGGGAATTATATTTACTTGGCTTATGAATTTGTTGTTGGAGTCAATCTGTTGCAGTGTTTGAGAAATCCGAGGAACCCTAACTTCACGGTTCTATCCAAGTGGCTTTCTAGGGTTCAGATTGCCACTGATGTTGCCCACGGCTTGGATTACATTCACAATTGCTGCGGAGTAGATTCGGAATTCGTTCACAATCATATCAAGAGCACCAGCATTATTGTCACAGAGCCAAATTTGAATGCCAAGATATGTCATTTTGGTACTGCTGAGCTCTGTGGAGAAGTACCAGACAAGTTGGCTTCCAGATTTGATAGATTGGGTAGTGGGCAGCTGAAATTCGAAGGAACCAGGGGATACATGGCGCCTGAGTTTCAGGTATCAGGGACTCCAACAAAACAGACGGATGTGTACGCATTCGGTGTGGTGCTTCTAGAGCTCTTCTCGGGCAGAGAGCTGCTTAAATACTCGGTGAACGAAGAGACTGGTGGTTTCACCAGGGTGAGTTTGATAGAGACTGCAAGAGAAGCTTTGATGGGCGATAGCAGCAGTGGATATGGTAAGTTACGGCAGTGGGTAGATAAGAGATTGAGGGATTCGTACCCAGTGGAGGTTGCCAATAAGATGGTGAGACTGGCCATAGATTGTGTGGATGAGGATCCAAAGAAGAGACCAGATATGGCACAAATAGGTGGATCCGTTTCCAAAATGTATTTGGAGTCAAAAAGCTGGGCTGATCGTATGTTAATGCCTGAGGATATCTCAGTTTCTTTGGCTCCTCGATGAGGTTCGTGTGTACATAAGAAGAGTAAATAATATATACGGAGATTTGATTTAACTGAGGATTCAAGCTATTTGAGATGGCTGACTATTGTAAATCAGAAGAAATGGAATTTGCTGAGATTTTCGGCCTCCTGCCTGCACATTGTTCATGGCAGTGTTTTCCAGGTATGAACTGATTGTATAGATACATCTACTTCTGGATGATATTTTACATGTTCATTTCCGATCATTTGAACAGCATTTATCATTCAAGGAATTTAATGATGTGCATTGGTCATCTGGAACGAAAAGTGATATTTCAATATGAATAGAGAATGTGGTAGTAGAAAATGCAAGTATCCAATACAGCGCATGTTTGTGAAAGGTCCTGGCCTGGTGCACACTCATTTCTCTTCAGGTTTTCTACACATTTTTATTTATCATAACCTGGTAGTGCCTTAGCTGTAAGTTGATGTACATAATGTGTGCACTACATGTATGGCTCCCTTTCAATACCAGATTACAACTATAGTGACCGAGTTTTAAGCGCAATAAAATGCAGTACTTTTGTTTTTTTTAGGCGCTCCATTCGAATCGTCCAAATTTTAAAGGAAATTTGGTGGAAAATATATTTTCTCAAGAATGATCTTAAGGGCAAACTCTGTGGCGTTATAAATTTAATTTACTCGTGATAAACAAAACAAACAGCTTCGTTTCATGTTATTCAAATCTAACCAAGATCCTGAGGTGTTAAACTCTCGGGTCAGGTCTACGCAAAAATAGATCAGACGATGATGATGGCCTGCTACTTTATAACCAAAGATCATGGACACTGAACTTAATCATCATTCACCTAAAAATGTTGTAGAATTTCTCACAGCTTTACTTTATAGTCAAATAAATGTGTGTACAAATAATTAGTAACCATCAACTATACGAACTCTATTCACACATAAAGCAATGGTACGTGAGACCATAGGGAATAATACTATGAATGACTGACTAACCTAAGAAAGATCGTACGCTTCATGTTCATTGTGTAGGTATTCAGACCAAGGGGTCATGTGACAAAAGTGTGGGGATTCCATCAGTAGATTGGTTGGAGCAAGGAGAAAGAAAGTTTCTTTTGCCGATACCGATGCAAACATTAGCCATGACTCCGTTGAATTATCACATTGGTTAAGAGCCATTTGTTCAAATGGTGTTCCATTTTCTTGGCATCATCTCTTTTGGAAGGTCATCATGCATATGAAAGCAATTATACGACTGCTTACACCGGCTAGCATGAGGGAACCTAAGCATCGTTCCCAATGATGAAGGTCGTACCCACTCTTCAGAAGCGCACCACATCGAGTTATCAGCCATACTCCATAGTACCTAATGCAAAAAAGGAGTTCTTCAATAACAGACCACTGAAGTTCAATATATATAATATACCCCATGGGTTCATCCATTTGAGTGCTTCTCTCTCTTTCTATATATATTTTGGTTCAGATGAAAGGGTTTCTCTAGGGTGTCTTTCCAAATTAAATTGTGATCGGACTTCAGCTGAGCTAAACTGAACTTAAATTGAAAAAATTGTAGACAAACCATCTAGGCACTGGTTTAATTGAACGTAACTTGTAACTTTTATTATCTGTGCATAAGTGATGTTTCCACAAAAGAATTCTAGTCAAGTCTGATTTGGCGTCTCTTACTAGTATGAACATCAAAGATGCCCCAAAGTTCATCCATTTTGAAGAACTGTCTTCACTCAGATTCGGGTATACTTGCACATGGGTATGTTATATAATCTCTCAAATGAATAGTATTTTAGCTAGCTAGCTTGTCCCGGGATATCACAATGTCAAATACTTTAGGATATATGATCTATGTAACACAGTATGCATGTCATTGACAAACCTTTCAGCATTTGCAACGATAAATGCCTCGAGAGCCCACTTCGTGTAACATAAGCTGGATATTGTCTTTATGATAGGTCCATCCCCGTTTCTAGTTGCAAGTAAAGTCAAAACAACCGGAAGGAGCACAGACCACTGCATAGAGAGGCGATTACATCTTAGACAAATATAAAGTAATGCATATAACATAAAAGATTCCCAAGTCACGAAGAATAACAGGCAATGAAAAAAAAATTCATTTGTCATGTGAACACAAATACTAAAGTGGTCTATGCGGACTTACCAATTGTGCAGCGCCAGGTTGGAAGAAAATGGCCAGTGCATACGCTATTCCAGTAACACAGTATACTAGACAAACAAGTACAATGTAGTTTTCTGCAAAAGATGATCTTGGATTGCTGAAGAAATAGAACATGGACAAATACACTGCAGGCTTCACCAGGGTGTTAAAATGATCAATTGTATCCTTGGCGAGGAAGTAGGCTAGGCTGCTAATGCCAGATGCACTCTCCCTCCAATATTGTAGTTTATCAAGCGAGAAGGATCTGAGAGCTGCAATTTTGCTAAGGAGAGCTGAAAGGAAAATAAGAGAATGTAAGTAGCAATCAGAAATCAGAATACAATGACATTAGTGATTCACAATAAATTCTCATTCTACAGACAAGGCTTCTAACTCGATGTATTAGGCTAAGAGTGAAAGGTTATGATTAACTTACAAACTCCAATTAATGTATAAGTATATCCAGCCGCTCCAAAATTCTGATCGCTGGCTGAGGTTAGCGAACCTAAGCAGGCTCCAGCTAGTAGCAATATCAGATAGTCAACAGCCTGTATTCTTGCTTCTCTCAAGCGCTGCTTACCAACCCTGAAGAAAGCAGTATGTTAGCATATACTATTTCATATAGTCATCTAACGATTTATGAGCGAACATTGCTTGTGCGAAAAGATTAGCGCATTAAAATAGAAGCATATAAAGTGTGATACTCATAGATACTACTGAAAATTTTTAGTACCTTCCTAAGAAATATTTGAACTGTTGAAGTACACCGGGAGTTCTCCTGTTTGACACGTCCTTCGATTTCAAGTAATTATGACTAATTTTATCCCGGCGCACCTCGACATTGTGCTTCACCTCTTGCCATAGTTCTCCAGCAAAAGAATTTTCTGAGTGTTCACCGTCTTGGGATATTTCAGTGGACAGATTCACAGTTGTCGAGGGTATGGCAGGCGCGACAATGTTTTGCATATCCTGAGGAACTCTATAACCATTTAGGAGCATCCACCTAACAGGAAGTTCTGAATAACTCACCCCAGAGTTTTCACTTGGCTTTACAATCCCCTCTAGAACATCAATGAAGTGATCCGGAGGGTTAACACGATCAGGGACAATTATTCCCAAACCAGCAAAGTACTCTTCAGCCTTTCTTGCTGGTCCGTGATAAGCAGTGAGACCACCTTTAGCCAGAAGTACCAAGTCATCAAACATCCGGAATAAGGCATAACTGGGAGAGAAAACTAATTCATTATCAGGTCGGGACACCAACACATTCACCAACAATGTAAGCAAGACATCATAGTCCTAACTTACTGTATGTAAGATGATAAAATCTGTATGGTAACTATTCTGATCACTCATAAAAATTTAAAATTGAGTTCATAGCTAACAGTTATGCTATGCATCAACTAAATGCTTATAGCGGTATCAATCCAAGGGTACACTACTGAGCATAAAGACTTTAGTAAAACATATTGGTAAAAGTAGAAATTCTACCTCGGTTGGTGCACTACCATACAAACATTTACACCTTCCAGTGCTTCACGCCTTAAAGCTCTAAGAAGCAGCTGGGAAGTAGAGCTGTCTAAACCGGACGTGGGCTCATCTAGGATCAAAAGTGAAGGTTCAATGACCATTTCCAGACCAACATTAACACGCTTTCTTTGTCCACCAGAGATTCCACGCTTCTCTACAGTGCCCACCAAGGAATCCCGTATCGTTTGCAGGCCAAGTGATTCAACAACTCTTTCCACAATTAGAACTTTGTCCGCCTTGGGCATGTTTACAGATAGCCTTCATTAAAGAAAAACCACCGATCAAACTATGGATCATACTTGGCGATAACAATCCAATGCTTCTATCACGAATATACTATATGAAGAGATATCCATGTTCTGGGCAACATTTAGTGTATATTGTTCTTTCTCCTATCAAACAAGTGTTAATTTTTCTGTCTATGAAACTTAAGGACGTAGCTCACAATTAGAGTCGTCATTTTATAGAGTACATTTCAACTAGTTTTAAGCATTTGATAAGTAATAACTGTAGGAATATACCTGCAATTTGCACTGAACCAAAGATTTTCCTCGACTGTCAAATTGCCATGAACTATATCATCTTGTGGCACGTACCCAATGATTTTCTTGTATGAGCGAATGGTCTCGTTTTTCCCATTGACCAGGATAGATCCTGTCACTGTGCATCCAATTATCTTTCCACCCAAAGCAGAAAGGAAGGTTGTTTTACCGGCTCCAGATGGGCCCATGACAGCAGTAATTCGACCAGGCTTAATAACTCCAGTGACACTCCTCAATAGATGTTTCTTCTTCCCTTTCAAAGTAAGAGTGAGGTCCTTGAATGCAATTTCAATCAGAGGCCGCTTTATTACTTTATGGTTGGTAGCCAGTTTGACCACTCCGGAAAATGTAAGATCCTTGTTCTCTTCTTGGAAAACTTTCTCCTTCTCAATTTGAGCATACGCATATTCAAATATCTGACTACGTGTATGTTTATCCCTTCCTTTATGAATTTTCTTGGTATTATGATTATGTACACCAGCATCCTGGCCATCTTCAAAAGCATGAATAATGTTGGTCAAGGCAGTGGGTTCATCCTCAGTTATCTCAGGTACATTTGAGATACTTGAATGTTCATGCAAGTATTGGTCATCACTTGATAGAGGTTGATCTGGTGCTAAAATGTTGGCCTTTTCAGGATGCTTGTCATTTTTCTTCAGAGAAAATGTACGAGATAAATGATTTTGCAGCTCTATAGCTCGCCTCTTTGCACCTTTCCACCTTTCACGCGCTCGAGCTGACTCCTTTGCATTTCTAGCTGCCCGTTCTCTGGATTTGGCTAGTCTCCTTTCTCGTGTTGTCAAGACTTGGTCGGAACAATTATAAAAGATGAGTAGCAAGGTACTTAAACCAGCCTGTACTCAAGAGAGAAGTGTTACTATAAGATTCATGTTTCATCCAGGAGTGAAATAAGTTCACAAATAACAGACAGTAATGTGCATGCATACTAAACCAAATCTAATTACAAAAAGAACCATACAAACAGCTCTACAGCGGCATTTCTTCTAGACCAAGAGGTTCTGAAAACTATACAAATTATTTTAAAAGAGAAAACATCAATGGCCACTGGCATCAGTGCATACAAGCTAGAGATAGAGAATTGGCTAAAACCAGAAACGAAAAGGAAGAAATGCAGTATAGTTTAGCAAGCACAAAAAAAACATACTAAGAGAAGGGCTCCATATGCATGAATATTTTGAGTGGTTGTATTGGGATCACAGGTGGTCAACTTGAAGCAAGCTGCAAGCATCAAACAAACTCATAAGAACATCACAAGCAATAGCACTCAAAGAGCCAGCGGCTGGAGTTTCCCCTTTAAAAAACATCACAAGCAATACAATGTAAGATCCATCTGTACACATTATGACAAGGGCTTACGTTTCTGAGTCGTGGAGCCCATCCTGCAGTAATTTCTGCAGTTTGAAAGAACCAAATAAGAAGGTATTATAATATTAATCATGATTGCATATAAATACAGTACGGTTTTCAGATGTAGAAACGTATTTCAAGTATATCTGCTCAACCCAATGAAAAAGTGATCAACACATCATATCATAAAACTTTTTCGCAAACCCACATATCACCGGTTCTCCAAAGGATGCACAAAAACATAACCAGCATTACACGGCTTCAAACCTCAAACTATAGGGAGCCAATAATCTTTGTTTTGAGTAATATGTTGCACTAATGCTAAAATGTCATAAACAGCCATTCCATTATTGACCCCAGTTGACTCTTTAACCTTGATAGGAAGATATATTTCTTATATATGTGAAGGAACCCATTCTCAAAGTTTTCTTCGACAAGTACCGACAGAATCCAATTAGCTGTGGTTATTATACATTTCCCGATAGTCTTACGCCAAAAATAAAATAAAAAATAAAAGCAACATTAAATTAAATTAAATTAATGCTGTTATACTTCTTTTATTTATTTTTTGCATCAAGTATCCTAAATTTTGCACTATTTTATCATATACATATATATTTTGGAAAAAATAGAAGATAAGCTCTCGAAAAGAAAGGTCCCAAGCGAAGCAAGTTTTTGTGGAGTCAGCTGGCCCCATTTTTTTTTTTAGCTGGCCCCATAAGACTGTGGAAACCGTGTTCTATTTTACTTAGAAATACTATTTCCCCGGGTATCATTATGCACAGTGACCCCGCTTGAATGCCAAAATATATACAAAGGCAAACCCTGAAAGTACAAATGCTAGAAGTTGACTTATCTCTCCTCAGACTATGGCTCTAATAGTGCCAACAACAAGTCTAACAGAGAGCAGGGTGAGAGGTTGTCCAGGGACAAGACTCAGTTGAACCCAGAATTTTGCCTAATTGCAAATACTGTGATTCCTTAACTGCAAATTCATGTATTTTAAAGTTTGCTATACTTGATATCTTTTTTATAAGTATGATACATGCGCATGAACTTCTGAGTTTGTCCAAGACTCAAATGTCTAGATGACATTGCATATTCCATACCATGACTTTTCAGTTTTCACAGTATTTCACAAATAGATGCCTAAATTTTGACAGTTTTAGACCGCTCAACATTGCATTCATACTAATTTGCAATGAATGATGTAGCAAAAAATTATTCAAGATTATTTCTAGGTAAAGAGTTTATTACCCAGAACTGCAGGTCTTTCTAGTTGTTGTTGTTGGACAATATGATCCTGCTGAACAAAACAGCTCCCTGCTACTACCAACATCAGCCCAAATATTTGCTCCTCCGCAAGTATGATTTCGTTGTCCATGAGGCAGCTGGTACTGGTATCTGCCCCATCTCTACAAAGTCATCTTTCTGCAAATATAATTGACGAGTACAAAACTTAAGGGCTTAAACAGAAGCTTACGGTTCACAAATGCCACTTCTGCTGTTGAATGTTGCAAGGGGACAATATGAACCCAGCGGGCAAGCTGAAAAAACAAAAAAATCATTATAAACAGTCGGTGGTGTTTTGCTTGCTTTGTATTCCATTAATGAGTAGTGAGAACTATAAATTTCCAATATTTAAATGAAATGAAAAAATAAAGTAAGTAGCAGATGAAAACTAGGAAAATCCTGGGAGAATTGAAAAGAAAGCTTCTACTTACGTATCATGCACGTAATACCCTGAGGGCAGAAAAAACCCTCGCAGCAACCCTGACAGTTAGTTGTTCTGTCAGGCACAACCTTGGAATTTTGCAGGTCAACTTCTTCATTGGAAGCAGTACTGCACGCCCATCCTGGCTCACAGCCTGGAACCCATGACGTCTGATTACAATTTTTGTTGGGTGCTATGTATTTGAGACTCGATTGCCCAAAGTAACTGTTGAAGAAGAATTTAACTTCAGCTGCTGTACAAATCCGTCTCGTCATGTCTCCTGTTTAAGAAAGCAATTGTTGATACATTTGCTAGTTTAGCGAGGCATAAGCATTATCAGGTCAGGAACAAAAAAAAAATGATGCTGTTGATGCAAGGACAATAGCATTTCAAACTCATAAATCCATAAACCTTTGTATTGTGCATACCTCTAGTTTTCTGCAGGCAAGTACCCAAGAAGTCCAAATTCTCTGAAAAATTGAAGGCCTTGTTCCAGTCAGCTTGCCTAGAAACAGATATTTTAGTTGACAAGTCAATGCACGAGACCAAATCGCATCGGACGATTAAAAAAGTAGAATACGAAATTGATTTGACTTACGGATCTTTGATGCAGAAGTTGGATCGATTGACGAGCTGCTCGCTGATAACAACGGTGAGATTTGAGAGGCGTGAGTAGACGAACTGAGTAAGCAAAGGGATGACTGCAGGGTTATCAAACTGACCCCCGTTATCGAGCTGGCCCCGAGCATTCAATCCCAGCATAAGAAGAAGACCGAAAACGAGAAGCAACACGCTTGGCTTGGCCATGACTGCCTGAGCAGAGAAATAGATGATGAATATGGAGGTCTGGATCACATGATTTATACGATGATAGAAGAGAAATTGAGGTGGTCAACTGGAGGAAGAAGCACGAAATCTGAAGAAGAAATCAGCGCGTAGCTGCTGTAAATTTGTGGTCAAAATGCACAACTGAGTCTCCTGTGAATTGAAAAATGCAGGAAAGTGAGCATTTGGAGAAAGATTGGGAATTGGAAAATGGTGGTATGCAACAATCCAAAGCTATGATTAGAAAATTGGGAGGGAGAAAGGTGGAGAGTTTGTGGGGCCCACTCCCACATTTCTGTTCCGACCACGTCCAAACTACAACGGGTCGCCGGCTTTTTTAAATTATTATTATATACTCCCTCTGGTCCCCCATTTGTCCCCGTCCATTTTCCAATTTAAATATAACCTCAAAAATTTATCTCATCCGGATATCTTCATTTACTTTAATAGGGTGATTCATGTGTTTGAAACTTTCAATTCCTATTCATATCGATTGTTAATTATATTTTAATAATATTTAATACAACCATAAATACATATTGTACTATTTTTCATTTATTTTGATAAGCATATAGCTTTTTTTTATTGTTTGGTTCGTTTTTGGTACACATTTAATAATATTTTTTTTATTAATTGAAGTGTGAGTGTATGTCGTCTTGTATATGACCTGAACGCTTGTTGACAATAGGGGTGATCGTAGGACGTGTTAGGTTCGTTCTTAACCCGACCCGAAACGACGATCGGATCATTTAGGTCAATCTGAATCCGACACTAAATATTGACCGGGTCGCATTTGATAACCCGAACCCGTCGTAACGATAGACTTATAACATATCAAGTAGCTAAAAGCCTAAAACAAATAATCTACGAAAAAAATGAAAGTGAGCTTAAATATGTTAACCGGCCAATATTGTTGTAACAACCGGCCAATATTGTTGTAACAAAATGATGTGAAGCTCATATTAAAACAAAATTCAAGACAAAACGATAGACTTTTGTATTGAAGTTAAATTATTTTATTCTATATTAATATAGTTATAGGACCGGGTCACCCGAGGAGCAATCCGAACCCGACTTACTTAGTACCGGGTCGGGTTCAAGTTCGTCCAAAATGTCGATCGGATCGGGACGGGTCACTGGTTCGGGACGGGTCATGCTCACCCCTAACTGACAACATGCCACAATTTATTAGAAATAATGACTTTGATGAATTAGATGATTTTTCCATCAACACGACATGCCACGATTTATTAGAAATAATAATGTAACTAAATCTTCTTCACATTTCACAAACACAAAAAAAAAAAATCCAAAGCTCTTGTGGGGAGAGCTGGAGATGGACATGGACCAAAAGAAAAGCAATTCTTTTATGTCTGAGTTCCTGTTGTAGCCGTGTGGCCTAGTTAGGTTTACATGTATTGATTTCATCATTAAATTGGTACAATATTTTGTCAGGAGGATACTTAACTAGTTCTAAAATCTCCAAATTTGGTATCCATGACATCACGGTCAATGATATGGTATCTATTAGCTAAACTTTACTCTCGATTTCTTTGCTTGAGAGGAAAGCTCTGCCTTCTCTCATCAAAAAAAATTCCCTCTCACCGCCTCATCTTCTTCCCTACTTCTATCACCCTTAAAGTTTTCAAGCATGTCTCCTCTGTTCATTTAAAGCATATTGCCACAGGTCGGGCTGATGCCCTAGATCGTCCAAGAGGCATGGATGGCTTCATATTTGGTAATTAAGATAGGGTTTACAAAGGCTTCATCGAGTGGTGTATGTCGGAGGGAATTTGATGGAGAGGAGGGAGAGTAGTGGCGTCAATTTTTGGGTATGAATATGTTCATGAGGTTTTCGTTTTTCTCTCTCCAAGTGTTGTCCACTTAATAGAGTCGTTTTCAATCGAATTCGTTCACACTGTTGTTTTGTGAACGTCTTGGTTGTACGCTTCCATATTCGTCGGGACAGATCAAGTGATGTTGTGTGTTGATGGTTCTTATCATGTGTTTTTCCTGCTTTTTGATATTGTGAGTGTCAAGGGCACACACAAGTTAGGCGTGAGGCCAAGTGAGCACCTAACTACTTATCTATTCTCGCAGGCTCATTTCGTAGGAGTTGTTCTCAATTGAATTTTTTTTTTCAGTTTTAAGTCCTTTATATCTGCTACTTGCAGTTTATCAAAAAAAATGGTATGCATTTATTTATGTTTCAGATTGAAGAGGTCTATCAGTAGTTTAATGCATAACTAGAACTTTTAGATACTCAAAAATTATGTTAATAAAATAGTTAAGAAGGTTTAATGAATTAAAGATGACAAAGCTAAAAATAAATATTTGAACATAATTGGTGGCGGGTGGTGGTTGACTGCTGGAAGGATGGTGGTGGGTGGTGGTCGTTGGTCGGAAAATGGTGACAGGATGTGGTCGACGATCAGAGGATGGTGGCGGGTGGCGGTCGGACGTCGGAGAACGGTGACAGGTGATTGTCGTCAGTCGGAACATGGTGGCAGGCTGGCAGGAGATGGTGTCGGTCGAAGGATGGTGGCGGGTGCCATTCGGAGAGCGGTGGCAAGTGATTGTCGATAATGGTTAATGATGGGGTCATCACATAATTCACAAAACATTTTATGCACATTTAAATTAAACGGGTTAAATAAATTTAATGAATTTAATGGATTAATTGAGTTAAATGGGTTAAATGAATTACATTGATTTAAATGAATTAAATAGATTTAACAGTTAACTCGCTAACAGTTGGTAATACGATCGTTTAATCCATTGGAAACGGATCAATTACAAACCACATTAATAAATAAAAACTGAAAATTCAATAAAATATTGCCACGTGTATATTTCGACCAATCGTAATTCGGGGCGCTTTTATAAAAAAAATAAAATTAAAACGCACTTTTTAAAAAATACATAACAGATGCGAGTGGATAATCGTCCTAAAAATTACTACAGTAATATACAGACTTAAATTAAGTCTGGCTATTAGGGTGGGCAAAACCCAGCTCGGCCCGGTCAATGTCGGGTTTAACCCAACCCTGTATGAGTTTCGGGTCGGGTTAGGGTTGAGGTTCGGGTTACCCGATTTTATAAGTAATATAAAAAATATTAGATTTTTACAATATTCGAACCTTACACCTCATCGGAATGAATGTGACTACCATACCAGTTAATCTTTGAATAAGTAACTGTTTGCAATGAAAAATAAAACTGTAATACTAAACTTTACATCATAAATTAGTTATTTAAGCTATATTTTTAAAGTATATATATATCATGATAGATGACGTTGAATGTTTTATGCCTTTTATAAATTTTAGTTTTAGGGTCGGGTTTGGGTTCACATAATTGACCCGGTCTTTTGGGCCGGATTATGGTTCAAATAAATGACCCGATCATTATTTCGGGTCGGGTTATAAACGAGCCCAACACGGCCCAATCCGGCCCATGCCCACCCCTACTGGATACTGCTGTTTAAGTCTGGATATTTACTGTTTTAAATTTGGATATTGCTGTTTAAGTATGGATATTGTTGTTTAAGTCTGGATATTTGCTGTTTTAAGCGTAGATAATGTTGTTTAAGTCTGGATATTGTTATTTTAAGTCTAATCATTGCTGTTTTAAGTCTGATCATTGTTGTTTTAAGTCTAATCATTGCTGTTTAAGTCTGATTATTAAGTCTGATCATTGATGTTTAAGTCTGATTTTTAAATCTCATCATTCCAAGTTAAGTCTGATCATTGTGGTTTAACTCTGATTATTGATGTTTAAGTCTGGATATTGCTGTTTTAAGTTTGATTATTAGGTCTGGTCATTTCAATTAACTCTGATTATTATGTCTAATCATTGCAAATTAAGTCTGGATATTGCTGTTTTTAAGATTATTAAGTTTAATCATTCCAAGTTGAGTGTGATCATTCCAAGTTAAATCTGATCATTCCAATTAAGTCTGTCATTCCAAGTTAAGTCTGATCATTCCAAGTTAAGTCTGATCATTCCAATTAAGTCTGATTATTATGTATGATCATTCCAAGTTAAGTTGATCATTGCAAGTTAAGTCTGATCATTGCAGGTTAAGTCTGATCATTACTGTTTAAGTCTGGATATTGCTGTTTTAATTCTGATCATTGCTGTTCAAGTCTGGATATTGCTGTTTTAAGTCTGATCATTGCAAGTTAAGTCTGATTATTGCAAGTTAAGTCTGATCATTGATGTTTAAGTCTGGATATTGCTGTTTGAAGTTTGATTATTAAGTCTGATCATTTCAAGTTAAGTCTGATTATTATGTCTGATCATTGCAAGTTAAGTCTGATCATTGCAATTTAAGTGTGATCATTGCTGTTTAAGTCTGGATATTGCTGTTTTAAGTTTGATCATTGCAAGTTAAGTCTGATCATTGCAAGTTAAGTCTGATCATTTCGAGACATGTGAAATGACCATAATGTCCCTTTGTGTTATATATGAGATTTCGATGAAATTAGACACGTACCAGCTTGAAATCTAATTTTTAATTTTATATATAATAGTAATTTTTACCTGAAGCGTCCTTTAATCCATTAACACTAACAAATTAAACATAGTTCACTGTTTAACTCATCCATTAATACGACGTCCGTCCGCTTTGCCACCTTTAGGCGGGTGATTGTCGACGGTCGAAGGGTGGTGGTGGCAGGGTGTCGGAGAATGGTGGCGGGTGGTGATCGACGATCGGAGGATAGTGACAGGCGATGGTCGACTGCCGGAGAATAGAATCTTTTCCAACCACGAAACGACGACAAAATCCTGCGTTTCTCACGCGTTTCCACGCACATTAAATAAATTCTACTAATTATCTCGTACACAGCAATGCATAAATGAAAAATATATATACGCAGGAATGTCGACGAACCTTCCGGCGAGCGTTGACGTTGACCTCTTCGTCCCCGTCGCATCAGCATCCGCTACTCAGATTTCGCTGTCGCAAACCCTTTTCACACTCCTGTTCGGATCCGAACTCGCACATGCAAGAACTAGACGTCTCTAACTTTAGTTAATCGGAATTTTTTAATTTTATTTTCGTGGATGAAAAATAATTAGGTTGTTGAGCCGATCATAGAAGATTAATTTCGTTGACTTGTAGGATCGTCATTGCTTCATGGAGTGCTCGTATTTTGATTCTTTCCTTCTCCGCCTTTTTGCTGTCATCATTTCTTCATAACTTTTCCGTCTTGAGCTTTTCTCAAAACCCTTGAAATTCTTCAGCTTTGCATTCTGTATTTGCAGGTGAAGCATCTTCCCTTTTTCATTTACATCACTTTTAATTTTGGTTTTTTATTTATTGCTATTGGATTTAAAGTCTGGCTTTTTTATTACTACTGTCATTGAAGAACATAGTCAATGGATGGATAGTGCATTCAGTTTGTTTGTAAACTGTTTTCAGTTTTATTAAGGCCTGAAATGGTGTTTGGATTCATTGTCTCTAGAAATTGAAATTGAAGGTTTTGTAATATGAACCTTTTTATGCGCTGTGTTTTGTGTTAATTTGGATGTATTTGTGGTTTGTAGATATGCATAGAGGACATCAGTGGTGTGGTGCTATGAAGTGCTTTAATTTCTCAAATGATGACGACAAGGATGAAGAAAATATTGATAGGACTGCTTCAGTGGTCTCCTTGACCTCCACATCTATTGATCCTGACATGAAAGTTCAGGAATTCACAAGTTCGCAGAATGTTTCTGATTCTAGCTCCGTGTCTTCGACTAAGATGGTCTCATTGGCAACTTTGGCTGAGAGACCCAACAATCTTAAGGAGTTCACAGTTGCAGGTTTGAGATCAGCTACCAAGAATTTCAGCCGCTCTCTCATGCTTGGAGAGGGTGGATTTGGTAGTGTGTATAAAGGTGTTATATGCACAACTGAAGAACCGGGAAAGAGGGTTGACATTGCTGTTAAACAACTTAGCAAAAGAGGAACTCAGGTTTGCTTCACGTCCTTTTTCTTAAACTTCTGTCAGTCGTTTGAAATTCCATTTTACACATTTTAATGTGTAGGGTCACAAAGAATGGGTGACTGAAGTCAATGTGCTAGGCGTAGTTGAGCATCCCAACCTTGTCAAACTAGTTGGATACTGTGCAGAAGATGATGAAAGGGGTATTCAGCGACTGCTGGTCTATGAATACATGTCCAATGGGAGTGTGCTTGATCACTTATCCAGTCGCTCTAAGACGACAATTCCGTGGGCTACAAGATTGAAAATTGCCCAGGATACAGCTCGAGGCTTAGCGTACTTGCATGAAGGTTTAGATTTTCAGGTTTGCTACGGAAATCTTAGCTGACCTGTATTATGATTTGAATGGGGGTATTT
This sequence comes from Rhodiola chrysanthemifolia, assembly GCA_033675395.1. Taxonomy (NCBI): domain Eukaryota; kingdom Viridiplantae; phylum Streptophyta; class Magnoliopsida; order Saxifragales; family Crassulaceae; genus Rhodiola; species Rhodiola chrysanthemifolia. Next base: position 8,282,114 of record CM066206.1, read on the forward strand.
CTAGTTGTTTTTAGTTACTATAAGGAACCAATGAAAGTCTAGGGAAATATGGATGCAATAAAACATATCCTGCTGTCTCTAAAACCCAAGTTCTTAAGGATACCACACATCAAATTTAAGTGCCAAGAAACAGATGCTTTCTGAAGTGAATTTGGCATGATAGATACAATTTTTGGTGGCTGTAAACATATGACCCAAAGGACTGATGGGTACTCACATAGCACTTTTGTAGAAATCCTTGAATCTCAGCAGATCGGAAGTGACCCAAAACTGTCTTTGATCTGTGCTTATGATATGTGCAGATCATCTTCAGAGATTTCAAATCCTCAAATATACTTTTGGATGATCATTGGAATGCCAAGTTGTCAGACTTTGGACTTGCTAGATTGGGTCCATCGGATGGATTAAGTCATGTCTCGACTGCGGTATGCTTACACTGCATGGCATTATGTCTTCCATGAAATGCATTTATCTGATTTGTGGATATTTAGTGACATGCCCGTGAACTGCTCAAGATTCTCCTGTGTATTTTTTTTTGAAGTTTAATTATTAGCAGTTAGCATCAGGCATTAAACCATTGACCGAAATTTGTTCGAAGAAAATACGTTCGGGGTGCATTTTATGATAAGCCCGCTCTTCATTATTTAGATGCCTAAATATTCATGCTGCATTTGTACAGGTTGTTGGAACTATTGGATATGCCGCCCCTGAATATATCAACACTGGACGACTTACGTCCAAGAGTGATGTATGGAGTTACGGCATTTTCCTCTACGAACTCATCACAGGCAGGAGACCCTTTGATAAAAACCGCCCTAAGGGCGAACAGAAACTGTTGGAATGGGTGAGGCCACACCTCACGGATCTTAAAAAGTTTAAAGAGGTCGTAGATCCAGGACTAGAAGATGACGAATCATGCTTCAAGTCCATTCAAAAAGTAGCAGCTGTGGCTAACAGATGCTTGTGTAGACACCCCAAAGCACGCCCCACAATGAGTGAGGTCCTGAAAATACTGGACTTCATATTGGACAAAACAGTGAAAGATTCACCGAGTGTGGAAGATGGCTCACATGTATCTAAAAGAGAACGCCTGAAGAGAATGCTAGTTGGAGGAGAGTTCAGTCTTTTAGACTTAGAAAAGTGGAAATCTAAAGGTGTTAGTACCCATTAAATTTTGGCCAAATGTAATTGATACCAGCACAAAAGATTTTCAGATGCCCTTGCTGTATATATATATATATGCTCTTTATTTTCTTGCATCATTACAAATGTATTCCACTTCAGCTTTAACTGTCTACTTGAGCAAGATAAGTTCCTTGTACTGGTTTCAATTACTATATAGAACAAACTAAACAGTAGACACTCTTTATGTTATGTACTTGCAAAGCTAATGCCTCTTCCATATGTCTGCTTACATTAACTACCTGCAGTAAAACTCCAAAGCCGCGGCGCTTATTGGAATGGATATGTATAAAAGCATTTATATCTCCATGATGTAAAATGATGGAGCTCTAGCCAGGTATATGTCTCACTTGTACAGGGATGATAACTGTAGACGCCTTTCTGCAAAAGCACAAAACTTATGAGACGAACTGGGACTGAATGTTAATCTTACGCAATTAAAGATTGAAGAATAAAGTTGCACGAACCTCCTGTTACTACCAGTTTTTCAATGCGAGAAACAATGTTCTTGCTGAATGTGTACTTCTTCAGGGACTTCAGATGGACTTTTATGCGAGATAGAATTGGCTCCAGGTCTTCGTCAGGGCAGGTCGTGAGGATTCTCTGCACAACATAGTTCCCGTACTGATCTTGCATCAAGACCTACAAGTATATCACATTCTTAGGCTGTGAAAACACTACTGAGGTTATCATTATGCGTATTTGATCCTTGCCTGCAAAGGTTCGATTCCATCAGTAGATCTGAGAATCTCGCTAACTAATAATTGGCGGTCTTCTGGACTACAATTTTCCAAGCACATTTCAATGACGTTTGAAGCATACTTTTGCTGGCTCATGTTTACAACGTGGCTTGCAAGCTTGCTGATAATTGCACTTCGTTTGTGTTCTTTACCATGTAGCAGGAGACGCTGATTAACCAATATTTTGAACAACAATTAGGCAGATCAGCAAGCAGCATACTTTGTTTTGGAAAATGCATTATGCGAATGGAAAAAATAATTAATGTTCTCTGCAAACTAATTGAAATTATTCGAGTATAATGGTTTACCTGGACAACATAATTACCATACTGGTTCTGTGCCAACATTAAGATAGACTCCAAGATTTCATGGAACACGATTTCTCGAGTTTTCTGATCAACGCAATACTCCAGCACCCTCTGGAAGAATCGAAGGAGTAAAACATTTTGTATAGTTGATCATGGAAGAAAACACATAAGGAAACTTCTATGTATAGATTTGGACCTGAATCACGCGGCATCCATAAGTGTGAGTGGAAAGAGCTGCAACATGCCCATACAAGGTAGTAATAATAGATTGAATCCGATCTTCAGGGATTGACTCAATGCACTTTTGGATGACATGATTTCCATTAGGATCATGAACACATTTGATGACTGCATCGCTCAGCTCTGCTATTATCTTTGATGTCTGATCCACATCAACCACATCCAAGGCCTAATCACAGAACCAGCTTGTTCAGATTTTATGATGCTATGTATCAGATAAAGAAAATCTTATTCGTATTTCGGGAGAAAAAATACAATGGAAAAAAAGAACCGCTATCATAAAAAATAAATAGTGCTAGAGATATCTGATGGTAGGAGTGCCATTGGCTACTCCTTGAAACTAAACGCAACGAGAGATCATAAACCAACAGTGATGGTTTAAACTAAACGCATCATGATGATTTTTCAGAAAAAGAATTGACAATACCTTCTGAATAACTCTGCAACCATACATGTCAAGGCTAAGAGTCAACACAAACCCGGAAAGTTGATCAACAAGTTCTCTCCTTTGACTTGGAGTACCACGTTCGAGAAACTACAATTTATAGTAGAAGGTGAGTTATATCAGTAATCCGCATGTCAGAATGAAATAATTTTAAAAGGTGCCCTCTCTTAGGTCAACACATACCTTTTGGATGACATAATTTCCAAAAACGTGTATCATAAGTTGTCTAGCATGAAGACTAATCTCTGGAAAGATCAAATTCTTATCTTCTTCCGATGCAGTTTCTAGTTTCTTTTGAATTAGGCGGCTTCCAAACTGATCCATACTGCACCAGATAATAGAATATGAATAATGCATCCCTTTCAAAATTGCTTTATAATGAAGAAGAAAGGGAGTTGTCAGTTTTCATGTTTACCTGAATTTAGCGACATGGCCCACCATATCTGAAAGTCCAAAAAAGTGGACCTTGTTAATCTTCATCTCTTCTCGAAACGATGTCTGCAATTTTCCACCTGATTTGGCAGGAAAATCTGAGTGCCACATACCGTTTCTGGAGTGTGAAACTCGTCTGTTATGGAGCATATGATTCCTAGAACCATTTACAGAATGTGTCATAGAGTTTCTCATTGAGTTCTCACGATAATGCAATCCAAGACCATATGATGGATTTAGCTGGCATTTATTATCAAAGTTATTAATGTAACTCTCGCGTTGCTGTATCTGCTGAGCCAAAAATGCCTTCTCGTAGTATGCCTTTTGCAACTCCATGAAGTTTCTAGAAGTAATTCCAAAGTCACTCTCAAGAGGATGAACATTTATACCAGCTGCAGTGCTATTTTTTTGAAGATAAGCCATGACCATTTCTGGTAACCGAAACTGAGACCTTTGTTGGATTTTGATTCTTTCTATATCATGACCCAAAGCTTCTCCTAAAAATAAGATAATGTGATGAATGTAAACAAGGAAAGAACATAGTCCTAGAACTTATTGTTATTGTTTCAACTTAAGACTACCTGGATGAAGATGCTTGTCATCCATCGAACCTGCGGGACCAGGGAAGCCCACCCTTTGGATTTCTGAGTCTAGAAATGAATTTGGGGCTTCAACAGGTGGAAAGCCTGAAGATTTTCTCCCAGAGCAAGGATCAGAAAAGCAGAAGATTCCATTTGGGGGTGCTGCAAGTCTGTTGACACCTGAAATGGTCGAATCTGACTCGTATCTGTAGTTAATCTTTTGGAAGTTAAAGTTTTGAATGGAACCAAGTTGCTTCTCAGACTGGTATTGGTTGATCAGTTGCTGATAAGCAGTACCAATATTAATCTGAGATTGTATGTGATGATCTGTGTTTACCATACTGATGTCAGACACGGGAAACCTGATATCAGAAGTGTTCGTGGTTCCAGAAGAAGCGTTACAGAATAATTGGCTGCCATCCATCGGAAGATTAGGACTGGAACATCTACTAATCGGCGGAACTTCAAGTATTTTGCTCTTCCACAAATAATCATGTTCGCATGGTGCATAGGGTATCGGCATTGTGCCATGAGTTTCCCTCTGACACATCCCTGCTCGAGAAGCTACAGATGACAATCCTACTGCATGTTCTAGTCCAGAAAATGCAGATGTTCTGAAGTAATTAGTTTCAGGTCCAGTCACTAATTGATCTGAATTTTTTTGGCTTGCGTGATGAAACAAGGAACTTGATACAGACGAGTTGCTTTGTAATCCATGATCGTGCTGCACCACATTATAATGTGAGACAGAGTGGAAATAATAACAGAATTTCAAGTAAATTTTCAGAAGTAAGATTGACTAAGTGTCGCTTAGATTCAATAACATACATGTCTCGTTAAATCCTGCAACAAGGATCTATGGAGTTATAATCATTTAATATAAAAATCACTAATGTATAGCATTAAATCCCAACGAATGTGAGGTCATGGAATCATGCAACGAACGTGAAAAAAAAAAGATAATATAAACTAGATCAAAGTCGAAATCTTCCAGAGAAACAGTATCGCGTATGAAAAAATATCCAGATTGCATGGAAACACATACCTGCAGTAAATCGGCACTTGCTCCATGTCCTCCACTTGAAATCCTAGCCAAATCATTACCGGTTTGGTCAAGCATAACGGACACAGGAAGTCTCAGTCTCACCCTTTGAGAGTCCTCTAATTCTCTCGAATTATTAACGGACTGGTGAAACGGATGCCCAGGTGGGTTGGAGAATAACGACTGGCATTCACCATCATAAACTCCTCCCTGGAACCTTTGAGCTACCATCTGATACTCGTCCACTGTCATATGTGCCAGAGGTTTACTTTCATTGTTGTGCGAGTTTTCAGGGAGTGGCTGAATACCGTTTTCTGACATAAATCCATTATTACCACTACTAAGCACACAGCTCGTATCTTCTTTAAGTTGCAAGTTACTTAACAGGCTTCCCACTGCTTTCAAAGATCCGTTTGCAGTAGGAGTTGTACTACCGCTTCTGTATCCATTACTTACATCCCTTTTTCTCACCGCAATATTTTGATTGTGTTTCTCGTCGAACACAAACTCAAGGTTATTTGAAAAACTCTGTTCTGCAGCCTCGTCCTGTTCACTTACGCCATCACCCTGGCCTGCTTGCTGTCCACTTGACTCGAATACCATAGTTAACACGTAATCTGAAATAATACCTGGTAAGCCTTTTGTATTGGAGAAAAAAAAAAGCAAAGCAGCTAGTCAGCAGATAAAAAAAAAATTTAGCTACCAGAAGAACATTCGTTTCGGCCTTGTGGCTCGAATATGATGCATATTCAATTCTTGCCAAAATTTTTATATTGCTAAACAATCTTAAAGAACCCGTTATTAGGAATTGCAATTAATCTTGGGGGCTGAAGAAACATACAAAATCTGGACTGAAAATAAACAATTAATAGAACACTAATCTTTTTTTCCCAGAATAACAATGAAGCACAAATCTTCAACAAATAATAAATAAATCTACTAAAAAGAATCCAATTCTGGCGAATCAGGCGCAAGTAAAACAATCAACAACCCTACCAGGTGCGATCACGGCAATCTGAGAACCTAAACAAGAATTAAAAGACGCAAGATCAAACCTTTATCGGAAAACGAAGAAGGCGACGTCGATTGCAGAGAATCAATTATCGAAGTGTGAGATCAGTTTACGTGCATGGTGATTTCTGGGAACAAGTGAAAGAAGAGAAGAGGAGATCAGTGAAGAATAAGTTGAGGGACGCGAGAGTGAACAGCTTACTTGTATGGGACGAAAGTATTAATAAGTTGAACATGTGTGTCATTATTGTGATTTATATAATACTAATAAGAGACGAGGAACATCCTCGGATCCGAAGTAGCGATCTAAATAATGTTTCTAAATTATTTTTTTGCTTAAACATTTTTTTCTAGTGGGTAGCAATTTTGGCAACTTAATTATCGAAATAAAATACTAGTTGTAAAAATATTTCCAAATTAAACACTTCATTAAGATGCGAAATGGGCTGAGCTTTGGACTTTTGACCAGCATATATCTTTTGTATAGAAATGTTTTTGGTCCCACCTCGGTGCAAACTTGTTATTCTTCATCGTCGTAATAACACTAATTTTAAACTTTCAATAAGATACTCAAATTAAATTAAAATTGACTTCAAATTATGGTAAAAACATGTTTTTAGACTTCGATCATCACATGTGACTTATTACATTCTCTAGCAAGATCCTAGTTTTTATGCTATCTATTTTTGCATATAGCTTCAGATGAGTTCCCAGTCAAAATTGCTCTCAATTTGAAACTGAACTGATAATTTTTAAGTTTAGTATAAGGAAAGTTATGTCAGAATAGCATATCTCACAATCACATGATGCTCAACGCTGGCAGAAAGGCCTATTTAATTTGAAATGTTTTGACATGACAACAATATGTTTCTATATAGGCTGTTGCAAATATTTTGTACAATTGCAGTTTATGTAAAGCCAAACAAGGGGTCACAATTTCTCCATGGAAGCTGGCGGCATATGTATGTTTGCGTCTTCCAAGAGCATCAAGAAAAAATTCATTGAAATCCCCCGCTTGCTGCTAGACAAACAGAAGCTGCTCTCGGATGTTCATCCGTCAGCTTCAGAACATCAGCACCACGGTCACTTGGAACAGGAAGTGGGGTATCCATATCAGCTGTCACGAATAGTTGGGTAACTAGTTCCATCTTTCAGATGGCTTACAGATGTGGGGCATAACCACTTGAGCATATTAGGACCCAGTATCTGGTAACAACAAACAGAAAAGAAAAACAATAAGAATGGAAAAAGTCAATAGGCTGAATTTATAACTTATAAAGACTAGATGTAAGCATGTGTCGGCATGACTAACTCATCAGTTGAGGCAACCATACCAGGGTAACGTTTTTGTAGAAATTGAGATTGAAAGGGTGCCGAAAGTTCTGGCCGGTTTTCCTGGCCAACCAAGCTGCCCTTGTGCTTTCATAGTACTAACAAAGAAAGCTATCAGAAATTGCCATGGAAAAGGAATGATTTGCATCAAGAAAATCAACAAATATCTACCTCTATGGTAGTCATATTATGTAGAATAAGATAAATGTGCCAACCCAGTAGCGTTCCTAGTACCAGGTTCAAGGCAACTGCCAGAATTCCATACGCAACCTGAAAATATACTGTGTTATACAATGAGTTAAAAAGTACATATGTAAAATACTCATCCCCTCACTTCGAGTGATAGCTAACCAAAGGCATCGGCAGTTAGTGCTACATTCCCACCTGACTGAGTCTCACACATATCAATATATCTCTGCTTACATATAAGGGTTTTAAGGCAGTGGATTCAGCAAAATCTAGGCCTTCCTGAAGTGCACACCAAATGATCATGACCTGGTCATGCCAAACAGTCAATTAAACACGTAGAATTTACATTCACAATGCCAAAAAAATAATCACAAGTTAAACATACTGTAGTATGGAGGCTTCCGACAGTTGCATAAAAGACAAGGTTTACAAAGGACTTATAGTTCCAATGCCCAACACAATTGTTAATCCAGACGCAGTGATGATCCTACATCAAAGTTTCTGTTTTTGTTACCATTTCAAAATGTTTAGAGTCCAATGTCTATCCATAAAGACGGAACATGTACCATTCTCAATATGCACCTTCTGCATATCCGGCAATGATGTGCTCTAGGGGGCTTATACGTGTGGCACTTGTCACATTGCTTTGATTGTTGACCCTGTCAAGAGACATGTAAGCATCGGAAACAGTGAATCAATGAATGAGTGTCTGTAAGTGGCATCAAATCACAACAAGTTAATTCCAGCATCGGTTTCACTTTTTACATAATCCCTTGAGTCTTCCTTCTCCTTGCAAGAAATGATCACTATTAGGTCTATTACACATCGGAAAAGGAAATCAAATTCTAGTATAGGAATTTTTTTATTTTATGAAGGGTCTGTCTAACCTACAAGCGAACCAAAATGCTCAAGCTTTTGGAAGAAGCAAGAAAATGTCTACTTGTCAAACTCATTTCTCTAATGCTCTTGAAATTTGCACTTCAAAGATTCAAAAGAAAGACAACTACCAGATTACGATTAATCCCTAACTTAAGCAAATTCATCAAATATTATCACAACAACTTCAACTTCCAGCTAGCATCAACACTTGTAATTTGACGTGCTGCCTTTCGATCATTCCTACCACACTAAAAGTCAATATGCGGAGAGAGTTGAAAGGAGCTTACAGAAGCATTGGGATCTTGGTCCCCGAGGGGCCGATTCTCAACATCCGGAACGTAACCCGATGGAACATGACCTGGTTCGGTGAGCACGCACGCTACGAAAGACATAACGGCGAGAAATGCCACAAGTGTGTAGATGATGCCATTCCACGATCCGGCGTAACTCCGCAGACCCAACCAACTTTCAATCAGAATAAACACCGTCCCGTAGTACTCGAAAGCGATGACCAGCAGAACCAAAATCACTGGAAACGACGCGAATCTTCTCACCTTCATCGTCCGGAAATCGATCTGAATTCTCGACTCGACGCGGCTCGGTCTCCAGCTGTAGCTGTTGCCGTTTGCTGCTGCTACCGATAAATAAAATATTTTTTATCTAATTTAACGGAAGCAAACACGCCAAAAACGGCTTTAGCGACGAAATCGTAAATTAATTATATAAATAAAGATTAAAACAACGTGGCGTGTTATGGAGGTTCGTTCGTTTGTGCAATCCGAAGCTGTTTGTTTTGTTGGTACTTTTCCAAAAATTGAGCCATTGACGATCTACCCAAACCCTAGAGATACTCCGGCTTCAATCTTTACGGTTTCTCCTAATTTCGTGATTGTAGGAGCATCTGCACGTAGGCGATGGGTTGCGCATCCTCTCTGCCAGGTATGCGTTTGTTGATTGACGATGATGCGGCTTTCCCAATTTAGTGTTTATGATCTAGTTTTGATTGGGATATTAATTGATGCTGGGTTGGCTGCCGAAGTTTTGGAAGTGGGCGTTTGGAGGCTAGATGGCTGGTCAATGCTATTGCCTCAGTTTCTGATAGTGGACTATTTTTGTATACCTGAAGTTGTATTCATTGTAGCTTTTTGGGATGTTGGTGTTGATTTTTCTTAGATAGGAGCACTGGAAGACTGAACGGGATGAATCAAGAAAGTGAAGCTGCACCAGATGCTAAGAACTTAAGAGTGAAGGTGCTCCCTTTCTTTTCATTTGCTCTTCAGCTTCAATTAATATTTTTCTGAAATTGATCAAGATTTAGGCCCCATGTCTTTGCTGTAAATGTGTATTTTTCTCAAAGAAGTGCAGATTATAATTTATAGGCAAACATAGAGGTTAGTGATGGCTCTGTGATTCTGCAAAATGATCTACTGAAAACCTGCCTATCGTTTAGTGATTGTAAGTGCAGTTGTGAACAGTAGATGGCAAACAGTTGAATGCAAGAGTCATATTATGATTAGATGACAGACATCGTCCCTGGCTCTTATACAATATAAGACCCTGAGCACATGAATGTTTGTTTGTTTTTGTTATTGGACCTTCACGATTCTCAAATCAGACCCCATATAAATGTGATTTGAATGTTGATTTCCACTGGCTAACATTCAGCTAATGTTAATTATTTAGAAATTTTTTCTCTTTTCGGGAATGATATTTCTAGTGAATCAGAATAATGATGTTACATAATGTCACCGACACCGACTATTCTTTTGGATCCACTGCGAACAATATTTCTGTATCCTGTGCAGCTAGTTTTGTTGGGGGATTCTGGGGTTGGAAAGAGCTGCATCGTTCTTCGATTTGTTCGTGGTCAGTTCGATCCAACTTCCAAGGTTGCTGCTTTCGACAAATAACATATTTGGGTCCGTGATGATCCTTCAGCTATTGTATAATCACTGATGCATTGATATTGTTCTTCAAACCAATTGTAGGTGACTGTTGGGGCTTCCTTCTTGTCACAGACGATAGCTTTGCAAGATTCCACCACAGTGAAATTTGAAATATGGGACACAGCTGGCCAAGAAAGGTATAAATAGTGGAAGTGTTTGATTTCCAGCTATTGATTTCGGTTATGAAGCGTGCTGTAGTTGATTGTTGGCTGCTGTATTGTGTAGATATGCTGCTCTGGCACCCCTTTACTATCGGGGTGCTGCAGTTGCAGTGGTGGTGTATGATATAACAAGCGTAGATTCTTTCTCTAAGGCACAATATTGGGTCAAGGTGATGCTCTTGATATATCTTGACGCTGAACACGTTTAGTCATTTCCAATACCAAGCTCAAAATTTTGTTTTGTGTTGTGGTCATTTACGGTTTGTATCTTTTACCTGTTCTTTTCATTTGAATTGCCTTTAGCTTATTTGTGAAACTCCCAACTTCCAGGAACTACAAAAGCATGGGAGCCCAGACATTGTGTTAGCTCTAGTTGGTAACAAGGCTGATCTTCAGGAGAACCGAGAGGTTTCAGTTCAGGTGATTCCTTATGCATAAATTTATTTGTGCATTAATTATCCATACACTTGGCTACTTAATCTTTTCCAATTAATTTTTTTTTTTGATGTGTTTGAAGGATGGACTGGAATACGCAGAAAAAAATGGAATGTTTTTTATTGAGACATCTGCAAAGACAGCTGATAATATAAACCAGTTATTCGAGGTAAGCTTGTTCTAGTCAACTTGACATTTAGTTCCACAGCTGTCTGACAGTTAATTGACTTTCGCACACTTGTTGATGGTGATACCAGAAATCATTGGGTAGATGTGATATAATTTTAGTCTTAGTTTGTTCTCTTGTTTGCAGTGTTTCATTTGTTCTCTCAAACACTACCACCCTGGCATTCCACACTTAAATAGGCATGCATGCACACATTCACATCTGAAGTGCGCATTTATAGTTATCTCATATCTGACAAGCAAAATGTTGGTTTTGTTCATGATCCTACTTATGGGTATATGAGGAAGCTTTGAAATCATTAACACGCGTTTATATTCAAAAGTCAATGAAGTTCTTCTGAATGTGGGTCCAACAAATGGATTAACTGTTGCATCAAACAGTACCGATACTTATTTATGTCCTTCAATCGTTGTTTTCTTGTTATAAAACTAGTTATGGTATTTTGTTTCAGCTGCAATGAAGTTGAGTAACTGAATTTGTGGGACAATAAGACTAAAGTTTAAATGAACTGGCATTAGGAGCCTTACGTAAGTCTTAAAGTCAATATCTTGTGAGAAAAACAAGAACTAGTCTATTTTAGTGGAAACAGGAACTAGTCTTAAAACAACATTTATGGTACTGTAAGTCGCAAATGTATAACAAATTTGAACGGCCTTATTGATTGTCCAATGAATATGATACTTCAAACGAAGATAGAATAAATTAAATTAGGTTATTTCAGTATGCCATTTTCTTTTTGTTATTGTTTTTTTGTGTGTTGGTTCCTGTCTATGAGTGTGCTTTTTTTATGTCAATATTTTGTTCCACTTGAAAGTTTTTCTATTTTTGGCTATTATTAACAGAAGAAGTTGTGACAATAAAAAATAAATAAAGAAGTTGTGAGAGGCTTTCGCCTTTGCTGCTTGACTCTTGGTGCAAAAACTCATTTAGTCCTTATGTCAGGAAATTGCTAAACGGCTACCTCGTCCACCGACTTCGTGATTGGCCTGGGCAAGCCTCGACTTTGGTCTGATTGTGTGTATATCTTAATGATGCCTATATTCAGTAAGAGGCTTTCGCCTTTACCACTTGACTCTTGGTTTGATACAATCATATATGGATACTGAATGAATTCTTTCTTGATTTATCAGCAATTGTATGAAGCTTATAATTTCTGTTATAAGATCGTGTTTTTAGCTGCTACTTTCACGCACATATAGGCTGGGTGTTTTCCAGGAATCCTCCTCACTCTATTGGATCCAAAGGCTGCTCTGGATCTGGATGCATGTATAAATGTCTGACTTATTCTTGACTTGGAACGAAATAAAAGGAAAGGTTTGCAAATGAAATCAAGCCTAAGAAGAAGGGGCGTATGTAATGATCAAACGTTGATCTAGCAATATCTTGGATAGATTGTCATTTGAATTATTTAGTTGAATCATTTAATTAATTATATCAAGACAAGCAGTTACAATACAACACAATATTATATGAAACACCTGCATGATTATAGAGTATGAAAATTATTCACCATGAATATATATTAATGAGAAATATTGGAAGTATTATATTTTACATCATTATTAAATATACATCAATACCCACCCTACAAAAGTATTCATCAAATTCTGAGAATAACTATATAGCGTGACTGTAAATATATTATAATTAACAAATTAAATCAACAGAATGAACCAACCGTGTCCAAAACTCCAAATAAATAAAAACATGCTACGCCTCTGCCGACTGATTACTAGCTTGGTGCCTTGCAAGTTTCATAACCAAATGGGCGGACGTCGGAGGTCGGACCTACTCTACACGGTTCGTCAACCTTTCCCATTGACCAAACCCATTCAATTTCAATGATGAAAAATTAAATTCCAAATTACCAAATTATTTAACTCCACGTCGAACAAACATCCAGCGCTGATGTCCAATTTCGTCATTCTAGACACCGTCCGGTCGACTTAATCAAAATGTCGTAATATTGCTTAATCCCAACTTTTTTTTTGAGATAATTACAAAAAGAATACTTGAACTATTTTAATAGTAAATATCATTCATAATTATTATTTTTTAATAAAAATTATTTAATCAACACTGCCCTTATATAATACGTATAAATTTTTCTTTGACTATTCAATCAAATTAGTGAAATTACAATCAGATCGATTCAATCAAATTGACAAAACTAAAAAAAAAAACTTATAATCCAATTCTGATTTGTTCCTCTCTTTATATCGTCCCTAATCTAACCAGCCTGCAACGCTCTCCCGCGACTTCGTTCCTGCCGATTCTCTCTCTTGTAATTCTCACCGACGCCCGAACAACTTTAAGGTTGACCGTTGACGATGGGAGGTCGCACGCCGGCCGATCCCACCACCGCTCTGGTGGCTAGTACCTTAATCGACTCTGTCAAGAGGATTTCGTCCTTGCCTGAGTGCACAAGCGCCGCGCACACTAAGAGGATGTACAACAATCTCGTCCGGAGAATCAAGCTGCTGAATCCCTTTTTTGAGGAACTGGCTGACTGCCGACAGCTGGAGCTCGGACAGGCGGAGTTGAAGGTCTTTGAGGGGCTGAATGTCTCGCTCGGTTCCGCTTTTCATCTTCTCAATTCTATTAATGGTGGCAGCAAGATCTATCAGGTGTGCTTTAGGGTTATTTGCCTTTCTGAATTATATAATTTTATTTATTGATTGATTGTTTGTATGCATGTTTTCCTGGATTTTGAATAGTATGTAATTAATTGAAGAATCTGGTGTTTCTGGATTATGTAAATTTGATAAAACTATGATCAGTTGAAGGTTCATTGTAGCACTAAAGATTTTGTTTTTGGAGTCCTAGGTTTTCTCTTTGAAAGTAGAACCCTTATTTGCATCCGAAATCGGCTCTCTCATGCCGGTGTTTATTATGTTGATAATTTTTTTCTCAGTTCGCCAATATGTGCTTTGAATGATTTCAATTGCCTAGAAGCTTGAATCATTTTTTTCTTTTCTTTGCAGGCTCTGGAGAGGGAAAAGATTGCTACTTATTTCTGTGAAGTGAACAAAGAAATTGAATCAGCCTTGGGCGAGATTCCCTACGACAAGTATGATTTATCCGATGAGGTTAAAGAGCAGGTAATTCATGGATAACCTCCAAAGAGATAAAACATTTTAAAAATCACTTTGTACTGGTGCTTATATCCCCGTGGTATTTCAAATACGTTTCAGACTGAGCTGGTGCATGCTCAATTTAGAAGAGCTAAAGGGAGAATAGAGTCACCGGACGAGGAAATCGATTTGGATTTAGCTAGAGTACAAATAGATAGTGATCCTGGCCCGGAGATTCTGGAAAGACTTTCTGAGAAGCTTCAACTTAGAACTATTAATGAGCTGAAGAAGGAATCAGTGGCACTGCATGAAATGGCTATCTCGAGCGATGAAGATGCGGTGAAGTCTTTGGAGAAGATATCATCCATTTTGAAAATGCTAACAGACCGCGTACTGGATGAAAGTTCGGAAGAAGACTTTCATGAGAGTGAAAAGGCGTCAGTTAGACATAAATCACCTGTTATACCTGATGATTTCAGGTGTCCCATATCTCTGGAACTGATGAAGGACCCCGTTATTGTCTCAACGGGACAGGTATATCTTTTGTGCATTTATTGCCTCGGCAGCTTATGTAATTTAAGTTCTTGGTATTGAAAATATTTCCTTTATTATTCTTTCCAGACATATGAGCGGTCCTGCATCCAGAAATGGCTGGAAGCTGGTCACAAAACGTGCCCTAAGACACAGCAGAGTTTATTGCACACTTCATTGACACCCAACTATGTCCTCAAGAGTCTAATTGCTTTATGGTGTGAGAGCAATGGTGTTGAGCTGCCAAAGAACGACAAAACTAGCCGTACCAGAAAAGAAAGATCCGTATTTGACTGCGATCGAGCTGCTATCAGTGCTTTATTGCACAAATTAGCCAATGGAAATCCAGAGCAGCAGAGAGCTGCTGCTGGCGAGCTTCGGTTGCTTGCCAAGCGAAATGCGGATAATAGAGTATGCATTGCAGGGGCAGGTGCCATCCCGCTTCTTGTTGAACTTTTATCCTCCCCTGATACTCGGACTCAAGAGCATGCTGTTACAGCTCTTCTCAACCTGTCTATCAACGAGTCTAACAAGGGATCGATAGTCAATGCTGGAGCCATACCAGACATAGTCGATGTCCTAAAAAATGGAAGCACAGAAGCAAGGGAAAATGCAGCTGCAACCTTGTTTAGCTTATCGGTTGTCGATGAGAACAAGGTGGCCATTGGAGCTGCGGGAGCTATCCCACCTCTCATTGATTTGTTGTGCCACGGAACTCCAAGAGGAAAAAAGGATGCAGCGACAGCCATATTCAATCTATCTATGTACCAAGGAAATAAGGTGAGGGCTGTCAGGGCAGGCATTGTGGGACCATTGATGAGACTATTGAAAGACGCTGCAGGAGGTATGGTGGATGAAGCAGTGGCCATTCTGGCTATTCTTGCCAGCCATCCTGAAGGAAAAATGGCAATTGCTCAGGCCGACCCAGTCCCAATCTTAGTGGAGTTCATTAGGACTGGATCTGTACGAAATAGAGAAAATGCAGTGGCTATTTTGTGGTCTCTTTGCACCGGAGATGCAAAGTTGTTGATCAATTTGAAAGAAGTCAGTGGTGAGGATGCATTAAAAGAACTGGTGGATAATGGCACAGATAGGGCGAGAAGAAAGGCTGCAAATATATTGGAGCTCCTTGAAAGAACTGACTCAATGCCTGATCCCTAAACGTTCACAGCATTTTTATAGAATTGGGTGATGTTCTTTAAAGTTGAAAGGTTGATCGTGAGACATTTAGATGTCAAAATCATCTGATGGTTGGAGCAGAAATGGTTTGTATGATGAGGTCAGTATGTGTAAATTTATGATGTGTGGGTGGGAGGATACTTATTTAAGTTACCATCAGAAACTTATCAGTCCCAGTGTGTAGTTTCATTCTTGTATTTCAACTTGTCAGTATATGTAAATACTCTTCCCAGGTCAGCTGGAATATAAATGTAGTACGTATAAACGAATTGTAAGCGAGACGTTGCTGAGATATAACATCTAAGAGCTGAACCCTGGATTGTGTTAACCTACCATGTCCAAATGTCAATAGTTCAGTTACAATCGCACGGAGTTAAACATGACTATAAAGAGATTGAGAACAAATGAAAATTGAACAACAAATATAACACAATTTCAAAAGAGAAAAAGACACTTTCGAGTACCGTGTAAACAAGAAGCATGTAATGGTTAAAGAAAACCGAATCGAATTTGTTTGTGGTCCAATTACAAACAAAATGATAGAGAGGAGAGAGCGTCGTCATCGACACCAAAATCGTTGAGTGCAAGAAAATCGATCGATGAATCCATCCGAAGAAACCAACGTTACGGATTTCATGCAATGCACCTCTGGCCCTAACCCTAACTCGCTATCAGATATGCCTTCTCCTCCTCCGTCAACAAACCCCCCTATTGAATCTGAGTTAGCTGCACCATCCACCCCTCACCCTGTCACAAACTCCGACCTCATCTCTATTTCAAGCCCTCCTTTTCCCAACCCTAACTCCATCCCTCTTTCCGATGCGTCGCCTATTATGAGCCCTAATACACCTCATCCGCACGAATCTGACCACCAGAAACTGCCTCAGCTTCCAAATAACGATTCCGATGCGTCGCCTCTAATAAGCCCTAATCCACTTCATTCGCACGACTTTGATATTGACCACCAGAAACTGGCTCAGCTTCTAAATGACGATTCCGATGCGTCGCCTCAAATGAATTCTAATCCGCCTCATTCGTACGGCTCTGATATTGACCGCCAGAAACTGGCTCAGCACGATTCCGATGCGTCGCCTCTAATGAGTTCTAATCCACATCATTCGAACGACTCTGATATTGACCTCCAGAAACTGACTCAGCTTCCAAATGACGATCCTCCTTTAATCGCAGCTGAGGAAATTGTTACAACAACTATAGCTCAACAGATTGATCAAGTAACAAACTCAGAGGAGGGATTGGATTTCTCTATCTTCGATGTAGCCCAGGAACCAATCAGTGAAGCTGTTGGCATCTCAACTTCAGTGGAATCTCGTCAAAGCTCAGTGTTGAACAATGTTCTTGGGCTCCATATACCTAAAAAGAGAAGGCGAGGTAGGTCGCAAAGGAACTTTGTCGTTACTAACCAGGCGTTTTATCTTCCTCATCTGGAAACTGGTATGGCTAATGGTAATGGCACTCATCATCAACCTGCTTTATCAAGTCAAGGTATTCCAGGAAATGCTGCTTTATTAAGTCAAGGCATTCCAGGAAATGTAACCACTTCTGCATCTTTGAATCTGCCGGGTGTTGGGGATGAGATTATTTTTATTAATAAGGAAGCTACCTCCGAGGCTTTGATTTCTCTCTCTGCTGGGTTTCCAGCCGATATTCTTACTGAGGAAGAAATTGATGCTGGTGTTGTGCAGACAGTTGGCGGGATCGAACAGGTTAACTACATTTTAATTAGGAACCACATTATCACCAAGTGGCGCGAAAATGTAAATGATTGGGTAACTAAAGAGATGTTTACTAATATGATACCTTCACATTGTAGTGCTCTTTTGGATCGAGCTTATAATTACCTAGGTTCAAGAGGGTACATTAATTTTGGGGTTTCCTCGGCAATCAAAGAGAGTATGCCTGTCGAACCATTAAAATCAAATGTAATTGTGATTGGTGCTGGCCTGGCTGGATTGGCTGCTGCTAGACAGTTGATGAGATTTGGGTTTAAGGTGACTGTTCTGGAGGGTAGAAAGCGTCCAGGAGGGAGGGTTTATACCAGAAAAATGGAAGGGGCAAATAGGGTTAGTGCAGCAGCTGATTTGGGCGGAACAGTTTTGACAGGTACATTAGGAAATCCCCTTGTAATTTTAGCTCGCCAATTGGGTATTTCCCTTCACAAGATAAGGGACAAATGCCCAATTTACAGGACTGACGGGTCTCCAGTTGACTCAGAGTTGGATTTGAAGGTGGAAACTGCTTTTAACAGGCTATTGGAAAAGGCCAGCAGGCTTAGACAATTAATGGGTGATGTATCAATGGATGTGTCTCTTGGAGCGGCTTTGGAAACATTCAGACAAGTTTATGGCGATTCAGTTACTGATGAAGAGATGGGCTTATTCAATTGGCATCTTGCAAATTTAGAATATGCCAATGCAGGTTTGCTATCTAAGCTTTCACTTGCATTTTGGGATCAAGATGATCCTTTTGATATGGGAGGGGATCACTGCTTCATGCCTGGAGGAAATGGTCAAGTAGTGCAAGCTTTAGCTGAAAATGTAAACATTTTGTATGAGAAGACCGTCAATATGATCCGGTATGGCAGTGATGGTGTTCAAGTTGTTGTTGGTGGCCAGGTCTTTGAGGGTGATATGGCACTTTGTACAGTTCCACTTGGTGTTTTGAAAAATGGATCGATAAAGTTTATACCAGAACTTCCTCAAAGAAAACTAGATAGTATAAAAAGGCTTGGCTTTGGTCTGCTAAACAAGGTAGCAATGGTCTTTCCCTACGTCTTTTGGAACACAGAGCTTGATACATTTGGGCACCTCTCTGAAGATAAAAGTCATCGAGGGGAGTTCTTTCTTTTCTACAATTATGCAACTTTGTCTGGCGGTCCTCTTTTAATGGCGTTAGTTGCAGGCGAAGCTGCACACGAATTTGAAACCATGCCTCCCACAGATGCTGTGACTCGAGTAATCAAGATCCTCAAAGGTATAAATCTGCACATCCAATCCTGCAGGCATGCATCCTTTTATAGCATATGAGGTTCACTAGTGATATGCCTACACAAAGTCAAAGGTCCCTAATAAGTAATAAGCATGTTTTCTCCAATCTACAGTCTTTTGGAACTTTTCTATGATTAGTTCCGAATTTTGATTTATTAGATTCGGGGGATTTGGATACTATGGATGAATTATCAGTACTACATAATTATTTCTAATCCATCTGGTACCTCAAACTGATCAGGTAGATTTTGGATTTCCTTCAGCTGGGGGGTATTATGATGCTAACTTGAGGAGCACGAAGCGCTGTTGTTACTTTCTTGATTTTTGATATCGAGTTCATTACTAAAAATAAAATACTGAAATGGAGCTTAACTCCTGTAACCTATGACTCTTATAGATATTCTAACCTGTTAAGCAATTTAGGAACTTTTACTTAAAGCCGTGTTTCTGTCTTCTGTTGAATTTTTTTCTCAATAATTTACTACCAATGTGCAGGCATATTTGAACCACAAGGTATCAACGTGCCAGATCCATTACAAACCGTTTGTACTAGGTGGGGTAGCGACTCTTTCAGTCTGGGTGCATACTCTAATGTTGCAGTCGGGTCTTCGGGGGATGATTATGATATATTGGCTGAAAACGTGGGAGATGGAAGGCTCTTTTTTGCAGGGGAAGCTACCACTAGGAGATATCCTGCCACCATGCATGGAGCATTTCTTAGTGGTCTAAGAGAAGCTGCAAAAATGGACCATTATGCTAAGATGAGGGCTTTGAAGTTGAAAGTACATAGAGAGCCGTCGATGACTGCACATTCATGTGCTTCAGTGCTTGCTGATTTATTCAGGGAACCGGATTTGGAATTCGGGAGCTTCTCATTTATCTTCAGTAAGATCAAGGCTGGCACTCAGCCATCCGCAATACTAAGGGTTACCGTCAATGAGCACTCAATGAAGAAGGAAAGATCGAGGGAAGATCACTCAAACAAATTACTTTTCCAACAGTTAAAGTCACACTTCAATCAGCAGCAACAACTTCACGTATATACCTTGTTAACAAAGCAACAGGCACTTGAGCTTCAAGAGGTTAGAGGAGGTGATGAGATGAGGTTGAACTATCTTTGTGAAAACCTTGGAGTCAAATTAGTTGGAAGGAAAGGATTAGGACCTTCTGCAGATACGTTAATTACGTCCATAAAGGTTGAAAGGGGCAAGCGTAGATCTGCTTCAAATTCTCAGTCTCTAAAATCTGGTTAGTGTTGTGAAATAAGACCATCATTTTTATTTGTTTTCCATTTGCACTAAAGAAGCTGATACCTGCATTTGTTTGTTAAAGGAACTATGAATCCCAGGACAACGATAATGAAACAGAAAAGTGTCAGGTATCACTTCAAATACAAAAAAAAATTTATAAAATATCTCGCCATCTCTCTCAACTTTGTATACGTTGCTTTCAGGAGAGCCAAAATCCTTGGTAGTAGAGCTGCTCTCGGCAGCAATGGGCTACCGCAAGGAGCGAGGATGGTTAGCAATGCCGTAATTCCACCCAGCAGATTATCTACAGTTAATGGAATTGGAACCAATAATAATCTTCAGGCCTCGGGTACTGCTAGTCAATACACGAACACCACTAGGCCAATGTAAGACCACAAATAGAGGAAGGAGTAGGAGTTCACTCTTGCATACATGCTGGTATGTTGAAGCAAACTTGTCATCCAGTAAAAATAAATATGAATATTGCTGATTAATATCAACCCTCAATTTTTTAGGATCCTCAGCTTCTCAGAAATCATGTTTGCGGCTTCTATTTTCTCCATTGTCCAAATAAATGAAAATTACTTGTTAGATTTATTTACTTTGCCATTGACTGACTTTATGACATTATGGTTTTATGTAGTTGACCCAGTGAAGTTAATCAAAGGCCAGGGTATGAGGCAGATGGAGAAAATCACCAATAAAGGGATCCAAACTTAGAGCAACCATCTCGTGTTGCATATATTGATACCATCTTCAATATGGTGAGATTACTCATGGCTTATGCCGTTGACTAGGATCATGCT
The DNA here is from genome assembly GCA_033675395.1 of Rhodiola chrysanthemifolia. Taxonomy (NCBI): domain Eukaryota; kingdom Viridiplantae; phylum Streptophyta; class Magnoliopsida; order Saxifragales; family Crassulaceae; genus Rhodiola; species Rhodiola chrysanthemifolia. The sequence goes on from CM066206.1 coordinate 8,303,069, forward strand.
TCCATCCCAAGACATGCAGATGTGATCATGGATTAGTTAGGAGTTCGAAATTGCTAGGTCACACAAATGCATCTGCTGCATACCTCATCAACTTTTAGTGTGAGCATGCAGCGGTGACTCTGATATCTGTGCTGTAACTGCTTGTCCACCACACTCAATACCCATTACACACGGAATGGATTAGAAGAAAATGGTTTTATTCTGATCTGTAGAGTTTTTTTCTTTCCTCCAGTATGTTTTAGTGGCTGCTTACTATTAGTATGAAACCAGCAAATTCACATATACTTTAATATGGTTGATGATTTTGACATCCTCTTCAAAGTAAACACTACACCACAATGAACCTGAGCAATAATTTTGAGTTTTGTCCTTGTTGGCTTCATTACCTACCTTCTATTTCTAGTCAATTTTTTTTTTTGATTAATATTTCTAGTCAATTAAATGCCCAATATGCACAAAAGCTTTTTCTAGAATATGTTTAGCATTTGGAAAATCTAACACAAGCTGTTCAGTTCAAGTAAATTCAGATCTGAACGTTACAGGGATAGTTTTTTTTGCCATGATTATATTTAGGGAAAAGTATAAATTGGTGTCCCGGACTACTGTCCTTTTCCAATTGAAGGTCCAAACTATCAATTTTTCCAATCAAGAGCAAAGTAATAAATAAATGTATCAATTTTCAAACACCGAGCGCCGTAGATTCACCGAGATAAACTTACAAACTCAATCATGTGAATCACGTCAATAAAAAAAAGTGTTGGTGTTAAAGAAGAAAGATCGATTTAATACGTTAAGAGTTTATGATGAGATCATCGTGTTATTTTCAACATGATTGAATTTACAATTTAATCACGGTAAAGTTACAATACTTTGTGTTCAAAAATTGATCAATTTATTTTTGACTTTGTTCTTGATTGGAAAATCGATAGTTTGACCTTCATTGAAAAAAGACCGATAGTTCAAGGCACCAACGTGTACTTTTCCCTTATATTTATATACAAGACTGGAACAAGAAAGCAACTGGTATGTTTTGAAGATCCTTCAGTTCCTCATATTACATAGAAACCCTTGACCACTGCGTTGAGGTAATATGCACGTATCATCATATGGAAGCAACTAAGCTTTCTGGTTCAGTTGTGCTGGGGGAAAGGGAGCCTTCCATCCACCTTTTGAGCATCTCCAGCGCTGCCTTTGGTTGATCCATAGGAACCATGTGCCCCGCATCATGAACCTGCTCATATAACAAGGATTCAAATAAGCAGGCAATCCATTAAAATGTGTACTTGTGTAAACAATGTATGTGGTGTTGCTTAATGCAAGCCTGACCTTGAGGAAGCTTAGAGGCCCCTGAGTTTTCAAGATTCCTGCCTCTGAGCCATCAACTTCGAATGGAATTTCTGGAGACTTGACAAAGGACTGTTGCCCCGACCATTCCATCGCGTGAACCCATCTTGAGTTACCTGCTCATTAAAATTTGATATACGGACTGCGCAATGGAAATTTTATACTATACAGAACGTTAACGTTCTACAATCTAAAGATTCCACATGTTACCTAGCCAGTTGCAGATAAGATCATATTCTCCAGCATACACGAGCAACTTGACTCCATCTTCAAGAAGAGTAGGAATACCCACTTCAAGATTCCTCATCCAGTCAACCAACATGGCCTGATATACAGTAGGACTACATGACACGAATTCAATGTCCCCAACCCCAAGGGCCTCCCTAACAGGTTTCTGGTTCAGGAATTTCTCCATGTCTGAGAAGTCATAGCATAGAGTCCCTTCACACTTCTTTCTTATGTCATAATACTGCACATTTTAGGAGACGTTATCATTGTATCACGAAGCTCGATGAGTGGCTTTAGAGCCGGTCTACAGTATGCCAAACAATAGAAACACTGTGACCCTTACATTGATATTTCCAGTAAGGGCCATTATGCTACTAAAGACAGTATTGCAGACGAAGTATGAAGCTATGCAAGAGATTGTGCCATCAGTTCCTGAACAAAGGGGACAAAAAGGTGAGCAGGAAATATTAACTTAGATGATAAATATGGAAGTGAGAAAAGATGACGTTTCTGCAAAAAGAGTGATGTGCAAAGGAAAATAATTGAATAACAGTAAAGATTACCGCAAAGCTTAATTGCTGTTGCGCACACTGGAAGTATTTTATTGATGCGATCGTGTTCATTCTTCTTTATTAGCCCATTATCTAAGGCAAAGTCTGTATAAGCTGGGTATTGGATTTCAGGATCAGTGAGCCCATTCCCAATAGCAAATCCCTGTTTCACCAAAAAAAATTGAGTTCATTTAAACATGCTAAAGTAATCCAAACATGATCTAACGGCTTAGATGACCAAAATACCTTCAGATTTATATGAATACCCTCTCCAGCTTTATTTCCTCGATGGACTCTTGCAGCAAAAGCCGGAATGTAATGCCCAGCATATGATTCCCCGGTAATATAAAAATCATTCTCTGCAAATTCAGGGTGCTCCGAGAAGAAGGCCTATCGAAAGTGGAGCGAAAGGCAAAAGAGCGTCATTATGCAAATATCCTAGAATTCCTCTTGCTTGTCACTTTCAAGAGCGCAGGTGTTGTCAGTGGTATGGCATTGTAATTGTACGTATCTAGGCAATGACGGAACTACTTGGACATGGGGGTGACACTTGTCACTCCCAACATTTTCCCAAATATTCTTAGCATAAAATAAATTTAATATTTTCAAAATTAATTAATTTAATACTTTAAATTAAAATAATTAGATAGCTTAATTCATCAAGTTATATTTAAATATAGAAGTATAAATTGCATTAAATGATCAAACTTTGTTAATTTTGTATTAAATGATCAAACTTTGTTAATTTTGTATGTGTATAAACTGCTCACATTCAAATTGGAAATTTGTAGTAGATGATAAAGCTTTAATGATGTGTATTGTAATGTTCTGAGTTATTGTATCCCATCATTAAAAAAATTGGAAATTTGTATTGAAGTTTTGTGTTGATAAGTTTGTATTTGATCCAATTATATTATAATCTTAATTTTTTATGTTATTTTTATATGAAACATCAACTATTGATTCATTATTTTTAAAAATTATTCAAATATGAGAGTAAGATAGTCATTTATATATTCAGGAATTAATTATAATAATTTTGATATCAATAAATAAGAAAGTGATTCAACTTCACGAAGTGCCCAACTGACCACTGATAAGCGTGACGAGATTCACAGAGCTTATATTAGTTTCAATCTGAATCGTAACAAAATGGAAGATGGTTTCTTATCCGATTGATTGGTTTTCAACATTCAAAAAATGTAGTCGAAATGTTTAGCACAGATTCGACAACAGGTGATTTTGTGATATGAAAACAACTTTTTTGGATAATGAACTAGATGTCTTTTGAACCATTTTAATTTTTTTTAATGATGCAGTCCATTTTTTTATTTGTCACCCCCAATCCCAATTCCTGGTTCCCTCCCTGTATCTAGGTATTCGACATACCTCATCAAATAGTAAGAACTTTTTGCAAACCCAGAGAAAAAGAGCTATCTACTGAACAGACAATATATAGTTGGTAACAAAACTAACCTGTAAGAAATCATAGAGGTCGTTGCTAACACCTTCTTCATTATGACGAATGTCATGTTTGTCAGAGCTGTAACTAAAGCCTGTCCCAATAGGTTGGTCAACATATAGGAGGTTTGATACCTGGAGTTTCAAAACATGCAGAAGTTACTTTTACATTCAACTCACAACATTAAGCAATTAGACCCCTTATGGGTAACCAGAAGACACATTGGCATCTATTAGACAATAGCAAAGGACACTACAATGCATATACTATATTTCTTTGAATGCTTTTAAGTTTTAACCAAACACTTCAAAGCACCTAAAATAGGTATACAAACATAGTATTATCTTAGAACCGGAAGCTATATAATAGGAGCCCCTGACGAAGGAGCACCAATATTGAATATAAACATTGTCTATGAGTAATCTATGATTTATATAGTCCAGTTCTGGCCATGGTGATAAGAACGAAGGAAATACAACATACGATCTTTGATCAATTAGTGGTCAGAATTCACATTGCCATAAATAGTCAAAATAGTAGTAACAAGCCTAGCCTACATGGAGAGTCAGATTTCTTAACAGCTCTGTCAAAATAAAGTTGAACAGCATAGCTCAACATTGGGGAATGAAAGCATGTGGAGAAAGCGAAAAGAATACCTTATCCCAACCATACTCATTCCAAGCAAGAGTGAGGTTTTTGGTGATGGTAAAAGGCCCATTTTCATAAAACACAGCCAACTCACTGCTACATCCAGGCCCTCCAGTTAGCCAGATAACTACAGGGTCCTTGGTGTTGCTGCGTGATTGGAAGAAAAAGTAGAACATCCTGCACATAACAATCACAACATGTCATCACTTCTATCTTAAATCATCAGCTTCACTTTACAACCAACTCAACTCATGATCACATCACATCATCCGTCTATCGAAATAATTAAATTCTGAATCCCATCCAGTAAAAATAGTTGCAAAATTCAAATTAAAAAAAAATCAGATGAGATGGAAATTAAAATAAAATTACTTAGCGGCACGGGAATGAGCAATATTGTAATAACCAGCATAATGACCCAACTCCTCCGCGGAAATTCCGGAATCAGCCACAGCGATATCAGGAAATTTCAACTGCCTCTCGACGAGTCGTTTCCCGGAGCGATCTTCTTCTTCTTCTTCTCCGAACCGGCCGATGTTGACATCGTGCTTGGGGAACAAATTGAGCTCCCTTATAAACTTCTCAGCTTGAAACGAAGGAAACTTGGCGTTCCGTGGCAGACGAAGATGATCGTCAATCAGTAGCTGCGAGTAGGACGAGGAGACCGAGATGATAATCGATAGGAGAAGAATAAGAATCTTCATCGCGTGATTGCTGATGAGAAATGTGAAGCGGATCAGAAGAAGAGGATTGAAGAGAAAGTAACTAAAACGTTCAGATCTGATGAAAACGCATACGACGGTTTGTTGAGACGATCGGTTTATAAGTGTGCGTTGTAGGTGTTGGGCTTTCTATTGGGCCGCGTCGAAATGCAATTAATTATTGTGTTACACGCAACCCCAACTCATTAATTAAAGAAGAGTAACGTGTCACATCGTTATCATTTTAAAAATCCATGTAGTTTCCAAGAATGAAAAAGCTCTTCAGGGACCAATAATGCAAATTTTAAAACTTTTTTTTTTTTGATGAAGCAAATTTTAAAACTTAAGAAGTAATAATAACACTTTGGAGTAGGGGTCGTCAAACGGTCGGGTCGGGTTGAGTAGGGTTTTTGGTAAACCCTAGTCCTTTTATAAATTAGGGTCGGATCGGGCCGTGCCCTGAAAAAATTCATCAATTCTAAAATCGTTATCGGTCCTTCGTTTCATAGGGATTTTCGGGCTAGGGTCGGACTCGGGCTAATTTCGGCCCTAAATGAATGACTAATTTATCTACAAATAACTCTTTAAACGCAAACACTACTAGTTTGGACGTGTGAGATTTAATGAATGTGAAAAAATACATTCTTTTTATATGAAGAACGTACTTAAATCAATAAATATACGATTTTAAATCGGCATCGTATTTCGGCCGGGCCGAATAATCGAAGCACTAGCCAGTCCCTAAGCCCTTCGGGTCGGACCATAATAGGACTTACGTAGGGCTCGGGCGAGTGTCGATGTCGTTATATATTTTTTTAAAATATAAAAAAAATTTGTTAAATTTCAGAAAAATATTACTGTAGTTGAAACGGTATCCTTTTGTAATATTTCAAAAAAATAGTTTTATTGAAACGAAAAACGTTTTAAAATATTCCTTTTGGCTAGACAGAAGAGGAAATATTTTAAAAGTATTTTAGTCTATTATTTTCATGCTTTTTTTCATTCCATATATGCAACGGACCAGCGCTAGCTTATAGCATTAAAACCTAGTCATAGGAATCTCACAATAAAACGGAATATACACGTCCATACAGAATCCACATACTACAACAAAATCACAATTAACTTCACAATATCCTCCATCTCATTCTTCCCAAAACCAAAGCCAAATATATATATGACATGACAATTATAGGAACTTAAACAACAAAGATTCACTCTTTTGATTCCTTTTGATGAATCAAGTCTGTAGTCTGCACTGTAGTTTCAAACTACTGTAACGCTTGATCTCGTCTATCATCAGCTTCAGTCTCCTCTCACCCTCATTCTAATTTTGGCGTGCCCAGCTTCCTTTAGCATTGTCAGATCACTCCCTCAATGGGAATTGTTTATGAAGATGCAGTAGTGATAAAGGAGTCAGACAAGGCTGATAACCTCACTGAGATTTCTGTCAATTGATAAGACCGGCTTAGGTTGTGATTTGTTTAGGATCATTCTCTTGTTTAATTTGAGCATATCTAGAGCTGGTGGGTCACTTTTCTAATTTCCTATTACTTTTCTGACATTCCTGTTGTACGATCACAATTGCGTGAACTTCCGTGTCTTATTATTGGTACTGTTGTTATGACCTAATTTTAAGGAAGTTTTACTGGTTTTTTTTTTCTTAAAGATTTTCAAACAGATGGGAAATGGTGTTACATAGTGTTATGGGTTGTGGGCAAGAAACCAAACAATTGGAGTCTGTTAAAGGAGAGATTACTGAAGGTGTGTCCTTCACATTTAACCACTTCTGGTCTGGATTACTACCAGTCTGAGATTAAACCGGCAAAATCTGCAGATGTGTTTCTCCTCAAGTTTTGGTGCCATAGTGACGAAAATGACTTCTTGCACGGTAACTTATCCCTCACTGTCTTGTTCTATTCGTAACTTCCAAAAGAACTAATTTCCCTTTATTTAAGTACCTTTTCAGTGAAGAATTCGTATTCAGAACTATCGAATTCATACATTTGTGTGCCCTCAAAAATGACATCTGAAGCCTTATCGCTTAATTATGTGCTTATAGAAACAATTACTATCGCAGCGCAGTAGCTTAAACTACTAACGAAGTAGTAATTATTACTGCCCTTTTGGTTGCTTTGGAATTAATTCCAACACTTATGGAAGTTCCGAAGAAACACTTCAACTTTATTTTTATTCTAATAGAGACAATTTCCTTATTCAGTTTGTCGAAATATTTGTAACCTGAACTTGTAAGCTTACAGTACCGTCGAAATAATTATTCATAGATGTTACTGTGGCTCTCTGGACACTTGAACTTACCTTAAAAAGAGTCAAGGTCTCCACTACCCCTGACGGCAAAATGATGCACCTTTTCTACGTAACGGACACCAGGTATACCTTTTATGTTTTTTTCACCTTACTGTACTTTTTTAAAAAGTTCTTTTGGCTCATAATTTGGCTTTTTACGATTTTCTACGAAGTGTTTACTAAATACTGTTTATGTTGTCTTCAGAGAGCTTCTTCATAGAAAAGAGAGGCAACAGGACACTAAATCATTTAAGTCTTGTCTAGAAAATTTCTCTGCTTAGCTGTGAAATTGAATTAGCTGGTTCAGAAGTTACTGCATGTACAGGATCGCCGCTTCTTCCATCCGCAATTTCAGAAGACATGTTCATGTTAGAGCTTCCCAACAAACAGCCGAATGGGCTGCTTGCGTCCTACCCCATATCGGTGAAATTGGACAATTTACTGAGTCCATCTCAGACAGTTGTTCAAATTCTTTGTCTGGATCACAAAGGTGTCATCTATGATACAATGAGGACTTTAAAAGACTACAATATTCAGGTAACTCGATAAACTGTAATTCGAGACTGAAACATATTCAAAGTAAATAAATGTTGAATTATGGCCGTGTCGTCATAAACAAAAAGGGAAACTGCGAGATGGAGTTATTTATTATGCAGCAAGCAGATAAAAAGAAGATAACTGACCCAAACAAGCAAACAGCGTTGTGTTCCCGTCTCAGAATGGAGCTCGCTCGTCCTCTTAGGGTCTGTGTCATTAGCCGTGGTCCTGACACTGAACTTCTTGTTTCCAATCCCGTAGAGTTATCTGGTCGAGGCCGGCCCCTAGTCTTCCATGACATGACACTAGCACTCAGCGATCTCAACGTTCGTATTTTCTCAGTAAGAGTTCAATCCATGAACTTGGACTTGCATACATTTTTGCTACAAGTCACTGCATTGCTAGTCATTTCTGCAACGAGATATTTGACATCTAATTATTTACTCGATACAGGTTGAAATTTGGAGGCACGTAGTTCACGATCGAGAATGGGAAGTTTACAGGATATTACTTGACGAAAATCGTGGCAACTCTTGGGCGCGGAACAATATTGAAGACTGTGTTAGGAACAAGCTTATGAGGTGGAATTAGAGATTCTACTTCAGTCTAACACAGCAAATTTATTTGATTAGCCATTAGAGCATGTACACCGGTGTTATAATTTGAGAACTTCCTCAATAGGAACTTCCTCCAAAAAGTTTGTATTATGTTGTAGGATGTTGTATGAGAAACTTTAGCATATACACCGGTGAGGATTTTGAGAACTTCCTCAAATAGAACTTCCTCTCTCGAATCCCGCACCCACTCACAAAAAGTTTGAGGAAGTTCTATCAGAAATGCTCAAGAGAGGAAGTCTCGTGCTTTGTGGGTGCGCCACGTGTCCAAGTACCCAAAATCCAATAAAGCAAAAAGCAAACAGTAAAACCCACTACCCAAAAATCCACTATTCTGTCACTATTCCTGCCACTATCAACCAATCAAAACACTTATAACACATAACACTCTAACAACCTATAACATTTGAACGCCCCCGTTCTGTAGAGCTTAAATTTCATATTTTTCAGTTAAATAAAGTTAAATTAAATTAAATAAAAAATTTCAGATTTTAATTTTGTAGTTTAACATGATTAAAAACTTAAATTAAACACATTTATTCAAAAAAATTATTTTTTTAAAGTTCAGTAGAGTTAAATAAAGTTAAGTATAGTAAAATAAAATTCAGTAAAGTTAAATTAAAATAAATAAAGTTTTTTTTCAGCTCTATCAAACAGCACCTAAAGACTCATTCTGTGCCTACAACTACAATGTCTTTCAAGGCTCTGTTTGGGTAACCAGTAATTATAGGGTAAACTATAAAGGCTCAATATGTATCTTCATTCCATAGTCTCGCTTTGCTATTTTTATGCACTCCATTTTAGTGTATACGTGATGTATCTGGATTTCGTGCGGCGCAGCGAGTGTCAAAAGACGTCATTTATATTTTTTTAAAAGTAACAATAAATGACGTTGATTTTATTGAAACGATGTCATTTTGACACTCACAATATTTGACTGAAATCTTTTTCCATATGTGAATTTCTTTATGTGACAGATCAAATAATACAAAAGATCACAAAGTCATATGTTACTATCAATTTTTTTTTTTGGATAGGGGACTTATATCATTTACCTAAAGAACAAAAGAGTGCACTACCCTAAACCATTTTTTTCTTCTTATGTATGTGCCTTTGAAATTGAATGATGGATGGGTTTCGTTTTCGTTTTAGTTGTACGTTAGTCTTAGTTTTAGTTTAGTTTCTCTCAGCCGGATTTCCGGTCTGAGTTTTGTTCTCTCGGCCGTTTATCGGTCTGAGTTTTTAGATGTTAGTTTTTAAGTTTCAGGAGCTTGTCTCCTGCTTTGTATCAAAGGGCACGACAGTACGTTACCCGTGTATGTGTGTCGGTCACTGCGGTCGATCCGACCAGAACAGTTTTCTGTTTGGTCGTGCCCTTTCTAAGACTTCTGCCTCTTTGGGACAGTTTGTTCTTGTTTTATAAAAGAAATTGAATGATGGAGCCTTATCAAAAAAAAAAAAAAGAAATTGAATGATGGAGGATGGGAAGTGAAGTAATGTAAATAAGATAAACTAAAAGGGGTACAACGGAAATACTAAAGAGTAGAGTGGTGTCTATTGGACTACTGCCAATGTGGATACCACTCTCAGTAAATCACTGCACCACCGCATTCATTTATCTTCAACGATCGCTTAGGTTTAGCGATTGAGGAAATGTCGAACTGAAATCATCTCAGCTAAGATCTGAAGATGTCGTCGACGGGAAAGGGAAAAGGGAAGGAGGTCGCTGGAAAGGACTCCTACGGTGGTAAGAGAAAGCGTGATAACGATGACGACAAGACTGGCAGGAATACGAGGAACCGCGCTGTTCTTCAGTTCTTCGATGATGAAGCTGGTGATGCTGGAGGATACGATTCCAGCGATGACAGCATATTTGGGAATGGTATGCGGTTAACAGCCGATTCCTTGATCTTGACAACGATTTAGGGTTTCTATAGTTGTTGGTTCACATCTGTGGCGTATCAGTTACTGTTAGCCTTCGGAGATCTGTCTTCCTGTTTTGAAGGTCTGATGTATATTGCATGTGTGTTTTAAGTTAATGTAGGTGGATTTTATTTGCTGTTCCTTTATCCTGTGATTTTTTACTACTTTTTTTGTTTCTTCTAGGTTACAATTATGCCTTCTCATTTGCTTTGTTTTGTGACTGTCTATGAAAGTGTTTTACTTTTACTGCATTGAAGTTTATGGTGTATGCCACTTGATAACCTTTTGTATGTATTATGATTTCTTTCTTATAATACGATCAACAATCCACTGTAGGCTACTTCGACGATCTGTTTGGCTCAGATCCAGAGACTCAAGCGGAACCTGAAAAGGCTCAGTCTGTTCCAATTTTACCGAAAGAAGAAGAAATGAGCGAGGAGGAACTTGACAAAATGTTGGCAGAACGGTACAAGAGTGGTTCTGGGGCTGTCACATACGCCGAGGATAGTTATAATATAAAAAGATCAGCTCATATTGATTTTTCTTTCCCATCCGGAAAGGATCCAATCATCTGGAAAGTGAAATGCACGGTATAATCATCAGTCTTACGTTTTGCCCACTGACTAACATTGTATGTATTACCTATCTATGTCTCACTGTAGGTTGGACGTGAGAGGCATTCCGTTTTCTGCCTTATGCAAAAGTATGCTGAGTTGCGAGCTTTAGGTACAAAGTTGCAAATTATATCCGCCATATGTCTGGACCATGTAAAGGGATTTATCTTCGTTGAAGCTGAAAAACAAGTTGATGTCAATGAGGTGCCTGCATATACTTACCTATTGGACATCTCCTTGAAGATGCACCTCTGCCTAGCCTGTTGTGCGAGCTTTTAATTCTAATGACTTTTTTGTTGTAATTCTTTTAGGCGTGTAAAGGTCTCTCTAACTTATTTCTTAGTCGAACGTCCAAAGTTGCAGCAAATGAAATGTCACAGTTGCTTTCAACAAGGAATAAACTAAATGTAGTCTCAGTGGGTACATGGGCTCGTGTCAAAAGTGGGACATACAAGGGCGATCTAGCACAGGCACGTTGAGCTGTATTGTTGTATCTGATTGTTTAATGCCTCTGTCAAGCGCCCCTTTTTGCTGAAATGGTTCAATTTGAACAGGTCGTGGCTGTAAATGATGCTAGGAAGCGAGCAACAGTGAAGCTCATTCCCAGGATTGATCTACAAGTTTTGGCTCTAAAATTTGTAAGGGGACTTGTTTATTTCATTGTACATTATGCATACTCCATTTAAACGGGCATTCGTTCTGGTCTTAGGCTCGGTGCGCCCCTCTCTGCCCCTTCCCATCTCATTTTATTTAGGGCCTGTTCTTTAGGTGTTGGATTTGGAGTAGTTTAGTTTAGGTGAGCTTGGATGAGCTTAGTTTAGTTTAGGTGAGCTTAAATCAGCTTAGTTTGTATTAGATTAGATTAGTTTAGCTTAGGTGAGTTTAGTTTGGATGAGCTTAGTTTAGTTTAGATTAGTTTAGATGAAATTGGGTGAGCTTAGTTTAGTTTATTGGAGATTGAGTCAATCTCCAAAGAACAAGCTCTTAATTTCCATGAAATGATATTTCATGCAGAGTCTGTGATGAATGTTATGGACTATTATGTTATGTCAAAACTCAAATTGTGATCGGAATGCCAATTTAGTTCCCCAAATGCATGTAGTGTACTAGTGTTAGTATATCATATCTGCACAACGTGATTTATGAACTCTTGCTTTTGAAGATGAGAATTAGAGGTTTGGTCTGATCACTTAGAGGTTTATAAGTTGAATGTGTTACGTTTGAATCCTTGTGTTGCCGCAGTTTGAATCATCTCATCTCTGCAACTGCTAAAATACCTCTCTCACGTCGCTATGTATGTGTTATCTCATGTGATTAAAACAACTTCATCTGTTCTTACATATCTTTAAAATGAAGTGTAACTTATCTATATGATTGGGCTCGTTAAAATGATAATATGCCTTCAAAATTTGCAGGGTGGAGGAGGTGCTTCTAAGAAAACTACCATTCCCCCACCCCGGTTAATAGGCCTTACTGAGCTTGAGTAAGCTTACATGGTTCTTCAATCTTTTAGTTTGAAGATAAATCGTTTGGATGTTATCGATTTAGTGTGCAGATTTATTGTGTTTTACATTTTTGCAGGGAGTTTCGGCCTCTGATTCAGTTCCGGCGTGATCGTGACACAGACTTAATTTTTCAAGTTCTTGATGGGCTGATGCTCAAGGATGGATATCTATACAAAAAAGTACCTTTAGATTCATTGAATTTCTCTGGAGTCAGTCCGTCTGAAGATGAGATTTTAAAGTTCAACTCTTCTGAGAAACCTGAATCAAACGATTTGGAGTGGCTTTCTCAACTCTACGGTGGGCGTGGAAAAAAGAAACAGCCTATGAAATCATCCAAGGCGAGTGATAAAGGGGGCGGAAAAGGAGAAGGTTCATCTTCATCCATGAGCACGCCTAGTGGCTATGAGATACATGATCTTGTTTGCTTTGGGTAAGTTAATATACTGTTAATCAGTTGGAGCAACCACTCATGCGTATTGCATGGCTGATTTTTGTTTCTCTTTTCAGCCGAAAAGATTTTGGCATCATTCTTGGATTTGAGAAGGATAATTGTAAGGTGAGTATATTGCTGTTGAGTTACTTTTTTCTTTACATGGTTCAAATGCAGTCTCACTAACTGTCAAAGTGGTGTCTTAGATTATGAAAGATTCTCCAGAAGGACCAGTTGTAGTGACTGTTGACCCACGTCAGTTGACGACTGCACTTTCTGACACCAAATTCACAGCTTTAGATCAGAAAAAGAAGACATTATCACTTGGTGACACTGTCAAAGTTGTAGACGGTCCATCTCAGGTTTGTCATAACTTGAATAGTTCAACAGTATTGAAGATAATTTGGATGGCCACAAAGTTATCTTCTTTTGCTTGTCTTACATTGCAGGGTAGACAAGGGATTGTTAAACAGATATATAGGGGCATCATCTTTTTGAATGATGACAATGAAGAAAATGATGGTTATTTTTGTGCCAAATCGTTTATGTGCGAGAAAGTAAAGCTCATGGAGGACGCATTTCAGGTAGCATAAATGGATTATTAGGATACTTGGTTGAGTTTGGATTCTCAAATAGGTTGCTAACAGTTTTATTTCCTTTTATGTCATTAGCCTGGTGAAGAAGTAGCATCTGGGTTCACTGATTTCCCATCTTCACCCAAGTCGCACATGCCTAGAGAACGTAGCCGTGACTGTAAGTGTATTCTTGATCTTTATTTGTGGAATTTTTTTTTTGTTATATTAAAAAGATCCATCAAGGATCAGTGTGGTTTGATCCACACAAAAACAGCTCTCGGCCCATATACTCTTGGGCCACGTTTAAAATTCCACTAAACTCACTAACCCTAAAACCAACTCTAATTAAACCAACTCTGAACTTGTTTTGAGTTATTTCACATTTCATTAACAGTTTCTTCCTATGTATCAAAATTGTAGTTGGACGAGAAGATAAGGATGGCATGTTCTCAATTGGTCAAACCCTGAGAATCCGAGTGGGTCCGTTAAAAGGGTACCTTTGTCGTGTTCTAGCCATTCGATACTCTGACATTACTGTGAAGCTTAATTCTCAGACAAAAATATTTACAGGTCCATTTAAATAGTTCAGTTGGCTGCGTAATGGATTTCTATTTTGCCAATGATCTCTGACATTCGTTCAACATTTTCTTCTGTAGTTAAGTCTGAGCATCTTTCTGAAGTTCGTAAGATTTCTACTATTTCAGCAAGGTATTTTGTATTTTATTTCTAATAACCATCAATCTCATGTGTTTCACATCAAATGTTGCCCTAACTTATACTTGTTTCGCAGTGATGATCTTGACTCAAAACCGTCCGAGATGATTGGGAACCTGGGTTCTTCTGGAGGTATGTTAACCATGTACTCCCTTTGTAAATAATTCGTTTAGCCTAGGGCAGGATTTAATTAAGCCGTTAGTGTGATGACTAGATTGGCGGCTTGACACGTGTGACAATAGTTAACTTTTTGTGAAATGTAGTTGGATATGTATACTACTCTTATACATTAACCGTCTTTGCTTGATTTCATGCTTTATGTTATTACACTGTAGGTTTTACTCCCAAATGACATGGTAGTAAGGTTTCAAATTATTATTGTTAAGGAAATGTTTAATATGTTTGCATAGATATATGAAATCGTTGGTTATATTTTTAAGATTGGATGAACGGTGCAGAAGCATCAGAGAGCAATGGCTGGAATGCAGGTGGAGCGACAACTGAACGGTAACTGTGGCAGCATCTGTTTCATTTTACCTGCATTTTAACTGTTCGAATGTACCCAGCTGTTTATGTTGTATGGCTGCGTATCTCAAATCCTCAATACATCCTTATTGGCTATACAGTTTGACGTGGACGGGTGGTTAAACTTTAATACCAACTTTGATCTTCGCCGACAGCTATTATGTGTTAAATTCATTTAGTTTTGAAATAAGTGGGCATTGGCCTTTTTCAACCTGGTTAGAAACTCAAAATGCTTTATTATGTGGTGTTACATGTATGCATATCAAGGGGCAAGGCTAGGGGGGGCCTACCTCCTGACTTTATGATATGACATGAATGTGTATACTAGATAATAGAAGTGGGTTTGTCCAAGTAGTTGCATCTCTTTATTCCAAACCAGACAAATGTATGGGTACGGTTGAATCCCTAGTGTTGCCACTAATTTTTTACTTTTGCTTTAAACTTAATTTGTTTTCTTTCTTCCATGAATTCAGTTGCAATCTTTTATTTGTCCCCACCATGGTCGGGTTCTGGCCTCAGGTCACTATATCTCATTTTGTTCTCTCTTTTTTAGCTTATTTTAGGCAAATAAGCATAGTGGCTATATTAATCACTTTTGCAGTGCACTGTGATGCTCTTTTTGTAGTTGCTTTAAATTCAAACGTTGATCTTATTCTTGTCTATATGTTGCAACACCATCTTGCAGGAGTGGATGGCCGAGTTTCCCTGCGGTAGAAGCTGCAGTAAGTTCCTATATCATTTTTGTGAATGCATAAAGCTTCGTGTATGCTCTGTATTAACAAATGTTTTGACACAGACATCTGAGCAGAGCAGGGAAAATAACTCTAGCTCATGGGATAATCCTTCCAAAAATGGTACTATTACCTTCCTTTACTTGGTAACCCAGTTTAGAATCGTAGCTGCCGCCACTGCCTTTTAAGTTGTGCATAATATGTAATAGTATATATGAACTACAATAGATGCTGGTGGTTGGGGAAGTGGGGCAGACACAATCCAGAATTCAGCATGGGGTGGATGGGGTCAGAAGAAACCCGAGGACGGTGAAGCTTCTGAATCTACTTGGGGACAAGCCGCAGCTTCTTTGGAAGGTATCTGTTACAGTTTCTGTCTAATGATCTTGTTGTAGTTACATATGTTTCAACTACAATTTGTCATCACATCCATCCATGTAATATGAGGATCATAAAGACGCTGCTGGTTGGGAAAACAAAACGACTACGAAGAAGAAACCTGAGGACGGTGAAGCTTCTGGATCTACCTGGGGACAAGCCGCAGCTCCTTTGGAAGGTATCTGTTACCGTTTCTGTCAAATAAGCTTGTTAAAGTTACATATTGTTGAACTACAATTCATCCACATCCATCCGTGTAATATAAAGATCATGAAGATGCTGCAGGTTGGGAGAACAAAACGACTACGAACCAGAGTTCAGCATGGGGTGGCCGGGGAGGTCCACAGAAGCTCGAGAACAATGAGAGTGCAGATACTGAAGCTTTAGGTTCCACTTGGAGAAAAGATGCCACATCCTCAAGTGATACTCAGAAAGGTAATGACTAGTCATAACTGGAGGTGGTTAATGATTGAATAATCACTTGACTGTCAATTTTACCATAGTATGGATACAATCCATCCATTCAATAAAATTTTGAAAATGGTTAAACTATTTTATTTACGACAAATAAAAAACAGCTCAGTCCACCCTGCATCTGCAAGTCAGTAATATTTTGAAGGTGTTTTTCGTTAGTACTGTAAAGAATAACTACGATTGTTTCTTGCACGAAGATTATCTTTCTTATGCTACTTTTGGAAGTAGGTGCAGATAGTAGTTCTGGATGGGAAATTAAGAAGTCTACAAACAGTAGTTCAGACTTGGGTGGATGGGGTCAGAAAACACAAGAGGATAGTTCAAAAGCCATTGCTGCAGCTTCGGGGACTTGGGGGAAAGCTGCTGAAGCTCCGGGTAATTCCTCAGGCATTTTGTCCATTGGTTATAAGAATAACCAATGAGGGCCTCTTATTATATTTTGATTCCTAATACTTGGATGTTTCTTTATTAAGTAGGTACAGAATGTGCTGCTAGTTGGGAAAACAAAAAAGCTACCACCCAGAATTCATGGGGTGCATGGGGAGAGAAAAGATCTGCAAATAAGGAAATGGATAGTGGTGGAGCTTCTGTGTCTACTTTGCCGAAAACAGACATCAGTGTTAAAGTTCAAACTGAAAGGTGGTCTGACGTAACTGATGTTGCCGGCGGTGCTAGGAGCTGGGGTAAGCCCAAAGCTGATGTTGATGAATCATGGAACAAAGGAGCAAGCGGAGGATCCTCTTGGGACAAAACGTATCAGGACAAATCTCTTAGTGAGAGTAAAATGAAAAGCGACATGGATGCACCTGGTGGGAGCAACAATTGGAACAAACCAGGTGGAGAATCATCATGGAATAATGAGACAGAGCAGCAAGATTCAACAAATGTTTGGGGAAAAAGGAAAGATGTCATTCAAAATCCATCAACGGGTTGGGGTACCAAGAAAAGCACCGGCGAGGATGTCCCGAACTGGGGTGGTGGGAGTTCAAAGACTGAGGTTGTCGATCAAGGTGGCAGGGGTCAAAACACTTCTGCGGGAGGTCAAGGTGGCTGGAATAAAAAGACAACTGATGGGGATCAAGGTAGCTGGGGTGGTGGGAGTTCAAATACTGAGGTTGCCGATCAAGGTGGCTGGGGTCAAAACACTTCTGCGGGGGGTCAAGGTGGCTGGAATAAAAAGACCACTGATGGGGATCAAGGTAGCTGGGGCGGTGGGAGTTCAAATACTGAGGCTGTCGTTCAAGGTGGTTGGAGTCAAAATACTTCTGCGGGGGGTCAAGGTGGCTGGAATAAAAAGACCACTGATGGGGATCAAAGTAGCTGGGGTGGGCAAGTATCGCGCGACTGCCCTCCTGGAGGAGGTGGCGGCGGTGGTAGAGGTGGTGGTGGGTGTTACTCGTGTGGTGAGAGTGGTCACATGTCGCGTGACTGCCCTACTAGAGGAGGTGGTGGCGGTAGAGGTGGCGGTGGCGGTGGTGGGTGTTACTCTTGCGGTGAGAGTGGTCACATGTCGCGTGACTGTCCTACTAAAGGAGCTGGAGGCGGCGGTAGAGGTGGTGGTGGGTGTTACTCATGCGGTGAGAGTGGTCATATGTCGCGGGACTGTCCTACTAAAGGAGCTGGCGGCGGCGGCGGCAGAGGTGGTGGTGGGTGTTACTCATGTGGTGAGAGTGGTCATATGTCGCGGGACTGTCCTACTAAAGGAGGAGGCGGCGGCGGCGGCAGAGGTGGTGGTGGTGGTGGGTGTTACTCATGTGGTGAGAGTGGTCACATGTCGCGTGACTGTCCTACAAAAGGAGGTAGTGGCGGTGGAGGAAGAGGTAGAGGTGGGTGTTACTCCTGCGGTGAGAGTGGGCATATGTCACGTGACTGTCCTTCGGGAGGTGGAGGTGGTGGCCGTGGAGGCCGTGGGGGTGGAAGCTGCTTCAAGTGTGGTGAAACTGGTCATTTCTCCCGTGAATGTACTGGTGGTGGCAGCGGTTGAAGCTGTGATTCCTTGGGTCAGTCTGATTAAAGTTGATCTTTTGTTATGCAAGTTGTTTCAATTCTATTGGGCTGTGGACCGTGATTTAGGTTTCACTTGGAACTTTCCATATTTGCGATGAACTTTTGGCTATTACCAGCTATCATGTTAGAACACTATGAACCACAGCCCAATCAATTTAAAGCTTAAGTTTCTTTTTTGTTAGTGATGCATGTGCTGACTGCTGTTAACATGTTGGTTTCAGGTGGTCTAGGTCGTTCCTAAGTGAAATGATGATGCTTTCATGCAATATTTTACAGTAGTTTCTTAGAGTGTTTCTGGTACATTATGAATTTTTAAAGTTTCTGCTTCAGGGGTTTTGTCCGACGATCCTTCTAAACTGGTGAAATGAAACTACAATTATTATACGAATTGAAAACAGTGGGGGGCGGCGGGACTTGAAGAAAATTCATATGATGTCTATAATGATAACGTTAAGAAGGGAGGTATTATTAATAAAACAATAGAGGAGGAGACAAGTGACAAAATTAAAGTAGCTGTTGTTGTTGAAGCAGCTCCGAATATCATCCCATAGTAGCCGTCGTAACCACCGCTGCCACTAGTTCCTCCCCCGGCCCCACTACTCCCTGTCACTTGTCCCGCATTGGTCCCACCCGGATAAGATATTTCTGGGCTGCTGTCCCTGTTTCACAATAATAGTACGTAATACTCAGCTCATGATAACTAAACATAAAACATGGCTTGTATATTTAATATTATATTATATTAGCAGATGATTGAGTATTCAAATTCGGTGCTGACTCCCAAGTCAAATTGATGGCTCATGCACATTGAGAGCCAATAAAAGAAGCAGATGCATGAAATGTTTTCACATAAAGCGGCTGGACCGACCCCACTAATTTGATTATTGTACACATAATAATCCCCCAATCTATTCTCTACCTAAAGAAAATGGCCAAATTCAAAGGGCTCCTCCAGTCCTCCTCTCCCTTTTCAGAAAGTATCATTATCTTATTGGATGATGCAACTAGTTTTAATGATGCAACTAGTTGTTTTCTGTGCAACCACAAGAAGCCGCAATAGTTTAAGTTCATGCACTAAGCACAACTAAAAATTTAAAATAATAAACTAAAAGATTTAGATATTTCTATGCATATTATTTAGTTAGAATAAATAAATTACGTACTTTTGGTCGCCAAAGACACCAGCGTTCATGGTCAGCTGGTCGATGAGAGCTGCAGTTTTTGGCTCGATGCTCGACGCCTTGGCGTACATCCCGCCAGCCCCTGCGCCCGATGGCACGAAGAATGCTCCGTTCACCATAACGTCTCCTTCCGTCCTCCAATTCCATCCCGCCCATTCCCTCTCATCCGTCTCCACTCTTTTCGTCACCTATTTAATCAAAAAAGAGTAAATATCATGTGCAAACTATATTTTTGGTTTAAACGTGACCAAATCAAATATTGTCATTAGTTTTTATTTTTTAGAAAAATATGCTGTTTGCACAGAATATTTTTTCTATTAAAAAAATGTCAATTAATGTAATTTAGCTCATTTTATTAAGTATTAAGAAAATGAAAAGAAGTCATTAATTAAATATGAAATACCTCTTTGGCGTCTGAATCGAACGGCGCCGTATAGCGGTTGGCCTGGCTGTTGATGGTAGGGTTAGCGCTTCCGCCAATGGCGTACATCTTCCACTGCGTGAAGTCGTTGTTGACCACGTGGATGTAACCATGGCGGCACCGCGGCATCCTCTGCACCAGCCCCTCCCCGAAGTGGTTAAACGCGATCGTCACCTGCATCCCCACGTCAAGCAAGTAGTTGTCATTATGCCCTAAAAGCATCACTTCGTTGTGATGCGTGAAGTAGCTGTTCGAGATCGTGATCCCAGTCGATCCCAGAATCGCGTCTATAAGCCCGTCCGTGCAGTACGACATCGAGCAGTGATCGATCCAGATGTTGCGCGAACCGGAGATCGAGATTCCATCGCCGTCGGACCGGCCTCTGAAGCCGGCGTGAGTTGGAGTTGATCGGATGATGGTGTTGCCGGATGGACTGCAGTGGTGGATGTGGATATTGTGGATGATTACGTTCGAAATGTATTGAAGCGTCAGGCATCCGTTGCCGGTGATGTGGATGTTGTAGCCGCGTCCGTCGATTGTTTTGTGGCTGTTGATGATCAGCTCGTGATGGAGTTTGATTATCATGTTGTCGGAGAAGATTATCCAGAGAGGCTCTTCTTGGATGACTGCGTAACGGAGGGTTCCTGGGACTGGATTCGCCACGTCGCGGTCCGAGCTGTCGGTCACTACGTAGATTTGACCTCCCTTCCCGCCTAATGCTCCGGCGCCGAAGCCGATGCCGCAGTCGGCGAGACGCTGCCTGTTGTCGGCCCAGTTAGGGTCGCAGCGCCAGCAGTCGTCTATTGGATTTCCGGTGAGGCAGGTGAGTCCTCCTCCGTCCAGCATTTGCCTTCTGTATGTCGACGCATTGTTGACTCTCCTTCCAACTTCTTGGACTACAGCTTCAGGATTGGGATGCTGGTGAGGGAGTGTCTGGTTCACAAATTGAGCTCTGAGTTGAACCAGACAAACGCTTAAAAAGATGAGGTAGCATATAATGCAGATGTTTACCAGGAGCACCATTAAGGCACACTAGGTGTTTGTTTCAACCTCTTTCCTCCCTTTAGCCTTGTTGGCTGCTGGAAAAAATTCTGTCAATTGGGGTCGGACAAAATTGAATATGAATGTTCCAATGGAAGTACTTATAATAAACAGGTTAGCAAGAGGATTGATTGAACAGTGTTTGCTGGTTGGTGTTTTGGATTTTTGAGAGCTGATAAGATTACTATATGCGGCTGTAATTAGGGTTTTGGGGAAGAGGGGTTTTTGTATTTTTGCTGGAGCCAGTGGTGAAGGATGGATCCATTCCACATCTCAGAGGAGAAGGAATAAATTGCTGACTCAGTTTTCTTTCGCTTTTAAGATCAAATTGTTGCGGAAGCCCACAAAGAAACTACAAATTCTTATCTTGCTCTGCTGATTATGCTGATTGCAACAGGATTGAAAATGATTAAGATTCCGTTCCGATCCGATCCGCAAAGGTGATCAGAAAAGGCTTTGGAAAAACATTATCCTGTTGAAGGCTTAAGGCGCTACAACTTGTTTTTTAGGTGTGTGAAAATGGTTTCTTGATTTTCTTTTCTTTTTTGTCAGTTAGGCTTGGGAGCGGCGCGGGTTTGTCTCAAAATGAAATGGAAGAATGATTCTTTGTTGATGGTGAGAATTTGTTTCAGGATCTAATGGCTTTCTTAATGTCTTTTCCTTTTAATATGGGTTTCTTTTGTGGGTAATGTAACTTGAGTTTTCGGTGGGAAGATACTTTTGCAACTAAAATCCTTTTAGCTATTACTACTTGTTGGATTTGTGTAAAAGATGACTTCCGAGTTGGAATCACTGTGCAAAGGTTCGTGTATGCAGTCTTTTTATCAAGGGTAAATTACAAAAACATTCCCTGGACTACCACCTGATTTCAAATTAGGTACCGGACATTAACACAAATGTTTATCAACCATAAACATTAACACCTCTTTTGAGTCCTGGGGTTTTCTCACTGTACAAACTGCCCTGGAAGGCTGGAACTTTGAATCAGTATATGAGATTTATAGCTTGTGTGTCCGATTTTGAGATGCTTGAAGTTAACATCGATGTTTTCTCGCAGAGAAACAAGACATGATGTATAAAGAAGCTAAAGAAAAGGCCAAGAGCCACACAAGGACAAAGCCAATCAAGGCACACCATCAACCAAATTAAACTCTCCAACCGGCAAAACAGGAACAAATTTCAACTTAATAATCAACTTTGGCCGTCCACTTGGTCATTTGTGTACCTCCCATAGAAAAGCATGATCATTTAGACCAACTAGAACGGTGTATCTGCCATATGCTCACTGACTTCATCTTCACTCCATATTTCAACAAATGTGCAGGTGACCAATACTGGCTCCAGATGGTAATTTCAGTCCACTCCAACTGTCCTCAGAAGGCTTCTGATTCTACATGTGATTTATGTTAAACATCATCAAGCTCGTAAATCATATATTTAGATGATATTGATTCATGATATGGTTCTGAGAGGTCCATAATGGGATTTCAGTGTCAGATCAAGCAATTCTTGGACAGTTAGAAAAATCATGATGCTCTAATTTCTGGCATTCAATGTCACTTTTGAAGGAAAAATTGGATTGTACCAAGTACTCCTATCTCTCTGCTCAATTATTTTGCAGATTGCTAATTTAAACCAATGTGTGTCCTTTATGATGCCAAAACCTGTGTTAATTTTAATTGTTATGTATCTAGGACAAGTCTCTGTCAGAATCAAATTATTTGAACTTGAACCAAATATTGTCAAATGCTAGATGTCTTTTTTGCAGATAGAAGATATAAGCTAGTTGCTGTTCAGTCAAGAAGCTTAAAAAGTTATGGTATTAATCCAGGTTTGCAGATGTATTTTTGTTTTTCATTTCAGAGTGCTGATTGACTTGCTGCTCAAATTAGGATTCCTAAAGTTGGTTCAATACACTTTGCTTTCATTTGTTATGTTTTGAATTAGGAGGGGGAAATTACTTGCTTATTTCCAAACACAAATTTCTTAGTTGATAATATTGTCTCCCAAGCTATTGGAGCTGGTATCAAAAGGATTAGAAATTATTCCTAGACAGGAAGATGGTGTCTCTGAATAACTTTTTAAATTTTTTTTTTTTTTTTTTGAAAATGAGGAATATGGTGGGATTTCAAATTGATGGGAAGAATAGCTCAAACAACCAAGCTTTGTTTGCTACTTAACAACTCTGCTATTCTTCAGGGCGTGATCGGTCCGGTGATAGAGAAATGACTGATCCAGGTTTGAAATTCATGACTCCTTTCTTCCATTCTCAATCTTCAGCATCTCCTATTTGAACTTCATCATTCATTTAATCTATCCAGACTCCAGATGTTGAACCATGGAAAATCGGTAAATCTCAATCATGAACCTAGTCCCTTCACTCGAGGAAAATCAGCATGTTCATCCAAAATAAGTTTTGAGAACTACACTAGAACAACTTCCCTTCTAGAAACCTTTGGTTATTTTATTTCAATGCGGTCTTGCTGAAACTCTGGTCCATTCATTTAGTTTATGGCAGTCATGGAGGATCACCTGGGTAGTGCATAAGTCATTAATCTTGAAAAGTATATATCTCAATGATTTTATTCGAATTTTAATTAAACTATTCTAACCTAACCATGTCTACTTTTACTAACCACCGACCTTTTAAATGAGTGAAATAAGTATTATTTTTCGGGGGCATTTTGGTTTTCCCACATATTAAACTATTAACTATATCACACACACAAAAAACTATATCAACCTCCAAGTCTCAAGAGATGCTTTGATTCTTTTTCCAAGTATCTATTCTTATACACGTAAGCAGTTGTTATTAGTTCCATTTCAACATGAATTATTTTTCTTGTGGTTTTACTTCTATCTGGACAAACAAAATACTTCTTTTCGGTTTCCCATTTTTTTAGTGGCTTTTATTTTTCTTTGCTGGTGAGAATATCTTTGTAACATGAGGAAAGTCAGTACTAATGGAAGGTATATGAAAAAAAATTGCGCAGACTATGAAGACTGCCCGCTCCATCATGACATCTAAAATGACTTTGTTCACACACCCTTATAAATGGCACCACCAATGTCATAATAGTTTGAAATATTTAATATTTTTGTTCACATTTGATGTCATCATATATTTAAAAGTAGACGGGTAATGATTCTTGATAGAGGTCGACCATTCAAATTCTTTTTGGATACATTTTACGACATGGGTTTGTGGTTGCTTATTACATCTCTATCATAATCGAATTTGTTTTTGTTTGTGTTTTTTTTAAGGAAATGAACGAACAACATTGTACTATTATACATATTTTATAGGGAGCACTCGGTTAAGAGCCCTCAAAAATTCGAGAACTTGAGACTCTAAATTTCACAATTAGATCATAATGCATCTTTAAATCTACATGTGATACATGTACAAAAAAGTAATGTCAATGTTGATGGTTTTAACTTTGCATTAAATGCAACTTTGAATATGCAAATGAGACACTATCACCACCACAATCACTTGATGATGCATTTTCAAATTTGAGATTTAAATTCTCACGTTGTCGAAAAAAAAAGAAATTTTCATTTGAGCGCTCTTCCATATTTTATCCTTCTAAACGTACCCACCACAAAAAAAACCTATTCTATTTTCATCGGTACTCGAACATGTGCCTTGAACAGTGATCGCACTACCCCAATGAGTCACGTCCCAATGAACCACCAACGTTGAAGTTTGCTTTAAAGTTAGACACCGGTGATTGAACTCTTCCTATAGTCTTCCTATTTTGATTATGATTCTTTACGCTGATTATAAAATAAAAAAGGGGTGTTTCTCCTCTCTCAATTGCTACATGTTGTATTTTTATTTTTATTTTTTACTATTAATTATTATAGAATATTTTCTGATTAATAATAATAAATAAATATGGTACAATTAATTTATAATATTAATTATCATTTAATTGAATTTTAATTATCATTTAATTGAATTTTAAAGAATATATAATACTTAAATTGACATATGAGTGTAATTAATCATTAATAAGAGGGCATATGAGTAAATGTACATGACATTTTTTTTGTCTTGAGGGGGTGTGATGAGCAACTCCCATGAAAAAGTAGACTTAAAAACAAATATGATGACTCCGATACCAAATAATCTAAGGTCTTTAAAATAAAACATTACATCCAAATTGAAGAACTTTAATGCAGAGGTATTCGTTTGTTATAGAAAAAGTACAGGGATAATTATAAAAAGGGTATTTGAATTATCACCTTTTTGTTTTAATACTTGTCGGTGTAGTTTTATTTTATAGCGTGTAACAGCGAAATTATTTAATATGAAGTAGACCAGAAACAGAATCAAATAAATTCACTCTCTAATGGACTGCTATTTAATATATTTATTTGCCGCTTAAAATTCATTACATACCATATCATACACCCGAATTGAGATCATATGAGAAGTGATCGAATTCATGAGAAAAGAGAGTTAATTAGGGTCATTGGATCCAAGATCTACAGTTCTTAATTAACAACATATTTATCATATAATTAAGTTTCAATTAGGGTTTAAAGGATATAATGGGAATAGAAAATATGCAGATGACAAGCGTATTTTTAATCCTTTATAGTCGTCAAATTATAAGTTTTAGGGGTCGAATTGCAGTCAAACAAAATTTATAAACCTTGGTAAGCCAAGGGTCGATCCAAGGAACAACGTGTGTGAATACTAGCTAACAAGTGACCTATTCAGCTATTCCGATGAACAGTGAAAGGTTTTGGTGTGATGAAAATAACAGAAATTAAATGCAGAAAAATAAAGGTTTGAACTTGATCAGAGAAAGAATTCCAGAATCGTACTTCACCCGTGCTAACCTCATTAATCATGCAATCATGTCACGTAAATTATTCATGCTATCGAATATGGAAATAAACCGAAATAACACTGGACAAGCCGCCCATCCACGGATCATTGTCTAGATTAATCTCAATCGTTGAACGCCGCCCATCCACGGATTATCAACGATCTCGATTATTAAACTTAGAGTTTTTCAGACGAAAGTCAACTTTCCTATTAATTCATGTACTACCATTGTAGCTACCATGACCTAACATCAATTTCATGCAATCCGATTAATACACAGGACCCATCCATCTTTCGGTAAATAACCTAAATACGTTCTAGCATGCAAACATCTCATTCAATGTAAAACTTGCAAGAACGATAAAGCTTAAGCACAATGAAATTGAATATTCGAATCGCATAAATAAAAACGTTTAATTGATCACAGAAGAGTAGAGTACATAGCACGGGATCCGTAGGATCCCAGAATAGGAAGACTACTCACTACTCATGGTAAGTTAACCAAAAGCAGTGTATATGAAGAAATTAAGGACGAGGAAACCGTGTAGACGATGTAGCTCGTTGAATCCTCAATCTCGCGATGATCTCTGTCTTCTCCCAAGTTAGGGTTCTTAAGTCTCTTATTAAAACACCAAACTCTCGTATCATCCACGAGATTTAAGTCAGCCAATCCTCTATATATAGCTTTTCAAAAGACTAAAAAGCCTAAAAACGAAATTAGGAAACAAGTCCAAAAATCTGTCCCTAAAAGCCCAAAAATCGTTTTTAGAAATTGTCTTCGACGGGGCCGTGACACTCAAGTGTGTCACGGCTGTCACGGACACCCCAAAAGTGCACTGGGAGATAAGGGGACCTTGACACCCGTGACGTTGTGTTTTGTCACGGCCATGAAAAATGGCAGAGACTTCAGGTAGATTTTTCATGGTCTTAACCTCCTAATTTGATCTTTGCGTAAACTAAAAAGTTGTAGACTTTTGAATTAGATTTCCAACAAGCTTTGAATCAACCAATTTGGACACCATATGCGATATGTGCGTGCAAAATAAGTCGGAAAGGTCAATCTGCCCTGTTTTGTCCTGTTTTTGCCCAAATCTTCACCAATTGCTTTGCTTTTCTTCGGATCAATCCAAAAGTATTAGATATGTGATATATGACGTGAAACACTAGAAAAAAAGGTTAAATGATAACTAAATGTCCGTAAAACAAACCTAATCCATCATCGAATGAAGTGAATAATAGGTCAAGAATTCGACCGATCAGCTGACTCCTCGCCTGAACATCTTCCGTCATCAATCAGCTCTGACGTAGACGACCTCCTCACCGTAGAAAGCCGCTTGCGAAGATGTAGATTCATTGTGGTTATCGGAGCTTCGACAATCCCGTTCGATTCATAGTCGCATGTTCTCTCATCGTCGCAATCGTCGTCGATGACCAATCCGAAATCATCTTCGGATTTCAAAATTACCTCCACATCAACACGGCACATCTGAATCCTAATTACCACGCAGCAGCCGAATTCATCAACGTGCAGGCCAAATCATAGAATAAGGGTTTTGATGCTCTCCGACTAAAATGCATAGCAAATACATACAAAATTCGTAGCTGTCATATTTTGGTGCTTAACGTTAAAATGTGTAGCAATTACAAACAAAATTCGTAGCGATCATGTTTAGGTGCTTAACGATTAAAATGCGTAGCAATTACACAAAATTCGTAGCAGTCATTTTTTGGTGCTTTACGACTAAAATGCGTAGCAATTATACAAAATTCGTAGCAGTCATATTTAAGTGCTTTACTACTAAAATGCGTAGCAATTACATTTAAAATTAGTAGCAATCATGTTCTGGTGCTTTGCGACTAAAATGCGTAGCAATCATGTTTTAACGCTTTGAGACTAAAATGCGTAGCAATCATGTTAAGGTGCCGCACTAGACATCGAGCTATTAAACCCAATCCAATCTTCTGTCTAGCTATTCTAATCCTCTGACACTCAATTTGGGTGATTTTGGCGTAGTCAGATGATTTTGGATCCATCGGCTAAAACCCTAGCTACGGAATCTAGTTCGAAATTGAGATGTCAAGTTGTTGGTCTGGATCTAGAAGAAACTACTGAAGCTTGCGGCGGCCCCACTGAGATCTCTGATCGGAGATTGATCTACGTGTTTATTTGGTAATTTGATCGGAGATGTCGAGATTCGGGGTTTAGATTGATATTTCTTTTCCCTAACTTGCCTTTTAAGTCTAATTAATCATTAAATAACTACTAATTTTAATGCAAATCACGTTTAATATCAACTTTAGATCTAATTAAATATAAAGTTCAGATCTTTTCTCATTTCGCATGATATTGGCACTTCTCATGGGAATCGAACCTCATACCATGTTCCAATGTAAAGGCTTTGACTTTATTTATTTTGAAACTAATTTGGCAACATGTCCCAAGTCCATAAAAAATATTGAATATATAAATACGCAACGCGGAATGAAATAAAATAATGCCAGCTGTCAGAATCCGCGTATATAAAATGCAACACAACAAACCCTATTTCTTACATCATCTCTTTTCCGCATAAATCTCTCGGAGAGAAAGATTAGGGAACAAATTCCCAAACCCTAATCTTCTCCGACATCGCATGGGATCTTCGATCTGGGAAGTTTTCTAGCCAAATCTACCCGCTTTGATCAATTGAGCGTTCGGATTTTGTCAGCAACCGAGCCAGACGCAGCAGCGGTCCAGATCTGGATTGTTTGTGAAGAAAATCAAGGCAAGGATGGGGAAATACGTAGAGATGTTGGACATGGGGGTGAGAATCGCTGCCCGTTTCCATTCCCATTGCCCCCATACTGCCCGGATGTATTACCACCCACCGCCGGCCAAGCACGACGATGGCGGTTCAGCAGTTATGGCGAAGGGTGTCAAGAATGTCAACGACGTCGTTCTTGCTGATTTCGTTCTTTATTCCCTTGTTTGATTTTTACGCAAACATTTTATGCTACTTTATTATATGATATGATATGAATTTTCAATTTTGATTTTTTTATAGCTTTATTCCCTTTGTCTTTTGACCATTCATGAAATATTTATGTTTCTTTTTTTTTTATCTGAATCAGGAATGATAAAATAAAATTGAAAATTGATGGAAAAGTAAACAAATTTGTACTGCAAGGCTTAGTTTTCTTGCATTTTCATGACAATCAAATACAAAACTTTTTTCTTACCGGTATTTATTTTTATTGTTGATATATATCTATATAGAGGAGCATTCAAATGAGGCACGTGAGACACGATCTCAACCACACATCTAACCCCCGTGCATTTGTGGCGCGTCACGTGTCTAAATAGTAAAAGCAGTGTGAACACAAAAATTACTATTCTGGCGGCTGTGACGGATCAACTCCATCAACGACTCGGATCGTGCCTCACTGCCTCATTCTACTAACCCTGCCTCAACCGAGTATTCCCATATATATATATATATATATATATATATAGAGGAGCGTTCAAATGAGGACACCCAAATTTGGTAAGGACGTAGGGACAAATCTCATCCATTAGATCATCATCCATCTAACCCCCCGTGCTTTGTGGGCGCGCCACGTGTCCAAGTACCCAAAATCCAATAAAGCAAATAGTAAAATCCCACTACCAAAAAGCAAATAGTAAAACCCACTACCACATGTGACACGTGGCAGCTTGTGGATCATTGGATGAACCTCATCCAATGGCCAAGATTAGTCCCTACACCCTCACCATAAGACATGTCCTCAATTGAACGCCCCCCTATATATATATATATATATATATATATATATATATATATATATATAGGGGCGCGCTCAAATGTTATGGGTTGTTAAAGTGTTATGTGTTACTTTATTGTGCACCTTTAGATCTTTTGATCTAAAGGTCCAGATTACATCTTGCACTTTCGTCTTTTAGGTAAAAGACAAAAGTGCAAAATGACAAACAACTTGGTCACTTTTTGACTTTTATTTTGCACTTTGACTTTATTTTGCACCTTTAGATGTAACACATAACACATTAAGAAGGGTATAACATTTGAGCGCTCCTCTATATATATATATAGAGCACTCGGTTGAGGCATGGTTGGTAGAATGAAACTGTGAGGCACGATCTCGGCCGTCTGTGGGAGTTGATCCGAGGCACGTGGCGAAGCCACGTGGCAAGCCGCAATTGTTGACTTTTCAAAAGTTAGTGGGTTTACTATTTGGACACGTGGCGCGCCCACAATGCACGGGGGGGTTTGATGTGTGGATGAGATCGTGCCTCATAGTCTCATTCTAATTTTGGTGCCTCATTTGAACGCTCCTCTATATATATATATATATATATATATATAGGGGGGCGTTCAATTGAGGACATGTCTTATGGTGAGGGTGTAGGGACTAATCTTGGCCATTGGATGAGTATATATATATATATAGAGGAGTGTTCAAATGAGGACACCCAAATTTGGTAAGGACGTAGGGACAAATCTCATCCATTAGATCATCATCCATCTAACCCCCCGTGCTTTGTGGGTGCGCCACGTGTCCAAGTACCCAAAATCCAATAAAGCAAATAGTAAAATCCCACTACCAAAAAGCAAATAGTAAAACCCACTACCACATGTGACACGTGGCAGCTTGTGGATCATTGGATGAACCTCATCCAATGGCCAAGATTAGTCCCTACACCCTCACCATAAGACATGTCCTCAATTGAACGCCCCTATATATATATATATATATATATATATATATATATATAGGGGAGCACTCGGTTGAGGCATGGTTGGTAGAATGAAACTGTGAGGCACGATCTCGGCCGTCTGTGGGAGTTGATCCGAGGCACGTGGCGAAGCCACGTGGCAAGCCGCAATTGTTGACTTTTCAAAAGTTAGTGGGTTTACTATTTGGACACGTGGCGCGCCCACAATGCACGGGGGGGTTTGATGTGTGGATGAGATCGTGCCTCACAGTTTCATTCTAATTTTGGTGCCTCATTTGAACGCTCCTCTATATATATATATATATATATATATAGAGGAGTGTTCAAATGAGGACACCCAAAATTGGTAAGGACGTAGGGACAAATCTCATCCATTAGATCATCATCCATCTAACCCCCCGTGCTTTGTGGGTGCGCCACGTGTCCAAGTACCCAAAATCCAATAAAGCAAATAGTAAAATCCCACTACCAAAAAGTAAATAGTAAAACCCACTACCACATGTGACACGTGGCAGCTTGTGGATCATTGGATGAACCTCATCCAATGGCCAAGATTAGTCCCTACACCCTCACCATAAGACATGTCCTCAATTGAACGCCCCCTATATATATATATATATATATATATATGGGGCGTTCAAATATTATAGGTGTTAGAGTGTTATGTGTTATAAGTGTTTTGATTGGTTGATAGTGGCAGGAATAGTGCCGGAATAGTGGATTTTTGGGTAGTGGGTTTTACTGTTTACTTTTTGCTTTATTGAATTTTGGGTACTTGGACACGTGGCGCACCCACAAAGCACGGGGGTTGGGATGTGTGGCTGAGATTGATGTAACACATAACACTCTAAAAGTGTTATAACATTTGAACACTCCTCTATATATTAACACTATAAGAAGCTTGTAACATTTGTATATATATATATATGTTGATAAACTGCAAATTGCAGATGCACCGGCGAAACAGAGGACTTAAAACTGGAAAAACTCCAATTGGGAATAGGTTCCGATAATATAAACCTCACGTAGACATCTGCTCCATTTCGCATCACGCCTCACTACGTGGACTCTCCACCTTTACTTACAACATAAGAAACAAAACACAAAGCACGTCACCGTGAACTCTCCACCTTGACTTACAACAACATAAACGAAACATAAAGTATAACAACCGGTCTACACGATTCCGACTGAGAAAGTAAGTGGTCAGAGACACACTCAGAGAGAAAAAGAAAAGCCACCAAAGTTGATTACTTGAATTCTTTATAGAAGCATTTGATAACTTTTTGATGCATTGTTTGATATTGAATTGACAAAGATGAGCCTTCTTTTCTCCTCTGCTCATTGTGATACCATATCGATATCTTTGACATTCAACCTCACTCTTCTCCTATGCAACTTTAAGAGACTCTTTGTCTATAGCAATCAGATCAACGTGTTCTTTGTGTAGCATGCGCTTGATTATTTGCCTGATTTGGTTGTCTTTTTGTGCTCACAGTTGTATCCAGCCAACGGGTTGAGTTCGACAGATCAAGGCTCGTGGATAAAGTCCTTTATCTGGATGAAAAATGTGTATGCATTTGTTTGATCTCTCACCTGTTTGTGTTTTTTTTTTCTTGACATCGTATTGAAATTATCAAATCTGCCCTCAGTTTTCTAGCTTGGATGATCTCATGTTAGCTTTTGGGCTTATAGCAAACATTGTACGTATGTTACTTAAAGATTTTCTTCATTGTGCAGGTTCCTTCACAATGTACTATTTTAATCTGATACTCTTTAAAATTTCAAGACCATTTTAACTGTGAGCCTCAAATACCCGTAAAATGCTTCGCTTCAGATTTTCTTCATTGTGCAGGTTCGTCAGCGCTCTCGTTTGGTTGACATTGAGTATAGCTTTATAGAGGAGCGCTCAAATGAGAATTCCTTATTCTTTCGAGAACTTGAGATCTCAATCTTCACCGTTCAAAATATAAGATGCATTTTCCAATATGTATTTTGGGGGTGACACTGACACATATCCCATGTGCATTTTTCAATATGCATTCAATGCAAAGTCAAAGCCACCATTTTTGACTTTGTTTTTTGCACATGTGACACATGCAGATTCAAAGATGCATCATAATCCGATAGTGAGATTTGTAGTCCCAGATTCTCAAATTTTTAAGAATTCTCAAATCGAGCGCTCCCCTAACTTTATAATTAACAACTACGTATTTCCCTTGGTTCTGAGACATTGAAAGATTGTTGCTTCTTATGCAACAAAAAGTTTCCTTCAAATGTTTTTTCTTTTCCTTTCTATTCACGCGATAACAGCAGGCGCTCGCCTTTGCCTTGTTTTTTTTTTTTTAGTTTTGCCCAAAGATTGCTTATTTGACTAAGCTTACCCGATTGTGAAACAGATTGGTAAATTCTGAATAAACAAATTTTTATTTATTTTAGACGAGTTGACGATAAAACCCACGTTTAATCATGTCAGGCTCATACCAACAACAACAATATTACTAATAAAAATTAATATTATTAATTTATTTCTACTGATGGGGGCGGGACGGGACCCCTCACCCTTAGATTTTTTTCTTCAAATTATTAAGTAATTTATTTCTACTTGTAAGCAATACATTCACCAGTTAAAAAAGTTAATCTAATCGAGTTCATTTTAAGAATACAATGTACTTTTTGAACCAGTTAAACTAAGAGACAAAACAGAAAACAAAATTACGCATCATCAAAAACAATTATATTTTGGAAAATTTCTCAATTTGTTCAAAATTGAAATTTGAGTTCCTTTTGTATTCAATTTATAAATTTCATTACTAATTTACTCACATTTTCAAAGGGTCTTAGAGTTAATCCGCTCTTGGATATAACGGTTTAAATTTTATGGCATATTTATGCCAAAAAATGAACTGACCGCACAAATTGCCAACACAGCTTAAAACGTCCAAATGTTGTTTGCTGGTGTATTTTCCTGTTAAGGGTGTTGTGCATAAGACTAGAAAGACTTAAACCACACTAGAAAGACTCGCAACTACCAACTGATTTTGCTGCTCGAAAATTGCCAACTACCAAGCATGTTGCTGCTCTGAGAGTCGATCCCTAGGTCCTTTAACCTCTACAAGCTTGGCTTCACCGGTGTAGTCCCCCGCCAAAGGAGTAAGTCTGGCATGCCGCTAGACCAGCTACGATAATCTTGAGCCAGATGGCGACAAAGAGAAGCTAAACAAGACCCTCTTATGATGTGACGACTGCACGGAGATCAGAAAGGGAGTGACGATCCCATTATTTGACGCCTTTACATGATGTTCCCTCATTGCACTGCCATGAGGATATGATAATTTCCTCAGCCATATCAGGTTGGATCTTTTGCAAATGAGATTCGATGTTGTCTTTTCTTGATAAATAAAAGCTATCTGCATCAAGATCTAATGGAGCAGCCTGCAAAAAAGAAGACACAAATGAAAATGCCATCAAATACTTGAGGCGACTAAAAATATATTGACATGAAAGGAGTGAAATAGACAGCAGCACAAAAGTGATCCATACCAACATTTGGACGCCGTAAGTAACATCGTTTTAAGCTGTGTTGTCAATTTGTGCCTAGTCAGTTTCAATTTTGGGCGTAAATATGCTACAAGGCTTAACCGTCGTATCTAAGAGCGGCATAATTCTAAGATGCCGTTGACAATGACGCTTTAGAAAACGTGAGTAAATTGAGAATGAAATTTGAAGAATTAGTACCAAAGGACTCACATTTCAATTTTGAACAAATTGATAAATTTTCGTTATATTTACCGCTTGGATTAAATTATTACGTACTACTGTGGTAGTAAACTCTTTTCTTAATAAAAAAAAAGAAATGAATTAAAAATGTGTTTCAATCAATGACCACTCCCACCCAATCACTCCACATTTCCATTAACCTTCCGTTACGATTTCGCTCTCTTCTTTCTTCTTCTGCGTTGTTGCTCGACTACCAGATTGTGATGATGGACAGAGTCCGCGCCGATTCTGAGACAGCTGACGTCACTAGCGGCAGTCACAGTACTGGTGTTCCGCCGCCCGATGACTTTCAGGCCAATATGATGCACAGGTTGAACCCTTCCAATCCTCTGAGACTCGTCATCAATGGCGGCTCTAGAGTCGTTACACCCGCGCCTTTTCAATCAACGCCGCCGTCATCATCCACGCCACCACAGCCGCCGCTAGTAAGTTCAACTTGAAACGTTCCTCCTCCTCATCTTCTTCTTCTTCATTTTTTCGATCAATTATTGTTATTACTTAATGAAGTTTTTCAATTTGGTGAGCGATTAGCAGCAGCAGCGTCAATCTGTAGCGACACTGAACTCCAGAGGATATACGAACAAGATCTCTCTAGCTATCTTCTCCATCCACATGATTGCTGCTGTTGGACTTGTTTCTTTCCTTGTGTACAAAGCAGTGGATGGACTCATTAACGGAGGAGGCAGGAGTTGGAGAAGAGAGGAGAGGGTTTTGAGACACTTCCTGCCACAAGTCGAGGCTGCCTCTCTCTTGAGCATAACGCTCGCATTCATATGGCAGAAGGCTTTTAGGACCTGGCCTATGTTTATGATTCATCTAATATTATGGGCTAGTTTCACTATGTCTTTGTCAGCTGGTGTTCTATTGCTTTGCTTCCAAACACCTTCCACCGATGCCGTCGGGGTCTGCCTCATTGCATTTGCTATTGGAAATGGATTGTATGCTTGTTGGGTTACTCGCAGAATCGGGTTTAGTACTAAGGTCTTGATTAAGTCCCTTGAGCCTCTGGCCAAGTTCCCTGATTTGAATCATCCGACTTACTGGTTGCTTGTAGCTGGATTCCTCTGGATGTCCCTTTGGATTATGGCTGTTATTGGGGCGCTGAATTTTTATTTTCCGCCTCTGGTCATAATTGGATTGGTTCTGAGCTTGATGTGGACTGCGGAAGTGATGAGGAATGTGGCTAATTTGACAGTGAGTAGAGTGATAGCTCTCTATTATCTTAGGGGGATGCAGTCAAGTACTAATTTCTGTTTTCAGAGAGCTTTGACTCGCAACTTGGGCAGTGCTTGCCTTGGGTCATTATTTGTACCTGCTATTGAAGCTCTTAGAATCCTCGCGAGGGGCTTAAATTTGCTGGAGGGAGAAGATGAGTTTATGTTTTCTTGTGCGCATTGCTGTCTCAATGTCATGAACTCTATATTCTCCTATGGTAATAGTTGGGCATTTGTACAGGTAACATTCTCAAAATTTGGATGATTGTGTACTGAGTTAAAGTCTCTCTTTTGTATCATTTTTACTTCTTTTTGCGATGGTTTCAGCTGATTACGTAATTATAAATTGTTTTGTAGATAGCTTCTTATGGGAAAGGCTTTGTTAAGGCATCACAAGATACATGGGAGCTTTTCAGAATCCGGAAAATGGAAACCATAGTTGACACAGACATTACCAGCTCCATTTGCTTTCTGACAGGCGTCTGCAGCGGTTCGATTTGTTTAATAGCCGTGGCAGCTTGGACATTCGCAGTTCACAAAAGCTTCACAGCCACCATATCACTACTTTCCTTCTTTGTTGGCTATCTCATGGTTGGTAACACGACTCCTAACTCAATTAATTATTTCTATCATTGTGTTTATACTATTCCTACAATAAGTGTACCAACTTGGATTCTTTCTTTTAAAAAAATTGCCTCATCAATATCTAACAACTGGACACGTGAAAATTGCCAGACTCGAATCGCCATGGCCCTGCCTCATGCTTGCGTGAGTTGCTATTATGTTTGTTACTCGGAGTCTGACAATCCAGACACCCTACTGTATGGTACAATTATACAAGATCGATTAGAAAGAATCGAAGCTGGCCGTGACGTGATTGCGCCCACACCTAGAGTCCCCCGGCAGTTTAGCTAGGTATTCATTCATTCATGAACTCACTAAACAACATGTGCATATTAGTTTTGTCTTTGGATTCTATAGTTACATTAGATTGTCCCATATGTGAAAATCATTAATAATTTATGATTGAAGTCAGGAAAGGTTGAATGGTTGTTGGTGGAATATACTTTGCTAGTCCAATTTTAAACTGTGATTCCAACCCTACAAACAAAGCTGTATAAACAAAGAAGTGTGTTGCCAGTCCCAGTTGGGCCCTGTGGGTATAATTTATACTGCATTTATAGTGTCCTTTTAATCAGTCCTAATTTAAAGTTCCTCGTTCACTAGTGTTTCTGAACCTCTGCTGGATCATAGAATACATAAAGATGAGTTTTTCTACAAGGATGCATAAAACTGGTTTGACCTTGGAACACAAAATTTTGAGCATTCTATTCTAAGATTTTCTTCCTTGTTCCTGTTTTCCAGTGGTTCAATTCAATTCAACATTAACATTAATGGATTTTGTGATCGAAAGAGAATTTTCTTTTTCCAATGTTGAATGTAAGAAAGCTCTGATTTCTATTTTCCAGTTTCTCTGCTTCTGCCTTTTTTTTTTTTCTAATTAGCCTATCTGGCCCACTAAGATTAGCGTGTTCCATGTTCTATTTAAGATTATTTCAGAATAAATATGTAGTACTCCATTTTATAGTGGATGTTTATTTCATTTTGCAATGTTATCATTTTGTTGGATCATACGTAGAAAATTTGATTGATTTTTTTTGTTTTCGTATCGTTTTGTTTAAATAATACACACCTACACAGTGAACAAAAACATTTCAATTTTAAAAATGTGCTGCACGTGGTTTTAGTTCTTCAAAGTAGACAGTTGAGGCCCAAAACTTATAATAATTGTGAAGAGGTGGAGTACACGTGGTTGTTGTGTGATGTAATTTTATGGCCATTATTCAACACGACGAAAAGTAGTGTGGGGCAATGTCAGAGTCAGACTATAACAATCAAAGATCATTTTATATCTGTCCGTTGTGGGCACTAGCTGCTTTCTGTTCAAACTTTTTTTTTTTGTTGATTGTTTCTGTGCAAACTTTGAATAATACTGCACATGTGGTAAAAAATTCAGACCGTTACTACAAATGTATTTATTTTACTTATGGTCTTATCATAGTAATGAATCATTGAATGGTGCATTTTGGAATGAATGTCGCTCACGGATGGATGAAACAAAGTTCAAATCTGTGAAGCAAAATGGAAATTATAAATCTTCTTTCTTGTTGATATTTTCATACGTCCTCCTCCACCCTCGACAAACATAAATGCCCCTACCTTTTTTGCTTTCTGTTGCCCTGTTTTGGTTTTCCGTTTTTTCTTTGATCTCATTTAAGTTTAAGTGGTCCAAAATATTCTGTTAAAAAAAAAAAAATCAAAACCCGAATATCAGGTTGGTTGGAAAACCCCGAACTAGGGCGAACGCGGCAGAGTATTAAGTAGTTCAGAGTGCTTATCCTAACCTGTGAGAATTTAAGCTGCTTTCCCGGCAACCCCGCAGAATGAGTGATGCAGTACCAAACCAGGCCCTTCCGCCCTCCTCGCGCTTAATATTTAATGACATAAGAAGCCATGTGAACTTTTCTATGGAGCAATACAACAAATACAGGCCTTCGTACATCATTTGATAATCATAATTGACTCGTGATTAGCTGAACTTCCATACTCTGATGTTCTTGTAGCTGTGAGCGGTAACAACTTTTTTCATTCCCACAGCCAAACAAGTGATGGGAGGACGGAAGGTTCTAGGAATGCTGTCTATTTGAGTGTCTTCCGAAATCCTTC
Source organism: Rhodiola chrysanthemifolia (assembly GCA_033675395.1). Lineage (NCBI taxonomy): Eukaryota > Viridiplantae > Streptophyta > Magnoliopsida > Saxifragales > Crassulaceae > Rhodiola > Rhodiola chrysanthemifolia. The sequence goes on from CM066206.1 coordinate 8,341,276, forward strand.
TTCCCCTTCTCATCTGACTGGGAACTTCGCTGGACGAGCTTGTTGGCACTTTACCTTCCATGATGCATCTCGAAAGGATCTCACCCGTATTTTGATCTAATAAGCGTAGAACACCATCAATTCCACCAACAGCTAATGTTGACTTGTCACTGCGCATGGCTTGCATGGTGTATATAACATTTGTGGAGGCTTTTGTTTCCCATAACATTTTCATTTTCCTTCAAGGAGCATGAACAAAAAAGCTTTCAGTACATTTCAAGTATAAAAGGAGAATCATTAATATCACAAACTTCCACGATACAAAAAGGAGGACCATATGGATACAATCAGATGAAAGACGATCCACGTAAGATGAATGATTTGGGAAGCAATAGGAGTAAGAATGTCATACCTGAGGTCCCAACATGAAACATGTCCGGCTGTTGATCCCACAAATACTAGATGTGAACAAGGGTTTAAATACAAGCTTTTTATACCTGTTTGAGACATAGAATGAGTACATATGACTAAGTGCAAGATGTTGAAAAAAGCACTATTATCTAAGAAGGTCCGGCTGTATTTTCTAAAGAATAACTAATTAGCCCTTTCCGTTCAAAAGATGGAAGAAAAAGTATACTCAAGAATTCCACCAGTTGAGCGGGAAAAAAAAGAGTTTCCCAGCCAGACAACTCCAAATAAACAACATGTCACACGTTTATGTAGAATTAAAAGTGGGCAGCCAATATAAAAACTAAAGTATATATTAATTAATATGTAATAGTACCGGAAGTTACTGTAAAGCCTAAGGAAACACCTACTGAAACTGAGAAACCATGAAGTCACACACATAAAAGAGAGTGAAGGTCAATGGATCAAGAGACACAACTTACCCGCTGAACCGCTTGACTTAAGAGTAGCCACTCGCTGATCAGATGATAGACCTGATATGGTGACACCACCTAAAGAAGACCCACTAAGTATCAACTGATCTTCATTCAATGCTAAGCAAGTCAGGGAACTAGCATGCATCCTACAAGTCAATGGATATAGTATACTGGGTGAGTGTTTGCGAAATTTCATACAATCAACTGACTTACATCCCTTAAATTTACAGGCCATCATAGGTTGTATCACCACATTAGATTTGTATCAGGTGATCAATAACATTCTCCATGTTCATTGTTCACTACATATATAACTTCATAGGTTGAGGCATTTCACAGAGATACTGAAAAACAGTTGAGCAAAATTACCAAAGAGGCGTCCTAAGCAAAACAAAAATAAATATAGGTCGAGCAGTGAAGTGTTTCTTGATAAGCCTGATAAGGCAGCTATGTAATCTTCATTATCATTATTATAAAAAATGCAGCATCTAGAAGAAGAAAAAAACTGAATCTGCAAACCGGTTAAAAATGTATATAAGAGTTTCCTTATATACTGAGTTTTAAGAGAAAACTAAAAGAGTTGAAATCATAACAGTTTGAGCTTCCACAGCAACCTGATGATACGAGAACATGTCCTACTATACATGTCAAATACACGTGCAGTGCCATCCTCACATCCCACAACAGCCTCCGGATCAGTGTATCTAAATAAAAGGATCAAACATGGTGCAATTTAAAGTTTAGATACTTAAGAAAAAAAGAAGTAACAACTGACTAATTGCAACAATCAACACTATCAACAAAAGGGCCAACAAAGGGACTACAAATCCATGTGATTCTCTTGGCATTTTTTCAGGGTTATTCATTTGATGGAAAAATGTGTTTTATCTTTAAAGTACGTATCTAGACTATGCATGATTAGATAGTAGAAGCAAGCATGTCAAGAGAGGCCACCTAAGACTGTATAGCACTAGCCTGATTTAGAATACGAAACAGGAGACGAAACTTAAACCAATAGAGAAATTTACCTCATACATACACCCTGTGGAAATGTTCCCTCACGAGATGGAAAAATACTTCTTTTTCCATGCCGCGTCCATATGCATATACGGGTCCCAATCAAACCAACAACCTAATGAAACATCTCTTGAAAATGTCATGACGCCGAATAACTGTTACATTATGTCTACCTTCAGATATGCCAGTGTTTAGGTATTGAAGTAAAATCTAGCATAATACAGCCTTGAGATTATAAAGCCGCAGCCCGCAGCTACATATTTGTGAGAAGATTGCCTTCATGTTCAATTCTAATAGGCAAATACAGAAACTTTTAGTTACCTTGCTCTCATCAAAATCGAAGTCGACTAGCTGAACATTGTCAGGCAAAGAATATTCTTCCAGACATTTATAGTTTTCAACTGACCATATGCGCACAACCTAGCAAATATTAGGATATAGATTAAATAAATATTGTTGTTTCTAATCAACAAATGAAGGTGTGCATGCTCACATCTTATCAAAGGATTATAACTTATGTCACATCAAAAATTTAACTGGATACAATACATACAGCTTTTGGTACACACAGATAACAAATGTTGCTTCTTAGGGATGTGTGGGCCGGGGCTCATGCAGAAAGACGTAATATTGGCTGGGTGAGTATAATTGCCATTTCATCAAATAAAAATGTAACTCGCAATCAGCTTATAAACATGTATTGTATTGCTTTGAAGCTAGCAAAGTCTTTTTGTGCACATTGCATCAAATTTAACGTTATTATACAATCTGGAGATGAAATTCCTACAAAGTTAAAGAATTGGTACTACAGGTCAAAGTCAAAGTTATGGAACTCAATGTATCGGTAAAAAGGCTTTGTAACCTAAAGAAAGGCTAGTATTATCCTTCCATTTCAAAATACCAAATTGATGCTTGTGTTTCGCAATAAAACCGACCATGCTTCTATTTTTCCAGTGTAAGAAATTAATGATCAACTCACATGTCAAATTGTTCCAAGAAACAGTGGACATAGATATGAATGCCTACTGTTGTCCGCATTTAAAAATCAGTTGGAAAAATACCTTATCACCAACACCAGTAAGAAGTGATCCCATCTTCATTCGGCACTGATTGATCCTAATTGAGAACAATTATCAGTTCATAAAACTTACACAGAACCACATTTTGCTGAGTTTTTTTTTTTTTGCCCTGTTTGTGAAACTCAATTTCACAAATACCGTGTCTGAAACTCGAATCTCAAAATTGCCCTGTTTTTAAAGGAACCGGTTTGGCGCAAATCGGTTTCATTCATTTTTGATTGAAACCGGTTTGACCTAAACCGGTTTCAATAATTTTTCCTGAATTTACAAAAATCTCAGCTTTTTTCAGACAAGCCAGACAGGCTTTTTCAGATATAATTTGCTAGGAAACCGGTTTGCCCCAAACCGGTTTCATGTTTTTCCAAAAAATGTCAGCTTTTATCAGACTCAGACAGTCCTTTTCAGAAATAATTTGCTACGAAACCGGTTTGCGGCAAACCGGTTTCATGTTATTTCCAAAAATGTCAGCTTTTATCAGACTCAGACAGGCCTTTTCAGAAATAATTTGCTACAAACCGGTTTCATGTTATTTCCAAAAATGTCAGCTTTTATCAGACTCAGACAGGCTTTTTCAGAAATAATTTGCTACGAAACCGGTTTGCCCCAAACCGGTTTCAAGTTATTTCCAAAAATGTCCGCTTTTATCAGACTCAGACAGGCTTTTTCAGAAATAAATTTGCTATGAAACCGGTTAGGGGAAAACCGGTTTCAGATGAGAGGAGCCTGTCTAATATGTGTATATATAACTCACACGCGAATCGGCAATTGAACAACCTAAACATTCAAAATACGAGTTTTCATTCTTCTCTCGCTAAAAATATCCATTCTCTCAACATGGCATATGTTTACAATTCTGATTCAGATGAGGATCCGATGGTTATGTCGACACTGGAGACCCTTGATAACCCAGTACTTGATGAATACGACATTGATGAAATGGAAGAATTGGAGGAGCGCGCAGCTGAAGATCCCACTATTGAATTCACGCAGCCTCGAATTACTTGGGATCATCCTGATTTTGATGATATCTCAGCATGGGATACCTTTCAACCCAATGATGAGAATCTGCAAACAATTCATTCCCAATGTCCGTCAATTGCTGAAGATCAAAGTTGGCCCAGAAAAGAGCAAGCCATCTATGCTGTGAGGAAGTACTCCATTATGAATCGCGTAGAGTACTACGTGAGGGAATCGGAACTAAAATTTATTGTTTTTGAATGTGCGAAGGGTAGAGATGTTTGTCCGTGGCGAGTTCGCATTGCGGTCACGGGAAGAAGAAATTATTGGGTGGTTCGGAAGAATAAAAATGAGCACATTTGCCAGCATGGGTCCATTATGCTTTCTAACAGACATCTGAACACGAAATACATAGCTGATGAGATCGCGGAGGCGATGAGTGCAAGCTTGCGATGCGAGGCACGACAGATTCGTGCTAATATTAGGAGGGACTATGGGTATGAAATATCTTACCTGAAGGCATGGCAAGCGAAGCAGTTGGCGCTTGTTAAACTGTTCGGTGAATGGCATGAGTCATTTAAAAATCTGCCGCACTTGATGCAGGCGTTGGTGGATTCTAGTCCAGAGACAGTTGTGAAGTGGGATTTAACATCACTCGATAATGGTGCTATGCAAGTCGATCGTGTATTCTGGGCATTTCCAGAACCCATTAAAGCGTTCAGGCATTGTCGTCCCGTGTTGTCGATCGACGGGACGCACATGTACGGGAAATGGACAGGTACGCTGTTGGTGGCTGTTGGTTTAGACGCCAATAATCATTTACTTCCAGTCTGTTTTGCAATTGTGGAGAGCGAGAGTAAATCCGGTTGGAAATGGTTCATGTCTTGCATTCGGGAAGGTGTGACTCAGCGCGCTGGATTGTGCGTTATATCAGACCGACACAAGGGAATTCTAGCTGCCATGCGTGAACCTGAGTGGTTACCTCCGATGGCCTACCACCGTGTATGCGTGCGTCACTTCCAGAGCAATTTTATGTCAAAGGTGAAGGATTTATTTTTGAAAGAAAAACTTGGGAGTGTGGCTTATCAGAGGAAGGAATTGAAGTTCAAAGCTGAGTACGATGAGCTGATTGACCTATTGCACAACCTACCAGAGGCTCGCAAATGGTTGGATGAACATGATTTAGAGCTATGGTCACAAGCTCACGACATTATCAAGGTCCTCCAATAAGGGAAGGAAATGGAGCGGGACACTGCTACCGCTGAGCTCTGAAAATAATGTGAATCCCAGCAGCTGAAGGATATACGCCCTAGCGTATCTCTTCAACGTGTCCTCATCTGCATCGTCTGGGATGACAGACATATTATCATTAAACCATGTCCTCTTCGCCAGTGATGGTGAGTCCTTGTGACAATCAGGATAGTCACCTAGCAGTCTCATGCAAATTGGTGGCCATGTCAAGTGGGCATGACCCGTTACAGGCCTCCCTTCTATGGGTAGACCGGTAAGAAGTGCCACATCCTGCAGCGTTACGGTGGCCTCCCCTCCATTAAAATGAAAAGTGTGCGTCTCGGGCCGCCACCTCTCGACTAGTGCAGTCACCAACCCTGGATCAGCCTTCACATTGCAGACAATACTCCACGGGTAGATGCCAGCGTTGGCGACATACTGCATAATTCGCTCATTTGGCGGGTCCATGGTAACGTGCTTAATCCGAAGCGGTTCGTACATTTTTGGATCCTTCTGTTCCATAAAAATTTTCCACTATTAGTAACAAATTACAAACAAAACATAGACACACACATTAGAAATTCAACATAATTTAAAATGATAAACTTACCGGATTATTCCATATGTCTTTAGTTCGGTGGGCATCCTGCCGAGTAAGTACTGATTCATCAATAGGACCGGGATTAATTATGTCGTCTGCATCCATATTGGGATTCAAAGACGAATGTGATGGGACATTCATATCATAGTCTCGCCTCTGTGATGTCACCTTAAAGTTGGGCAAATAGACATAAATACAAACAATTCAACACAATCAACAATAATTAAAACACTTACATTTCAACTCCACTCAACTCAAGTCAATTCAATCCAACAATTCAATTCAACACTACTCAATTCATCACCAATATCGAATATAATCCAACTCAATTCAACACCAAAATCTCATATTATTCAAATCAATTCAACATAATATGTAATATTCTGAACCATAAATAAAAATCAATTCAACATAATATGTAATATTCTGAACCATAATTCAAGTTAATCATTAACAAAAGGACCAACTCCATTAAACCTCAACAACTAAATCACATAATCCCAAATTCCAAACCCATCATTCACATGCATAAACAATGAAAAGGCAGGTAAATAATACAAACCGGTTTGGAGGGAATCGGTTTGACGATTCGGACAGAGCTGGACGGTCGGACGGTGTATTCGAACGCCGGAGCTGGTCGGACGTCGGACGTTCACGGCGGGGAGGCGCTGAGAGAGGAGGAGTGGAGGCGTTCTGCCGGAGAAGAAGAGAGAAACCCTAGGTTTTATTTCGGATGAAACCGGTTCGGCGAAAATCGGTTTCATTAAAGTGAAACCGATTCGGCGTAAACCGGTTTCGCCACGTTGTCGCCACAGTCAGCAAACCGATTCCTCCGAAACCGGTTTAGTTGAAAATGAATGAAACCGGTTTGGCTCATGCCGGTTTCAATCAAAAATGAATGAAACCGATTTGTGCCAAACCGGTTCCTTTAAAAACAGGGCAATTTTGAGATTCGAGTTTCAGACACGGTATTTGTGAAATTGAGTTTCACAAACAGGGCAAAAAAAAAAACTCCATTTTGCTTGGCTTACCCAACTGAATGGCATTTCAACTGATCAACACGTAACCGGCCATGCAATAGAACTGATCGGTGTCGCTCCATTGCCAGCTCCTCTAGATAAATCCTCAAAGGCTTCTCTGACATAGTAGAACTCAAGTTTCCACAATGCTGAATTTGTTTGAAGTAAAGAGTATGCAATAGCTGAGATTTGCTGACTATTCGATTCCTGCAAATTAAAATTAAAATCCAGCTGTAAATTTCATTCTGATCAACAAATACACTGAATTGTAAATAAAATTGAAAGACGGAAATTGAAACCAGAAAGTGCAGACGGATGAGCATCGAATGAGGTCGAAGAGGTCGAGAAAGGAGAAGATAAAGCAGACGAGATCATGATCGAGAGAGTGTATAGTCGTGGTTGAAGCTGCCGAGCTTCGCTTCTTGGTCGGAGAACGACACCCGACGGTGCTCACATCCATGGTCGTCCGGAGTCGACGGGACGTGATTTTCAATTAGGGCACTCAGCCCCACGAAAGATGGTTCGGTTGGTTTAGCTATGATTCTTAAATTGAACCAAAATTTAGGTCATGGTACGAATTCTTGTTCATGACTATTCGGATTTTTTTTTCTTCACTAATTTTTTTAATTAAAGTTGACAGAAGACAATCTGATATATAACTAATATAAGAGTTTCAAAAGGTTAATGGGGTCAAGTAAGTAATGAACAGTCGTATAAGACGATGTTTAGACCTCCCGTCATAAGATGTATTAATGGAGTTTGAATCGTCAGTATGCTGGTCATTTGATCAAAAACTATGAACACTAAATCACTATCCTATCAGCATTAGAAAGCTTATGGATCCTAATTGAAATTAAAGTTCAGAATTAATCGGTACGTATTGGCCCTATAAGACGGTGTTTTGATGACAGGGAAATGGTTTTAATGGATCCGGACCAAACTAAAGTATGTGGACCAAGGTTGTCAAAATCGCGTTTTAAATCGTAAAATCGTACGATTTTACGTTTCTAAGTATACATTTCGTGTTAAATCGTAGGTAGAATCGTTTTTCTGTAAAATCGGAAGCCAACACGATTTTATACGATTTTGAACGATGTAAAATCGTTAAAATCGAGTAAACTCGTACGTTTTTACTCTTGGGCATTTTTTGTGATTCCATCCCGATTACCTCAAAACGGATCAATTCATCGGCAACAAGGTGAATTCATGTACGATTGAGCAGTGTCTTGTGTTTTTAGGCCAATTCGTGGCCCGAATGGCATCAATTGAAGATGGAACAGTCGCTGGTGGGTGGTGGCATCGTGAGCTAGGGTTTTGTGTTTTTGAGAGATGATGAATAGTGAAGTTAAACAAATTTAATTATTATATCTAACCCCTTACTGTTTGAAATATTACAATCAGACCCAATATTATTAAAAGAAAAGTACTTCAAATTAGTTTTATAAAATATTATAGTTAACTAACATCAATTTAGTAGTATAATATAAAATAAATATTGAAGATATAATAAAAATATATAAATAATATTATAAATGAATATATAATAAATAAGGTAAACTCGGCGATTTTACGATTCGAGTTTACGTTTCGATTCCACCTAGTCAAAACGAGTCAAGGTAAAAACTCGATTCTGACAACCTTGATGTGGACGAACGAGTAGGAATGACCTGCTTAAGTATGAGATAGTGAGACGTTAAAGAAAACGCCCATGCACAATCAACATGACCATTTTCAAACACCAATCTTCACGTCAACTCCCATTACCTTATCCTCAATTACACAAGCAAACATGTAAAGTGGAATGAAGAGTTTTATCATAATAGTACTCTGGAGATGAACTTGGTAAATTTTCGGATTTGAAGTGACTAGTTTTTCGATCATATTACCAGATCCAGACGTCTCTCCGAGGAGAAAAGAAGATGATCATATTGTGCTGACAAAAATCTACACCAGAAGGCAGAAATTCCGTTTTAGTTAAGGTAACTGTCGTCTGTCGTTGTCAATGTTTCTGATTTAATGTGTCAAAGGTATGGCACTGCGTATGGCATTTATCTCCACTCTGCTGCAAATGTAAATGTATCCTAAATAAATTATGTTGTAAGAACATTTTTATACAAAGAAGAAAATACTAATTTGAAAATTAAATAATTCTAATTGCTAAAGAAACTTTTTTTTAAAAAAATATTTTATTCGACGAAAAAGACAAACATTATTCCATTAGGTTCCCATGTGTCTGATTCCGTAACAGATATGTGTGTTGAAATATACGCAATGGACAAAGCCTCAACCGAACACTCCCCTATATAAATAGGTATCTCGAGTCTCGACATCCCCAATAAAACTGCCTCTAACTAGTGTTTGTATCTGTGAGTAGATCATAAAATGCGAAATGATGGGAAGACTTGGTGTGCAAGTCATTTGTGTTTAGTCCTGCTGTTCTGTCTCATGGCTAGTCCTCTTTCCATGGGTCAAGCTACCGAGGAAGACTACCAGCTTCAAACTAGCAGCTTCACTAATGCAGATTACAAAACAGCAATTGCAAATGCTATCTTGTTCTTTGACGGCCAACGATCAGGGAAGTTACCTAGTAATCAGAGAGTCAAGTGGAGAGCAAATTCTGCGCTGTCTGATGGAAAATCTGAAAATGTAGCAATAAAAAAAACTGCATGTTTTAACTTGAATGAATTTATTATACAAATTGTGCTGATTCAAGATCTATTTTATAATTTTTATTTGTTTGTGTTTAAGGTAAACTTAGTTGGAGGTTACTATGATGCTGGGGACAACGTGAAATTTGGATGGCCAATGGCTTTTACAGTCAGTTTACTGAGCTGGGCGGCTGTTGAGTACAAGTCGCAGATATCAGCAGCGAAACAGCTTGGTTATCTCCGTAAAGCGATACGCTGGGGGTCTGATTTTATAGTCCATTCTCACACTTCACCTACAACTCTATACACTCAGGTCTCGAGCAATCACTCTCTCGTACATCGCTAACGATCTTTTGAAATTTTATTTAATAAGCACGACAATGAGGTCATATAAGTTGCCCTGTTGAAAATACAGGTAGGAGATGGAAACAGTGATCACCAGTGCTGGGAAAGGCCTGAAGATATGGACACAGCGCGCACATTATACAAAATAACAGCAGATTCTCCTGGCTCTGAGGTTGCAGCTGAGGCTGCTGCGGCTCTTTCTGCAGCCTCACTTGTGTTCAAAAGCAGCAACGCGAACTATTCAGCAAAGCTTTTGAGACATTCAGTATCGGTGAGTACTAAAAATTCATTTCTATACTTTTCATAACTAAAAGTTAAGTTTTCAACAACACTGGGTAACAAAACAAAAAAAAACATATTTGCAGCTGTTTGAATTTGCAGACAAGTACCAAAAATCATATCAAGCTTCCTGCCCTTTCTACTGCTCATACAGCGGTTATCAGGTATCGATACCGCTCTGCCCACTGTCAGTTATGATCATATTATGTTTGAGTAATAATATTACATACATAGAAAATATAAATATATATGTGCTATGATTTGGTTTAGGATGAGCTTCTATGGGCGGCTGCGTGGTTATACAAGTCTACAAACGACGCAAAGTATCTGACCTATGTGTCGGAACACCAAGGATGGAGCCAGGCTGTGAATGAGTTCAGCTGGGATAACAAATTTGCAGGAGCTCAGACACTGCTTGCAAAAGTAATTGTAACTCCTGAAATCTAAAATACTTTTCAATGGAAAATTATGCTTAAACAGATAGAAATAAGCGTGGTTGTTTGCAGGAATACTTTGGTGGTAAATCAGAACTAAACAAGTTTAAGACCGACATCGAGTCATTTGTGTGTGCTCTTTTGCCAGGCAGCAGCACTGTCCAAATTCGAACAACCCCAGGTTGCTTCCTATTTCTTGTAAAAATTGAGTAGTTCAAAATAAGAGGGTTTATGGTTTAGGTAATTTAATTTTGGTTGCAGGTGGCCTGTTGTACACCAGAGACAGTAGTAATCTACAGTATGTAACAAGCTCAACTATGGTGCTTTTTATCTGCTCCAAAATCCTTAAAACACATCAGATAAAGGGAGTTCAATGCGGATCAACGACCATCTCAGCTTCTAAAATCCAGTCATTCGCTAGGTCACAGGTACAGTTGTATTTCGTAAGTTCATGAGAATTCGAGTCGAATTAGTCTGTTTAGCTGTGTAAAATAATTTTTGAAATGCAACACTTTTGTGGATGCAGGTGGAATATATATTAGGAAATAACCCAATGAAGATGTCATACATGGTTGGATTTGGGAGCAAATATCCAACACAGTTGCACCACAGAGGCGCCTCTATCCCATCGATACAAACTCACCTTGAAAAAATAGGGTGCAACGATGGATACAAATGGTACTCATTAAGCGAACGCGATCCAAATGTTCATGTGGGTGCTATTGTTGGAGGGCCTAACTCAAATGACCAGTACAATGATGTGAGATCAGACTACTCCCACGCTGAACCAACGACGTACATGAATGCAGCATTTGTGGGTTCTGTAGCTGCTCTACTTTCGGGAAATGCAGATGACGCTGGTCTTCCAGTTATACGGTTCAATGGAGCATCATCACAAAAGCCTCATGACCAGTAATAAGCATAAATCTTCAGATAAATATGCGCTAATGGCCAATAATTGGCCTAAATAATTAATGAATCAGTTTAAGGCATATATCACATTACAAATATCTCAGGGTATTAGGGAGAGTAGTGCCATTGAGAAAATGACTAATTAGGGAAAGAGCTCTCTTTGGTTGATAACTTGGAACTTGATGTCCTGCTCCTCTCACTGTTGCAAATGTTAAATCTCCTTCAAAAACTTCTGTGTATCCACCAACCTAAATATTTCAATCAATGGTGATGATCAGTTTAAGGTTTTCAATTTTACTCGAAAAAGGTTTTTGTGTCCATATATATATATATATATAAAGGCAATTAGGCACACCTCTCCATCCAGCATCCAAGGATGCCATTTGGTTTTCACCCCAAGCTTCATCTCAGCAAGGGAGTACTTCGTTGACGTAACCGGGACTCTCCCATCCGTATCGCCGCTACAAAAAGATGTCATCAGTTTATACTTAGCGCGGCTCTTCTTTCCTATAACCAGAGTTAATTTGGGGAATAAGATTTACCTGAACACCCAAACTCGAAGGTCGTTTGCGATGATCTCTTTTAAAAGAGGGATTATAGTAGCTGGACTGTCTTGCCAATTTTTGATTTGATCACTGTAAAAAAAAAATTAAGCATTTGATTTTATTTTACTATTCGTAGACAAATTAAATCCAGCAAAAGAGTAGTACAGAGAAGTGACAGGGACCTGCAAGGCTGCCAACTGTATTTGATCTTAGTCACATTGGCGTGTAACGCTCTTTGAACGTCAGGCCTGTTCATGTATGCAACTACGTAGTACTCGCTGCATTGATCGAATTGCACTATCTACAAGATCACGCAATGGCAGTAATTAAATCTTCTGCTGTCAGTATGTAAAATGTTTGACATCAAATATTTGATATCTAAAGAAGTTTGTAATTCATCGCTTACGTTTATTTTCTTCGGATGGGATGTGAGATTAGGGGAAAAGCATAAGGATGCATAAATATTATATATGTCAAGATAAAAGACATCCTTGTCGACCTCGTCCGCTGCATTCAGGCATTTCAGAGTCTGCTTAGTAGCTTGCGGAGAAAAGTCACACTGAGTTTTGATTTGCTGCACAGCCTCATCGGAGGCAAGAGCGTGCGTAGCAAAGTAATCGTACATTCCTATTTGGTCAGTTAAATCATTTATCACAGCATTCCCAATCTGCATACAATTTCAACACAAAAGCGAAAAATGAGCCATTTTGTTAATTACTGTCCAGCAACATTTAAATTAGTAAATAAGAAAATACTAAAAAGGAAAGCTTACAATGATGCCTTTGAGATTTATGACGGTGTTATTGGACATTTTGTTGTGTGAAAGAATGGCATGTGCAAGCTGAGGAGCATAATGTCCAGCATAACTTTCGCCCGATATGTAAAAATCTCTGTCTTTGTATTCAGGAAACCGATCAAACCAGTTCACTAAAAAAACTAAGTTGTCTGATGCAGTGCTTTTGTCTCCACTCTTAGAGTAATCAGATGTTTGGTTGGAGTAGGAGAATCCTACGCCGGCTGGAGACTCCAGGAACAACACATTTGCAGCTAAAGCCAGCAAATAAGACAATTTCATTAGTTTGTAAACTACCTAAAATAATTGCGAAAACTAAGAGGAATAATACTACTAATATGATAAAAGGAATATTACCATTGTTCCAAGAGTATTTGTTTCTGAAGAGGCTTCTTCCATCACTACGAACACGAAAGGGACCGAGCTCCTGCATCGCTCCATACGCCAGTGAAGAGCATCCCGGCCCTGCACATATCAACATTTTCTTCACCAATGAGTTTTTATTAAATACAAATAAGCTAAATATAATATTTAGCATCAGTAAAAATAATAAAATTCCTCCAAAAGGCCAAAATTAACATTTGAAGTTCTTGATTTATAAGATAATACCATGAAAATTAATAATATGGATGATAAAAGTACTTTTTTTTATTTCTGCTGCTGATAATCGAAAAAGTGGTGACTATAATGTACCTCCATTCAGCCAAAGAAGCAAAGGGAGCTTGGATTTCTTAGACCTAGAGGCTTCAGCAAAGTAGTAGTAAAATGCTCGACCAGCGGCATCATCTACAGTAACATACCCTCCATATTGATCAAAATCAACCTTGTCGTCGGGCTGTCCTGGCAGCTTCTCGATCTTGTCCTTTTTTCTTAGCTGCTTTAGCCCATCAATACTATTAGTACTACTGAATAATTGACTTTGTGATTGCAAGAGCTCAGCTGCATTGAAGCGGAACGTTGACGTGTCAATGAAGTTATTATTATCATCATCCGGATGATCAGCAAGTACTCCAAGTCTGTTGTTGTTGTTGTTAAGCAGCTTTGCTCGATAGAGATTCGACAGAGCCTGTGTCTGTGTCCTGGCATGAGACGACTGGATTAGAAGAGAAATACAAGAGATGATCATGAGACTAATAACAACAAGGTTTTTGGTCTTCTTCATGATCAGTTTGTGATTGGATCTCTCCAGTTTGGGTTTTGTTTATATACAAGTAACATAAATAAATAGCTGAGAGGCCAGGGGAGCAGCATGATAATGATAACAACAAGAATAATTGATGCAAAATTTTCAAGTGGTGAAATGAGATGTCAAATAAACAGGATAATAATAATAATACTAGCTGCTAGCAGAGCAGATAATAATTTGGAGGATCGATCGGGCAGCTTATGATGAGGAAACATTTCGTGCTAATAAATAACTCAGCGAGAGGCGAAGTTCCCATGTGGGGTTACATGTGAATCATAGCTCATAGGACGGCAAGTGACCAGAAAATTACTCGAAATTTATTCGTAAACGAGTTTCTGTAGGTTTGTTATACTTTCTCTAAAACCTATTAATACTAATCTCGTAACGGTCCTATCGTAAAGGCAAGTCCGAGTCGTTATAGACATAGTCTGTCCTAACTGTCTCTTATCACCACAACATGAAGTTTATTATAAAAATCATGATAGGTTGACGACAAGATAGATAGTAAACTTACTTATTAAGTTGTCACCATCATCAGAACTCTCATTGAGACGGTTCATAATTGGGAGTGGTACAAATCTATTATCAGCATCAAAAAGACTAAGGAACTTTCATTTGAATCATTTATTGGAGGCAGGGGCATGAATAATTGGTACAATTAGTTTGTCATATTTCATTTTGGCTATATTAAAATGATCCCTTGGCACATGTATATATTCTGAAATTGATCGCCAACCATGTGATTAACCACACTGAAATTATCAAGTAAAATGCTTCTAAATGTTACATAACAACCAAAGTCCATAGCTTTAAGAGTTCAACAGAGGATTGGATTTCTTTAGAGAAAGCATCCATCTTTGTAAACTCAGTGAGCTTCGGGACATGCACATAATTAGTGTCATAAAAAGTGACACTTACTTAAGCAGTTAACAATTTCAGAAAAGTTCTACATTTCAGCTAGGCTTTGACATTGTCAAACATAAGATCCATAGATTGATAGATACTTCATAAACAAAAATTAGCACCCTGAGCTGTTCGAATGGACTCTCTGTCAGATACCTTCCTCTTGCGACTGGAAGAAGAAGGCGGTCTGTGGACATGAAAGTAGCGATATTAATTATGCGTTTTCAATATTCAAGATGTAGCAGACGGTATTAAGGCCAACCTAAGAGAGGACATCGAAGATATATGTACGATTTTACCTTAAGTGCAAGGTGGTGTCTGAGTCTTCATCATTCTCTGTAGGAAATTCTGGTTTCAGTGAATGATTTTTGGGAGCATTTTTCAGGCCTGTAGGATAATATTCTAGATAACAGGGTACTGAATGCTCAGCTGGTGGGAGGAATGTCCTCAGCTCTTGAACCTAAATACAAACGAAAAAACATAGCTATCTTGAATTGAAATAATTGTATTATTAAAGTATTTTAGAACTCTCAAAGAGTGACATAATGACAAAAAATGCACCTGATGGCGCAAAGTTTCATTCTCCATATTAGCCTGTTGTTCCTGCAGAAGAAAAGAACGAACCGCTAATGTAATGAAGTATAGAACTTTGTAATATTATAAACATGTTCTTATTTATTATCACGCAGTAGAACTCATTTTATTAGAAAGCCCATGTTTAACACATATTTCATAGTCATCGAATATGAAAATATTTAGTGTAGAACATAGATACTGATCTCAGACCGACTAACCTGCATTCTTGAATGCTCTAGCTGCTCCAGAAGTACGCGTTCCTGTGAAGTTTGAACATTTAGCTCCAACACTACTTATATCATACAGCATTGGCGAGTAAAGGATGCCTACTCTTATTACAGAAACCAGTAACCAAGCATAAATGATATATCCATACATCCACAATGTGAAACAAAGTAGATAAGATATAGATGCAGATCATAACACTCAATAGCAAATCAATTAAAGAATGTGCGAACAGGGTAAAGATTTGATAAGATAATACCTTTTTCTCTTTGACACTTAAAAACCCTTGCGTTAATTGATCTTCCAGTTGCTGCAATTCTTGTAAGCTCAATCCATTCAAATCCTTTCCCAAGAGGTGCCTACAACAAGAACAGTCAATATAAAAGGAGACCCTCTTTTACATAATAAAGGATTTATGAAAAAGAAAATTACCTATGTTTCAATTGCAGGTTTGCAAGTTCTTCTTTCAGAGTGTCCAATGGCTCTATATCTGATTTCTGATTCACCTGTAGAAATGTGTATGATCAATCAAAAGTCCATTTTTTTAATGAAATACGTGCCAGGTTGATCATTTAAATAAACACAGAAATCACATAGAGAATGCTGGTAAAGTGTCTTTCGTACCGTCTTATGTTTAAAAAGGTGAATGATACATACGCTAATATGTTATGCGAACAAAGTGGAAATAAAAAAAATTGGTGAATTACATTAGAGCCAAATCATAGCTTCTCTGAATGATACACTACATTTTGCACTATTTATAAATTGATATGCTGCTAACCTTGGGCTTGTACTCCACGATAGATGTCTCAGAAGAATCTTGACACTTGTTGTATCTATCAATAGTTCCTTTCATTCTGCAGACATAAGCGTTCGAGAATCAAATTATTACCAATCCTGCCCTACTGGAATCACAGTTTCCACAAACCATATATAGTCGAAACCAAAACCATGAAGCAGAGCAAAGTGAATTTTGAGCCGTCAAAATTGCATTTAGTAATTTGGTGGAGCTATTAGGTGGGACAAGGAGGAAAGCATCAAGCATGTAGATTTACAAGGAACAACTTTCCATTCTACAAGGCAGTTGTTGTAGTGGTCACTGTAAGGGACAAGACAAATGTATTGGGATAGAAAACGACACAAAGGGACTCAAGGAATGAGATTCAATTGTGTCAAGTTACTACAGAGATATGCCATGCAAGTGAGTTCTGATAAATCTATTAATCGGCCCAGTTGGATCAAAGGTGTTCAATTTCACAGTTCAATTTTCTAAATAAATAAAATCAATTTCAGTAGCCTGAAATGAAATGCAGAAGAAGGAAATGCACAAATCCAGAATTAATCCCCAAATTTGGTACAAATTGCGAATAGAGAAATATTTAATTAATTAAAAGAGAAGGAGAAGATCAGAGAAGTGATTTACCGACCCATTACTGGAGAACTCGAAGAGCTTGCCGGTGTTGGAGAAGATGATAACAGCGACCTCAGCATCGCAGAGGATGGAGAGCTCCCTAGCCTTCTTCAACAACCCAGCTCGGCGTTTTGAGAATGTAACCTGTCGGCTGTTGATGTTCTCGATTTTTTTGATCTCAATCTTCCCTCGACCCATTTTTCAATATCCAAATCCCAATTTCAACTTCTCATCGACAAAATCAAAGTCGAATCCCTCAAATTAAACCCCCTATTTATACAAATCAGTGCTTTGCTGTTGTTGTTGTATATAAAGAAAGGTAGAGGAGAGAGTGGAGGGGTTTTTGGATTGCTAAAAATAGAAGAAGCTGTGAGATTAGGAAAAAGAAGAAGAAGACGAAGAGAAGATAAAGAGACGAAAGATTGGTGCGTTTTTCCCAAAATGGTGAATGCCTGCAAACGGCAACCTCCTCAGTTTGCATGGCTCATGACTTCCTATCCCCCTCTTCCTTTTTCCATTTTTTATTTACTTTTTTTCCATTTTTATTCATTCTTTTTTCTCTTTGAACCCTCTATCTTTTACGTTGCCCACTTCCCACCCCTTACATTTTTTACTATCTATTGCAGTCACCTCCTTTCCTTCAATTACTCATACTCACCCCTTACATTTTACCATCTATTTCAATCACCTCCTTTCCTTATTCTTAGAAACATTTTTTGATATCCTTAGAAACAAGTAAACGACAGATTAACTTAAATTTGGTTATGAAAAAAACTTGCTTAAACTTTTCAAATGGACTCTGAATTAGCTCACTTTACGTTAAAGTGTTGTTATCTTTGTAACAACACTTAATTCTTTAGGCGTTACTGGTATTAACTCTTAATTTTTGTGATCAATTTTGAATCCAATGAAATTGAGTCCGTGAAATAATTATAATTTTGGCTCAAAATTAATTTATAATTATATCACCTTTGCACTAATTGGGGTTCAATTGATCCAAAAATTAATTATTATATTTGAGTCATTTTTCATATTAGTGCTCTTTTGGTTAAACGTTGTTTCAATTCAAACACCCCTCCACTGAAAAATGAACAAATTAATAATCAATGTCATAACTCTAGCAATTTTACTTCTTTTTTTCTATACTTTTTTCTTTGATCTTGTGTTTAGTTCAAGTACTAATCTACAACTTCTTCTACGAAATTTCTTTTAGAACTAAACATTTATAATATAATTAGTTTAGAGGGCATCATTCAATGCTTTTAAAACATAGTAGCCATTTTTGTAAGTCTCAAAACTTGGAGGACGGAAGGTGTTGTTACAATGGGGGTATGATCTCGAGAACTTTCTGCAATTACCAGATATAGACTTGTTGTGTTGTTTAATGTAATGCACATTTATTGGCTTCTTTTTTCATCTTCTTTATTTGGTACTCCATTTCGGGGTTTTGCCCCGTTTCCCAATACTTGCTTTAAATCATTTATAGCTTTAAATCAAATTGTAGTTACTTGACTCTTTTTTCACTATTTCCAAATTTGTAATTTTACTCTTTTAGTTGCTATTTTTGGGTAAGTGAGGTATTTTCAAAACGGTGACGTGCCTAACTCATAAAGTCAATGCCAATATGAGAGATTTTGAAAGGATCGTATTCTTGATAAAAATCAACTACTTCAAAGTTCGTATGATATAGTGACGTTCGAATCAAAATGTATGGAAGATTATAAAAATATTATTTAAACGTGATTTCATAGTAATGAAATATGCCAATTTTAAATTTTGTTAGTTTTAAGATATTTTATATACATCCGAATCGATTATTCCAATCTTAACCACCTAAATATCTAATTGTCCAAATTCATAAAGATAATTGTTCATCAGGTTTTGACAATTTCACAAAATAAACACTCTTACACAAAAGTGAGGAGAGCTCACGTCATTCGATGACCCCTTTCTCGACTATTGTTTTTTTTTATGGTAGGTTTTTTACATCTCATGTCACTTATACATATCAATCTTCACTATTTTTCAAAAAATATATATATATCAATCATCACTCAAATGCATCTTAATCATATTGCATGAGAACTTCAAGGAAGCAGCATCCACCTGCAGTATGGCAACACGTCCACGAGGGACGAAAACACTCATATACAAAAGTAGGAGAACAACACCTCCGCGAGGGAGAAAAATACTCTTACACAAAAGTACGGAGAAATATGCTACTCGGGGGAGTCGAACCCTTGACCTCTAGACAATTTGTTTATATATCAAACCACTCGAACAAAGCCCCTTTCGCGACTATTGAAAATGTTTAAAAAATAAATATTATTCATAAGATTTATACAATGTTAAATTTTCACATAATACCCATACCTTACCTTTACACATGAAACTTTTTTTTCTTTTTTTTTATGAAAACAACTTCATTTTCTTTTGAATCTTATTTATGACTCCAAAATTTCAAGAACCAAATGAAATAATAAATTAATATAATCCTTTTTTTTTTAAATGAGGGTAACTATGTTACAGACAACTAACACCTTCGTGAAAATCCTAATTACAGTTTAAACTATCAAAAGCACTCAGTTCTGTCTATTATAAAAATTGTGGAACTTTGATTTAAATACTGTCATAACTGCGTTAGTTGCATGTTTGACATGTATAGTACAAATGATCAATTTAGAAAAAATTAATTATATTACAAATAACTAATGCCCTCTAAGCCAATTTAGTGCCCTCTCAACAGCAAAATGCGAGCTTAATCGGCAAAGAATAACGAAGTTACTAAGCTTCCTCTGATTTAAAGTCAGAAAAATTAACACGAATTGTGAAAGAAAAATGTTATGTATAAGATTTGAACCCAAAATTATATGAATACAAAAAAACAATTCAACCATTTAACCACATGAATCCACATCTTATTGGCACAATTTGATTCGAACATATTCCCTTGTACAATCTCGTTCATATGCCGACCCACATGACCCCGAGAAGCTTTTTTTATTTTATTTTGTCCTTTCATAGTTCTCTTTAGTTTTGTTCGGATGGATCCAGGGACAATGCAGTTTGGGCCTAAGCCCAAGTATCCTTCAGACCCATTCAAAAAGAATTCCATTATCTGACTGATACGATAGGTTGGACGGCTTAGTAACTTTCTTCTGTTGTTTAGTTCCAAAAATAGTTTATTTAATGACAAAAAGTGGGTATGAACTTCCACCCACTGATAAATTACGATCTGCACTACGAAAATTAAGAATTAAGGAAAACATGGCAGAGGGCCTTCAGTTGTAGGGCTCCTATTTTCATTAGTTTTTCCAAATATCTCTTTAGGTGATAGGATTTTTTATTTATTGATGAGTACAAATGATTTAGTACAAGAGCATCTAAGTGCATAACTATCCTCTAATACAATTTTTTAAAAATTGAAGCGCGGATCTTGTCGGACACTTATACTCATCCAACTCTCTCGGCATCATATAGACATATATCCACCACTGAAGCACAAGTCTCATCAGACATCTTTACCCATATGCCCTCTTATTTCGGCACCATGTGTCACCACTCAAACCCAACTCTACACTCTAATCAACTCTAAACTTCATTATTTGAAATGCAATCCACGACTCAAGCAATCAAATAACCTGGAAGATGCAACCCACGTCCACAAAGGACGAATAACAAATACATGCATAAGCGGGATTAATCACAAGTTCACATCGAAGATGAAACTAATCATACTTCTAATAATTGAAAGCATAATATGTCACCGATAAGATTTGAACACTCGACATTTCATTACCCAGAACCCTTTAGGTGATGAAAATTATAAATACAAAAATTATGACCCCAAATAATAGTGGGGGACATTAGAGTTTGGGCTCCCATGTATTATACTGTGTCATATTGCAGTCTAATTACTAAAATTTACTTTAATGGATTTTAAAATTGAAATGTGCAGATTGAGGGACCTGGGATATAATTTGTGGCATTGATTAAGGGGGAAAGCAGTAAGTGGAGAATGGGGTCACATATAAGGACGCTTTCACCACGTGGTGTGGGACATTGTCGTACCTGTCTTGTATTATTCATACGTCAATTATTCAATAGAGAATTAATATATATATATATATAGAGGAGCGTTTAAATGAGACACGTTACAGTAAAGTGAGGTACGTGAGGCACGATCTCAACCACACATCTACCACGTGCATTGTGGGCGCGCCACGCGTCCAAATATTAAAAACCCACTAACTCATAGTGTGAACGCAAAAATGGCGGTTGTGAACGTTGTTTCACCGCGTGTCACAATGGAAGGCCGAGATCGTGCCTCATGCCTCATTCTTCCAACCCTACCTCAACCGAGTGCTCCCCTATATATATATAGGGAGCTGATTAAATGAGAATAATCACTGTTTAAGTTGAGAACGGATAACAAACGAACTTTAAGTTTTTTTTCATGAACTTTAGGGAGTTCGTCACGAACTTGTTTAAAAACACCGATGATTTTTCTAAGGAGAGTTCGTGACGAACTCCCTAAAGTTCATGAAAAAAAGCTTAAAGTTTGTCAGTTCTCAACTTAAACTGTGATTCTCATCCGAATCTGAACAATAAAAAAAAGTAGGTTAGGGTGTGGTGGGAGTTGGAAAGAGTCTTTTCCGATGTGCATGTGATTAAATGCTTGCCAATGTCTTTGCTAGAGGATATTAAATTGTAGGGCACTGGGAAATCAAACACAATCTTTAGTGACTGGTTTGGCCTTGAAAGTGGTGTTTGCTCTATGAATAGCCTTGGACTCATCAGTTGTTAATTAGTTTGACTGGCTAATGCTGCATGCTCCAATCTCCGCTCCATTTATGGCGATGAACTACTACATATGTTTATGTCGGGTTTATAAAGACCATCTCCTTTCGCCCAATTTGTTGATGCTATCAAAACGCTTAGAACAACTATTATTGGCACCACAATGTGTAATTTTGGATTATCTGATAGTTATTGTATAAAGTTGGGATCAACTTCATGCCTTGATTGGATAGCATCCTGTAATTGGTTGACGATCAATTTTCATTATAGCTCATCCAAAAAAAAAAAAAAAAAATTTCATTATAGCTCGACCACTATCGGAAGGTGTGACTGTGTTACTACTTCTGAATTCGAGAGTCGATGATGATAAAAAATGACAATAAATATATTATTGATGGTGGGTGTACATACATATATTTAAGAATACATCTCAGAGGAGCGTTCAAATGAAGCACTCAAATTAGAATGAGACTGTGAGGCACGATCTCAACCACACATCTAACCCCCCGTGCTTTGTGGGCGCGCCACGTGGCAAATAGTAAACCCACTACCAACAGTAAAAAGCAAAAAGCAAATAGTAAAATCCCACTACCACATCTTTAAATCTCAACCATTAGATCAATATCATCAATGGCCAAGATCATGCCTTACAGCCTCATTCTACCAACCATGCCTCAACCGAGTGCTCTCCATACATCTCATACATATCGGATACTTATATATTTCTAAAACATTTGAAGTATATGCATGAAGTGTATCAATCCGGATTTGCACTTGATATTACTCGATGAAGCGCATGCAATCTCAGCACCTCTAACTTTGAAACTCACGAATCTGCTCCTCCTCCATGGGATGACTTTAGCACGTCTCCTCACACCACTATGTAGTTTTAAAATAAAATTGTGTAGTTTTAGATATCATTCATTTATCAATTTATAAATTTTATTAATGAAACGACGTAGTTTTGTTATTGTTTTATCAAAATTACGACGTTTGGGAATAACTATTTTTGGTTTGGCTGCACCAAATATGAATTATGTTTTCAATATTTATCGAATTTTTTGTTTTCTTTTTGGGGTATTAATTGAGGTTTTTATTTTAAGTGAGCCCATAAATAAGATTAGTGACACATAAAAAGAGATAAAAGAAAATGGAAAATAAAAATAAAAATGTAGGAAGCTATATACGAATCCAATGATGGTGCAGAGAGATGAAAGCTACATGTACATCATCAGTCACAATTATTTTAAGTACTACTATTTTATTTATTCACTCTCTACTGCACCCTACCAGTTATAGTCAGTGTGGTCCTTCCTCTGCTTCGCATTGCAATTGCAGCAGGAGCACTCTCTCCGATCAAAACACAAGTCACCACGCCATGCGTTTCTCTTCTTCTCCTTCAGCTTTCATCCACATCCTCAGATCAGTTGACTAGTTTGACTCGTTAGTTGGATCGACAACTTTTTCTAGGGTTTCCGGCCATCTTCAATCTCAAGTAATAAGTACTTTATGCGCGTCTTTACTATTTCCATCCATGCCTTTGCCTTGTTCTGGTTACTTTTTCCCAAAGGCTTAATCCGATTTAGGTAATTTTGCAGGATGGAAATCCCATCAATCAACTGATTGATGCACATTTATATATTCAAAGTGTGCAGCGAAGCAGCAGTAGGATTTAGGAATAGTTGGTAGCAGTTGGCGTGACTGAAACCACAACAGCGACAGCAGGAAGTACTAGATAGAAGTGGTTGTGTGGGAAGTAAGAGTGGTGGAAAATGGATGGATTCGAAGCAGCGAGGATCGTCTTCTCACGGATTCAGAAAGTGATGGAGGAGCCTGAAAGTGCCTCCAAAATCATCGGTCTTCTTCTCCTTAAAGATCATGGCGAGCAGGAGATGATCAGATTGGCTTGCTGTCCTGAGTCACATCTTCACTCTGTCATCCTCGCCCTCAAATCCGACCTACCAGTTCCCTCTCCCTCGCAGCCTTCTTCTTCTCCTTTTCAACGCAATCCTCTTTCCACCTTGTCATCGCGTCTCGGGATTCCGTCGCCACTTTCCATCCCCGACGCACCTCACGGCTTTAGTCCCCGCTCAGGACCACCGTCTGACTCCTCTCCTCCTCTTGCTGGAGGAGGAAGTGGTGGGGACGAGGATCTGATTGATGAGAGCCAGATGCAAGATCATCTTTCTTTTCTGAATGATGGCTTTGCCTCTGATGTTGACCCACACAACCCAATCCCAGCGAACAATCATGATTTTGGCGCTGATGCTGATTTTCCACATAGAAGAAGTTACTCAGTTAGCGATGTGCGTTTAACTCCTGACTTGGAACCAGATTCTGTTGGTGCTGCCTGGAAACAGTGCCTGTATTTTACCAGGGGATTCTGCAAGAATGGAACTGCTTGCAGGTTCCTCCATGCTGCTGATCTGGATGGGTTACACCTTGAGGATTCACCTCTCAAAGCTGAAATCATGGAGCAGCGCCACCAGCTTTTGAGATCAAGATCATTTAACCCACATTATGCCAGATTGGCAGGAGCTTCTCCCTTCATACCCGTTTCGCCGCCAACTTCTCCTTATTTAGCTGACAAATACGTTAACTTTCTTTTACAGAATCAGCTAGCTGATAGTCCAAGGTAAACTAACATGTGTGGCTCATGTATGATGCTTTTTTTAAGGTATGTTCTGATATTGTTTTGTGGTGCCTTAATTGTATGATTTAAATGTTTTCTAGAGCTGCTGCTGCAATGGTCATGTGTGATGAAATGCCCAACATTGGCCAAACTTTGTATGAGAGAAGTCATTCTCACATGAATGGCGGGCTGGACACCGTGAATCCTGGCTCAAGGCAGATATATCTGACTTTTCCAGCTGATAGTTCTTTCAGAGAAGAAGATGTATCAAATTACTTCAGGTTCCTTTTTGTTCCGGGTCTGCAAAAGCTAACTTGTTTTGTCTTAACTTATATTTGATCTTAGTCATTTGGTTAATTTGTAGCATCTACGGCCCAGTGCAAGATGTGAGGATTCCATACCAGCAGAAGCGGATGTTTGGGTTTGTTACTTTTGTTTACTCAGAGACTGTGAAGATCATCCTTGCCAAGGGGAATCCTCACTTCGTTTGTGACGCCAGAGTTCTTGTCAAGCCCTATAAGGAGAAAGGGAAAGTTCCAGATAGATACAGGCAAACTCACCATCTACATTATTACCATTCACGCATGATTACTTTTTCTAATGCATATGTGCTTATATTTTGTTGTAGTTGCAGGAGTCTTCAACCTTTAAACAGAGGGGATTATTTCATGTGCAATAGTCCAACAGGTCTTGGTTTGGGGGACCACTTTGATAATCAGACTGTTGGTAAGCAAAACTTCATTGGGTGTCCTTGGTCTCTTCTCTTTCATGATATCAGACTGTTGTGATTTATGATTTATTTATTTTCCTGTAGGACCAGGGATGGTAAATAACCAGGATATTATATGGAGGAGAAAACTGGAAGAGCATGCTGATCTTCAGCAAGCCCTTGAGCTCCAGAGCCAAAGATTGCTGGGCTTGCGGCTACAAGATGTCAATAGGCAGCGTCATCAGCGTGCACTTTCAATGGGTGGCATGGGCATTCCATCTCCAATCCATGCTGGTAGTTTCATTAATAGATCATTTGCCACTTCATCTGCTTCTAGCAGTCCGGAATCTACTGACGGTATTCATCTTGCTCTGTTGATGTTTCCATCTGATAACATAGTACATATCTTGACATTTTTCTTTCTCTACAGATACCTTTTATAGCCCCCGAAATGAGACTCCCCCAACTTCCGATCATGAGTTTCATTTATTGAACCACCTTTCCGTTGGTCCAAGTAAGGAAGGGAATCCAAGTTGCAATATTGGAAATTTAAGTGTAACAGGCAAGGATATGTCTAAAAATGGAGATTTGCAAGAAAGGTGACTGATTTTTCTGTTTCTTTACATTACTTGGCTTCTAATGTGTACACTGCATAGGCAAGATATTCAGTTGATTAAAGTCCCACTTTTCTTTTTCTGTGTGCTTCATTTATTATTTTCAGTGCATTCTTAATATTTAGTAACATGCACATGGCAGTGTGAATCCAGAGCAATATCTACCTGACAGTCCCTTTGCTTCCCCTGGGAAAGTAGAAGATTACAGTTACACCACAGCTCAAAATGACTCATGTATCGAGGGCGAGAAGAACAATATCTGTGCAGCTAATCCAGCTGCATCTTCTGCTTATAAAAATTTGACTCGTTCAAGTTCAACGCTAAATCCAGCTGTTTCAACTTTGGAAATGGCTAAATCATGCTACTTCCAACTGCCAAGGTAATAACTTCAGTTCCAAACTTACTTTTTTTTCTTTCAGAATCCTGCAATGTTATCTCAATAAATGGAATCAATCTTACTTATACCTAGGCTGTCTGCGAGTCATGGAGCCATTGAAATGTAGCTTGCATTGGTTGGCAGAATTGCCCTCAGTGGCTTAATGTTCTTCATAGGTATATGGCTATTGATTTCCTTTATGTTGTCTTTCTTAGAATTGTTCACCACCCTTGATCTCTATTGAACTTTTGCAGAAAAAAACAGTTAACCAAACAGGATATGTAGAGGCAATAGTCACTATGCATGACCACCATTGCCGTCAAACAGTAGCACTTACTACCACACACATGCAGACACAAGAGTGATGTGTTGCATCTTCTATCCATTGCACCTGTATAAAATATGTTTACGGCACTAGTGTATCAGCTGAAGGAAGAGGACCACAAGATAACAAGAAACAAATACAAGAAAGGAAGTGAAATTTAGGAAGAGGTAATTAAGTAATATCCCATAGTATAACAATATCAGAGTTTCTTCTAATGTCTAGGTAACATGAAAGATTATCTCATGGTTTCTATCCGTTGTAAACAAGTCATAGTATGTATAGATCAGAAATGAGTGTATCTCATAAGCAGTGACAGGGTAGTAAGAAATTATAATGTAAATTGCATCTCGTTTAGTCTTTACTCTTACCCCTTGTATGGATCTTGTCTCATATGTTGAGTTGTTGCACACTGAACCAATTCTTCACTTTCAAAAGGGGTTACATACCCCATCAAAAAAAAAAAAAAAGGGGTACATAAAGTAGAGAGAATATTTTGAAAGAAGGTTGTGTAGATCATGTCATAGATTGGTAGGACATATTGTCTTGTAGTTGAATTTGCTTTTATGAGTTGTTCTAGTACTCCGTATAAAATATGCAAGTGGAACTTGTATGTCACTTGTGTCATTGAAAATAGAGAGAAAGGACAGGACACTTTCACATGGCGTGGGTGATGCTCATAATGGATGTGGGGGCATATGGCCTTTGTATATCTCAATAATGCCGAACTGACATGTCAGGTGCCACTTTTTATATTCTGGAATTGCGATGTTTGGAAAAGCCTTCTAACGTTCAAGTTCAACAACTTTAGTATTCATGTGACCGTGTGCAAATAAAAATGAAAACTTTGGGTTCGAAAATATTTTGTACTGATGACAATTTGTAGATTCCCAATTATTGTAACATACAGTTTTTAAAGTTCTTTTGATCTACATAGTTTTACTTTACCACCCTAAGAATTTGGTTTCTAAATCTGCAACTACACAACTACTGCTGCTTTTCTCGAAAGTACTTACTTTTTACATGCAGTTCGTGGGAGAGACCATTGAAAGGTCTGTCCAGTGGCATATTCTTGAAAAGGGCCAATTGTGTGTCAAACTGAAAACGTTATATATAGTTTTTAACTTTTGTTTACTTTAAGTAATTTCATATGTATTTTAATTTCTACTGGAATCAGAGCCAGGATTAATTGTTTAAAAAACACTAGTACTGCACCTCTATCACATGTAATGTGGTATCCAGGTTTGGACTCTAGAGAACACAGTCTTAATCTTAACAAGGGTTTTGGCATTCCGCATTATCTAAATTGGGCATAGGCCTTCTCCAACTTCCAAACTGCAGGGCTGCAGCTACAGATCGGAAAATGATACAGTGTATTGAGGCACTGAAATCTATGTGATATAGAAGATGCCAGGAATGAAGGGAGTAATATGAGCCTCTGTCACTTTCTGTAATTACTGTCGGTCACATACAGTGTCAAAATGATTATGCGCCCTGGGAAATTACAGATCATGACTCGATATGATGTGAATTAAGGACCATTTCTTGTTCTCCTATGCTCGGAGGCGAGAGAGGCGGTACTGCCGCCTCTGTCAGAAGTGGTGATTCTAAGAATTCCAAGACTCTTCTGGCAGTCGCATGAGAAATTCCAATCTTCCTGGATGAAATACTTCTTGTCGAGTTACTACTCTCAATAGATGATAGGAATTTGTCTTTTGTTATTTTTGTTTTGGATGCTGCTATAGCTTTTGTAAAGACATCCGCCTTCCTTAAGCTTTCTACGATGGCCTGAAATTATGAAATTAAGTAAGGAGGAGTTCCGATAATAGCCAATAACATAAACCCCTTTCCAGTATTTGGATCAGAGAACCATCTCCAGAACACAATCAAAAAAAATGCTGATGACCCCCAAGAAAGAAAAATGTGTGACCAAATTGTGCAATGGTTGTATGTTTAAGACCTAATCAAACTTAGCAAAATCCCAATCGAGGCTCTCTGGCTGTGACAGATCGAAAAAAATAAGAATAAGAAAAATGCAAGTATCCGACTTTGGGGGCTAGGTTGGATTTAAGCAGATAGCTACACCTACCATTTTAGTCGAGCTATCATCCCACTTTATGAACTTTTATAATTTTCATTTTTCACTATTCAAACAACAATACCATATATCCACAACCAATATTTTCCATCATTAAATTTGCAGCAACACTTACCATGGGGGCATATATGCGAGTCAAAATACCCTTCCTTAGAAGTTTGATGTTAAGTTGTTTGTCGGTCCAGACAACGTGTTCGCGATACCTGAAAGAAAGATAAGAAATACAGTTAATACTGTATTACTCTTGCCAGTACCTTTGTATGATCGAGTATTGTCTATTATCAGCATATGTATAGGAACCTATATAAGGTTTATCTGATCATCGAGAATTTACCAGTTCAACATCTCTTCATCCGTGGCCGTTGACGCAATAATGAAAGCCTGAAACATGTCAATTGTTTATGTGCAAGTGCAGATAGAAAATACTTAAGAAATAACCTAATCAAAAAACATCAGAGCGAAAGAAAAAAAAAATCAAACATAAGGTCTAACAATACCAAAGTTGACATATATGCTCTTCATATGTATTTCATGACACAGGAATATGATTTGAGACAATATATCGGACACAAACTCCATATTTCAAATAAAACACAACTGAAACATGCAAAAAATTAGTGTCAGGTTATAATCCCACTTTTTTTTTGTCTAGCTCTCGTTTAAATGTTCTTTAAGAATAATTGACATGAGTAGGAACATAACTTTTACTAGAAGTCCCAAATACATCCTTGCTGATTATTTTAGTTAGCACGAACATTTATGAGTTGAGCAACAACCTATTCAGTTGTGGCTTGTTGTAATCCAATAAGTCCAACTACAGTTGATATTATCAAAATATGATTTCTTAAAAGCTTGCTGAGTGCTTAAGCATCAACTACCGCTATATGGGAAATCCAGCATAAATCTCGAAGTCTTAATAATACTTTTAGGCATCCAAGGTAAGGTGGAAAGACATTATTGACTCACAGATCTGTCAAATTCTAACATGAAGCATCTTTTGACATCTTCCTTTGTAGGTTTGCAACCACATCGGTCACGCCGAGATGTCAAGTCTGAAAATTTGGCGTAAGTATAATGTAGAACAGCAGCTTCGTCCAACTTGATTTCACTGCCAGGAACAAGAAAAGGGTTCCAAATTAACAAAACCGCCCAATACAATGGTGTTGGTGTAAATTATTTGAAAAACTTAGTAGAACTTTTTCATTCTCATCCAATTTTCAAATTTTGATACAGAGGAAGGGGTAAGCAATTTATCGTCACCTTAGCTAGCCTCATAGTGAAATGCTACACATAAAACCTTCAAATATGCTAATAAAACGAATAATACAAAGTATGCCATACTTGGGTGTTTTCATATAGTTATGCCATCTGTGTGCTCCATTAGGACGCAAGTGGTCTTGAATCCGTGCAGCTGATTTTCCATTTCCGTAAGTCAAAAAATAGTTGGGATTTCCACGAGTTGCTTCCTTGTACATGCCAAAATATGTATCTTTGGGAAGATGGTCGTAGTTCCTCTTGAACATGGACACCTGTTTAACATAATATCAAACATATAATCGAGAACAGTAACGTGTTACTAATGATCTCTCAGTACCATGGGCGTAAACACATCAAGCTACAAAGTTAATCAATGTACGAGATGAAAGTTTATGGAGCTTGACATCGGGACATGCAGAAATATAGACTGCTAAATGGAGCTGTGTCAAAAATAAAGATGAAAAGGGCATAGACTTACCTCATTGAAAGGTTCCTTGATTCCATCTCGTTCAACGCTACTTTCCTGAAACATTAATCAAATGGTTGAGAACGATTTCTGTAACTGTTATGTGTACAGTTTGAACAAAAATAACTAAGAAGACATACTGATAGAAGATGAAAATGATGTGGTGGATAATCAACTACTATCCAGCAAAATTGTCATCGTATGCAAAACTAATATGATAAAGCTGAAGTGCTACACATACATAGTTTGGAAAGATGACCATATCCACATTCCCAGGTACATCGTGCAGCAATTGCCTCAATGAATACTCTCGAGCACCTGCCGGGTGAATTAACTCGTCAGTGTCAAGATGAATGATCCAATCCACCGAAGCTTCCTGGTGAAAAGTGAATGGTGAAACATTGGTCAATACATTTTCTGAACATGCAGCTACAAAATGTAGAACCTGGTTGTCCTTACCCTTGCCATTACAATAGCCATCTCCATATTGAGGGATTGTTTGACAAATAATTCATAATTACAGGGTTTGTAAAAGAAACTTGACAGCCATGTTTCATTCCATATCCGACTGCAATGTGAGAGGAAATGTAGCAGACGACTAATCAGTTTCTGAATACATATGTGAAACAACAAATACAATAGCCACCTAAAGCGTATAATACAAATCTAATGTCACGATTACCGGATGCCCTGCGACCCAAGACTAACCTTTTTGCTTGCTGCTCTTCTAATTCTTTTGTTCTGTATATTACTTTCACTCCCTATAACAAAAACACATGCATTGTTTTAAATGTCCGGTTAACTCACAAAGGATCAAATACTGAACAAGGATTTAATTCCAATTATATTTATCGGCGACAACAGATGTTCGGAACATACAGGAATTGATTCTAAAACATTAGATACAGCAGGTGACGCAGCCTTTCCTTCAACAAAAAGAAAGAATGTTGAGACCCCGATAACTTTGTGATAATACATCCACGGCAAGATCTGCTCCAAACCGGCTGAAGTGCTGGTTGTAACACATATCTGCACATTACAAAATTAACAAGCTTGATCAACAGACATGAACAAATCCTCATTCATAAATCAAAGGGGACTAAATTAATTCTAAGGACTGAAAACCAAAACAAAAAAATCTAACATTTGACATTTATGCTTGTGTGAATGAAAATCAAGTCATATACATAAACTGAAGACATGAATGAAAAAAAAATAGAAAAAAAGAAAATGAGAGAAGCAGTAAAACCTTAGGATTGAGATTGGAATTGAGATCGAAGTCCCAATAAGGGAAAGATGGAGATGATGGGCGTACGAGTGCAGAAGAGCAGTCAGCGGCGGACGGGGTGTGAGAATGGGGAGAGTTAAACATGCCGTCAAAGTGAGGGTCTGGAGACCAGCGAGCAACGGGATCGGTTACGCCGCCTCGCCATTGGAGCAGGAAAGCGAGGAGGGCGAGTGTTAGAGGTAGGAGAGTCAATAGGACGAGAAGCTTCGATGCTTTAGAAGCAGATGACGAATGGCGGTTGGCCATCATTTGGATCTGGCCAGCGGATTTGCTTCCGATTTGAGTCAGAAGGGATGAAAAGTCATCGTCTTGCTTGAGATTGAAGTTAAGTTGCTGCTTCCGAGTGCGAGACTCGATCGGATAGGTCGACTGCTTACGAAACGCTTGTAACGCGGATTTGAAATAATTTGATCTTCTCGCTCGTCGATGAAAACCTAAAATTATAACGCATCAGTTTACTGCCAGCTCAAAGAGTAATTAGTTAATGTAATCAGAAAAAAAAGAAGAGTAATTAGTTTAAAAAAATAAGTATTTTTTTATGATTGGTTTTTACATCAGTTACAAATCAATTCATAATCTCAATTATTAGACAAACACATCTCACTCATATTACATGAGAATTTCATTGGATACATGTAAATTTAGACTCTTAGAGCACGTGGCCACATGAGGGCATCCACACCAAGCGGAGCAATAAGCAATAATAGAGAGACTTTATTGCTTATTGCTATCATGTAGCAAGTGAGCAAAAAAAAGAGCAAAAAACAATGCTTGATAGGTGAGCAATAATGGAGAGGGTGTGGGATAGGAAAGCAATAAGTGGGGCTCACATATATTTGTGAAGAAAAACAAAAAGAAATTACATTTTGTTGGTTTTGAAAGAACTAAAAATCAGAAATGTCATCAAATGAACGTTAGAAGGACAAAATAAAAAAATCTTGGGACAAAACAAAATAATGAAATAATGGAAGTGATAATTTCGGATAATTGAATGGTTATGAGTATAGTCTTTTGCTCTTTGCTCTCTTGCTGCGTTAAAATATATAGAGCAAAGAGTCATTTTTGCTCATTGCTTTTAGCTCTGCTTTGCTACATGACTTTTATGAGAAAATGTTATTTTTGCTTATTGCTTATTGCCCATTGCTCCCTTACTACGGATGCCCTGATACCAATCCGGAATAAATACTTAAATTATGTCCATTGAAGTACATCTTTAGCGTGAAACCTACGAGAAAGCACCTCCACATGTACATGGAAGGAATAGTCAAGGCAGCAACATCCACCTGCAGCACACAAACACATTCACAATGGACGGATAACACCTCCGCGAGGGAGGGATAGCACGTTCGTCAATAGGCTATACATCAACATTCACATGCAGCACACAACGTGTCCACAAGGGACAAATAACACCTACGCGAGGTAGAAATAGCATGTCCGAGCCGAGGCGGGACGAAAACATCTCCGCGATGGAGAAATAACACTCCTACACAAAAGTGAAGAGAACAAACTAAGTATTTTGAATTTATACTTTTAAATTAGTTCTATATTTTTATTTTATGAGATATTTCGTGTTGTTTTCCTCGATTTCCAAAGAAACCGATCTGATAACTGGTCTCTTATCAAAATTCTTTCGGGTAAGTCATGGCTCCTTAATGTCCACGAAAACACCAAAACATATGAGTATGAGATACGCATTGAAAGTATTGATCTCTTGGAAATCAAAGGGACCAATATGATCCTTATCAATATGATACTTAGGATGAAGATTGAAATTATCAAGAAGAGTAAAATAGGTTTTAATGCACATAAGTTTCTTGTTGACAAGAGGTTTATTATTGCTGAATAGTTTGTTTAGCTATAATGTCTAAGTAGTTTTGCTGTAAGTGGCATTGGCAGGGTCCTTTTTGTGCTTGAGCTGCTGCTGTTTTTGTCTTGTTCTGCGTCAGTTCTGTTTTGTGTTGAGGGAGTCTTGTATTCTTGTAGGCCTTTTTGATGAATATACACTTTTTCTTCAAAAAAAAAATGATCCTTAACAGTTTCTTACTAAATTCGAAGAAACCGATATGAAAATACCTATTTAAAATAGAACAAGACAAGCGAGAATTAAATGGAAACCAAAAACTCAAAATTAAGCATATTAAAAATTACAAGTCAATTTGGTATTTAATATTTAAAAAAAGAAATTTTATATTTAAAATTATTTTTGCCATATAAATTTATAATGAATTAAATGTAATCCATTTTAAGATTTGTTTTTTGATTGATGGATATATTATATAGAGGAGCGTTCAAATGAGGCAGTGAACAGTAAAGTGAGGCACGTGAGGCACGATCTCAACCACACATCTAACCTCCTCGTGCATTTGTGGCGCGCCACGTGTCCCAAATAGTAAACCCACTAACTTTTGAAAAGTCAACAATTGCGGCTGTGAATGTGGCTGCGCCACGTGTCACAATGAGTGGTCCAGATCGTGCCTCACTGCCTCATTCTTACAACCCTGCCTCAACCGAGTGCTCCCCATATTATATATACACCAAGTATTGCACTAGTCAATACCACAAGCACATACCACCACTATTGGCTAATCCATTTTATGATTAGGAAAAGAAAGACATAGAAAAAAAAGAAGCTATTTGGGACCTCCAGTTACCATTTGTTTTTAATTCACTGTCTAAGGCTCTAAGCATATAACTTTTCAATTAATGTTTATGTGTATATTAAATGAAGCTTAAATAAAAAAGATTATTTTCAAATGTTATATGATAATTGATATGGTTATTTTTTGGCAATGAAAAACAGTCTAGTTGTGTAATAGAAGTATACTTAATATACGAATACGATATTAACAAAAAAATCAGGGGGCATAAATTTGAGGTCAGAACCAAAATTATCATCAACGTTGTCGTGCTTCCAAACGCTGCCTTGCTGCGCTTCTTCTTCCGTATATGTAAAACCTAATCGAAGTAGAAACTCAAAAATAAAAAATAAAAAAATAAAAATCCCCTTCCGACTTCCTTTCGCGTTCTCGTCGCCGAAACCCTTCCTGCGTCCGATGCTACCAGATTATCCGAAAGGCAGCTATCGCACACAGCTTGGCTGTTAATGCTCTACAGCGGCGACGTTTTCATGTCTTCAATCCATGCTTCCTTATCCCCTTACAGTTTATATAATTCTGGGATTGAAACCCTAGAATTTCCTCAGTCATATTCTCAGCGATTTGTCCTTGTACTCTTCTCGCGCTCTCAACTTTTTTGGTGATCAATTTGCTGAACATAATGCCGGACTCCAAGGTTGGTGTTCTATCTTTCTTCATTAGTATTTTTAATGTGGTTAAATACTCTTGTGTGGTTTGTGTTAGGCCCATTGCTCATGTCGTGCTGCCTCTTGCTTTTGGTAGTGTTTGCCAATGTTATTAGGCTTCTATTGGGTACTAGTGTACTACTAATATGGCTTTCAAGTTGAGACATTTGTATAAAGTTTCAGTTTTTAGTGATGGAGTTAGAAAGAAGTTTGGGAATTTGTGGTTCTTTCGGATATATGAATTTGCTAATGCTGGCTATGAGTGAATCTTCCGGTTATATAGCATGGGAAATGATCTCAATTATAATCCGGTGGTTATGGTATAACCAGTAGACCTGTTGACAAATTATGTGCGTCATACGAACCACTGAAGAGTGTACATGTTTCCGTTGTGGTGGGGATTGGCATTGTTATGCACTTGATATCAAGTATATATGTGTGATGGGGTTTGGTCGAGAAGCCTGTTGCTCGTATGTTTGATTAGGCATGTGCAGTATTTATTGTGAAACCACCTTTTTTTCTTATTGAATTATTCTCCTACAGGTACTGGTATTTGGCTCTTTCACTGAAGATGAGACGAGATCCTTGTTAAGCCAGTCATCTGTAAGTTCCAAAAAACAATCACACAAGTCCTCGGCCGAGAATAATGTAGTTGGAGTCAGTGGTCAACCTAGAGTAGAACTAAATTTTGGAAAAGGGTTTCCCCCGGTGTCTGAGTTTCAGAAGAAGGAAAATGGAACAGCAAAAGTTGATACTGCAGTTGACAACTCACTGAAAGTTTCCAAACCTTCCAAGGAAAATGGGAGCATACACACCCCTGTCTTTACTAACAGCCTAAAATCACTGGGAACTAATCATGTTGATAAAAGTATCTCCAATGAAGTTAAAGATGGATACCTTCCAAACAATCAATTCTCGAACCTGAGTATGAATCATTCCGAGATTAAAAGTAATAGAGACAGATTAGCAAATGCTGTTGTTGAAAATTCATCATTGCGTAGTAATACTAAAGATGGCGAGCAAAAAGGGGTGTTTGCGCCCACCCTGGATCACTGTAGCTTACTGCCTCGGGGGTTGATCAACTCTGGGAATCTTTGCTTCCTCAATGCTACTTTGCAAGCACTTCTCTCATGTCCCCCATTTTTTCAGCTCCTGCAAGAATTGAAGGGACGAGATGTTCCGAAGGTTTGGTTAATAGTGTAACTGTAATGTTCTGTATGAAATTGCTTGTCTTTTTACAATTTTCCTATAAACTGCTTCTTCTCCGATTACAGGATGCGTGTCCAACAATTACTGCTTTCGTCAAGTTTGTGTCTGACTTTGTAATTCATAGAACCGTAAGTGCAACAAAGAAAAATACTATGATTGTCGAGACGGCTTCTCCGTTTTCCCCTTCCATGTTTGAGGAGGTGCTTAAGAAATTCACTCCAGATATTCCAAGTGGCCTATTAGGAAGACCAAGGTATGCCATTCTAATGCAGCCATGTTTGGTAATGATATTCATCTATTTGATTTATTGTAAAATGTCAGCAGGCTGTTTCTGAAATTTTACGCTACTAAGAAATTATGAGGAATCGTTAAAAAAAAACGAATAGGAGTTGTGTGAGGTCAAGTGGAGGCTTTCTACTATCAGATGCTGTTTTTTTGGATATGATTTTTATTATTAGTAGTAGTCCTGCATTATTTTCAAAAGACATAAGGCACAATCAATTTCCGCGGGATTGTATATGGGTGATGGGTCAACCTTTGTGCCACTAGGTAAGCTTAACACTTTTATTGAAAACCCATCAATGAAGATGCTGGTGGCACAACTTTACTGGTCATTAAGACTAGCACTGGTTTCCATGGAACGCTTAGCTTGTTTCATTCGTGGAATCGTACAAGCCAATTGTAATCAGGTCCTGTTTGGTGTTGAAAAACCATGTCAAACTATATGCGGTTCTTTGGCCAAATTCATTATACTTTTAGTTGAACTTATAAGTTATAACTGTAGATTCTACAGTGTGCAGGAATGGAAATGACTCACTATTTTTTTTTTGTTTCCTTGAACTAACTATAGGCAAGAAGATGCTCAAGAATTTTTGAGTTTCGTCATGGACCAGATGCATAATGAATTGCTAAAGATTGGAGGCCTAGCTTCAACCTCTGATAGCAACCTCTTGAAGTTCTCCTCGACTGAGGACGATGAGTGGGAGACAGTTGGGCCGAAGAATAAATCTGCTGTAACTCGAACTCAAAGTTTTGTGCCCTCAGAATTAAGTGCAATTTTCGGAGGTCAATTAATAAGCGTTGTGAAGGCTAGAGGTAAAAATGTTGTTTATGTCAAGGGTGCTGAGATATTTACTCCATGTATAAACAATTTTCCTTTATTCAAAATTTGTATGTTATCATAATAAATACATGCAAGTATTAGTTTATATATATATATATATATATATATATATAATATAAGCGTTTTGAAGGAGATAAATCATTTGATCAATTTATCAGAAATGTTATTGTTATCGATTAGTGGTTCACTTGTGATTAGATAATCTCATGTAATGACTACTTCTACTGAACCTCATGTAGTGCATATCAAGAGAACCTTTTTCCATAATTGTGTTGTAAAACTTTACGTTCTTAACCTCCCTTGATAATATTACATGTTTGATTGATAAGATCATCACAGTAGACCAAGAATTTTATTGCAATGCAACATCCAGTTGCTGTTAGATGTTGAAGAATTGAAAACATAAAAGGTTGCTTGTATGAATTGCAGGTTCTGCTAAGGTTGCTCTTGTTGTCTGATATTCATTTATACTGTGTTCTTTATTTGGAGCAGGAAACAAGGCCTCTGCCACTGTTCAGCCGTATCTTTTGCTCCACCTTGACATCTTTCCTGATGCGGTTCAAACTGTTGAAGATGCACTCCACATGTATTCTGTCCCAGAAACTCTTGAGGGATATCGAGCTCCAGTTACCGGAAAGGTACTTGTATGGCTGGCATTGCATGATAATTTATTTGTTTGTGTCCCTATGATTATAATACGCAAAGTAGTTTAGACAACTTCCTGTTGTACTGCCAATTCAAATCATGATTTGTGTTGCACTTGTATCTAAACGTGTGCATTATAGTGGCTGCACTTGCCAGTGCATTAAATATTGATCTCTTTCTTGTGTCATGTTAGGCTGGAGTTGTGACTGCCATGAAGTCGGTACAAATAAAGACGCTATCTAAGATCATGATATTGCACTTGATGCGCTTCGGCTATGGAAGTGAAGGCAGCACCAAGTTGCATAAGCCTGTTCGCTTTCCTCTAGAATTGGTACTGAGTCGCGAGTTGGTTGTTTCTTCGACTACTGAGGTGGTGATCTCTGATTATGTACTAAATGTGTTTTAATCACTTAATGATGCTCATCATCATGTCTTGCCGAGAGCAGACTTTATAAACAGCAAGCAAAGCATTACCAAAACAAAAGGCTGAGATAAAAACATTGGAAAGGTCAATAATAATCTACATATGGTGTACAAATATTATTCGTTAGAGAACAAAATAATTGTTCACCAAGTGAATTGTTTAAGACATGAGTGGTGCTGTTTTCTGTTAGTTTGCCAATTTATACTTCTTTCTTTCTTTTATGGTTCTAGCGGTAACGCATAGAGCACATACTAAATAGTCCATTTATTGTAACTTGCTAGATAAACGAGGTAACCACTGTGGCACTGTTATCAGTTTTTATGGTTTTTTTTTAAAAAATGATCTGCTTTCATGTCCTCAGGGGAGAAGATATGAACTTGTAGCAACCATCACCCACCATGGAAGGGAACCATCAAAGGGCCATTACACAACAGATGCCCGTCATCCTAGTGGGCAATGGCTGCACTACGATGATGCCTCAGTTACCGGTATCGGTATAAACAGGGTGTTGCATGATCAGGCATATGTTCTCTTCTACAGGCAAATGTAATGCAGTGAACCAGCAGCAGACTGTAAGTTTTGACCCACCTATCCTGCATGAGGTAGGATCCGTCTATATCTCTGAGTAAATTATGGGACTGCAACTCAACAGGTCAGACCATCATCCGCTAATCAATGTTTAAAGATATAGAAAGGATAACTAGAGTGTTTTCCAACTATCTGTCAGCATGTGAAAATAGCTATTTGAAGATTGTACCCAACTATTGTTGAATCAGGTCATTTGTTACTTTGTTAGATATATTTTTAAGTGAATTTAAGTAGGTATTGGCTTTTTATTTTTTGTTTCCGTTCAACACAACTGAATACCTCTCAGCAAAATCAGCTGGATTGCACTTTGCAGCTACTTCCATCTTCTTGCATAAATGATTGATTTCACAATAGGAAACCAGAGAAGCTGGGAATTCTTTTTTGTCTATCCTCGAGTCCAGTTCATTATTGAATTATACAAGCTCAAATTCTTCTAGTTGTTTCCTCAACTTTAGGACAGAAAATGACATGACAATCAGAAGGCACTAGAGAGCCTACACTGTAGTGTGTGTTAGTATTTTTCAAATAATGTATGACATTTCACAAGGCTTTCTTGACTATATTGTCGGATCCTATTCACATCGACAGCTATTATAAATGTTGGGCATCCAAAGTACCTTTTCTCTTTTATCTGCCAAAGTCCAATAATAATTAAATCTTTTCAATCCTGTTTTTCTTTTTCTTCTTTTCTTAAAGCATGTCCATTTGTGTCCTAATCTTTCCACATAAAATGACCCCTTCAAATGCTGAATATCAAGTTTAGTTTGAGATATCAGTATTCAATACCATCTCATGCTGCTTCTTGGGACAACATAGAGACACATATTTACATCCACCAAAGCATTTGCTAGTAGACATTAACATGGCTTTATGTTTCTTAAACCACTGATGAGTCAGTGAATTGCCTGTTGTTTTCAGTTTTCATATCAGATTTATGTCTTTATCAATAGAGTGGGCAACAGGAGCAATAAATTAAATAGTTCATTTAAAGATCTAAAACTCCACTCAATAATTTACAGGTTGCGTCATCATGGCGGTGACTTGATCACTGATGTATTGATGGTGGAGTTCTAGAGTTCCGCGTTGCATATAACCAGTATACTAAATACTGGTTATATGTGCTGTTTGACTTAATCAACACACTAAAAAAAATATTTCATTCAAGAAAAAACCCAAAAGATACACCCATTCAGAAAACATGAAAAAAGCCTACCAGAAATTTTTCCTACTAAAAAACAAAGTACTTTCTACACAACTATCTTTGCTCTAATACATCACAACCTATGTACATTTATTAAACAATTCTGTGAGTAATAACTGTGTATCTCAAACTCAAAAAAAAAGACATCTTGTAAAGTGTATAGACAGAAAACAGACTGACCAAAAAGACGCAAACTGTTCGAAACTCATCTCAAAATCCATGTCAGATACCGACGCTGATGATCTTATGATTTGGTAGCCGAGCTTGAGTTCTTTGGAACCCACCAGACTCTCATAGTTCTGTCTAAACTGCCACTGTATAACAAAACACCATCACCAACATTATCGCGCGAAGCTTGAAGGCACTTAACCGGCCCTTGATGCCCATTTATGACTCCAACTTTCGACAGCCCTTTAGGATTTTGTATTTTCCAAATGACTATGCACTTATCGGCCGAGCCACTGCACAAGAACTCATCATCTCCAATCAAGCACAGACACAGCACAGCCATTTGATGTGCTCTCACTTTGAACACTAATTTCCAGCTATTGAAATCAGCATTTGCTTCCCAACCGATAACAAATCCATCCGAACCACCGCCAAAAACCATCCTCCCATTATCCGAAA
This sequence comes from Rhodiola chrysanthemifolia, assembly GCA_033675395.1. Taxonomy (NCBI): domain Eukaryota; kingdom Viridiplantae; phylum Streptophyta; class Magnoliopsida; order Saxifragales; family Crassulaceae; genus Rhodiola; species Rhodiola chrysanthemifolia. The sequence continues at coordinate 8,381,982 of CM066206.1, forward strand.
CCACCACAGAATTGAACGACACATCCTTATGACACTCTAAAATACCCTTTAAAACATGTCTACTGTTTTTATCTCTTCCCCAAGCTTTAATCTTTCCATCAGCTGAAGATGAATACACAATGCCTTTACACACTACGAGCGCGTTAATAGCGTCATCATGAGCTTTTATAGACTCCAAGCATTTCAAATCCGACAATCTCCAAACCTTCATGGTTTTATCCCAAGAGCCCGAGTAAATCAAACCTTTATACACAGCTAAACTTGAGATGCTGTCAGCATGCTCAATCCACAACCGTTTCTGACTTCGCCTAGTCTGCACATAATTACTTTGTTTCATAAACTTGCCCAAATAGTCCTTTGTCGTCGGCAAAGTGTCAACAAGCCTCAACAAATTCTCAGACCTTTGTGACACCTTCCATACCCTAATCCTGCTATCTTGATGGGCTGTGAAGACTTTGTTCCCCACCGCGACAAGCGCCTTAACCGACCCGTCTCCCTGACCGAATCTCGTAAACTGCTTCAAATCAGGCTGCTGCCATACAATCACATCTTTTCCTTGCGAAGCACTCAACACAAACTCACCACATAAAGCTATGCAAGAAACTGATCCAACGTGATCAGAAAGAACTGCTAATGATTTGTAACCAAACCCGCGAGCAGAATCGCTCGAATCATTGACGAAACTCTTACTTCTAACAATGCTTTCAAATCCTTGGAATGATGACTCAGTAATTGGGGTTTCATCATAGCAGCTGCTGTAGCTGCTGCTGTCACTGCTGATGCTGCTTTCATCCGGCTCAATTAACAACCGGGTTTTGATCGATAAATCTTCAATCAAATTGGGTTTCTTGTAGCCGGAAAATGGAGGAACCACCACAGGAGCGGACATGCTTGTTTTCTTGAAGAAATGCAAGAAAAGAAAGGATCTTTTTTGAACGTTGGAGTGATGAAGAATTGCATACTATTTGTTGTTGTATTTATATATGGTGGTGGAGCTGATCAAGAGGAGCCTATCAAGCCAGCCATATCATGGACGCCTTGTTGTAAAGACAATTAAAAAAATCTTTTTTATTATTTTGATTTTTGCATCCAACGGCTAATTTTCATAGCAGACTATTACATCACACATTACTGGAATTTAATTAAATACTAGGGAAAATGACAAATAGGGGTATGAACTATCACCCATTGACAAATCACGGCCTGAACTATGAAAATTGACAATTAAAGACAATTTCAAAATATTTTAATCCTCATATAACACTTAATTGACGGAATATCAGTCTGTCAATCAATAAAGTGAACTAAATGAAGAATGATTTGAAAAAAATCTTATTGCCCTTAATTGTGAAATTGAAAAGTAAAATATTTTAAAATTGCCCTTAATTGTCAATTTTCATAGTTCGGACCATGATTTATCAATGTGATAGTTCATACCCCCTATTTATCATTTTCCCTAAATACTATTAGATTGAGCAATACCGTTGATGATGTATAGCTGCTGGTGATTTTCGGTGTTGGATGGACCACAACAACAAGTCAACAACCATCAATCTCATCTGTTGTTTAATAGTTGTAATTAGTGTTCATCACAAACTATTCTCACCCAATTGCTTCACTTTACATTTTTCTATACTGTCATATTTTCGTGTGTGCAAATTTGATAAATAAATAAATAAAAATTATTTTGTCAACCAACTTATAAGGGATATGTGATGAATTATAGAACGGTGGATTAAACTTAATTGCGCTGGTTATTAACTAATTGGACTAGTCGGCAAAGAGGAACAAGTACAAGGGGCCACAATTTCTCAGGTAAGCCTCATCACTAGAAAAAAAATAAAATCTAAAGTTTGTTAAGACTTTCACACACAAAAGAAAACATAATGCACTCATATCCGTCATCATCATTAGTTTGTAAAACATAATGTCGATTGCTCGGTGCTTGGAGAATTTCCCATTCCTTTTTCTGATGTTACATTTCGTCCGCTTCGGGCTTACTGTTGAATTTTTTTTCCAAATAAGGCAATATTAGAATTTCGTTTCTCTTTCTACTCAATTTCCAAATTCATTTTCCAAAATAGACACTTTTCTTAAGGCGCTGTTGTCAACGGCGACTTATGCCAAGAGCGATGTAGACAACATCGTCTTATGCCTAATGTTGTTTTTATATGATAATACTGTTTCAGCGTCTCCACCGAAGATGATGCTGACCGGAGAAGGAATCTCATCCCCTCAGATATTACCTTTCACATACCAATCAATTAACAAACTGCATGATTCGTTGACTCAGGTTTCGACCGAGTGAAAAATCTCGAGTGGACATTTTCTCTTTTTGCGTTGTTACTAACGACGCAATCACAACCGCACATGATTTTGAGAGAAAATAGGTGAAATTATTTTAATTTAGGGCTGTTATAAACATCGCCTAAAAAAATTTGTCACGTAAGCCCATAACTTGGTATTATATCGAATAAAAATGACACCAGGCATAAGGCGTCGTTGACAACAATGCCTTAAGGAAATTGTCTATTTTAGAAATCGAATTTGGAGATTGAGTAGAAAGGAAAACGAAGATCTAATTTTGCCTAATTTGGAAGAAAAAAAATTCCTTACTGCTAAAGCCGTACAATCAATATCTTTATTCTTTGAATCCACAAGTAGATCCAAGGCTGGTGATCTATTTCATTAGAAAATTGGATGAAGTTGTTTAAGTCCCTGTAAAAATGAATTTTCTTTCTCTTATAAAAACTAATTAGTCTTTTGTTTAGTTCACTTTCAATTCCAAACTGTTTTGGTTTTCTATTCGGCCAAGCTGCAGTGTACTGATTCACTGAATTTTTTTTTGATAATTAAACAGACATTTCTCATGAATACAATGCCGTTTCAGTGAGGCAACATTTAACACAAAAGTTACTCAGCATGGGTAGATAACATTTATGCATTAAACACGTAGTCGAAGATTTGGTTTTGGACCATGCCTGCTGATATAACTGAAACGTTATCTAGTAGCAGCTAAAAAGACATCATAAATGGGGATGAGGTAGCAACAGCTAACTGAACATTTATCTGAGGTGTCTCAACTCTCCCTGTCTTCAATTATTTTTGTAGCAGATGTTGTTCAACTTGGGTGATGTTATTCTTACATACTGATCACTGGTGATCTGGTTGCAGGAGGATCGACATATGTCACTGCATGCGTTATTGCACAAACTAACTTTATTTCCGTCATCTTCGTAGTACTTGGCCAATTGATCAGGTCACATTACAATCCGGGGTCAGTTAGTCAGCATTGACCCCGAGTCCTTAAGTGATCGAAACATTCAGCACTTATCGTTTGATAATCTTGGAATAATTATTCGACAAGAAAGCCACAGTGCTTAATATACAATTACTAGCTAGAGTTAGTTTGTTCTCAGTTCGAAACGCGATAAATACCATGAATTTTAATTCTTAGGTGATTCGAGTTTCCCTTTCCGCTGATCCGAAACTGTTTAGTGCATTTCATCTATCTTTATCTTGTTCAGATGCGTTAGTTCTTAAACTTAGTCCATTTGATTTTCTAAGTTGATTACATGCAACAACTATTTCAGAGGATTTTGATTGGAACGTTAATGGGAGAGGTTGAAGCTTTCTGATTTTGGGAGATGCAAGTGCATCTCATTGAAGGCATATGAGTAAATTTATGCGTCTGAGAAGTTGAAGCAATTCAATCCTTTCTGCAGATTTCCCAAATTTTCTTCTCAAACTTGTTGAATGTGTGAAGAAAATGGTGGTGCGCGTTCATTTGAGACTTAAATTTGAGTGTGGAGAACACCTCGAAATGAGTTGATAAAATCAGATTAAAATTGCATAGAGGGGTATGAAATCGAATGTGGAAATGCTAAAATCTGAATTATATCGAATGAGAAATCGATGCTCAAAGTTTGACCAAAATCAATGGAAACATGATGTTGGTAGGAATAGATGGGTGTATTGATTTCACTTGAGTGAAACCAATTGTTCTACATTGGAAGCTAAATGAGAACTTTATATATTTATATATGATACATGTGCTAAGTTTGGTAAGATTTTAAGCTGAGAAGTTCTCTCGGGTGCGCAGGGATGAAATCATCAGGTCCGACGACGTCGGATTTGGCTTCCAATGCGTGCGCCCACGTCGTACGTGATCCAGCACCATTAGGACGGTAATTTTGCTTTAAGGACAACATCCAACGCGACTCGATCCACTCCGTTTTGCAATTATTTTCAGTTTAATTGAATCTATACTGCATATCTGCTCTGTTTAGTAACTTTGTTGAAATCCACCTGTTTATGAGCATTATTTCCAACAAAACTCTCCTTGAAGAATTTCTGCATCTAGGCATCCATGCAGTACAAAATGTAGCAAAGGCAGATGAGAGCTAGCAGTGGAAGTTTACAGGATATTAGTTTAAAGTTGGGACCTCAATTGGGAACACAGTGCTAGTTTGGAGACATATTTTTGTAATATTTCTAACTTTTTGCCCATTGGGCGTAGAACAATCGGTAAGGCTAAGACGTAGATCATGAGTTCGAATACCGAGGGGCCAACAAAAAAATATTTCTAAACTTTTTATCGTATACTTATCATAAGAGTTCGACATTCATTTTTAATTGTTAATTTTAACATGGTTCATCTAGAAATAATTTGGCATATGCCACTTTTTGTAAAGTTTATTGAAAAAATGCTACCCATTTGGGGTTTGCCACAAATCGCTAATTGGGGATAACGGTTTGTAGTATATTCAAACATGATGCATACGTGGAGTTGACCTGATGCTTACATGGAATGACACGTCAAACTGCTAACCTTAGTAGCGGTTTGTTTCAAAGAGAAACCGCTAATGTCTATAGCATTTTGTTTCAAAAAGAAACCGCAAAGGACATTAGCGGTTTGTGTTTCAAAAAAAAAGGCTTCACATCTGTTTCATATCACATTACCTTAGTTGCGGCAGTCACTTATATATATGTGCAAAAAAAAAGACTGAAAAAAATATCAAAGGTGTGTCGAGCGAGGATAGTAAAGAAATAAATCTGGGTTTATTTCACCATAAACCGCTAATAGGAATAGCAGTTTGTTCTGATTTAAAAAATCATGCGTGTCATCCACGTAGGAGCCACAGTGGCAATGAGTTTAATTTTATAACAAATCGCTATCCTATTAGCGATTTGTGGCAAAACCCAAATAAAGTTTAACAGGATGATATTTTCCCAATAAACTTTACAAAAAATGACATATGCGAAATTATTTCGTTCATCTAAACCAAGAAGTACAATATTAAAATCACAAAATAAAAATAAACACGGTGCATCGAAATTGCCGTCTGTAATTTCATTTCAATTTCAATTTGGCCAAAAGCTTCTTCTCTCTCACTCCTCCAAAGCATCGACTGTTATTCTATTCTGGAAATGCATTAGCGCTTGGGTACAGTTGAAGAGTCCTCCTCCTCCATCTCCATCTCGACTTGTTAGTTCAACCTCCTCTTGTTGTCTTGTCATTCTCATTCATTTCTTCTTCTCGGATCTCGCCTGCCTCGACAGTTTTCTTGCCGGATCGGTGAAGTTGGCGAAGCTGTGCTGTATATCTTCCGATTCCGATCTGTGGTATGATTCACTACATATTAGCTTCAACAATTCGGTTTCTTTCTTTCAATTATTTTCGCAATTTTACAGGTATTTTTCGCGTATTTATCGATGGGTTTTGATTTTTGAATTTTGCTGCTATTGGAATTTGACTTTTTTTTTTCTTTTACAAAAAAAAGAAAAGAAAAGTAGTGGGAGAGCTGTATGCCGTATGGTGTGACGCTGTGTTTTGCTAATCTGAGCTGTAATAGCTATTTACTGGATCTTAGACTGCACATTTGAATATTTGATCATGATCACGTCTCATAGATTAGATTATTAGTAATAGGGCTATTCAACCTTATTATTAATATAAGTTTATTTAACCAAATGTGTGCAATTGCAAACAGGGATGGTTGATAGTTTCTGTTCATGGAATTTTTTAAAGTCCCATTCAATTAATTCCGGACTTGTCAGTGCCTTGATACTTTCTTTAGTTGCATGGGTTATTTTGAGTAGCAGCCGTTACAGAAATCTAGCTTATTGATATATATTTTTTCTTCTATTTATAGTACCGTGGCTGATTTATTGCCAGTGTTCTTCTTCAGCTAATTGACGGATGTGCATTGATTAAGGAGCAGTCAGAACTTCATAAAGGCCAATCGACCATTAACAAAGACATGACTAAACTAACTATTGCAACTGAAGATTCTCGTCCCTCCTTGCTTGAGCTTTCTGCTAACAATGATGTTGACGGATTCAAGAAAACCATGGAGCGAGATGTATCTTTACTTAACCGTGCTGCCCCATGGTATGGCCGCAGAAAGAAAGGATCAAAGTTGGTGCTTGAAGATGCAACTCCATTGATGGTTGCTGCTACTTATGGTAGTTTAGATGTACTGAAGATTCTTATCCAGTTTAAGGCCGATGTTAATATGACTTCAGGTCCCAACAAGACCACTGCTCTCCACTGTGCTGCCTCCAGTGGCGTTGCTAATGCTTTGGAAGTTGTTGAAACTCTTCTGATTGCAGGTGCCAATCCCAAGTTACTTGATAATAATGGTGATTTTCCTATTGATGTCATGGTTGTTCCTCCAAAGCAGCCAGGAATGAGAGCTTCTCTTGAAAGACTTCTTATGACCAATACCCTCATTGATCATTTTTTCGGTGAACGCAACCCAGGACTGTCAACTAATACCTCAAATTTGAGCTCACCAGTGCTGTCGTCATCACCTGAAAATGGATCTCCATTATCCTTGTCAGATTCTACATCTTCTCCTATGACTGAAAAAGCAAGTGATCTCCCTGCTATTGCAATTGAGAAGAAAGAGTACCCTATTGATCCTTCTCTTCCAGATATCAAAAATAGTATATATTCAACTGATGAGTTCCGTATGTTTTCGTTCAAGATTCGACCTTGCTCCCGAGCATACTCCCATGATTGGACAGAGTGCCCCTTTGTGCATCCAGGTGAAAACGCGCGCAGAAGAGATCCAAGGAAATATCACTATAGCTGTGAGCCATGCCCCGACTTCCACAAAGGGGCTTGCAGACGTGGAGACTCGTGCGAGTATGCTCATGGTGTATTTGAATGCTGGCTTCATCCAGCTCAATATCGCACTCGTCTATGCAAGGATGGTACTACTTGTGCCAGAAGGGTTTGCTTCTTTGCTCATGTTCCAGAGGAGCTTCGACCTTTGTATGTGTCCACTGGATCTGCAGTCCCATCTCCCAGTCCCAGGTCAGCTGCATTGAACCTTCTACCTGGATCACCCTCATCTCTCTCTGGACTATCATGTTCACCCTTTGGTCAGCCAATGTCGCCGTCCACTAATGGAATGCCACATTCTTCATCTGTTGGTTGGCCTCAACAAAATGGGCCCACCCTTCAGCTACCAGGAAACAGCTTTCAATCAAGTCGCTTGAGAGCATCTCTTAATGCCAGAGATTTACCAGCAGTGGATCTAAATATGCTGGTAGAGTGTGATGTTCAGCGGCGATTGTTGGATGAGATGAATTACTACTCACCTTCTCGCATTAAGTTTGAAAGTTTCTCCCAGTCCAACCATTCAAATACATTGACACCTTCTAACCTAGAGAACCTGCTCTCCGCTGAAGTATCTTCACCCAGGTACTCGGATCAGGCTGCTTTTGGCGGGTATTCACCATCTCACAAGCAGAATCTGATCAGCCAATTCCACCAGCAGCAACTGAGAATGCTATCACCCATCAATACCAGCATGTACTCCCCAAAAAATGCTGAGCACTCTTTCTTGCAAGCTTCTTTTGGTGTTGGCTCTCCAGGAAGAATGTCACCTAGAAATCTGGAGCAACTCTCGCCTGTAGGTACACGCCCCTCTGTGTTTGCTCAGCGTGGGGATCAAAATCAACAACTTCATAGCATCAGTTCACGTGAACTTGGATCAGGCAAGATCCCTTTTTGTACCGGATCTCCTGGTAATCCGTGGTCTGATTTGGGATACTCTAATGGGAAGGTAGACTGGTCCGTTCAAGGGGATGAGATGCTCAAGTTAAAAAGGCCGTCTACCTTTCAGCTCAACAACAATGGTGAGGAGCCAGACTTATCTTGGGTTCAGTCTCTTGTCACGGAATCACCCCCCGACATGAAAGAAAAGCTGACACCTTCAATCAGCGGTACTGCTGCAGTGTCTGGTGAGGGTTCGAATCCAAATACTCAAATTGACTCAACTGATCAATCTGTTTTAGGAGCTTGGCTAGAGCATATGCAATTGGATCAGCGTGTAGGCTAGCCAAGTTATGGCCCTTATGGGTACCTTATTAATCAGCCGATATACTGAAGAATCAGAAAGTACAATTTAGTTTTTTTGTTGTGGAATTTAATTGGATTGAAGTTCGAAAGCAAAGTTTGGAAAACTCTGCTTGGTGGTGCAAAGTTTGGATGGCTGGAAATTATATAGCTCACAGTTCCGATATTGTCAAAACTTTCTCAAAGGAAGCACAGAAGTGGTAGCCTCCTCAAATCCTATCCAGGTCTGGTTCCCATATTTTCCAAGTTAGACTTCCATTTACCATAATTTTAATATTTATTTTTCAAAACAATAACAATTATAACAGATGCTTTTGTGAATTATTGCTATGCATTTTAAAACTAATCTTTGATTCTTTTTGTATACTTTCTTTGGTTTTTTTTTCTTTCTGATTTGTATGCATATGACAGAACTGACATGTGTAGCCTAGATTGGATGAGGATCAAGTCTCACCCTGTCATGTGGGGTTAAATGCATTACTTTCAGCTAAGTTCGTGTATCTGTATTATTGCGATGACAGCTTTAAACTACCATTGCTCATAATATGGTACTCCACTCCATTCAGATCCTTGATTTTAGAACTCAAACTACTTGTCAAGTCATGTTTAACCTGAAGAACAATTTGTACTTTGAATTGAAAAAGTTTCTAATAGACTCGAGCATTATTTATACGCTAAACATGGGTTAGCTAACAAGTAAAGTTAACTACTTAGTTCTTCTTTTGTTACGAATGTCAAATTATCTTCTTCCTAGCAATTGCAATAGTTTAAAGTTTTATGAAATGCACATGGAAGAGATTTGCTCAGTCCTTTAAAATATTCCCTCTAGTAAAACATATTTCTTTTTGCATGTGTTCAAGCCAAGTTCAGCTATCGAGTCTTTAGTAATTGATGTTCTCGTTGATCATGGGCTTTTGTTTCAGCAAGTAGAAATGACACACTGCGAAAGAACATGTTGATGAGCTGAGCCAAGGAATTTAATACAAAACATAGATACTATATTTGGGGAGCGTTCGATTGAGAATCCTTAAAATTCGAGAGCCTGAGATCTCAAATCTCACAATTGGATCATGATGCATCTTTGAATCTGCATGTGACACATGTCTAAAAAGCAAAGTTAAAAATTGTGGTTTTGACTTTGCATTGAATGCATCTTGGGAAATGCACATGGGACATGTGTCACCACCAAAATAATCTTTAAAAATGGAAGGTAAAGGTTGGGGTCTCAAGTTCTCGAAAAAATTATCTACTGGAAAGGTCTTCAATATCACAGCTCTAGCAAAGGCGTTAAAGCGCGCTTGGAACATGCCGAAGGGGGCGCTCTTTGAAGAAATACCGGGAAACATGGATGTGGTAAGGTTTTTGAGGACTAGGAGAAGCTAGATAAAGTATTGGAACGAGGTCTTTGGTTGTATATGTTGGCAAATTAACCGAATATACAGGCAGAGAATTGAAGTTACTGAACTAAGAATATGAACACACACAAAAAGGACAGCAAACCGTAGGTGATTCATTCACGTCCTAGACATGCAGAATTGCCGCCCGTAGGTGCTGGGTGTTACCGAGAACATACTTCCCAGGATAAAAGAATCTCAGCAAGCGCTCTGTGCACCAATGCTTTGCTGATCGAACTTATTCTAGTTTTCTGTTATTACCGACTCTAAAACGAACTCGGAAAAACTGTAGAGGATTTGTTTTCTCTGTGTTTTTAGTGGAACGTTGAACATCAATTTATAGGAGATGTTTAGAACCACCCCAAACCACCCATGATGCCGTGATCCGTCTAACTCCCCATGATGTGGAATACCCGGTAAAATTTGACTTGATTTTCTTCACACTCATAGACACATATTCCAATAATCCCACACATGAAGAAAATTGAGTAATGAAAACGATAAATCAATCAAAACTCGACACAATGTTGTGATAGCTTCTACGGTTAATACCTGAATAGGATAGGTAGGCAATCCCCTTGAACCTTCCATTGGGATAACATGATCTCTTTACTGACTATTCAGTAGACGTGATGTCCTTGAACTGTTCGTCTTATAATGTAAACGAAACAATGTCCCATACAGATATTTTCCTGACCATTAGTCAGTTCTTACTGGTGCGCTCTTTCGGTTATGGGCTTATAAACATATTTCTTTTTTTATTTTTGCATGTGTTCAAGCCAACTTCAGCTATGGATTCTTTAATAATTGATGTCCTCGTTAACTTCACCATTTTACATCCTACGGAAATTTTTTGAAAATTGTCGCAATAACTTTGTCGCATATGAAAGTTTATACTACAACACTTTGACTTGTTTGTCGCAATAATAGCAAAAAGCGACAAATGTTTATGCGACAGAAAAATGTGTGTCCCATAAAGATTTTAATGCGACTTCTATTTAAGCGACACTAATTTTATATCCCTTAATTGTGTTCATGCGACATTTCTTTAAGCGACGCATTATAAATGTACCGTTAAATATTTTATGTGACTTAATTTAAGCGACAACACAAAATATGTCTCGTAATAGTGAAAAATAGATTGCCACGTCAGCTGCTGACATTGATCCGCCCCTTTAAGTTTGAAATTGATTTGGCTTTAAAGAGGGGTACCTACCATTGAGTCTTAGGCGACATTTTAGTCCATGGTAGGTCGCATAAACGTAAAAAAGTTAAATGTAGAACAGAACATACAAGTACTAAGAAGAAAATTTCGTTTTCGGGGGGAAATATATATTTTAGAGGGAAAGTTTTAAAATTTTGAAATACTTTTAAGCCTCACCTTATGTCGCCTAAAAATATAATCACGTGCACGCACGTGTCATTAGTATGCGGATCTCAATTTTTTCTAAGGGCATCCGCACCCCTGAGGACGTCCTATCTCTTTGAGGACATCTTCAAAGAGAACTTTCTATTACTATTCATTGAACAGTAATAACATTTTTCTACATTCTGTGCACCATGACATTCTACAAGAGGACATCCTATCATTAGTCACAATAAAAAAATAATTTTAAATAATATTATTTTCAATTTCATACTGTATGAATGATTGCTTGACCAACGTAAAAAGGTCTGATCAAAAATGGCCATTTGCACATTCAGGAGGTGCTGGGTACCGAGTAAATTTGAAGCATCCATGGAAGCAACACCACTAATTCAAACAACATCAACTTCTTCACCTTCTCCAGCAGCGAATAACAACAACATGGAAAACCCCAATATCCAATGGCTATACAAAGACTTCATCACAACAACGAACAAATGAGAACGAATCAATGAGAACTCACCTTCTATTCGTTATGAAGTGTATATACTTCAAAACTCTACGAACAAATGAGGAATTCGGCCAAACTCTATATACTTCAAAACTCTACTTAAATTTACAATATTGAACTGTACAAGATTCCATGAGCGTCGTACCGGCTCTAGTCTCCTTCATCAATCGTCTTATCCGGCTACTTTGGCCGTCCATCCGAGGCTGTTTTCCTCTGACGATCTTGTTTCGGGGACTCTTCCGATAAGGCCATGGCGGTGAGAACGGGGAGTTACGGTCACTTTCAACGTCTCAGAGACTCTTCGTTTAGTGTATTCGTTGACAATATCCCTGGTGATAAAGATGCAAGATGGCTGTGGAATCTGTTCGGAAGTGATGGAGAAATCTTGGATGCGTTTATCCCTTCTAAGGAGCGAAGGGTTACAAGGACGAGGTTTGGTTTTGTCAGGTTCAAGGTTCTGGAGGAAGCCAAGGCGGCTATCTGCAAATGGAATGGATCAGTTTGCGGAAAGGTTAAGATCCAAGTCATGTTGGCAGATTTTGGAGGAAAACTTAGGAGTCGGAAGGTGGAGGTGTTGTCAAGTTTGCAAGGGAGAGTTTCTGGACATGGAAAGAGGCCGTGGTTTGTTGAGGAAGATGGTAAAGTCAGGTCTTGGGGTGGCCCTAACGGGAAGGAAGGTTCCTTTGGAGGTGCTCCCTGAGAATGAGGAGTGGATCCAAAGGAGTGCAGTTGCAGTGCTGAAGGATCTCATCCCCTCGTGCCAGTTGGAGGGTGAATTGAAGCTCGACGGAGTGAAATTCCATAAGTTATTCCCGTTAGGTGGAAACAAGATGCTTATCCACTTTAATTCTCTGGTAGAATTGGAGTCCTGTCTTTCCAAGAATCATAGCTCTATCTCTAGGAGATTCTCTAATTTACAGAAATGGAAAGAAGAGGATTCTCCGAAGCGAAGGTCTGCCTGGTTAAGCATTCTAGGTCTCCCTTTCAAAGCGTGGAGCGAGGAAAACTTCCAAAAGATCGTAGAGCCCTTCGGTCGCTATTTAAAAATGGAAAAATATGATCTCCAGGAAACCGGTCTGGAGAGGGTGAGGGTGCTGGTGGAATTGTTTAGGCTGGGATCGATTTTAGAGGTTTTTGACGCAGTAGTTGGGAATAAAACTGTTGAAGTCACGATTTGTGAAGAGTGCTTCTTTAATGGAAGAGAAACAGATTGGAAAGTAGAGGAGTGCGCGGTTGAAGGGGAGGAGGATAAATCAAGATGCTCTATCAGTAGAGGGGTGAGTCGTTCGTTGCGACATCCGTGCTCGGGGGACCAAGGAGGTGGTGTAGATGGGAACTCAGATGGGGAGAAGAGCCTTGCTTTTTTTCTTCGGATGGAGAAAAGTCAGACAATTCTAGACTCTTAGCTCAGGGCGCTGTTGAGTCCCTCCATAAGGTTTCTGAATCTGTCTTAGAAGAGGAGGAGACCAGTCTGTCTTCTCGGTCTAGGCCAGTTGGAAAGAAAAGTGGGATTTTTGATTTTCCAGATTGCAGCTGGGGTTCTACTTTACAGGCTTTCTTGAAGCAAAAGGGAGAAAGGAGGATGAGAAAAGGTTCTAAAGATGGTCAGTCAAAGCAGCAGGGCCTCGAGGAAGAAGATGTTTCTCGGGTAGAGGCGTCTTTCGGGAGTAATGAGAATTCAGAGAGAAGTGCGCTAAGGGAAGGTAGGCTTAAGGCAGAATGCAAGGCTTCTATTCCTGTGGTCACTTTTGATAAGGCTAGATCTGCTTCTAAAGTGGTAAAAAGAAAGGTTTCCAAGGAGAAAAGAATTTCTAAGGGTCAAAGAAATAAGAAAAAGGCGGATCTGGAGCGGCTCAAGAAATCCTACGTAGATGTCTTGGATAAATCGATCAAGACCAATCGCTCGAGTGGAGATCAAGAGAGGAGAGAAGCGGAATGGAGGATGGAAGCAGAGGGGCCTCCTCAGAAGCTAGACGAGAAGGTTTCAGATGCAGAGGAACTTGAAAGAAGAATTAAGCAAAGAAAGGAGGCCGAGGAGACGTACCGATTTGCTTGGAGTTTAGGGATAAAGGGCAGTTTACCGGAGGAAGGAATGATTCAACTTTTCGTTAACCAGTTAGAAGAAAAATATATGGAGCGGATGAAAGGCAAGTGAAGTTGCAGTGTTGATGGTCCGGTTGGATTGGGTCGTAGAGTAGCTTTTGGTAGAGCAGCTGCTAAATTTAGCTGAAGAATCGGAGAAAAAGAAAGTAAAAATGAGGTTATGAGTTTTCAGCAGGTGATGACAGTTGGTCAGAAGGTTCTATTTGAATATCGAGGAGTTGGTTTCAATTTTAAGATCACTGAAGCCACTATAGAAGGGCAAGAGAAATCCAACAGTATTGAAAGTGGAATGATATCAAATGATACATATATCATCTTTGCAGCTTCAAAGTCCAGTGGAATCAAGATAGTGAATCAACGTGAAGCTGCAGAGTAGCTAGCAGGAAGAGTCATGGAGAATGCTTTGACTTTGTTGATATAGAGCTTTCAAGGATTGAAAAATGGTGGGGTCTATTTTTAGAGACCTTTGTAGTATGGATGGCTGAAAGGAGTTTAGATGTGGCTTTGGAGGTTCTGGTTGTAGGAGAGCTAGTAGTGGAAGATGCTAGTGATAAACAAACACAGCCCAACGGCTATCTTCGATTCTCAGTGGGTTTACTCTGGATGTAGGAGACCAAGGAGAGTACTTTTATTGGCAGCGTGTTGTTAGCGGTTCGGTCCCTTGGACCTCTGAGTGCTTGTTCGTTTCTCAGTGTGTTTTTCTAGTGTGGTGGTCCCAGGGCCCTCAGTGTATCTCTAGTGTGTAAAGCCGTAGGATCTTGTTGTATCCTTTTCGATCCCTCGGGTTCGTATTTTTAGTGGTGAAATTCCACTCAAGTATCAAAAAAAAAAAAAAAGATTTCATAACTGCAGAACACACAATTCAATTGGAATCCCTAAAAAAGTACCAAACAAATAGGAAGTATATGCGTGAAAAATCTAGTTAAACTGATGCACATATTCCCAACAAAGCATCAATCCAAAAAAACTCAAAAATCGTATCAAATTTATCCAATTCAATTTCAAGCATAGACTTTTTTTTAGCAGCAAAATAAGGAAGGAGGAGGCACCGGATAGCCGGTGATTTGAGAAAGGAGGGACAAATCGACGCGGGCGATATGATCGACTAAGGCAGAGGGCTGAAGTCCGACGATTTGCTCCACCAACATCCTCGCCTATTCGCCGACATACAGCGAACACACTCAATCTGCGATGAAGCCAACCGATTTTTGAAAACACAACTCCCAAATACGACGTACAAACTCTTCATTGCCGACCATCTTTGCCGCTCCGACTGCGAGGTCTTTCAATCCGAATTCGGTAATTGGTAACTTCAATCCCCGAATTCCTCATCTCTTCTTTTAATTTTAAGTATCATTTTTTGTTTAGGCCCTGTGATGAGTCCATACTATCTTATGCGTATACCCCAGATTAAATTCATGAATTTTTGTTCTGGGGTTTTGATTCTGGTTCATGTTACTGAGGTTGGGATGTTGAGTCTAGCCATCTATGGCTCCATTTTTGTCTTATAAATTTGCCGATGATCTAATAAATTTTTTGTCTTCAATGTTGTCTATTTCATTTGATTTTCTAGCCGACACAGCATTAGGGATGGCCCCCACCGATCTGTTGAATATGTAGCTAACGCTAATTGGAGCAGAAGCATTAGGGATGGGCGAACATCAATTGCTTGGTAACTTACAATTCAACTACCTATAATCTTATGTCTTTCTTTCATAAATGCTGATAATCCAACTATTGTTGTGGGGCGTGATGACTGACTGACTCAGTTTTATATGCTCAATGATGATTTTGAACACACCTGTGTTTTAGAATTTAGAGTGGAACACGCGAAGAACTTTTGACATTGTCCTTCTTTATAGTCTGGAGAATCGGATTGTTGCTCGGTGCTCTGTGATACAGTTTTGCGTATCAAAAGGCCTTACTCAGATCAAGGATTTTAACCTTTTGCTTGCATTGATGATCTCTGAGAAACAATTTTTGGAATTGTATTGGAAACAGCACAAAGTGATTCTTACGGAATTGATGGAAATCTATTCAACCAAAGCCGCCAGGGAAGTAACTTCACAAGTGATGCCAATTATATATTCAAATGAAACAGGTAACTTGAAAATCCTTCATGAAACTAGTGTTAACTGTTTGAACTGAAATGTGCTGTTTTATTATGAAATGTTAAATTGCGATACCTCTCTGCATATGCCAACACATTCATTTGGTTGTAGACAATATATTTTCTTGTCCGATCTAAAATATTTGTTTTGTTGGAGCAGTATGCGTACTGTTTGTTGTTGAATAAAATTCGGAAGTGCTGATGACCAAAAAAAGTGAAGAACACACATGTCTTTCTTTCAATTCAAGTACAAAATATTGAGCAGGTAAATGAGTGTGAGAAAGTGAGGCGTGATGACTGACTTACTCAGTTTGTTGTGGGTTCACGTTCATATATGTCATTTGGTTTTTGTCCTCATCTCCTTGTGCCTTCTATAGTCTTCTTTGAATACTGCTCTCATTCCTATTTATCTGATTGGGTATATAGGGGATTTTCTAACAAGTTATTCTCCCAATTTACAGACTTGCAATAAACTCTGAGTAATGGAATGAGAAAAGAAGTGTGGTAATGTTCAGCGCGAGCTAGCCACCACCATCGCTCCATCAATTAACACAGTACTTCATGGAATGAGTAACAAAGTGTGGCTTATTAAACAACAAGGAGTAATGGAGTAATGCGTGAGATGATGCAAGTTTAGTACATATATTTGTAATGCTTCTATAATTATTTTGGATTAATAAATTTTGTATTGTTAGTTATTACATGTATTTTTGGATTCTTAAGGTTTAATGAAAATGGAGTACGAAATCTGTTCATAAATTTTATGTAATTTCAAATTCGAATGAAAATACAATTTAGATTATTTAATTGTTGAAATAAAACAATAAAATAGGTTTTATGCGACAATTTTATAACTAAATCTAATCGTTATCATCCAGTTTTTATGGGACAAACATAGCTTAAGTTGCATAAGAGTAAAACTTAAAGTGAGAAGTGTGGTTTTAAAAATGTCGCACGACATTCCGCTACTGGGATTGCGAGACATATTTTACGCGACGGACCTTTTGTCGCATAAATTATATGCGACTGATTTAGGGCTTTATGCGACGGAAAAAAAAAGTATGTCCTAATTTGTAAAATGGTGTAGTGGTTGATCATGGGCAATTATTTCAGCAAGTAGAAATGACACACTGCGAAAGAACATGTTGATGAGCTGAGCCAAGGAATTTAATACAAAACCTTTGCTGTGTTATATATATATATATATTACTGGATAATATATTTGGAAATCTAGCTTCCTTTAACATCATAGTGTCTGAGTCTGCGACGCACATGAAGATCTGTCTCTAAGGAAGCGCCAAGGTCCTGTTCCGGTCCCCATTCTGCACCGGTATACCAAAAGTTCATAAATATGACGTCACATTATTATAAGGCACAATCTCACAGTTAAGACAAAATGTTCATCAAATACCTCCAGACACCGGCAAATGTGCGAAGCGCCATGTAAATGGTCAGAGCAATCCACAGGCCAACAAATCCATAGCTCTTTGATAAGAGGAACAGGCAAGTAATGCTGCCAGCTGCAACAACAACCTGGACCCCAAAAAAATTTGAACCAAACAACAAAAGATAATTAGTAAAGAAAAAAAAACATATCACCAGCAGCTTCAGCTGCAACATTGTTTATTGAAACATTAAGTAAAGGTGATCTTGCCATTGAGTATGCTGCGTATTTAAAGTCACAGGCTCCGTAGTTGACCCCATCGAAAACAAAAGCCAAGGAGTTGAGGCACTGAGTCCCTGCAACGAACTGGCAAAGAGAAAAAAACAAGTTAACACATATTACTCGGTTTAATCACACAATTATATGCAGAATAAGCTTACCGGAATGCCCAAACTAATGAATTTTAAGACTTTTGCATCTGATGTAAACACTATTTTTCCAAAGTGTAGTCCTGCTCCAACCACCACTGTCAATCCCAATCCCAGCACAACTGACATCTGCAATTAGTACCAAACATATTGTAGCGTTCCATAAGACTTGATAATACAAATAGGCTAGTTTGTTTTTGTTCTAGCTTCTACCTGTAAGACTCTAGTTGCTGCATCTTTGGCCTTGGTAAAGTCTTTTACTGTGAAGGCGCAGGCCAAAATTGCCTAAGATGAAAATTTACACATAAGAATTTTATTTGTGAGCTTGTCCTAAAAAATAAGACTTACAAAAAAAAATAAAAAAAATAATGATGCTTTTGATATTTTTATACCTGCCCGGCAACAGCAAGACCATCTGCTAGCAGAGACGACGTGAGCCAAACTTGGAGGCATATTTGGAAGGCAGCCATGGGAATTGGCCCTTGACGAGCAGCCAAAGACGCTGCAAGTGTCACGCAAAATGTCACTGCTACGACCCTCGTCATCAGTAGAATACCTGTTAACAGACAAAATCCCATTAACATAAAATTTGCTGCAGTGCTTAGGATAGATCGTGTATTTCTTTTTCCTACCATTTGACAGAAATCGACGATACTGCAATTCTTTAAAGCTAGGAGGCATCAGATCCACTTCATTTGTTAGTTTCCATAACAATATTGCAAAAATCAAGTACCTGTAGTAAGCATAAATAATTAATAAATATATCAGAAATGTGACATAGAAAAAAAATGTATGTTCTACAAAATCGAATCAAACATACTGGGAAAAAACATGTGCAATGGCTGCCCCAGTGACACCCAGACGACAAGCGAAGATCAAGATTGGGTCTAATATAACATTCGCCGTGTCCCCAGCAACTGCATTACAACAGAACATTCTGGTAAGGTATATATATTTATGTGATTTATGCCTGAGAAAATTATATTCCAATCAGCGTGTAATTAAGTACCAGTTGCATAAAGGGGAGTTTTTGTATCCTTAAATCCTCTGAATATTCCCTGCAACGCCAATGAGAGGAGAACGGCTGGGGCACCAAGTGATCTTAGCCTCAGATATCTCAATGCAGGGACCAACATTGGTGAACTCTGCACATATACAAAATCAGTCATGCTTGAATATGTTTTTTAGTCCAGTGTGATGGAAAGATTTCTGGAAGAGACACTTACAGATTTCACTCCCATTATGCCCAAAAGTGGTTGAGCTGCAAGAATCAGTACAATGGTTTGCAGGACGCCGAGAACCGTGCCAAAGAGCATTGCCGTCGAAGCTGATGCAATATGCCTCCTCTCCTTTTTCGTAATGTCTTGTTTTCGAGACGTGTCAGACTTCGATCCAGTGACATGATCTGTTAGTTAAATCAACAAAAAAAAATTAAAAATCAGGCTTGTGACATTTTTACCTTAATCAAGCCTGTAAATTTAATATACCTGATTTAGCATCTTTGAGCATTCCCTTCTCCAAATTTTCAAGCACCGAATCAGTTTTCGCTATTTTGTCAGGTATCAGTTCAGGAGACATTACTTCACATTTATTTGTTTCAGCCGAGACATTCATTTTCTCAATAGTATCTTCCTCGGCGACAAAAGAAGTTGTGATGCTAACGAGTGGATAAATGGTGATCCTTGAAGCTTGATTAAAAACAGCTATTGCAACTCCAACAGCAGCCAGTTCCACAGCTCCTATTCTTCCAATGAAGGCAGTGTCGATCAGAGACGCCACCGGGTCTGCTGCCAGCGCTAATGCTGTAGGGAATGCAATCTGCAGTATCTCGCGTCCTAAGGCATCCATCTTGAAAATGCGGCTGTTTTAAAAATAAAAAAAAGTCGGAAAACTTCAAAGTAATTGTGGAAGCAGAAAAGCAAGAAAATGCTTAAAGTGATGTATATGCTTTTTATTTTATTTTAAGTACCTTGATCCATGGAAGAAAATAAGTGGCAGCATCCATCTGGATTGGGTTGGATTGCTGAGTTGAAGGGGTTGAGACATTGATGGAAAACTCAATGTAAGAGCTTAATTATTGAAGCAAGAATTTTTGTAAGTAACAAATTAGAGGCTGTTGTAGGAGGATCAGTATCTGAGGATGGGAAGCCACACACTGAGACACTGGGCTTTATATAAGGTGGTCTTGTACACAAAACTGAAAAAGAGAACTGTCACTTGGGAGTCATCTCAGCATAGACTTCAATCAGCCTCGTGTATTAGCATTTGGACAAAGATTCAGGCCAGCCCAATCAAATAGTGTGAAAACTAAAATGACATCATTCCATTATATATTTTTGAAATATAATAGAATGACATTAGCTAGATATTACGGAATGAAATCTTATGTAGTCAAACTATTTACAATAGTTTAAGGAAACGATGTAGTTTAATATGTTTTAAGATGTAACTGTTTAGTTTTTAAGTCGGAATTGTGCAGTTTTGAAAATGGTTCAGTTATTAATTAAGGAATTATATTAAAATTTTGGTATTGTTTTATTAAAATTATGTTGTTTTCTAATGGTCGTAAATAATTTGGCTGGCCGGATATGAATTCACATATTACGCCAACATTAGGATAATTCTTCTTTTAGGTAAGTGCTCACAAATGCAGTATACTAGTTTTTTAAGGAATAATAAATGCAATTTGCCTCAATTAATTTGTGCAGGAAAATAGAGAACATTTTGAGTGCTTTACTGAATTGACTAGTTAGATAGATTCCATTTGAAGAAGCGAGCATTAGCAATAATTTTTTTTTTGTTGAGAAAGCCGGCATTAGCAATAATAATTATTAATGGCAGCTTTAGACCACATGTGACCCCAATTTCACTTGGCTTTCTGTCTTGGCTTCCTTCTCTTGTTCAGTACAATCCAATCCCCCCTTTTGTTTATTTTTTCATTCACCAGCATTGGACCTCCCCCACCCAAACACCGCCCCCGACCTCCCCCACCCAAACCTCCCCCACCCAAACCCCGCCCCCACCCCTATTTTCACCAACCCAACCATTATCTGTCTTTCATCATCATCATTATCAATAAATAATATATTTATATATTCAACAATAGAGTGCGGTTCAGGTTAAAATCCCAATTATTTATAAAAACTAAAAATCGAATTTCAAGTTGACACGTGTCCAATTTCGTCGAAATCTCGGATATAACACGGAAAGGCATTATGGTCATTTCACATCTCGGAATGATCAGACTTAACATGTAATGATCAAACTTAAATATTCAGACTATAACAATGATCAGACTTAAAGCAACAATAATCAGACTTAAAACTATTACTGTAGCAATAATCAGACTTAAAACTACAATGATCAGAATTAAAACAGCAATGATCAGACTTAAAACTACAATGATCAGACTTAAAATTATTACTGTAGCAATGATCAGACTTTAAACTACAATGATCAGACTTAAAACTATTACTGCATCAATGATAAGACTTAAAACTACAATGATCAGACTTAAAACAGCAATGATCAGGCTTAAAACAGCAATGATCAGACTTAAAACTATTATTGTAGCAATTATCAGACTTAAAACTACAATGATCAGACTTAAAACTATTACTGTAGCAATGATCAGCCTTAAACAGCAATGATCAGACTTAAAACTACAATGATCAGACTTAAAACAGCAATGATCAGACTTAAAACTATTACTGTAGCAATGATCATACTTAAAACTATTACTGTAGCAATGATCAAACTTAAAATAACATCATTCCATTAAAATGATGTTGTTTCTACTGATATTTTTTCGAAATGTAATAAAACGACATTAGCTAGATATTACGGAATGAGATCCCATGTATTCAAACTATTAACAATAGTTGGAGGAAACGATGTAGTTTAATATGTTATAAGATGTAACTGCTTAGTTTTAAGTGGAAACTGTGCAGTTTTGAAAATAGTTCAGTTATTAATTAAGGAATTATATTAAAATTTTGGTATTGTTTTATTAAAACAATACTATTTTCGAATGATTGTAAATAACTTCGCTGGCCTGATAAGAATTCACATATTACCCCAACGAGGAGCGCTCAAATGAGAACCCTTTTTTTTTAGAACTTGAGACCCCAATCTTCACCTTCCAAAATGCATCAAGTCATTTTTTTCAAGATGCATTTTAATGCAAAGTCAAATTCATTTTTTGACTGTGCTTTTTGGACATGTGTCACATGCACATTGAAAGATGCATCATGATCTAATGGTGAGATTTGGGTTCTCAAGTTCTCGAATTTTTAAAGGTTCTCAATCGAACGCTCCCCTACTCACGGCTAACTTTCAACTAATCAAACCAAATATAAATCTTAGAAGTTGAGATAACAAATTTGATAGATGTGGTATTTTAGGAATTCAAAATGCATTTTTTTATTTCAATATTCTCACCACTCGTACTCTTGACGAGTTTAAGTTAATGGAAGGATAGATATTTTTTTTTTGATGGAAATGTAAGGATAGATAGATATTTTGATACAGATACACTTTTGATCTTATTAATATCTTTGCCCCACCAATAATTGCATTTAAAAATTCCTTTTGTTATAGAGGATTTCTTACATATCAATTATCATACGAATACATCTTATACATATTGTATGAGAACTCAATCGGATACACATGAAGACTTAACTTTCTGGAGCACAGGTCACGCACGATACCAGTCCGAATTTTATACTTGAATTGCGTCCATTGAAGCACATGTCATAAGACACATCTAACTTGAAATCCACAAGCATAAACTTGAAACTCGGCACCTCCATAGGAGGCAACACTACAACACGTCCACGATGGACGAATAACACCTCCTCGGTGGAGAAACAACACGTTCGCACCAAGACGAGACGAAAACACATCCATATGGAATGAATAACACTTCTACACAAAAGTGAGGAGAAAATGCTAATCAGGGGAATCGAACTCTTGATATCTTGACTATTTATGTCAAGAGTTCAAGCCACTCGATCAAACTATTTTTCGCGCATTAAAAAATTCCTTTCAATGGCAGTCCTAGATGATATACTACTACACACTCGGACTCACTTTTCCTATTACTAAATTAAAAAGTTCACTAATATTAATATATATGGAATCAGTTAGAAAGACAATTTTATAATTTTATAGAGGGATAACTTGAAGAAACAAAATGTGGGCTAAGCCTACAAACATCGGACACGACGAGCAAATATATTAAATAAATTAAGTATTTTAGTTCGTCACCCCCTGATAAAATTCCTGGGTCCGTCCCTGGATAGCACCGTAATTGCATGTGAAAAGAACATAAGTATTAAGGAAGTCTATAGCTAGCTGAAACAAACATCGGACACTACGAGCAAATGTATTAAATAAACTCTTTTTTCACGTTACAACTTGACTTTTAATTAAGTAGAAAGTATTAAATCGGGTAGCGAGTTGCAATCGGTAGTTGTTCACATTTGCCTCTTTCTCCGCCCATGCTATTATTTTATTAATAATCCATTTTTTATTTTACTAAATTACTTTATAATACTCTCCCACTCGCAGCACTTTTTTGTCTAAACTAATATAAATTAATATCCTAAGCTTTAAAATTAATATAGTCCTATACTTTTCCGCGTACATTAATTTGTAACTTTAATCCAAATTGTATGAATATAAAATATTAATTTTAATATAAAATTAAATCTTAGAATTTTACTATATTGGCGCAAATCAAATTTATAATCGTCCAAGAAAGCAAGATGCGTGCATTTGAAAGAAAAAAAAGAAGATAAAATGTGTTGCGATGCAATAAAGATATATAAATCTTAAAAAGAAAAAAGAGTCAGATGTTGATAAGAGTTGAACGAATTGTGGCATATAATTTGAGACATGAAAACTCAAAAATAAAAATAATACGCACAAACTAATACGAAATTATATACGTAAATGCCTCACCAACAATCAAAGTAAAGCTCAAACGGAGACCAATAAAAGGCATGTTAATGGACATGTAAAGGGTCATCTCATCATTTGAATTTTGATCTGGTGAGTTAAAGAGTTCTGAGCTGATCATAGTCCGACTTAATTGTAATCCTTATCTTACATCGAAGGTGCTTGATTTCGGTTTTGTTCTTCACTATTGTACTGGATAAGTGTGTCAAGCAAATATAGTTATGTCCGACCTTTGTACTGTCTTCTTGACCCATAAGAGTCAAATCCTACCCGACCCTCTTAGATCCTTTAAAACTCTATTATTATTAACGAGAACCCTTTATATTTTAAAAATTTTGGGACTCCAATCTTCACCTTCTAAAATACATCATCAAGTCATTTTGGTGGTGACACGTGTCTCATGTGCATTTTCCAATATGCATTTAATGCAAAGTCAAAGTCACCTTATAAGTTTATTTAACCAATTGTGTGCAATTGCAAACAGGGATGGTTGATGATAGTTTCCGTTCATGGAATTTTTTAAAGTCCCATTCAATTAATTCCGGACTTGTCAGTGCCTTGAACCTTGATACTTTCTTTAGTGGCATGGATTATTTTGAGTAGCAGCCATTACAGAAATCTAGCTTATAGATTTTTTTTTCTCTTCTTCTATTTATAGTACCGTGGCTTATTTTATTGCCAGTTTTCTCCTTCAGGTAATTGACGGATGTGCAGTGATTAAGGAGCAGTCAGAACTTCATAAAGGCCAATCTACCATTAACAAAGACATGACTAAACTTACTATTGCAACTGAAGATTCTCGTCCCTCATTGCTTGAGCTTGCTGCTAACATTGATGTTGACGGATTCAAGAAAACCATGTAGCGAGATGTATCTTTACTTAACCGTGCTGCCCCATGGTGTATCACCCATCAATGCCAGCATGTACTCCCCAAAAAATGCTGAGCACTCTTTCTTGCAAGCTTCTTTTGGTGTTGGCTCTCCAGGAAGAATGTCAGTTAGAAATCTGGAGCAACTCTCGCCTGTAGGTACACGTCCCTCTGTGTTTGCTCAGCGTGGGGATCAAAATCAACAACTTCATAGCATCAGTTCACGTGAACTTGGATCAGGCAAGATCCCTTTTTGTACCGGATCTCCTGGTAATCCGTGGTCTGATTTGGGATACTCTAATGGGAAGGTAGACTGGTCCGTTCAAGGGGATGAGATGCTCAAGTTAAAAAGGCCGTCTACCTTTCAGCTCAACAACAATGGTGAGGAGCCAGACTTATCTTGGGTTCAGTCTCTTGTCACGGAATCACCCCCCGACATGAAAGAAAAGCTGACACCTTCAATCAGCGGTACTGCTGCAGTGTCTGGTGAGGGTTCGAATCCAAATACTCAAATTGACTCAACTGATCAATCTGTTTTAGGAGCTTGGCTAGAGCAGATGCAATTGGATCAGCGTGTAGGCTAGCCAAGTTATGGCCCTTATGGGTACCTTATTAATCAGCCGATATACTGAAGAATCAGAAAGTACAATTTAGTTTTTTTGTTGTGGAATTTAATTGGATTGAAGTTGATCGCTCGATAATATAGCGGAAATATTCAAATAAGAATTCGAACACTATTGCTAAGTCACGATTAATCAAAACATTTGTAAAGACTCGGGAAATCCGAGGTCGA
Source organism: Rhodiola chrysanthemifolia (assembly GCA_033675395.1). NCBI lineage: Eukaryota > Viridiplantae > Streptophyta > Magnoliopsida > Saxifragales > Crassulaceae > Rhodiola > Rhodiola chrysanthemifolia. The sequence continues at coordinate 8,407,274 of CM066206.1, forward strand.
ACCCAAAGGATAGGTGATTAAACTAATAGTGCTAATAATGTGATTAGAATGTCTAAGGTTTGGGGGGGAATTTTCTATCCAAAAGAGAGGTTTGAAATATTAAAGATGGTGAACAATCAATTGAAAGATGACTAGGGATCTATTTCTCCACCTAGACAATTATTGTGACGGTAAAATAGGACACCATTGATGAAATCACATGCATACACTTAGAATCTAGCCATGCAACATTAATGCTAAGTTCAACTCGCGCTACAACTTAGTACTAAGAGGTTACATCTCGCATAATACCTCACACTCGCGCTCTATTGGTATTATAGAATATGAATGCCTAGCCTCACACTCGCGCTCTATTGGCTAGATAATCATGCTCTTGTTAAGTTCAAGCCATTCTCATTAAGATTAGAGTGTCGCCATGTAACACAAAAACCTTAATGCTTCTTCATTTAGTTCATTGAAGTCATGATGATCAACGTGAGCTACATCAAACATGAGATCAAGCAAAGTTTCTATTGGGGACATTTCACAAACACCTTATAGGCAACTTGAAGAGTTAAGTTCAAATGAATAAGAAACATGTGCAAATCATTCATCAATGGCATCCATAGTATTTATAATGTCACAAACATGTCTAGGGGTCCATAGATCCCCAACCAAGGTCACTACTCACTCATGGTGAGGTTACAAGCAAAATCCATCATAAAAATGCAAACAACCATGTAGAAAGTGAAGTTTAGAGATCTAAAACCAATATAAGATTCAAGAGCACTAGAGATCCTTGATGTGGTTGAAGTTCCTCTCCAAAAACCCTTGATAGATCCTCAAAACCCTCGATGATTTTCCTCCCTTTCTATTAGGTCTTGATCCCTCCTACTTGTTTTCCAGCAAGGGCCAAAAGCCCAAAAAACAAATTAAAATTCATGCTTTCTATTTTTGGAAACTTGTAAAATTCTGGGTTAATGGGGTTATGCTCGGGCGAGCTTTTGTGTGCAGAAAATGGCTCGGGCGAGCACAATGTAGCAGTGCCTTATCCATGGAAGCGAGCTCGAGCGAGTGCATATGTGCTCGGGCGAGCTTCAAGGCAAGTAGATGAGATGATGGCCGAGCAGTTTGGGCGAGCTTCTCCATGCTCGGTCGAGCGAAATTTGGCAGATTGAAGCTGAAGAATTGAGGCTCGGTCGAGTCGTGCCAAGCTCGGGCATTGTTTCCTTAAGCCGATTTGAGTATGCCCCCAAACCTTCGGAGCTCGGGCGAGCTAATGGGAGCTCGGTCGAGCATAATTTGGCAGGTTCAATAGGCTGGCGAAGGCTCGGGAGAGCTTGATGGAGCTCGGGCGAGCTCGGGGGATTTCTCATGTGATCCATGCGCGGGAACTGCTCTGACTTCCTGGGGCTTTTTCAAGGTCTTCACGTCCGATTTTGGTCTTGGCTTAAACTTAAGAGTTGTAGCCCTGTGAGTTATCATTCCAACAAGCTTTGAATCGACCAAATCGGACATCGGACACGCTCTGTACGTCCAAAACACTCCGGATAGGTCGGTCTGTCCCGTATTGCCCGAAACTCCATATTTTTGCTCCGAAATGCTCGGTTTTGCTCCAAAATCAATGCCCACTTGTGTTCTCAGCTTAAGCTCTGTAATTTACCTGAAATGAACCACAAGGCATCAATTAGCAAGTGAAATCGTGATAAAACAATCGAAACAATAAGCATAGAGGTTGCCTAAAATGCATATATTTTAGAGCTATCAGAAGTTCGAAAGCAAAGTTTGGAAAACTCTGCTTGGTGGTGCAAAGTTTGGATGGCTGGGAATTATATAGCTCACAGTTCCAATGTTGTCAAAACTTTCTCAAAGGAAGCACAGAAGTGGTAGCCTCCTCAAATCCTATCCAGGTCTGGTTCCCATATTTTCGAAGTTAGAATTCCATTTACCTTAATTTTAATATTTATTTTTCAAAACAATAACAATTATAACAGATGCTTCTGTGAATTATTGCTACGCATTTTAAAACTAATCTTTGGTTTTTTTTTCTTTCTGATTTGTATGCATATGCATATGAAATGACAGAACTGACATGCGTAGCCTAGATTGGATGAGGATCAAGTCTCACCCTCTCATGTGGGGTTAAATGCATTACTTTCAGCTCAGTTTGTGTATCTGTATTATTGCGATGACAGCTTTAAACTACCATTGCTCATAATATGGTACCTCCAATCCATTCTGATCCTTGATTTTAGAACTCAAACTACTTGTCAAGTCATGTTTAACCGGAAGAACAATTTTTACTTCGACTTGAAAAAGTTTCTATAGACTATAGCATTATAAGCTGAACATGGGTTAGCTAACAAGTGAACTACTTTAGTTCTTCTTTTGTTAAGAATGTCAGTTTATCTTCTTCCTAGCAATTGCAATATTTTAAAGTTTTAAGAAATGCACATGGAAGAGATTTGCTCAGTCCTTTGAAATATTCCCTCTAGTAAAACATATTTCTTTTTTTATTTTTGCATGTGTTCAAGCCAAGTTCAGCTATGGATATTGATGTCCTCGTTGATCATAGGCAATTGTTTCAGAGAGTAGAAATGACACACTGCGAAAGAACATGATGATGATGAGCTGAGCCAAGGAATTTAATACAAAACCTTTGCTGTGTTATATATATTACTAGATACTATATTTGGGAAGTCTAGCTTCCTTTAACATCATAGTGTCTGAGTCTGCGACGCACACGAAGATCTGCCTCTAAGGAAGCGCCAAGGTCCTGTTCCGGTCCCCATTCTGCACCGGTATACCAAAAGTTCATAAATATGACGTCACATTATTATAAGGCACAATCTCACAGTTAAGACAAAATGTTCATCAAATACCTCCAGACACCAGCAAATGTGCGAAGCGCCATGTAAATGGTCAGAGCAATCCACAGGCCAACAAATCCATAGCTCTTTGATAAAAGGAACAGGCAAGTAATGCTGCCAGCTGCAACAACAACCTGGACCCCAAAATTTTTTTGAACCAAACAACAAAAGATAATTAGTTAAAGAAAAAAAACATATCACCAGCAGCTTCAGCTGCAACATTGTTTATTGAAACATTGAGTAAAGGGATCTTGCCATTGAGTATGCTGCGTATTTAAAGTCACATGCTCCGTAGTTGACCCCATCGAAAACAAAAGCCAAGGAGTTGAGGCACTGAGTCCCTGCAACGAACTGGCAAAGAGAAAAAAAATAAGTAACACATATTACTTGGTTTAATCGCACAATTATATGCAGAATGAGCTTACCGGAATGCCCAAACTAATGAATTTTAAGACTTTTGCATCTGATGTAAACACTATTTTTCCAAAGTGTAGTCCTGCTCCAACCACCACTGTCAATCCCAATCCCAGCATAACTGACATCTGCAATTAGTACCAAAGATAGCGTCGCGTTAAAAAAAAGTAGTTTCGTAAGACTTAATTATACCAGTAACTAGTTTCTTCATATTTTTTTTCCTACCTGTAAGACTCTGGTTGCAGCAGCTTTGGCCTTGGTCAAGTCTTTTTCTGCGAAGGCGCAGGCCAAAATTGCCTAAGATGAAAATTTACACATAAGAAGTTTATTTGTGAGCTTGTCCTGAAAAATAAGACTTACAAAAAAAATTTAATGATGCTTTTGATATTTGTATACCTGCCCGGCAACAGCAAGACCATCTGCTAGCAGAGACGAGGTGAGCCAAACTTGGAGGCATATTTGGAAGGCAGCCATGGGTGTTGGCCCTTGACGAGCAGCCAAAGACGCTGCAAGTGTCACGCAAAATGTCACTGCTACGACCCTCGTCATCAGTAGAATACCTGTTAACAGACAAAATCCCATTAACATAAAATTTACTGCAGTGCTTAGGATAGATCGTGTATTTCTTTTTCCTACCATTTGACAGAAATCGACGATACTGCAAGTCCTTAAAGCTAGGAGGCATCAGATCCACTTCATTTGTTAGTCTCCATAACAATATTGCAAAAATCAAGTACCTGTAGTAAGCATATCAGAAATGTAACATTGAAAAAAATATGTATGTTCTACAAAATCGAATCAAACATACTGGGAAAAAACATGTGCAATGGCTGCCCCAGTGACACCCAGACGACAAGTGAAGATCAAGATTGGGTCTAGTATAACATTCGCCGTGTCCCCAGCAACTGCATTACAATAGAACATTCTGGTAAGGTAAATATATTTATGTTGATTTATGCGTGAGAAAATTATATTCCAATCGGCGTGTAATTAAGTAGTACCAGTTGCATAAAGGGGAGTTTTTGTATCCTTAAATCCTCTGAATATTCCTTGCAGCGCCAACGACAGGAGAACAGCTGGGGCACCGAGTGATCTTAGCCTTAGATATCTCAATGCAGGAACCAACATTGGTGAACTCTGCACATATACAAAATCAGTCATGCTTGAATATTTTTTTAGTCCAGTGTGATGGAAAGATTTCTGGAAGACACTTACAGATTTTACTCCCATTATGCCCAAAAGCGGTTGAGCTGCAAGAATCAGTACAATTGTTTGCAGGACGCCAAGAACCGTGCCAAAAAGCATTGCCGTCGAAGCTGATGGAATATGCCTCCTCTCCTTTTTCGTAATGTCATGTTTTTGAGACTCGTCGGACTTCGATCCAGTGACATGATCTGGTTAGTAAATCAACAAAAAAAAAATCTAAAAATCAGCCTTTTGACATATTTACCTTAATCAAGGCCTTAAAATTGATATACCTGATTTAGCATCTTTGAGCATTCCCTTCTCCAAATTGTCAAGCACCGAATCAGTTTTCGCTATTTTGTCAGGTATCAGTTCATGAGACATTACTTTACATTTATTCGTTTCAGCCGCGACGTTCATTTTCTCAATAGTATCCTCCTCGGCGACAAAAGAAGTTGTGATGCTAACAAGTGGATATATGGTGATCCTTGAAGCTTGATTAAAAACAGCTATTGCAACTCCAACAGCAGCCAGTTCCACAGCTCCTATTCTTCCGATGAAGGCAGTGTCGATCAGAGACGCAACCGGGTCTGCTGCCAGCGCTAATGCTGCAGGGAATGCAATCTGCAGTATCTCGCGTCCTAAGGCATCCATCTTGAAAATGCGGCTGTTTTTAAAAATAAAAAAAAATCGGACAAGTTCAAAGTAATTGTGGAAGCCGAAAAGCAAGACAATACTTAAAGTGATGTATGTGCTTATTTATTTAAGTACCTTGATCCATGGAAGAAAATAAGTGGCAGCATCCATCTGGATTGGGTTGGATTGCTGAGTTGAAGGGGCTGAGACATTGATGGAAAACTCAATGTAAGAGCTTAACTATTGAAGCCAGAATCTTTATAAGTAACAAATTAGAGGCTGTTGCAGGAGGATCAGAATTGGAGGATGGGGAGCCACACACTGTGACACTGGACTTTATATAAGGCTGGTCTTGTACACAGAACTGAAAGAGAGACGTGTCACTTGGGAGTCAGCTCAACATAGACTTCAATCAGCCTCGCCTATACTCATTGGAAAACGATTCGGGCAAGCGCAATCAAATAGTGTGAAAACTAAAATGACATCATTCCATTAAAATGATGCTGTTTCAAATAATTTGTTTTCTAAATATAATAAAACGACATTAGCTAGATATTACGGAATGAGATTTCATGGAGTTAAACTATGATTTCGGATCAAATAAAAATCAGGATTATATATAAAAATTAAAAACCCAATGAATTATTGCCACGTATATCATTCGACCAATTATAATTCGGGGCTTTTTTTGTAAATAACAAAAATTAAAACAGACTTATTTAAAAATACATAACAGATACGAGGGTATAAACGTCATAAATATATCCAAACTTAACAGATGCATACGTTAACTCTGGATATTATTGTGTAAGTTTGTTTTTAAGATCATTACCAATTTAAGTCTGGATATCAATTTAAGTGTGTTTTTAAGTCTGATCATTACTAATTTAAGTCTGGATATCAATTTAAGTGTGTTTTTAAGTATGGACATTACTAATTTCAGTCTGGATATCAATTTAAGTGTGTTTTTAAGTCTGATCATTACTAATTTAAGTCTGGATATCAATTTAAGTGTGTTTTTAAGTCTGGACATTACTAATTTAAGTTGGACATTATCAATTTAAGTTTGGACATTACTAAGCTTAGTGTGATCATTACTAATTTAAGTCTGACCATTACCAAGTTAAGTCTGATCATTACCAATTTAAGTCTGATCTTTCCAAGTTAAGTTTGTTTATTATGTCTGATCATTCAAAGTTAAGTTTGATCATTACTAATTTAAGTCTGATTATTATGTCTGATCATTCCAAGTTAAGTCTGATCATTTCAATTTAAGTCTGATTATTATCTATGATCATTGCAAGTTAAGTCTGATCATTCTAAGTTATGTCTGATCATTCCAATTTAAGTCTGATTATTATGTCTTATCATTCCAATTTAAGTCTGATTATTATGTCTGATCATTCCAAGTTAAGTATGATCATTCCAGGTTAAGTTTGATTATTATGTCTGATCATTCCAAGTTAAGTCTGATCATTTTAAGTATGATCATTCCAATTTAAGTCTCATTATTAAGTCTGATCATTCCAAGTTAAGTCTGGCTATTTCAAGTCTGATAATTCCAAGTTAAGTATTATCATTCCAATTTAAGTCTGATTTGAAATACGGGATATGTGGAATGACTATAATGCCTCTCCGTGTTATATCTGAGATTTCGATGAAATTGGACATGTGTCAACTTGAATTCCGGTTTTTAGTTTTCATATATAATCGTGGTTTTTACCTGAACCGCTCAAACTAATAGTTTGAGAAAAGGACATAGTTTAATATGTTTTAAGATGCAATTGCTTAGTTTTAAGTAGGAACTGTGCAGTTTAGAAAAAAATGTTCAATTATTAATTAAGGAATTATATCAAAGTTTTGGTATTATTTTATTAAAACTATATTCTAATGGTCGTAATTAATTTGGCTGGCCGGATATGAATTCACATATTACGCCAATATTAGGATAATTCTTCTTTTAGGAAAGTGCTCACAAATGCAGTATACTAGTTTTTTAAGGAATAATAAATGCAATTTGCCTCAATTAATTTGTGCAGCAAAAGAGAGAACACTTTGAGACTTTTTTTTTTTTTTTTTTGATAAGGAGAACACTTTGAGACTTGAGTGCTTTACTGAAAATGACTAGTTAGATTGATTTCATTTGAAGAAGCCAGCAATAGCAACAATAATTAATAATATTGGTGGGCAACTTGACTTGCTTATCTTGTTCACTACAATCCAATCCCCCTTTTGTTCACCACAGTATTGGACCCCACACTAATGATTTCCCAAACCTCATTAGATACAAACCCTAATTTTTTTTATATTGAGTTTTTACATCTCATGTATATCATCAATTACCCTACGAATACATCTTATATGAAAATTCTTAATCGGGTACATGTAAATATTATACTTTTAGAGCACATGCCACACACGGCACTATCCGAATTTGATGCTTGAATTGTGTTCATTGAAGCACGGACCAAAAGACACCTATGACTTTGAAACCCACGAGCATAAACTTTGAACTCAACACCTCCACGCGCACATGGAAGGAATAGACGAGATAGCTGCCTACCTGCATGATACAACACGTCAACAAGTGACGAATAACACCTCCGCGAGGGAGGAACAATACGTTCACGCCAAAGCGAGACGAAAACACATCCATAATGGATGAATAACACTTCTCACAAAATTGGACCTCTTAACAATTTGTCAAAAGTTCAAATCACTCGATCAACCCTCTTTCGCCTCAACCCTAAGCCTCAACCCTCGTATTTTGTTTCCCTATCAAAAAAAAAAAAAAACTCTCGTATTTTGTTCATGCAAATTGACCCACTTTTGTACCACATATGTAATGCGGCTCACAAGACAAATCCCACTTCAACAAACTTTGAATTTCCAAGACCGGCCTAATGAAACACAGACATAACATAACATTTGTTGCAAGATGATATGCTCAGCACTAGTAGCAATCTTCAAAACAATTGAAATCCACATACATAAATATACATCATTTGAAAAACCGAGAATTTATCAATATTTTGAAAACTCAAATCATGCCTTTAAATGTGTATTATTAAGTTGTTTTGGTGCCGACATGTATTCTACTTACATATTTTATGAATAATCAAAGTTACCAATGTTAATATGAATATTGTGCTTATTATTGATAGTAGGCTAATGATATATGATTAATATATATACGAATAATATATCTTAACCATATCCTAATATTCCTCTAACAAATAAGTTTGACTCTACTTGTACTTGTAGTACACATGTTAAATACACATGTTAAATACACATTTTAAACTATATCTTGATCTAGTAATCAAATTTGAATTTTCAAATTCTCCAATGGTAAGGAAGTAGAGATTCTGAACAAAAATGCTACCGTGCAATTGAAATTTACATTTAATTAAGAATAACAAGCCGTGCACACCAACAAATTATTAAATAAAAGTTCAATCATTAGTACATTTCTTGCTCATACATTTTGTTGTGGCTACGTCCCTTTGCTAATGATGAATGAAGAGCTAGCAATGATGAATGAATCAAAGTGTGTTAGTTAGAGTTTTGTTGGTAAAAAAAGAAAAAAGAGTTGTGTTTTAGGATGATAACTCGCTGCTCATAAGCTAGCCTTGCTGTTGAGACCTGAAAGGAACTGGAGGAGTAAAAGTCAACGTACGCAACGCAATGATCATCAAATTCCAAACTAACAGAAAATGATATGATACCAATTGTAATCATTACCTTACATGCACTTGTCTTTCTGTCGCACAAATTGGACCTAAAGTCGCTAATGTATTTCATCAGGCTTCTCGGCCCACATTGAATAAATGGCCAGATTTGGCCCAAATTTAATAAATGGCCAGATTTGGCCGTAAATTGAATAAATGTCCAGATTTGGATCAAGAGTTTGGATTAGAGAGGGTCGGATGGACCTAGGGGTCGGATGGACTTAGGGGTCGGCATTTGGTCCTGGGTCAAAATAAGTCCTAGGGCGGCCTTAGCCCAACCCTAGTCCGAGCCCGGCTCGAGCCCTACGTAAGCTCTATTATGGCCCGACCCGAAGGGCTTAAGGTCAGGCTAGGGTTTCGATTATTCGGTCTGACCCGAAATACGAGCCCGATTTAAAATCGTATATTTCTTGATTTTAGGACGTTCTTCATATAAAAAGAATGTATTTTTCACTTAAATTAAATCTCACACATCCAAACTAATAGTATTTGTGTTTAAAGAGTTATTTGTCGATTAATTAGTCATTCATTTAGGGTCGCAATTAGCCCGAGCCCGACCCTAGCCCGAAAAGCCCTACAAAACGAAGGACCGATAACGGTTTTAGGACTGATGAATTCTCTTAGGCCCCGGCTCTAATGTGTAAAGGACTAGGACTAGGGTTTACCTAAAGCCCTACTCGACCCGGCCCGGCCCATTGCCGACCCCTAGGTGAACCCCTGCTCCTACTACACAAAAATAATAATTTAATATAATATAATTCTTCATCCGATAATTGCCAATTAATTGAATATGTCCTTCTCTTTACTCTCTGCTAGCAAAAACAAAATAAAACAAAATAAAAAAGAAGAAAATAATAAGTAAAGTAAATCTCATCCCAAAATTGTCAAATACGTAATTGGATCTATCTATTTTTTTTTGATTCAAACTGTAAATTACAAAGATAACGCCGAACCGAAGTCTTAAAACTGAAAAATATCAACGGAACAATTGGATCATCTATCTGTCTTTCAGCCAAAAAATAAAATAAAATAAAATATCTTCTCATTAACAAATTAAAAATCTAAAACACGATTCATATTTATCTTCTTTCTACTCATTTGCACATCTCTCTGCAAACACTAAGATATATCTTCTTCATCATCTGTATGACCCAGTCAATCTAACATAAAACTATCAATCCAAGCAAATGTTGGAGTTGTTCTTAGCCGTGGCCTTCTCTGCCGTGCCTCTGATTCTCTACGTTCCCCCAGTCAGAAGCTTCAATCTGTTTGTGGAAACCTTGGAAGACATGTTGCGGGAGACACGCCTGCATACGGATCAGATGTATCCTCGTCTCCGGAATGCCTGCTCAAGAATTGCCGACCTCCTTCTCCACTCCTCATCTAACAACAGGAGGAGGTTTGAGTTTTACTTTCATTCAAATCTCTCTCGCTTATACCACTTTTGCTTGCTTATTAACCTATTTTTTTTAAAAAGTCAACGCTAATTACAAAACTGGATTTATTTATTAGTCCTAATTTATTAGCACAGGTTGAGAGCCATGTGAATGAATCAGTTGAAGGAAGAAACGGCAGTAAAAGAGATGTGAAGACATCAGAGCTGAAGTTTTATTTTTCATTGTGATTTTATATTTCAGTACAACAAATGTGGCAGAGAGTACAAACCAAAAGAATAGAAGAGAAAGGAAATGGTTTGAATGCAAAAACTAAAATCGGTCAGGTGATCGAATATATATGATGGAGCGACACGAAGAGAAGAACATATCAAGGAATTCTGCTGCTTTGTTAATTAACTGCTTGCTTCAGAGAGTGTGCAAGGCTTCAAGAACCAAAACACGTCTACAGGTTTAGCTTCTTTTTCAGCTACGGTGGCTGACGTAGTGTTACTGGTTTTGCTGCTTCTTTCCGAGTGTTCCATCCTTTTTGGCTTCACTACTTCTTGCAGAATGCTCCTTTCCTGTAACATAAAATTTCATCATAAAGAAATACCTTTTTTCATTATAAGAATCTTGTCTCAAAGCTTAATATTGTACCGTGAACTTTGATTTAGAGGCATTGATGTCCGGAGTAGGAGTAGGAGTCGCCTTGGCATGTCCACGCACAGCTGAAAAGCATTGTGGCGTGGGAGGATTTGTTCGGATTTTTAGCACGTTCTGACTTTCTTGGTTCCTTATGCAGTTCAAATCCATATCCAGTGGAGTATTTTCTAGCTCATCATTTCTCCTTCAAAAGTTCCAACCATCACAATTATATAAAAATGTGAAGCCACAAAGCCAAAGGTAACAAAATTTATTAAGAGCTAAGAGCTGCTTACTTTTTCCTCCTAAGTTTTTTCTCTCCACTGTTCGTTCCGTATCCGAATTTCTCCTTGCTAATTCCCAGAAGCGGCGTCCTCGCAACCTCGTCAACATCAATTCTGTCATCATCTTGATGTTTCGAACCACTGTTGGTATCATTTTTGGTGCTTTTAGCAACCTCCTGATCAGCTTCCTTCTCTTTTGCTCTAATGGCCAGTTTCTTCAACTCGTTACAGAATTCGGTAATGTGACTAAATATATCCCTTCCCAACAAGTTCCTAGCTGACCGCACAGTCTTCAGCTTCGGCGTCTGTTCTGGTGACTCCAAAACCTTTGGCTGCTTGTGATCAGCACTTGATTTGAAAGCCTCTTTGACAGACTTGGTACGGGGAATTGGAGGCGGTGTTGATAAATTTGGATCATTGTTTTCACTGTTGTCAGCAGATCTACCATCCACAACTGGCTGTCTTCTTTTCAGATTGGCCTCCCTGCAGAACTCACTCAATAAAAAATTAGCAACATTATACAGATAAGCAGATCATCATCATCAGAAGAAGAAGAGGATCAAGTTAGTACCTTTTAGTTCGATCACGAAGCTGAAGCATATCAGAGATGCCAACCATGCTCAACAGCTTCATAAAAATCAAAATCAGAAACCCTTTTGCGAATTTTAGTAATGAAAATCTGAAAGACAAAAACTTGAAGCGATGATATACCTTGGAAGGAGGTGATAATTTGTAGAAATCTTCAGCAGTCTTGGGATGGTTGCAATCTGGGAATTCAGAATTTGGGTGAAATTAAACCAAAAGTCCTGAGATCGAAATTTGAATGAATTATCAGAGTGATGATACGCACCGGGTCTGCAGAACCAAGCTTCGTCTTGATTCTTGTCATCAGGAGCGGAGAAATCGACCCACTTGGGAGCGCTGATGTGCTCGTAAAGACTGTCCTCGACGAACACCGATACGACATTCTTCCAATCGATCTTGGCCGGCTCCATTTACACAAATTGTTGCCTACGGGTCGATCGGAGTAGAAAGTATTGGATTTGGAGGAGGCGAGGAGATGAAGTGAACGTTACGGAAGCAAATGTGCTTTCTTTTGTTTCATTATTATTCTTTCCGACCGTTGGAGATAAACAGCTCTACTCTATTATTAACAATGATATTATTTTTAATAAGAATAAATATTTAATCCAATATAAAGTAATTCAATAAGAACGTGATCTAGAGAAAAAAAAGTCCAACTCTTTTTTTGATTAAAGTGCCCACACTGCAACAAAGGATATAAGCTGCCCCCGAAGGGGACACCACTCCAAAAAGGGCACGACCAAACAAATTGGTTGGCCGACCGCAGTAGTCGACACTACAAGACCGACTGACACACAGTCGTGCCCTTTGAAAATAACAGTAGTCTAACTCCTGAATCTTAAAAAAAAAAAAAAAAAAGTCCAACTCAAACCACATATTACTAAGATATATAGGTAGAATTATGCATGGGGAAGCAAAAAAATTATTTTTGACCAGAGTGGGATTTGAACCCACGCCCTTTCGGACCAGAACCTTAATCTGGCGCCTTAGACCAACTCGGCCATCTGATCTTGCTTTGTTAATAAAATAGTCTAGAAGCCTTGAATCGATGCTGCTCAGAAGCGTTTTGGATGTGCAACAGCACAAAATTTTTTTCAATGAAACTTCTCGACTCTCGTCGCAATCCGATTCTTGATCGCTAACAATGACCATTTGATAAATTATTTTCCACTCAAATGTCAAAAACAATACCACCATCCCGAAAATCAGAATCTTCAAAGAGTGAAATCGGCTAGATACGAAGACGAGCATAGAAATGTGGTGGCAGACTCAAAACAAAACATGTTATGAATTATTACATAATTATCAAAAATATTTGGTTTGGGTACAATTTAGAAAAATAAATTTTCAATTGATTATCGAACCACTTAAAAGTTTATGTCTTCGTAAACTTTAGTTATATTAACTTGATCTCTCTTTTCTAATACACTAGAGACCGGCTAATTCGGCTGTTTTTACAGCAGTATATTTGATTGACTAAATGAGTGAAGTTGAATTCTAAAAAAATTGATCACTAACCAAAAATTCAACAATTTTTCTTTCAAAACCGTTGTTCTGTATAAATATAAATAAGAGATGAACAAAAGTTTTACATTTAAATAAACTAAAGACTTTAATTTTTAAATGTTGTGCTGCACTTTTTTATTTTTTTGATAAGTAAATGTAGTGGTGAAAAGCCTGAAAAAGACACAAGAGAAAACTAAATTTGAAGGTCAAAATAAACAGACCCTTAAATGATATGAGTAGAATTTAAAAGGGTATAAGCAGCAGCGGTTTTTTTTTGGGCGGTTATCGCCGGTTGTTTGCTGTTGATTATCTTTACTTTTCCTTTTTGTGTGGTTCTTTCCTACCTGTTTGCAGGGCTTCCTTTCCGTGCCGAGTTCGGCTGGAATTTCCTTTTCTTCCTCCTCCGTTTCCGGAGGTTTAGTACCTGGGGTTTGTTTTGATTGCAGGTTGGTAAGGCGTAGTGTTTCGTCTTCGTGTAGGCTGCAGGGTGGAATGGTGGGCTTTTATTGCTGAAGTTTTGTAGAAATTGTGGCTGGGGCTTTAGTGAATCTTTGAAGCTTGGCTTCGTCCGTTTGGCCACCGTTGGTGTGATATGAACTTTGGACCTCTCAAATGTAAAGACGCTTCAACAGCTGGAGGATGGATTCGCTTAACACGGATTGCGATATTACATTTTCTGTGTTTCATTAGTGCTCATTCCTGATGTTGTTGTTTCTTCTTTATATGTGTTGTTGTGTCCGATTTATATTGCCCTCTGTTCCATAAAAAAAATATGATATGAGTAGAATTTAAAAGGGTATATGTGGAATAGTGTTAAGTTAAACCCAGCATTAATGAAGACGCCAAGCGACAGAGAAGCATTAAACACTTTGTGTGATCTCATCTCTCTCTCCACGCGAGCAGATATTATTTGACACAGGCACCAAAAACTTCATTCTGTGGCTGCAACTTCGACGCCGTTGACGAAATCCACTCCATTCAACAACAAATTTGATTCCTTAGATTGTCTCAAATGTATGGAGATGGAGGATCAGTTAATCGTAACTACTCCTCGGAGACCTTCCACTCTCCTCATCATCAACTCAATCAGCAACAGCAGCAGCAGCAGCGCTCAGGAGGACTTACTCGATTCCACTCAGCTCCCACCTCTTTTTTCCAAACTCTCCTCGACGACCTCGACATCAGTACCAACAGCCAACGCTTCCTCGTCCCCGGATCCGACGAGATACTCAGTAGTAGCACCAGACAACAACAACAACAAAATCCTCCTCTTCAGTCTTTTATCTACCAGGATCAGAATCAAAATCAAAATCAGAGTCACGTCTTAAAGCACGAAATGGAGCCTTTTGATATATCATCAACAAACTGTAATAATGGATTTGCTTCTTCGAGAAGCAGCAGCGGTGGTGGCGGTCTTCTCCGCCAGAGTAGCTCTCCGGCTGATTTCTTCTCTAGCCTCTTCGACGATAACGGTATGTATAAATAAACAAATTGACTGATCGATCAATTACAACATTTTTTTTTTGAAGTATTTGGATTGATGTTTTATCTTCCTTTCAATTAAATTCAAGTCACAGCTAGAACCTGACTCATCCATCCATCCAATAGCTGTTTAGCTTCCCCAGCATTGTAGGAAAAAGGAAAAATATTGTTATTATTTAAATCTTGATTTGATACTGTTGCATCTCATCTGAGAAAACCATATAATGTAACTATTATTTTTTTTTAAGTCTGTTATGTTGCTTGTAGATGCAATTAAAGTAATGAAATGTGATTATGATCACCCACTAGCTGTTTTGAAAGTGATATTTGTGGAGGTGGTTGACTGTGTTTAGTTACCTGTATTGATTAATCAGGGCCTCCAGAAACATGTGATGGACTGATGATTGTGTGCTTATAAATTTATGATGAAAAGTAAAGTGGGTAGACTATCTACTCTCTACTAATTTCACCACTTGACTGCTCAAAATTAGATGCAATTGGAGTTGGCTTTGCCTCTTGCACAGGGAATAGCCATGCACCTCATCAAACCACCCACCGGCCAATGCCTTCCATACCTGAGTTTCAACAGCATCACAGTGTCAGTGGATCGCTCGGTTCATTATTTGAAAAGGCCGATTTGTATGCTGACTGTTGGCAAGGTAATAATGCTGCCATGGCTGGTAAGAGGAGGTCTGGAGACTTGCGAAATGAGACAACGTTTTCAGTATCAAATGAGTTGTGGCATCAGCATCAGGTACATTGGCTTCGCATTGGAACCTATCTTATTATACTTAGATGAATGTTGTTCATGTGCTTATACATTATGGTGCTTTTGTTGTTGTCAGAATGGATATGCTTCGAATGCCTCTAATGGCCTGATTCACCAAATGAGTTTGCCCAATACATCATCTGAACATGCTGCCATGGACAAGTACTTGCAATTTCAAGAATCTTCAACCCCATGCAGCGGCACCCGCGCTAAAAGAGGTTTTGCCACTCATCCAAGAAGTATTGCAGAAAGGGTAAGTGAGCTCTTGGTACTTGAACCCGCTCCTCTAACAGTAAACATACAAATAGATTAAAAAGGATTAGTTTCAGAAGTGCAGTTTCGTATAACATGGATGTTGACCTGTTATTTATCAGGTTAGAAGAACCAAAATCAGCGAAAGAATGAGAAAACTGCAGCAGCTTTTTCCAGACATTGACAAGGTAAATCCATACACCCAGTATCCTTTTCTACCTTCTACGTCATAATCTAACTCTTTGTTACTTGGGCAATTCACAGCAAACCAACACTGCACAAATGCTAGATATGGCGACAGACTACATTAAGGACCTTGAGAAAGAGGTCCAAGTAAGAAACTAAATCTAACACATCGCTATAAGCATTATTTTAATCATCCCTTATTTTATCATCACCAAGTTCTGACTATACATTCCTGTCGATGCAGTCACTTACAGACACTCGTGGAAAGTGCAAGTGCCTGAAAAGGCAATAGATCTCTTTTCTCGGAGAAACAGACACCTCGGAATGCTGATTCATGACCAGTAAGATTGATGACTGTGATTGTCGAGTTCATTTCAAACTGAAATAAGTAATTCATAGAGCTAGCTCACTTGTTACTAAGTGCAAGTACCTCATTATTCGTCCGCTGGTGTAACTGTACAAATTATTAACTTGCATTGGCTATGGAAAAATGGAATTTGTTGCAGTTTGAGAATTTTGGCTTTAGTAGTGCATTAATAGCTACATATCTCATATCCTCAAGTGTGCCGATCAATTGAAGTACATGTTAATAGACTCTTACTGAACTATAGATTACATAAGATGATAGGACCTAAAATGAAGTTTATAAAACTTCTTAAAACACTAGCATTTAGTTTGGGAGATTCCACAAACATTTATTCATAGAGATGATCAATAATATATGGGAAGCAGCTTCTTCAAGTTCTCTCCTGTCATTTGCGCCCGACGGCACCTAAAAGACATAACATATGTGGTATGCAGCATTAACAAACAGGAACAAAAATATAGCATTAAAATTTGAGAGGGACACTTACATGGTTCAAAGTTGGTAGTGCACTTCTCAGGCAGCAGGACAGCCATGTTGCGGTCAACACCAGATATTGGAGGGCCGTTGACGACTGCACACAAGCAAGGCTGGCCTAGACCTTTCACGGCGCTGCAACAAGCCTCACTGGGAAGGTAAGGACTGAATGGAGCAACTGCTGGCCTGCAAGGAATCAGCTGAACAAGAGTAGAGAAGAAAGTATTCTGGCAAATTTGAGTTCGGTGCTCTTGATTATCTTGATCAGTCGCCAGAGCTCGATTCACCAGGAGCAACATCATTAAAGCCAGCACAGGCAGAGCCTTCAAGCTTAGGAACTTCATGTTTGCAGTGATGTTTGGTTGCTAGTAAGACTTGTTGGAGTGCATTCAGATTACAAGTTGAATTTATAGAAGATTAGAAGGTCCATGCCTTTATGCGTTTCTCATCTAAATCAAAGTTAACTTTGTCTCATGCTATTGCTGCCTTCAAGCCAGTGCTAGGAGCGTGTGAGAAGCAGAATTTCAACTAAAATTTTCTTAGGAACTTGTTATACCTGTCCTTTTACTGCACTGGGAGCTTGTAGGCACAAAACTATAAAGTTATCCATAGACATGATGATGCACAGGTTTTTGAATCCTTCAAAACAATTTGATTAACTTCAGATTGGAATGCATATTAAAAGATAAAAACTGCCTGCACAGTTGAGTATATTTATTTATTTTTTGATGAGGGACTTGCAAATCAAGTAAATCTTTTACAGTGAATCACTTCATATCAATGAACATTGGTAGTGATCAGTTCAGTGATTTAATGTTAAAGGGTATTTCCTTAATCGGAATTTCACCTTGGGTACAATTAGGCACAATGGCTTAATTTCATCAGAATCATTAAGAGGCTGTTTCCACTGCTACACTCCTTTCTCTCCTTGGCTACAAGTTCTCCAAGATTTCGCCAGTTTTTCCTTTTAGGTTGATGATTGATAGCTCTTGCTCCACGTATTCGCCAGCGGTGATTGGAGGATACTGGCTAGCAAGTTCCGACTTTGAAAAATGTCCCAATGGCTTTAACACGTTGTCAGAAGCTATATGAGCGAAAAGCTAGATGGATAAAAGAGCAATCAGTTTCGAACTAGTATATGAATTTATAAATATTTTTAAAACAACACCTTGTTATAACAATTATAAAGTACGAATGGGTGAACTCACAGTAGAAGAAACCCTCCACAGGCTACGATTTTGCTCCTGTGCTGCTTTAATAGCATCTATTGTCCTTTTACTCACAACAACTTCATGCATGCCGGCTATGCACTCTCCGGCTGTCAACCATTCAATCTGAAAAAAGCAACTAACTGAGCCATATATGTGCCAGACCATGGTGAATGACTGCTATGTTACGTCTACTCTACAAAAATCAAACTGCACGCTGAGTAAGAGTTACATTTATGAAACTGGAATCTGTCTTTCTCCACAACATTTTGAGGGACACAAAGCAAGCTGTACCATATGTAGCAGCTTTCTTCAACAATAAAAGAACTTTGAGATCTAAAAAATCAATTGACTTTAAAAAGTTACACAGGAGAGTTTTTGTGTTGCGTTCATAAGACGTATATCCAACATAGGTCATTGCCAAATACAGACTCATGTAAATAAGTCATTTAAGATGGAAATAATTTTGATTCTAAATGAACATGATGGGATATCTATTTTTTCTCAAACAACTGGCCAACTCTAATGGAAATAAAAGGAGGTGCAAAATAAAGCTGTCATTAGTAATCTAATGATAAGGTACAAAAGATGGTCAGTTATAATTATAAGTTTCATGGTTTAGCCATTGTTTCATTTCATAGCTAGCAAATAGAAAGGTTTCACATACACGTCAATTGGTAGAAGAAGGGCATACAACATGCCTGTAATAACTTAACAAAAGTCCATAATTTCTTTTACCTGCTTTCCTGTCTGAATGAGGAGGCATCCAACTGGAACTTTTACATCAACTTTTTGCCCATTTCTCAGCCAAATGTTTAACCCTGGGAATCTGCTTTTGCCATGTATGGTGAGAAAGTTAAGATCATAATGATATCCCGCAAACACGACTCCTTCGTGACCATGACGACTGAGGTCACTGCCTGTAGGAGCCAGTAAATGAGGGCCCTGGAATGAGAAGTCAAAATGTCAAAATATTTCAAACTCCAAAATAAATTTAAGCTCCAAAGGATTAAAGCTTTATATAAAAATGAACTGGAGAATATGGGATGATGAGAAAGAACTCATAACCAATTCTTTTTATGTGACATTTACAGTCACAATAGTGGCATAGCTTAGTATTGTCAGTCCTCAAGTCTAAAAAATTTAATTTCACACAGCATATTTGATTTCAGTAACTATGGCATTGGGGTCATATATGAAATATCTTAGCATATGGTTAACTGCATGAGTTGAAATGATGAAACAAGAGGACAAACTAGCATCTAAATTTATAGTTACAATTACAATGAACAAGATGAGCTTGCAAACTCTGAGAATCAACATGGCATTCCACAGTGGATAAATGCAGCTTTACTTCAATTTCAACTATGCATAATTAAATTCTAATAAATCCACGTGGTACAACACTGCCAGAACTCAAAGAAAACGGACACTAAGACAAATCAGGATATCAAATTTGAGCACCAAGAATGTAATCCTACTTTCTTGAACTTAGAACAACATATAACCCCGTAGGCTGTCATATTGAACCCTAACAAAGGGAAGCTGGAAACATATCATAAATTTTGCATGAGTGCAAAGTACAACCGGATCACAGCATGTTTGCTGATTGATCTTTGTAAGATGGGATTTTGATGTTTCATATAAGATGGAAAGACATTAAGTTATCGTTTCAGTATGCGACTCTTCTTCATTTAAACACATTTTGATGATCCCTTTGTTACTAGCTTTAATGTTCTTTTTCGAATGCAAAAAAAAAAAAAACCACTGTTCATGTTAAATACATGTTTCATCAATGAAGTGAATGCATCCCTCGGCAAGCCAAATCCAATAGCAGCCATTTCAGCAACAACCTGATTAAAAAAGAACATCAGAAACTCTTCAATAAAGTTAATCACACACGGTCAAAAAAATTCTAAAAAATGTATCCAACCTCTATAGCAGATATCATTTTGTATCCCCAGGAGTCCATCGTCTCCTTCCACTCAGGAAATCCTTCTGGTATAACAGGTTCCGAGTTCAATTCCTATAAATATATTTACCAATCAGGACACTGCAAAGTAACATCTTTGAAAAGCAAAACAGAGACTTATCAAACCTGAAACTTGGTATTAGATGGCCTTGGGCCGACGCGCCACATGTATCGCCACTTTGGATCTGGACCTTTGGGTGTGGCTGGCTGGAACTCACTGGGCATTGCTTTTAACTTTTCTTGCATTTGCTCATCCACCAAACTGCGAGGGACTTCCACCCCTTCAGGTGTTACTCCTACCTGTTTGACATACAGTATCAGAATTAAAATGAACACAGAATTTAACTGAAACTTTTTTTAAAAAAGTAAGAAAACCTGATAATGCAAATTAGGTCTCTCTTGGAGACGCTTGAATTCTGGGGATTGCTGGAAATACTTCTCCATCATATCGATGAAGCGATCGTTGTCTTCGGCGGAGCATCTGGGGTCCTTGACCAGCAAAGCTCCTGTCTCTCTCAAAGACCGACTTACATCCTCACATAGTTTGTGCAATTGAGGATCTGATGGTGCCGCTAAGAAGGGCGACAGATCGATCACTGGAAGCTCCATCATAAACTCAACAAACTAAACTCTTCTTCTGCTTCTCTCAGACAACTTTCTCTACTTATATATTATTTGACATTAACGTCATCAAATCATAAACCCTAAAAAAAAAGTCAGAATCTATAAATTCATTGGAGAATCTTTTAATTGCTAAATTAAAAAAAGAAGTGAAATTCAACATTTTCTAATTATGTTCAAAATCTTCTCATTTATGATATAAAAAAATACACAAATTTCAAAATGAGATGAATTCACCTTCAACATCCAACTTTTTATTACTTTTTAAATCCAATGTACATTAGACAAAGCACACAAAGAGCTTTTCTTTTTCTGAGAATTAAAATAAAATTAGAAATTAATCACAGTTCGATATATAAAAAAGCACAAAATAACGATTCATAAAAGTATGCTTATAATTAAAATAGGCGCCCCATTCGCTCGAGTGACTCCTTGAACCAATAAGTATACGAAAATAATCCCATTTTATTTATATTTCAATATTGATCAAAAAAAAAAATATTGATGTGCTTCGCACCAAAATCGATTGGGCTTGCAAGCCCAATTTGAAACCGGTTGGAGGTACTTTTTGGGAAATCAAATAAAAACAAATTGGCGAGTCTTCTTGAAGAAGTTTGGCGGCAGCTCTTCTTTTACTTCCCGCGCATCCCTTGTATTTCAACCCATGCCCGTACCCATACCCGTCCGGTTTGATAAAATATATGGAGCTTCTGTTTATGATAAAAATTAAAATTTATAGAATAAAATCAAATTGAAAATCACACGTTTCTTGTTCTCATATCAATGCTAAAATTTTCATTTAATTTAATTCTATAATACATAAAATAACTAATTGTTTATTAAACGGGTCTGGATCCGAGTCAGGTCTCGGTCGGATCTATAAGCCCTAGGACTGTTTAAAGAAGAGTGGCAGCACAAACAAGGTCGGAGGTTGATTGATGCCTTTCGCCGTGCGACTCCGACATCCCGTGCCACTTGCTATCGACCTAATTTGATTATACGGTCCCGTCCGGCTACATTCTTGTCCCAAACCCTAGCTTCTCGTTTTGTTCGGGGAACTTCTTCGGTGTATAATTATTATAGGAGATTTTTGTAGTGGTCGAGGATGTTCTACTCTCATCAGATATTGGCTCGTAAGGGTCCGTTGGCCACCGTTTGGATGGCAGCTCATCTTCAGCACAGGCTGAAGAAGCCCCATTACAATTCCGTTGATATCAATACTACAGTTGGTAATTAATCATATTTCTTTTACTTTTATAAAAATTTGTTCTTGGTCTCATTTGATTTGTTCATCAGCATATAAATGAGAATCACATTGTTATATCTGTTTTTTGGAGGAAAAAAGCTTCTTCCTTTCTTCAGTTAGTGTAAGAAAAGATCACATCTTTTTGCTCAAGAATGAAAATTGCAAGACTTAAAATTTGAGGGATATGTGGCGAAGCAATAACAAGAATATTTCTAGTGAAACATCTATTCTTTTTACTTTTATGGTGTCTGCATTTTTAAATGGGTACTAAACATACTTGTTCTTTGTTACAGATCGCATTATCTTTCCTGAAGCCCCCATTGCCTTGCGAATGTCTGGTCATCTTTTGTTGGGTGTTGTTCGGATTTATTCAAAAAAGGTTGATTATTTATACCATGACTGTAATGATGCAATGGTCAAGGTGAGCAAGGCCTTCACTCCTGCTGAGGTCAATTTAACTGAGGCTGCAGCCATTGCACCACCCGATGATGTGACATTACCAGAAAGATTTGAATTAGATGCTATGAATTTGGACGATTATACATTTACAGACAGGTAATTTTCTTGAAATTGTTCCTCTTTTCTTAGTTTCTTTTTCATCTTAAGATGTTGTGGTGACTTGACGTCTATTGTCTCTCAGGGGCGTGGACAATTATATGAGAAGTCCAGAGGATATAACACTTCCAGGTCTTTTCCTCATACGTTAGCAAGAAAAGTAGTTGTTGTGTTTTCGTGAGCGCCATTACATATGCTTATTAGTTTCTTCCTGATGCAGTTTTGTTTACTATAAAGAAATCTTGACTTCTGTTTGGTTTTCTGTGGCAGATTCTACTCCACTTAATATGGATCATTATGTTGCTGTCACTTTTGAGGTCGGTAATAAATGTGTGCATCTTAACAACTGCGATCTTGGTTTTAACAGTTGCATTATGACACCTGCATTTGTTTGCAATTCAATATATTTTTGGTTCTATCTAGGATATAGACATGACACCACTGGGATCTAGTCTTCGTGGTTTAGACGGTGACCAGGAAAGAGATGTGCCCCAATCAGCTACAGCATCTGAAGGTGCTGCCCCAAGCAATTGGACAGAGTTTGCAAGTGAAGGACTCCAAGGGGTATCCAGCTCGGGTGTCCAACCAATGGAAGAAGAGTATGTTTGCTTTTTAAAATTTGGCACACATTGATCTCCATATGTTCTAAGCATATTGATTTGTTTTTTTTTGTACCAAAATAGTATCCATCGTGTTCAACCTGTGGATCTCAGTAAGCACTTCACGGAACCAACTGCTGCAGGCCAGACAAGCACACTGGAAGCACAGGGGATTTCTGACCTTGGGCCAATGAACCAGCCAGAAGCAACCACTGAAAGGACTCACGAACACCAATCACCTCAAAGCATTGAAGTGATGCGACATACTGTTCTTGAATCAATATTACCTGATCTTCCTTTGCCACATCAATCCACATATGAAGCTGAGCAGCAAACGGCAGAAGTTAGTGACAAAGACAAGGAATTTGCATCTCCATTTGGGGAAGAGTTGTTAGAACCTGAGGAGCAGCCTCCATCATTTCAACCTCAGTATGAGCAGATGGAACCTGCTGCATCAGAAGAATCTCCTAATATTCTTGGTTCTCATTTATCATTTGGTTAGTGTCATCTAGTCTTCATATCACTTTGCGCTATACTGTTTACATGTCGACCTCTATTTTGCTGAACAGTAAATCGTGATTTTCTACATTTCAGGCCAGGGTTCCATTGAACTGGCTGTTAGATCAACTCCAGTTGTACCGCAAGTGCATGCTCCTCCAGTAGAAGCGGCACAACGTAAAAGGAAGAGAAAGTTGTATGATAAGAAAGCCATCGTTTTGAGCAATAAGTATGCACTAAATTAAGCAAACCTCAATGCCTTTTGGATTCTGTAATTCAATCATCTGATCTTTGTGTGTTCTCTAGAGCTTTGAAGGATGCACTAAATGATACAAGTAAAATAGTGAGGCAAAAAAGGCGTCTTCCAGATACTGTCATAGGTTCATGGAGATTGGAGAAGCTACTGAGGAAGGAACACATTTTCGCTGAGCCTCTATTAGCAGGTAAGTTTTATCTTTTGGTCTTTAAATATGATTATTTCCTGAGAAGTAATCTTAATGGTATGTTTTTCCTTCATTTTCTAGGGATGTGCGAAGATCTTCAGGATATATACACGGATCTCTCAGTAAAACCTTACTTGGCGAGAACAGATGAACCTGCACAAGAAAGGATGGATCAACACACTCCTGATGCTGTTCATCAACCTGATATTTCTCCGGGCACTGTGGCTCAGCGAGTTGAAGGTGAACCTGGAGGTAACTTAAACATCCCAGCTCAACAGGAAGGTAATCTTGTAAGATCTCCAGAGGCTCATGCTACTCCAGCTCCTGATATAGAACCCGAACAAAGTCTGAGGAATGCCAGCGATTCTGGGAGTGGGCAGGGGGGTAGAGCTGAAGAGAGTCCAATGCTCCCTGCTGAACTTGATATGGAGGTTGAACAACTACGGAGACATGAAGGTGATGTTGGCACGAGTATGATGCCGGAATTTATTCCTTCCACTGCAGTCATGCGTTCCCCAACTAGGGGAGATGACATTCCAGCAGTTTCGGCTGGCAGTTTTAGGTCGGGACAAGAGGGGGACTCGGGTTTTGGGCCTGGTTTATTACCCACGCCTGATCTTGCATCAACTGCGGAAACTCTTGGAACTGAAGCAGTGGCTGCATCTTATCAAGAACAGATACATCAACCCGATTTTGGTGATGTACCAGAGCTGATGAAATCCCCTGCGACTGAGGTACATGTACTGTGTATCTCCCCTCATTTTTTGTTTATAATTGAAGATTAATTCTAGTTTATATAACATGTTTGTTTGTTTTTTTACTATAGGAGCTACGTTTTCTGGAAGCAGACAGTTCACTCTCTGGTACTTGTCATTTAATTTGCAATCACACGAATGTTTATTCTTTATGATCTCATGCACTTGTTTTTTTATGTATTAATAAACTTGAAGTTTTACAAATTTTGAACATGAATTTCGTATGTTCTAGAATTTCAAGGGACTCGGGATGTCAACTCATTATCTGTGAGAACAAGGTTAGTTTTATATGAAACTTTCTTTGTTAATATTTCACAAGCTTTAACTATTATCCTGACACTATATTTACTACTGCTCAAACAGGGCCGTGGCTCAATATTTGAAGGGACTCTCCCCAGGCACGCCAACATTAGGCGACCAGATGGCTAATATCAGTCTAAATGATATTTTGAAAAACAAATCTAAGAAGATATGTGCACGCATGTTCTATGAAACTCTGGTGAGCTTAAATATTTCCCCCTTCTTAGTTATTTTTGCCTCTTTAACCAGAAGTGTTAAATCCCATAACCAGACAACATCAGAAAAGCCACTTCCTGTCTTAACATTTGAAGATAATGGCAATTGGCAAGAGCTGTTTGAACACTGCTAACATTATGAAAGAAAAAAAAAACTCAGTTTTCAACTGATAAAGATAAATTTTTAATTTCGCTGATGACAATATGTGATGTCGTTTTTTTCTAGAATATGCTGTTCGTTTTTGTCTGGACAGTTTTTTTTTTTGTATTCGCTGATATGATTATAGTTGGCTAAGCATCAGAAAAGAGTGCGCATCTTCTGCTTATTCAAGAGGTTGGTGCTTTTTGTAGGTTCTGAAAAGCTTTGATCTAATAGATGTCGAGCAAAAAGAAAAATATGGTGATATTACCTTGAAGTTGACTTCGGTTATGAAGGCACAATTATGAGACAGGTGGATTATGGTATCAGCATTGGAAATCCTTGTACATACGCAACCTACTTGTCAGCGCCTCTGATGTTATTCACAAGATGAGGGATCCCCTGAAGTTTATTAAATTATCAAATTTTGAGTTTCTGACTGAGATGATCAAGATGAGACATGTAGAAGTAGAGGGCCTCCTTCCTGATAAGTTATTGCGCTGTTCTTTTTAATGTAATTATCATCATGCAAGTAATTATATTTTTGTATACAAGGTGGAGTATTGTTATCTATATGAGTTTGCATTTTTCTAAATCCAAAAGGGAGAAAACGTTTGGAAAAGCTACGAATAATGTAAATTAATTCGATCTAATCCTAGCCATTGATTAACAAAATGAATGGATTAGATTAATTCTTATTTTTCATCAAAATGTCACTTTTCACAGGAACCGGACTCTTTGCCTTCATATTAATTTTTTCATTTTATGGTGAATTATTCTGTTCATTGGGTGCATAATTAATTTGGTAAACACGTTGATAAAGCATACATCATCTCTTAATACCAGTGCATATGCCACTAAGCTTATTAAGTTATTATATAATCCTCAAGGTTAGGCAACAATCAACCAAGACCAAGAGCTTGAAAGAAAGGCCTCTGAACACCTGTCTAACCATACTGATAGTATATAGCCGAACTATTTGGGAATAAGGGTATCAATCTTTGTTTCCAGGTGTGCTTCATAATCTTCAAGTCGTCCGGTAACAGCTTCATTTTCCCACCTCACTAATGTGGGGACTCCCCTCAGTTTGAACCTCGGGTCATTCCTCCATGGGTGAGCAGGATTCCTCCATGATGGTCTATCTCCAACATAAGCTCTCAAGAGTGCCACATCATCAGAAACAGCTTCCAACTTCTTGTAAATAACAGGTTCAGCCCTGACACAATCTATAGAGAAGGCTTAGGAAGTCAGTGACACACAACTACTCCCTGAGGCCTGAACACAGCCCTCTCTGTCGACTATGTTATGCATATGACCGGAATTAATGGAATGCGGTAGTTTTCAGTGTTCATTGTTATAAATGCTGGATGCTCAAGGTAACATAAAATGTAAATGCAGGAAACCTGATTTATCAAAAGAAGCAGCCAACCTTAATTTTGTAGAACAAGAATTTAATCCATGGCTTCATATCTAATATCTATAGAATCTTCGGGACACAGTTAACTACCAATCAGTACCAAACTAATCTTCTCTCTTTAAAACAGATCATTAATCCATAAAAGTGGGAACCATATTCTTCTGGATTATGGCACACATATATTTCTAGTTTAGTAACCTATGCATCAATTTGATACTTTTGTTTTCATCAAAAAATTTTTTTTGATAATTTTGTTCTTATTGAATTTTTTTTTGATACTTTTGTTAAGCTTATATAAAATAGGCTACACAAATGAGATCTTAAACATGAACATTTCCCCATTAAAATCAACAAAACCAAAACTCTCAAAACAACTAGAAAAGTCTGATGGATAACAAAGACAATTGCTAAGTCAAGTTTCGGAGACCACTCTAGTCTAAGAAGCTGAATCACATGTCAATTCGATAGCAAAAGTATGGGTATCGGTGAATTATTTTAGGGTTTAGTATACAAAAATTTATAATTTGACGAGAAGCATAGACTAAGGAAATCAAACAAATGAAACACCATCCCTAATCAGCTAAGCTGTGTGTGATTTTGAGTGAAGATGATGAGTAAAGAGATTTAAAACTTAATGAGTTTACCAGGGCACCAGCTGAGATTGGTAGAAGGATCCTTGTCGGCGAGGAAGAGGATAAAATTGGCCCTATTGTTAGGCGCCTCCGATCTGAACTTGTTGAAGACCTGATCGAAGGTGGAGAGAGTCGCGTCAACGATTTTCAGAGGCATTTTCTTCGTTGTCGTCGTCGTAGGATTTGATGATATTGCGACGTTGAAAATGCGCAAGAACAAAATTAGCGTTGATACTAAAACTGCACCAAAGAAGAATTTGCTTCTTTTGATTCTCATCTCTTCATCTTCGTTTTCTGGTCTGGAGGAGTGCGTAAGATACGCAGCCTTATGGGCCTTGTTCCTTTTTGGCCCATATCACCAATTCACCCGGCCCATACTCGCGTTTTGCTTAATTCCAATTTTAGAGTATTATAATTAATTGACTGTTCAATATCAAAAAAATATTAGTTGACTGTTTAGGAAAAAGATCAGGTGCAAAATGATACACTTCTTACAAACTATATCATAGTTCGGAAAAGTTGCCTATAATTCGTTTGGATGTAGCTATGATATAGTTCAAAGGAAGTTACCATAATTTGTCGGTTTGTAATTTGCACCAAAAATCAAATTTGCACCTGATTTCATATAATATAAATATAAACCAAAATTTATAGTTATTATGTGAAACCTAAAGTGACTTTATTTTTAAAAATATTAACTATGACAGATAGGAATGACCCTAGCTCATGACAACATTTGTACCGTGAACCTCATAGTCATTAGACATATAATCTATTTTATTATTACCATATCCTCAAATGAATTGAATTAAATTAAACTTAATTACAATTAAATAGGAGAGCTCCATTGACAAACATTTAAGCGAAATAAATAGAGGACCCAGTCTATAAGAAGAAATGATGAAGAAACGAATAATGACAAGAGATGTGTAACTGAGAAATAAATGGACATGAATTAATTAATGCACATGGGAAGAAAGAGACCAAGGTAGCATGGTATCAACATGGGCAATGTCCATAATGTGTGTGTTTTGCTTTTCCACATCTGCATTACGGCTTTGTCCAATAGTCTCAAAATATATAGCTATATTTGGCGCCTTTCGTTAATAAGCCTAATTTGTAACTTCACTTATAGCTTCGCAGATTAGTCCACGTCAGAGTCATAGCTTGCTTGGCGCACACTTATAAATTCATTTATATATAAAAGATGAGAGATGAGCTGTCAAGCAAAAACAAACTTAAAACGATATCACACTTTGCTCTAACTATAATCGGAGAGAGAAGTTAGAATGCATATGCGTGACACCAGCTAGTAGTCTCTTCAATGCATTGTGTATGGTTTTTTTTTTTTTTTTTTTTTTTTGATGAAAGGGACTATTACCCTTGGCACGACTCGAACCCGAGACCATTTGTCTCAGGCAATGGCGGACCCATGATTTTTATTGACTGGGTGCGAAGATTACGTGTCTTTAAATTGCAGCTAAAATTTTAACGTTAGCTAGTTGTAGTAATATATATTACTTTCACTATAAAATTAGATTTAGTGAAAATATATTTATTTTAAATATGTTTGATGATAAAATAAACATCATATTAATTGTTTTTGTATGTCTAATCAATTATTTAGGCTTAAATTTTCAGATTAAATCCAAATCCATTTAATGAGTCATCAAATTATAGAAACATAACTATACTTTTATAGGACTGGGGGCGAAATGATGAAATTTAATGGTGGCAAAATATTACAATCAATAAGTACATTAAGGCAATTAACATATATTAATCATTTATTACCAAAATCAATGGGGGCAGCTGCCACCCTTATTTACAACGTAGGTCCGCCTCTGGTCTCAGGTGGTGAACGCCTACCACCAGGCCACTCACTCTCGTCAATGCATTCTGTATGGTTGAAGTTCAACTACTGATTTAATTATGCCTGCAAAACCATGTTCCTATTTTTTGGCGCATGGAATTGGGCATAGAGTGAGGTGAGATGAGATGGGATGGGACGAGGCCCATTTTGCATCTGCAGCTTGCTTACTCTACACCAGCTAATATATATCCTCTTTCATGATTGGATCTATTTCAATGATTCAGTTTCTCATGTCACATGTTTATTTAAAGCAGTTGGATCTGGCTCAAGTCGTTATCAGTTCGTTATAATTGGCTGTAGTTCCCATAGCAGCCTCGCCCGTAGCATATGGGATAATATAATCAGGTTCTGTGCAATAAAAAATAGTCATTTGAATTTGGCAGGTAAAACAATATCAAACTCCAGTTATTTCAAATTGTAAATCTTAAATTGAAAACTGATTCTTTTTTTTTTACTTCAAAACAACTCGGCTTTTAACTTGAAACATACAGGAGTAAAAGTTTGCCCAGTGGGGCTGCTCTCCGTTGCCCGCGTCGCAGCGTGAGTTCGACTCCTTGCTAACCCGCTAACAGATCTAACCCCCCACTAACAATTGTAATCAAAAAAAAAAAACTTGAAACATACAATTGGAATATCACGACTTAGAGTGCACGACTTTCTCCTTAACTCAACTCCGTCACATCACAGTTTTTGCTGGTTAGGAACTTTTTAGGGGAGATATACATATACTTAGTCAAACATATATGAGTCTAATTACTCTTTTTAATTTGTCCCCTCGGGACGATTCAAACAGAAACACGCCTTGGCCTCGCGTATTTTATGCCATATCCCTCAACAAAACTTGCGTCGGCCCTAATGGACAACGAGAGTGTCTAAGTACATAGTCATATATGAATGCGATACGAGTCTAATTTAGTGTCATATGACTTGAAGTATCAGAAACGAATTAAAACTGTCATCGATAGTACACTCTTGGCCTTTTAATTTTTTGTTTATTTACTTCTACATTATTCACTATTATAATATTCTTATCAAAACATCATTGTCGTTGTTGTAAAATTTATCTAAATTCCCTGCTTCAAAAGTCAACTGCATATTTAAATGATAAGTAAGTAGTACACGAGAAGCGATCAAATGAGGCAAGACAAAAAAGAATGAGGCAAGTGAGGCACGATCTCAACCATCCATCAACCCTCGTGCATTGTGGGCGCGCCACGTGACAAATAGTAAAACTCACTACCAACAGTAGTGTGAACGCGTTTGGCGGCTCAACTCACGTGACTTCGCCACGTATCACAATGGAAGGCCGAGATCGTGTCTCACCTGCCTCATTCTACCAAGCTGCCTCAACCGAACGCTCCCCAGTAGTACACATCATTTAAACAAAAGAAAGACACACTACGTACCATTCTTTGATTATATTCTCTCATCATTCATCTGAAAGTGTATATAGAATTTTGCCTATTTAGCAACAACTAATGATGAGCAACAGCTGTAGCCTCTCTTTTCTTTCAAGCTTTTCTTTACATATAGTCTATTTCATACGCATCAATGATCACCACTTTACCAATGATGTTTATTTAAACCAAACATTTCTCATAAATGTGCAATAATAATTTTGGAGTATATAGGAATAACAACGCGATGCATTGCTAAATGATAAATAAATGAGATGGTTGATTGTGTAGTTTGACAATACCTATAAGTTAAATAAAAAAAGAGGGTTTAATCCACTGGTGTGTCCAATAACATGTAAAATATTGACAACCAGATGCGACCATCTCATTAGAAAGTGACAAATTTGATCAAGATACCAAGAATTTATTCTCTTAGAAAGCGTTTACCAGGAATCGAACATGAGACTTTGCTCATTCCAGTTGTCTGTCCAACCACTCGATCACCAATTATGTTGGCTGTAATACACATAAGTTGCTTTGGATTAATTATTATTCCTTTAACTTTTAACATAAATATTTAAGTAATGTTTCGATTGAGTTGATCATTTAAACATTTTAAGTAATCTTTGCTAAATGATAGAAATATGATGATTTTGGCATCATCTAAGTGTTAGTTGTTCCTAGGTGAGTTGGGTCAAACTCAAAACGTATCACCCTCCAAAAGTTGAAGTGATCTTGTTTTTTCACAAATTTTGGACATAAGGATCTCACTTCGATTTTATTTTTGAATAAACTACTTTGAAAATGAATCCGTTCAATTCAAACACATTATATCTACCATAAAAGAAAATTTCCAAACACGTTATTACAATATAACTTGTTTTTCCTGCTTTTGGTTATTATAACATCACTCTAAAAGTCACATTTCTGAAGATGGTAATATCATAAGTATTAATGTCGGAAAGTTCAGCAAAACCAAGTGCACCCTTATTTTTAATTTTTTTTTTTGATTGTACCCTTATTTTTAAATTAAGAAGCAGAAATTTGAACACACCAGTTCACCGGATTATATGACCGTATGAGTGACTACTTATATTAAAATGAGGTGGTCCAAATATTCATAAAATTGAGAATAGTGACTTTACTTTCATGCCAAAATAAATAGGAGTGGTAAAAAATATATTTGATAGTGGGTTTTAATATCATATATGAGTATATGACATCGCACACAAGATATTTATCAGGTACATATATATTTCTAGGCTATTTGAAGCACAGCCACGTAAAGGGCACCTGGATTGAGTCACTCGATGAAGCGCATGTCATCTCGGCACCTCCAACTTTAAACCCACAAATCGACAAACACCTATGGAAGGACCTTAGCGTTGTTTAAGCACACACCTTCGCGAGATGGTAGTATACCTGCAAACGTCCATAAGGAACTAGAAAGAGGAAGAGCGGAAAGCATCTACGAAGCATGTAAGAAGACTCTCGCATCATATATAAGTGGGATTAGGAAAATTCCACAATTTTATGGAAGGAAAAAATATCACGATTGAGTTTGAATACAAGACCATACATATTGTAAGGTAAGTGTTCAACCAACTCTCATCCACCACCTTGTTGACAATTACAGTGGTAAATTGAAAGTTTAAAAGAAAAGTGAGGCGAGTGAGGAAGACGTGTCAGTCAGTGCCAGCAAGGAAACGGAGAATTGTTGGTGCTCAAAACATGCATTAAATAAAAAGAGCAAAGTGGGATTGCAACTTGGTGGGGATGATGAGAGATGAGCAATGGGGTTGGGGAATGGCCACAAGCCAGGCTGGTCCGATAAAATTGGCAGCCTGTCTGTCACTGTCTCCTCTCTATTCCTCCATTCTTTTTTTTACTTGCATGTCCAGCTGGACTTCGACGAGTTGTAGCACCAATACGAAAACACCCTAAAAAAAACATTTGCTGTGGATAATGTGGACGCAACTTGCTTCACACGTTTTACGAAAATGGATCTCATTATTCAAACTTCATAATTTTCATTAAATGCTAATGCACATGAGACACGTGTCACCACCAAAATACATCTTGTATTTTGTAAGGTGAAGATTAGGATCTCAAGTTCTCGTAAAAATAAAGAATTCTTAATTGAGCGCTCCTCGACATATTTATACCTATTATTGAGATCTCATAAGAGTAATGGGTGAAAATGATGGAGTTAACATCTAATAGCTTTTCAATAATTATTTTTGATACATGATAGCTATTCAATATGAAAACAGTTTTCATATAATATATATTATTTTTTTCATAAATATATAATCTCAAAGTCAAAGTCATACTCCAACTATGCATTATTGACAGTTTAAATTATCGATTTCCTGATCAATATTATGATCGATAGACCACCCATCTTTTCTGCAATATTATATCAAATAATATTTTGTATAATAATAATAATTGATGATCTAAATTAATTTATTAGTGGAAAGGCTAACTTATCTCAACTTCAATATTATGTAGTTGACAACATAAACCATACATATCAATATGGACATGTAAAAGCATATGCATCGAGGGGCGGATGCACGCTTTAGCCAATGGGGGTGGTCGCCTCCAGTCGATTTTTGATAATTTATTTAATATTAGGTTAATTAGGTTAATACTTCAATAATTTGTACAGTTCGCCCCCACTCGTTTTGATATTATGCCCCCACAATTAAAACAAAATAAACTTTAATTTAATAATTTGCTACTTTATTTAAAAAATGAGTATAATTTATTTGTACAATTTGAGCGTAAACCGTTTATGTTCGTATAAGAACATACACTGACTCAAAATAAGATTTATTAAATAAATATTAAACACATGAAACCAATTAGAACTTGTAACCAAACATGTATTGGTTCACATTATAGTTATGTTTAAGTTAAGACAAACAAACGTGTATTGCGAATCAAAAGTGTAGCTCAATGCTCGATCGAATGTTTGTGACATGTATAATTTTAAAATTGATATTTGCTCTTTGTAACGAGAATTCTACACCTCCCGCTCCATGTCTCTATCTCTTTTTTTTCCTTTAGAAGAAGTAGACACTTCATGACTCTATGTTTATCTAAATTTTTATTCATAAATAGTTTCAAAGTGTATATACTTATGTCGCCCCGGTCCGAAAATTTTCTGGATCCGCCACTATGCATCCATAGAAAAATCCAACAGCTACCGGAAGAGGAGCTCCTTTTGTACATACCGATTTTGAAGCAGCAGCTGCTATCAAAATAAGCATGAAGAGCAGCAACTGCTGAATTTTCCTATGACTGAACATGCCCTAAGTTGGATAGATTGAATGACATTTGGGATGATCAACTTTTACACCCTTAAACAACATCCATAATGTCAGCATAAAAGCTTGTGATGGTGCTCCAAAACATAAGCCTGCATGCATTGTAATCTCCAACAACACTAAGACAATTAATCGTTTCGAAATGAATGTCAACAATGTGAACTTCGGAATGTGACTATAATGCAGCTAGCATCTTCAACTCGTTTTAAGTAGACTGATCTACTTAAAGTTATGATTTTGGAAGCCTTGTAATTAACCATGTCCCGCACACCGCACGTCATACAAATCAGACAACAATTTTAATATTATGTTTAGAGTTTGGATCAAATACAAACCACAATTATAAATAAAAATTATAAACTCAATAAAATATTACCACGTGTCTATTTCGACCAATCACAATTCGGGGTACTTTTTGTAAATAAAAAAAAATTAAACGGACTTATTTAAAAATATATAATTGACGCGAGGGTATAATTGTCCTTAAAATTCGCTATAGTAATAGTTTAAGTCTGATCATTCGCTACAGTAATAGTTTTAAGTCCGATCATTCGCTATAGTAATAGTTTAAGTCCGATCATTGCTGTTTTAAGTCTGATCATTGTAGTTTTAAGTCTGATCATTCCTATTTTAACTCTGATAATTGCTACAGTAATAGTTTAAGTCTGATCATTGTTGGTTTAAGTCTGATCATTGCTCTTTTAAGTCTGATCATTGTTGGTTTAAGTCTGATCATTGCTTTGTAAGTGATGTGGGGCGAATGTCGCTAACTTACATGCAGAAATTGGAACATCCGAAGAATTTTACGCAAAATTTGATGTTTATGCGCCTGTGTCAGAATTTGATGAAAGCCTAGTGTTTTTTGGGTGGAAACGGCATTCTGAGCAAAACTCACCGCTTTGCCGTGAGCTCGGTGTTTTTAAGGCGAATTCCTTCATCTAGAGGGTCAAAATCGTGTTTTATTCTTCTTTAGTTTTTTGTGTGATCATTGCTTTGTAAGTCTGATCGTTGCTTGTTTTATGTCTGATCATTGCTGTTTTTAAGTCTGATCATTGTTGTTTTAAGTCTGATCATTCTCAATTTGTAGTCTTTTAGTTACCAATGTTAAGTCTGATCATTCTCTCTTTAAGTCTGATCATTCTCAATTTGTAGTATTTTAGTTACCAATTTTACGTCTGATCATTCTCAATTTGTGTATTTTAGTTACCAATATTAAGTCTGATCATTCTCTCTTTAAGTCTGATCATTCTCAATTTGTAGTCTTTTAGTTACCAATATTAAGTCTGATCATTCTCTCTTTAAGTCTGATCATTCTCAATTTGTAGTCTTTTAATTATCAGTTTTAAGTCTGATCATTCTCTCTTTAAGTCTGATCATTCTCAATTTTAAGTCTGATCATTCTTAATTTTAAGTCTGATTATTACCAATTTTAAGTCTGATCATTCTCTCTTTATGTCTGATCATTCAATATTTGTAGTCTTTTAGTTACCAGTTTTAAGTCTGATCATTCTCAATTTGTAGTCTTTTAGTTACCAATATTAAGTCTGATCATTCTCAATTTGTAGTCTTTTAGTTATCAGTTTTAAGTCTGATCATTCTCTCTTCAAGTCTGATCATTAACAACTCGAGGACTAAATTGAAAATAACATTATTAGTTTTTATACCTTCAGTGTGGAATGACTATAATGTCGCTCCGTGTATTTGTTCGAGATTTCGACTAAATGGGACACGTGTCAGCTTAAAATTCGATTTGTAGTTTTTATATATAAAATCGGTTTGTACCCGCACTCTTATGTTTATATGGAAGTTCGATGAACTGAATTCGGTCATTCGATCAATGCTCTTTCCAATTGTCGCATCTATAAATTACATTTTTATGCGATACGTCGGCCTATAGTTGTAGATTGTAATATGCCGACTCAAAAACCATCTACTCCAATATGGCAAGGTAAAAATGACAATGAATGTTAGTTAGGAAATAGTATTTATCGATCAATAAGTAAGGGTGGTTACATGGATAAATGATTATTGTTTAATGTTTGGTCCTTAAACCTAATTTGCTGACTTCGTTAAAAAAATATTGATACGATTACCTAATAATTTTGGGTTTATGTAAATGCGAGTAGATTTAAATAAGCAAAATCGTGTAGTATACATTTAGACTTTAGAGAGATTTCTGACTGACTACAATAATGACCCCTCAACCAATTTCACAAAGTCTAATGTGTATGTTACGGTGTCCATTTAGTAGATACATAAATCCTATATGACACGTTCGAACTCATTTTATTTTAGATAACTAGTAACTTGCATTGACCTTGGCAATAATATAATTGTAACTTCGATTTTTTTTATATATTCTTTTCTACCTAAAACTAGGATATGCATTTCTAGAGGAGTGTTCAAATGAGGACACCCTCTTAGGGTAAGGACGTAGGGACAAATCTCATCCATTAGATCATCATCCATCTAACCCCCCCGTGCTTTGTGGGCGCGCCACGTGTCCAAGTTCCCAAAATCCAATAAAGCAAATAGTAAAACCCACTACCAAAAAGCAAATAGTAAAACCCACTACCACATGTGACACGTGGCAGCTTGTGGATCATTGGATGAACCTCATCCAATGGCCAAGATTAGTCCCTACACCCTCACCATAAGACATGTCCTCAATTGAACGCCCCCCTGCATTTCTAAACTACAAATTCAAACGATTATGTATGATTGATAAAGCTGAAACTTGATATTAATTGAGAACTATTCATACGAGACATTTCAAATTCGATCAAAATTATTAATTCTTTTTAACAATATTACCATCTTTTCCTTTGAATAGCGTGTTTGATTCTTTTTTCTTTCTTTTTTTTGATAAGTTGTTTGATTCATAGTTGGTGCTAAATTATAAGTGGCGAGTCATCAAGATTAAACGAAGACTAGCTAGCAGTAGCAAACACAATTTACACGGACGTATTTATATCCAAAATGTTTATTTAGGAAAATGACACTCAATAATTGAAACTTCAACTAATTGACGGTTTTTTTTTATAATGGGGTACAACAACTAGGGATAATACGAAGCATCACGCACGAGACGTGAAGAGGTAAGCATCTACGAGGGATGTAGGAAGCATCCACGCGCGAGGCGGGACGAGGAAGAAGGAAATGAAAAGGAACATGACTCGAACCCGGAATGTAAGGAATCGTATGTGACTCCTTAATAAACATGTCACCACCCTGTTGGCAACTAATTGACGCTTTTGAATACTTTTTTTCCCAAAATCCTGATATGAATTTATATTTTGGTAGAAAGGATATAATTGCAATAGTTGTGCGCTCAAACGAAAAATCCTTTTCATTTTAAAAATGGAGAACTTCATCTGCATCTTTAAAATTTTATTTTTTCAATACAGATCAACATATTTTGGTAGAAAGGATATAATTGCGACCGGACGTGTTGTGTTCCTCCTCGCGAATGTGTTATTTGTCCCTCGTGGACGTGTTGTAGGTGTTGTTGTCTCGTCTTTTCTTTCCATTGCGCATGGAAGTGATTAGTTTCAAGCTTATGCTCGTGGGTTTCAAATTAGATGTGCCTTATGACATATGCTTCAGTGGACGCAATTCAAGGATTGGTACCGTGCGTGACCTGTGCTCCAAAAAGTCAAGTGTTCATATGTACCCGATTGAATTCTCATGCAATATGTATAAGATGTATTAATATGATGATTGATATATACAAGACTTAAGAAACCCTATCAAAAAAAATTGCACGATCAATTTCTTGTGTCCTACTCCTATACTCGAATTTGCATGTGGTCAAAAGTCAAAATTAATGAGTTTGATTTTGTCAATAAAACACTATAAATTAGTTATGAATGAATTTTTAAGTTCATATTTTCAAAACGAACACAATATAAAACGGAGCGCAAAACTTTTTATTGTGTGATTGCGTACGGTGTAACCGCCAGCATTTTTAAAAATTGAAAAAGAAAAAACATTACAAGTATTATAATTATACCCCTTAAAGTTTCAATAAAATACAGTCAACCCACCAAGAGGGACAAACATGTCGTCCTCGGCCCCGTTCTCTCCTCTTCATTCAACATCTTCGTCTTGCTCTGTAATCTTCTGCACTTGTCTTTGTCTGGTCAATCTCTGTGCCGTGCGTGTATATATAAATAGATACGTAACCGCGTTTCATCGCAGACACTCTATCCTCTCGCCGTCCACCCACTCCTCAAGCTTCTCCAATCGCTCGACGGGAGTCAAATACTCATTCGGATCAAAAAAACAGAGTGAAGCAGGAATGGCGAAGTCGATGATCAGGGCGAAGAAGCTCGCATACATATCAGTTCCATCTCAGATTATAAACTCCCTCTCATCATCCTCCCTTCAATCTCTTCTTCTCACTTCTCCCAAGAAATCTATTCCCGCCAGATCACGCTCATCCTTTTCTACCGTATGTCTATTCCTCGTCTTCCTTCTCTTCTTCTTCGGATTTATAGCTACTGGTATTTTCAAACTCGGCCTCGGCGGCATCGACCGCCTGCACAATCCTTGCCTTATTGCTACTCAGCAGTCGCTCCGGTCGGCCAGCTCCGAAGCCGACATCGCAGCTGTAAAAGCATCTTCCGGTACTTTACCGATTGAAGTAGGAGGAGGCGTTGGAGGAGATGAGAGCGAGTTCTGGAAGCAGCCGGATGGGCTAGGGTACAGGCCGTGCTTGAGATTCACGGAGGAGTACAGCAAAGAGAGCGCAGTGGTGTTGAAGGACCGGACGAAGTATCTTCTCGTAGTGGTGTCCGGAGGCCTGAATCAGCAGCGGAATCAGATCGTGGATGCGGTTGTCATCGCCAGGATTCTCGGCGCTGCTTTGGTGGTTCCAATTTTGCAGGTCAATGTCATCTGGGGCGATGAAAGGTGAGTTTGCAGTTAGGCCTTTTCTTAGTTGATACCACACGCTACGTCTCTGTTGCTTTGAAATTAGGGTTTTGAATTTGTATTTGCTTGACCTAAAAATTTGCAGCGAGTTTGGTGACATTTTTGACCTGGAGCACTTTAGAAGAACCTTGGCTGATGATGTTAGGATAGTTTCTTCCCTTCCATCGACTCATCTTATGTACAGGCCGCTTGAGGAGAAGCAGATTCCTCTTCACTCATCCCCTCGCTATATCCGCGCTCGTTACCATAAAAGGGTAAGCACAATTTGATACATACTTCTTTTCAGCCATTAAAATTGATTCCATTGAAGTTGAATCCTAATTTCCAATTTGGTCTAAATTTGATATGCAGCTCAAGAGGGAAGGTGCCCTTCTTTTAAGAGGATTGGACTCCAGACTTACTACAGATCTTCCTTCTGATCTTCAGAAGCTTCGTTGCAAGGTAATTCTCAACGGTTTTCATTATTTAGGCCAATTCTTTTATTGCTAGGGTTTTAGAAATTTCGTTATAGATATTGATCATAGTTCTGATTTCTTCAGGTGGCTTTTCATGCTTTGAGGTTTGCTCCACCAATTTTGGCTCTTGGTAACAAGCTTGCGGAGAGAATGAGAAGCAAGGGACCTTATCTTGCTCTTCATTTACGAATGGAAAAGGATGTGTGGGTTAGAACTGGCTGTCTTCCTGGTTTAAGCCGTGAATATGACGAGGTAGTAAACAAAGAGAGGGAGTTGAGGCCTGAGCTTTTGACTGGAAGATCCAATATGACTTATCATGAGCGGAAGCTCGCAGGTCTCTGCCCTTTAAATGCCATGGAGGTCACTAGGTGAGCCACTCCGCTTTATGATGGTTTGTGGCTAGTATATCATAACATTTCGAGTTACTTGATTCTAATCCCGATCTGACGCTTTTTCAGGCTTCTTAAAGCTTTGGGAGCTCCAACGAGTGCGAAAATATATTGGGCTGGGGGTCAACCGTTAGGCGGTAAACAAGCATTATTACCACTTGTTAAAGAGTTTCCTCATTTGTACAACAAAGAGGATCTTGCCTTGCCTGGTGAACTCGAACCGTATGCTTCCAGAGCCTCTATAATGGCAGCTATTGACTATATAGTTGCAGAGAACAGTGACATATTCATGCCATCACATGGAGGAAACATGGGTCATGCGCTCCAGGTACTGCCTTATTGCTCAGTTATTAATGCTTGATTGAATTAAATGAAAACGAGAAAGGATAACGACTATGATCATGGTGGGGGTTCAAGCTTTCTAATAATGTGTGTGGCTCAGATCTATATTCCTGTAGTACTTGAGCTCCTGATTGAGTCCCGGAGCTAGGAGATTTAATGGATAAAACTGCGTAACATGACATGTCTTGCACATGAGCACTTCTAAAGGAAATGTCATGTTCTAAATTGCAGGGACAACGGGCCTACTCAGGACACAGAAAGCATATAACTCCGAATAAAAGACAGATGATCCAGTACTTCCTCAACTCTTCTCTCCCCGAAGCAGAGTTCAACAGGATAGTTAGAGATTTGCACCGCGAGTCTTTAGGACAGCCAGACCTCAAGGCTGGGAAAGCTGGAAGGGATGTGACCAAGTACCCTGTGGTGGAGTGCATGTGCAATGGTTCAAAGATTAGCCCCACACTGTGATTTTAACTTCATAGTTTCTCCGAAGGTTATAACATCATTTCAATTAGAACTCTCCAGGGCGACAAAAGTTAAACAGGCAGGGATGCATAATGAGAGCCAGACTTGGACGATACAATGCTGCTTCTTCCTTGATCAGCAGTTGGAGTAAGGCATAGTCAGTTTTGCCATTCTTTTAGAATTTAGTAGCAGTGAGATTGCTCGAGTATATAGTGAAATTCATTACATTCTTTGTACCACGAATAGTATCCATACCTGTATATTTATACGTATATATGAAATAAAACAAAAGCCCGTATTTGAGCCTTATCTCAATCGTTAGCTTGATTGTCACTGCATCAACATCAATGGTGTGCTAAAAACAGAGAGATTTCAGCAGTTGTTATGCTGCAGGTTTACCTGCTTAAACGTAAGACATTTTATGTTTGAAATGAAGGAACATGCCTCCTATGACACCAGTAGTTGTAGTGGGTTTGCCAAGTCCAAGCAGAAGATAAAAATGGAGTAGTTTACCAAAGATGGTGGATTTTATTTAAGTCCTAAATCTTACAAATCGAGATTTATGTTTTCTAAATTTTAGTTTCTTGTTTTGTTTCGTATACAAAATGTCACCAACTTTAGTTTTGGTAAAGATGCCACCAGCTCATGTGTCATCATCGATCAGAGCATCAGCAACTTGGACTTTTAAGGAGTTGTTTAAGTTTAAGCAGACCTAGATATTCCCTCGTTTTTCTATCCAACAACACATCATTGGATACCCTAATGACTTCTCTACATTAAAATAAAAGAGCAAAGCACTCTCTGGTCACTACATTATTTTTTCTATCAGAAATTTAGAACTAGCATTTCTTACCATTTACAAGTCGGCAGTGACCTAAAACTTGGATATCTTATTCTCTGTTTTTTCTGCTGACGTGAAATAAGAGATCCAACAATAAAATTCAAAATCTCACATGCCCCAGTCAGATTTTTTTCCTTGATTATACACCAATGGGCAGTGAATAATAGTTACAGTGCTTGAAATCTCAAAAAATAAAAAAATGATAGAAATCTCCTTTTCCATCCACTTTGGCTGATAATCTTTTACAATGTGGTAGGCCATACACATGCTTCATTTTGTTGAGTTCTCGTCACTAGATTAGGAAAACATTGCACATGTTATTGACCAGGATCGGACAAGCCTGACTTGAAGAGAGTGCATCAACCATCAACAGCTGCAATTGGCCCATGACGCAAACTAACTGGAGGAACTGCTCAAATCGGCCCCATTATTAGTTTCAGGAGTCCTATGACTTATTGTTTTCCCCAGGGTTGCAACAAGAGGGCAATAATGATAAACGAAAATCACTTCCTTCAATAAGAGATGTCATCTGTTTCATCCTAAAAAAGAATTTTCCAAAACAAGCCCACACTACACTTACTTTCACTTGATTAAAATTAACGGGCCTCGGCCAACTCACAGGTTTCTCTAGAGCATTGCGGCCAGAGTGGTGACAAAGAAACAACATTCCCAATAATAATTAGCGTCGGTGATATTAATTCTGCTGACTTTATTTCGTCGGATAAATCCTTCAGTTCTGCAAAGACCTGATACACAGTTGACATAAAAATGTTAATGTAAGCTTCTGTAATGATATAGTTATGGTTTATGGCACTACAAATACAATGCACTTACAATGCGTTGTTTGGGGGTGGTTCCTCGCTCTACAGCGACAGCAGGTGTATTTGGTGGCAGACCATGATGCATAAGTTTCTGCGCTAGGAAGGGGAGTGTCGATAGTCCCATATAAACCACCAAGGTTGAATCAGGATCAGCGGCATTTTCAGCCACGAATAGAGGATCCATTCCTCCTTTCCTTGAATGCCCAGTCAGAAACCTAACACTATTTGATACCCCTCGATGAGTCAATGGAATTCCAAGTTCAGCTGCGATCCCTGAAGCAGCA
Source organism: Rhodiola chrysanthemifolia (assembly GCA_033675395.1). Taxonomy (NCBI): domain Eukaryota; kingdom Viridiplantae; phylum Streptophyta; class Magnoliopsida; order Saxifragales; family Crassulaceae; genus Rhodiola; species Rhodiola chrysanthemifolia. The sequence continues at coordinate 8,449,749 of CM066206.1, forward strand.
GTTATACCTACATTGCGACACCATCAACTTGAAATCATTCCGTTTTAAGTTTTAATAATATTTCAAATGAAGCAATTAGCCGCACACCAGAAGGTCATACACCAAGCACATACTTGAATGCAGAAATGTATTTGACATGCATAATTGTATATTGGTGATGAAGATTCTGAGGTGTTAAAAAGGCGAGATCTCTCTCAGTAGAATATTCTTGTATGTTTCTCAAATTAGTAACAACTTTGGATTTTGTTTTGTCCAACTCCAACATTTGCTACAGGTTATCCAATGCACCTGGTTATATACTTGAATGCATGCAACTAGCTAAACAGACCAAACTTCACGCGCATAGCCCCAACACGCAGAGACTTAAGAAAACCCACAAAAGCTAAAACTGGGTATCTCTAGGCTGGGTTTGCACTAAATATGCAATCAGGCAGTGGCACGGACAGACAGGTACCTTCCACTGATGCCATAAACACAACCATCCTAGCTTACCTGGACAAAAATTTACAAGTGGGACACAATACGCTAACATTGATGAAACCAGCAGTGAAACAGTGGAATCACTAACAAAAAGTGTAACACACAGACACAAGACTAAAATTTGGCAACCACAAGTGCGGAAACAAATTTGATAAAAAAGAACAAGGACTATACCAGGTATGACTTTCACTTGAATCCCTTGTTGTTGTAAGAAATCCATCTCCTCTCCACCTCTCCCAAATACCTGAAAAATACACAATTCAGCAACATGCAACATAGCATTTGTTAATACGAGTAGTCCATCACTAAGCAAGGAATTTATACCAGCGGATCCCCTCCTTTTAGCCTCACAACGTTAGCTCCAACCTCAGCGAAACTCAGAAGCAACTCATGTATCTCCTCCTGGTTATAAAAAAGAAGCACATTAGACATTTCATTCAGCCCATACAATTGACGCAACTCAGCAAATTAGAGATTTGTCTTTCATCAAAGCCATCCAAAAGCTGTGATTGACAATGTGAAATTAAGTACCTGGGTTCTGCTATGGTATCCAGCAGTTTTGCCAACATACAACAATCTGGAATTAGGGTTAACAAGTTCAAGGATCTGATTAGAGACCAATCTATCATAAAGCAAGAGATCAGCCTTCTGAATAGCCTTCACAGCTTTCAGCGTAAGCAAGTCAGGATCACCAGGTCCAGTCCCAACCAAGAAAACATTCCCAATTTGTCTCCGACCATGGTCAGTGTCAGCAGAATCCCTCTTAGCCTTCAACATGTCAAGCATCCTCTTGAGCTCGGGCAGCTGGGAGGCAATATCGTTCTCCCTGATGGAATCAGGATCGGAGCAAAAAGAGAGGTCTTGAGGAGGTGCGTCGGAGTAAAGCCAATTGTCTCTCCGATATCGCTCTTCGGAATGCTTTTCGGTGAAGGGCGAGGAAGAAATTGAAGCGGAAAGGGATGATGTATTGTGGAGTGGGGAGGAGCGGATGATGGGGCGGGAGGAGAAGAAGGTGGTTGTAGGGTTTATCAGTTGAATCGACGAAGAAGAGAGCGGCGTGAGCTTCATCATCGACATCATTCTGTTGTTGTCTTTTTTTTGTTTCTGATTTTCTGACGTTGTTGCGACTTACGAGTCGCGTGGTAGTATAAGTAAGATGTTGGTGGCTCTTTTTTTGTTTTTTTTGGGTTTTGGAGACGATGAAGAGGCCAATTTGTATTTTGGGGTTGGCCGAAGCTCTCAAGCAACAGTTGTTGTTTGGATCCGCATCACATCCACTCGCGATGGTTCTTGCTCTTCTGTTAATTACAAGAAATGTCAATTGCCTGAAGTTTGACTTAAAATAAGTTGTTTAAACTTTAAATCCATTTTAGGTGAGCGAGGGGTAAATCGCAAATGTGAGTTTAGTCTCGTCCACTTCCACTTATATTTTTGACTGTTAAATTAAGTTATTTATAATTAATCAAATAATTTTAAAATTCGAAAGTATCTCAAAGACGAAAAAATTATAATTCTTTATACGTATTTAATAAAATAAAATAAAATAAATATTTGGGAATTGGAAAAGTCAACTCCTTCTGAATGAACTTAAAGTTAGTCAAATAATCTCTATCCAAAAAAAAGAAAGTTATTTAAATAATCTATATATGTACTTAAAGTTACAAATGTACAACAAAGGGGATGTAGCTCAGATGGTAGAGCGCTCGCTTAGCATGCGAGAGGTACGGGGATCGATACCCCGCATCTCCATTTTTTTGTGTCATTTACTTATTTTTAGTCCTTACGTCCTCGGATACAATGTTTTATTGCTTATTGCTCTTACATAGTAAGTGAGTAAAAAAAAAAAAAAGTAAAAAGCAATGCTTGATAGGTGAGCAATAATGGAGAGGGTGTGGGATATGAAAGCAATAAATGGGGCCCATATATATTTATGTAAAATGACAAAATGAAACTACTTTTTTGTTGTAAAGTAAATAAATAAAATGTGAACATTGGAACAAGTTCAATTATTCGAATTCAAACACACAAAATAAAAATAAAAATAAAAATAAAAATACTATAATCTAATAAAAATAAGAAAATGTCAAAACAAATGTCAGAAAAATCAGAAAAATTAAATAAGTAGGTGTGAAATACTAGAAAATACTTCAGAAAAATTAAATAAGTAGGTAGGAATACTAGATTATAAATTACAACAAATAAAACACAACTAGAAAATACTTAAGAAAAAATGCAATTACATAGAAATACAACATATTTATAGAAGAAAATGTTGTATTTTGTTGATCAAAAATAAATGTTTTATTTTGACTAACTAGGTAAAAAAAATATTGTTTTTTGCTCTTAGCTCTTTGCTCTCTTGATGCAATGAAATATATGGAGCAAAGAGCCATTTTTGCTCATTGCTTTTAGCTCTGCTTGCTACATGACTTTTATAAAAAAATGCTATTTTTGCTTATTACTTATTGCTCCCTCACTACGGATGCCCTAACAGTAACATCAAAAGAAATCACCATTTTATTCCAACAAACTCAGGTTTTTACATGTTGCAACCAAATACAGAACACCAATGTGCTTCCTAATAATAAGCCGAATAAAGTCCATTGCTCGCAAACACTACCCATAAACCGAAACGACTTGAAAAACCAGCATGACTTATTTCTTTCTCAAACTTTGAGAAATTATTTAAGCTGGACTGAAATCGTGCCGCTAATTTGTTACTACTTCACGAGAAGAAATCTCTTGAACCAGTAGGCAGAGTACTTCAAGTGCCTCTTCAAGTTATCTTTGAAGTCTATGTAGATCATACCAAAGCGCACTGTATAGCCTGCGTCCCATTCAAAGTCATCAAGGAACGACCATGGATAGTATCCCTTCACCCTCACACCCTCTCTGCATACAAATATGAAAACGTTAATAGACAACTCGATCAGATCAGACGTCAAATTTATGAATCGATCGAATCATTTACTTGATAGCTTTAGCAAGATGCAGTAGATGATCCCTGAGGTACTCGACCCTGTCTATGTCCCTCAGTGCTTGATTGAGTGGTATTGAGTCGTTCCTCGCGTCAGCCACACCTATGAAAAAAAAACAAAATTTAAGTCCTCCGAATTATGTTGTATAACTTATTTCAAATGGTGAAATAATTAATCTAATTTCGTAGCTACCATTTTCAGTGATGTAGATAATCGGATCGTTGTAAGTAGCCTTGACGTACAGCAAAATTTGCAGCAAGCCTTTTGGATATATGACAAGCCAGTTGAGTGCAGTCTGTACAAATAATCGTAATTAAACATCATCGGCAGGTGTAAACAAAAATCAAATTCAGACGGAAATATTTACCGGTTTTCCCATGTAAACTCCATTTTTAGTAGCTGCAAACAGAAGATTTCATTGAAGGAATGACAGTAGAAAAATAAAAAACTGAACAATTTTTTATAGTGAAAGAAAAAAAAAACTGCAATGTAGAGATGTTATGTATGATAAAGCTTACTGGAGATTGTGGCATGCCAATCTGAATAGAAGCTGTGGTTGACAGGATTGACTGTAAGGACGTGCGTGGCATATTGTGTAGTGTAATAATTCAATCCCAAGAAGTCCATTGATCCTTTGACTAGGCTTACTTCAGCAGGCGTCCATTTGGGCAACCGATCTCCTACGTATGTCCGCAATGACTCTGGATAATCGCCGTGAGTAATAGGGTTTAGAAACCTGTTTTTATTGCACAGTTGGATGTAAGCTGCATTTGTGTTCAGTCCATTAATTTATGCAACTTTAAAATTCTTCTCTTACCATCCGAACAGGAAATCGATGACTCTGTAGGCAGCCTTGCGGTTATCTTCTGTATCAGTGGCTGGCTCGACCCAATGTGTTGCCAGTGTGATTCCAATCTGACCCTTCTGAACGCCCTGCAGATACAAAAACTCGGTATTTGAACTATTTGTGTCTCATTTAGAAGCAAAAATTCTAATTCAACACGGACCTGATATTTTTCGCGGTACACTTTGACAGCATTTGCGTGGGAGAGAATTAAATGACGTGCCGCGATGTATGGCTCAGTTCCTGAGTTTCCAGCGTCACAAGTTCCAACATATTTAGAACATCGACCAGGAGCAAAAGTACCACCTGTGTAAGCATTCATAGTGATTGATCCAGGTTCATTTAGAGTAACCCAATATTTCACCCGGTCGCCAAATTTCTGGAAGCAAAAATCAGCATAGTCCTTGTAATCATCCCTACACGTATGAACCATACAAAGACGACCATTCAGAAATGCCTTATGGTAGGTCATTTATTTAAAGTCCAGTTTGAAGCTTACACAAACTTAGGACTTAAAAGTCCTCCATACTCATCTTCAAGTGCTTGTGGAACATCCCAGTGGAACAACGTCACAAAAGGCTTTATACCTGCTTATATAGCCGGAAACTAGTCTTACTAAAATGATCACTATATATTATTCGAAACAAATTGTAATCAGTTAATTTTTAAATATTGAAGAGGGAAAATGACCATTAGCTAGAAGCTCATTAATCAAATTGTTGTAGAACTGTACACCCAATGGATTCACTCCCTTGGAAATTTTGCCATCTGCAAATACAGATGTGTTCTGTTCTGTTAGTATCACTGAGAATTCTTATTCGAAAGGCGCTGTATAGCATCGTGGTATCGTATATAGATCTTTACATGGTATAACTCTGGACCACGATATGGAGAATCGGAATGACTGTACTCCAAGTTTCTTCATTATTTGAATGTCCGACTGTTTTTCCATCCCAATCAAAATTCAAAACATTATCTCCAAATCCAACACCACAAAAAAATAAAAGGAGCCTTATGCATAATTATGTTTATACCTTATAGCGATGATAAAAATCGACGGCAACGTCACCAGTGCTCCTATCTACAATTTTCTCTGCAATTTCCAACCAAAACTTCAGTATGGAAAATTCTGAAGCAATGCAGCTAGCTGGAACAAATTCAAACCTGGATGATTCTTAGTGAATGTGTCCCATATGCTCGGCCCTCTACCGTCAATTTTTGCAGCACCTTCAATCTATATACATACCACAAGTATACATATGTCAGAAATTAATATATATCAGTATAATAAAATGTTATTACTATTTATGGAAACCTCGCTACATTCTGTTCTTGTTTCTGTTAATTAATAATAACATCAGACCTGGTAAGCAGCTGATCCGGCTCCGAATATGAAGTCAGCAGGGAAGGCTGTGAGGTTAAACGGCATCGAGTAAGGAGCCGGTTTGACACCGGCAGCCGCTGAAGAGTTAGTTACTAGCAGAGCTAGTAACAGAAATTGGACTAAAACTGCATTCAGCAATGCCATGGCTAGCTACAAAATTGCTTAAAGCCTTGGTGATGTGTTTGCTACACTGGAGCTGCTTGTTACATTATTTATACAGATATGGATATTGGTTGATGAAGTGAAGATGATTAATGTCATTTGATTCATTATTGGAGAGAAGGGTTTTGCTTCATTAGATATTGTGTGGCTGGCAGCTTATTATCCTCGAAATAATACAAATAGAAAAATTCATTCCTCGAATTTGGAAATATTATATTATTTTGTCTCAGTACGCATGAAATGCATGTTGATATTAGACATGTCCATCCAAAGAAATGGGGTCAGTGGTATGTCATTTTATAATTAATGTAAATGCATTACCAACACTATAAATAATCTTATTTTCAAAAACAATATATATATATTCATCGAAAAAAAAAACAATATATATATAAATAATAGCGAAATAATGTCAGACTTGTAATAAGATCTACCGATAGATTTGAAGTTTTTTTCTTTCTTTCTACTTTATTGAGAGGAATTGAGTTCATTTATAATTTAACTTTTTTTTTTGTTTACTAATGGATCAACCACGCTTACAGAGGGAGCATATCATCAATTTAATTTGTCAAGAATAAATCACACAACACCTATTATTATTAGTTTTATGAATTGATATTTTTAGTCCACCTTACGATGGTGCAACATAACTAAAAACGTTCATATAAAAGCAATATGTGCAACGGTTCATACTAGATCAACATTTACCCTCCAACGATTATATGCTCTAAAGAGCATCCCGCATCATAATCTTTTTTATCATAAGAAAGAATCATGGGAGACGATTGAAAAAAAAAATGTCACCATCATAATTAAATGAGTTATAGAAAAAGTCATGGTTCCATCAAAAAAAAAAAAAAAAAAGGTCATGGGATGACCAAGTAGAAAAAAGATCATCTTGGTCATGAGAGTTGGTCCCACAAATCATCTATCATCAAATACAAATTGAACATGTCGCAATTTTTAGACGTAAATTTCAATTTTGTAACAATTATATCTTACAAAATATAAAGTATTAAAATACAAAAAAACATATCAAAATTTGTAACTTCTTTAGATCTATAAATTGATATCCATATTCCCATATTTTCATACACTTTAAAAAAAAAATTATCTACTCTTTAAAAAAACAAAGTTTTTAATTTTAAATTATCTAATGAAATTAAATATTACGTTATTTATTATTTATTTGCTTATAATAATATAATAATTGTAATATTGTATGTTAAGCGATGATTTAAATATAGTTGTATGGATGAAAATTATGGTAAATGTATGTGAAAAAAATATGAGAGAGAGGGATGATCATATGCTCTAAGAGCACCCCACTATGACTAAAAAAATATGGTATACATCTCTCTCATCCATTTTATCTCTCATCTAATCATGACTCATGACTAATTTGATCATGTACACCTCACTCATGACCAACCAAAAAAAAGTTCATCATCTATCTCCCATACCCATATAACCTTATCAATGGAAAAATAAAATTATTTAAACATACATCAAAATATGACAATATGAATGTCTATTTGTAAAGCTCATAAAATTACGAATGTTGATATTTTCTATTTTATTTTTGACTCTTTAATTTTCAAGATAAATGTGTTATAGTTACGAATTTAATCTTAAAAAGTTTTAAAACAGTACATGTGGCATGTTCTGATTGGTTGCTTCTAATGACCCAAAAAAAAATTTGGTCTATCTTGTGTCCTTTTTTTGTGTTTGGTCATCCAAGATAAATTTTAGGGAAAATGACAAAACTCATTGACAAATCACGGTCCGAACTATGAAAATTGACAATTAAGGGCAATTTCAAAATATTTTACTTCTCAATTTCAAAATTAAGGACAATAATTTTTTTTTCAATTCATTCATTTAGTAACTTTGTTAATGGACATAGTGATATTCCGTCAATTAAGTGAAATTAAGTGTTATATGAGGATTAAAATATTTTGAAATTGTCCTTAATTGTCAATTTTCATAGTTCGGACCGTGATTTATAAATGAGTGGAAGTTCATACCCCATCTTTGTCATATTTTATTTTCAAAAAAAAATCATGATGGGGAGACATATTTTTTTAGTCATCTTTGATGACATATTCTTATGATTGAAAAAAAATGATGGTGGAGATCTCTAAAAAGATAACATAAAGAAATTGGTTCACTCATGAATGTTTTATCATATGCTATCAAATCACTTGTCAAAAAAAAATCATATGCTATCAAATCTTCAATGAAATCTACCATTCGTGATAAGAATTGGCCCAGTGTGGGCATCAATGCATTTATTACTATTAATCACATTACTGACAGGAAGGCCTCGGGTCAATTATGATTTGTACAAGTGTCCGTAAACATCAATCTTCTTCAAAATACTGATTGAATCACGAACCTGCAGCACATTGTCTTCTCTATTTCGTTATCATAAAATTAAATCACTTTATCTACCCGATATATCCACCGAGTAAATAATGCAGACGGAAGGCTCTTTGTACCGATCCCACAAGTTCTCTCGCTTATTTTTTTTTTTTTTTGATGGAACAAGGCAGTACAGATCAGGACACAACACAATAATGAAGAAAAAACAACAAAAACAACTGGACAACAACTAAACTCAGGAAAACGAGGCAGCGTAATCCGAACTGGAGCTTGACCATTCAGTAATTGTTGCAAATTCTTCACCCAGGAAGGTCTCAAATCCATAACACACCATGGTGGTCAAATAGACAAAGTGGCACAACCACCAGCTTCTGATCTCGACTGAAGACCCGACCACAATTTCTATAAAACAGGCACACAAGGCCATGAGGAATTCTCTCGCTTATTAAACTAAATTTTGTAGAGCCAATACGAAGAGGGTCATCCGAATAAGATTACAGTTACCTCATTGCCCAGCAAGATCAAAGAGTTAGTGACTATTGGTAGTCAATAAAGTAGCCTATCAATCTTCGTATATACCAAATTTCCTACATTTTGAAACAGGATTAAGTATTTTCAACGGTATTTAAATATTGGTTAACACAACAAGGCGTGTCTCTTACCCTGAGATTTCAAGTTCAAACTTCATCTTTGATGCAAAAAAAAAAGAGTTCAAACCTCATGCAAGACATGTCGGATTTTTTTTTTTAAAATTTGCCCTCAAATTTTTACAAACCAAACAAAATGTTAGGGTTAATTGCAAAAACATAGTCTGGACTACCGGTTGATTTCAAATTGGGTATCGGACTTTTTTAATTTTCAATTTAATGATTTTTGCATCAACTTGCATACATTTTGTTTACGAATTCGATGTGTTTTTGAGGAATTAAAGTCGAAAACTTGTGAATTTGGTTTTATGGTTAACAAATTATGTCAACTTTATTTTTATCGTGGTTGGAGATATGATCATTATGATTGAAATATGTGCGAATTGATACAAAAATCACTAAATTAAAAATTGAAAAAGTCTGGTACCTATTTTGAAATCAGGTGGTTAGTCCAGGTAATATTTTTGTAATTTACCCTAATTTATATTAGAAAAGTTTATGATTACATATTGTTTTTGGAATTGTATTTGCTTCGTATAGAAATTGATGGACATTTTGATTAGTGCATAATTCGATGTGCACCGAATTGACGTGGACATAGCATTACCTTTAAGAGAGCAAAGAGCTTGAGATACAAATTCATAATGGATATGGAAACACTGCTAAGGGTTTCGTCGATGGTCATAATGAGCATTGAAAATCAGTTGATGGAGAAATTATTTGTGCAATCTTATCGAACACGAGGAGTTGCAATCAGTTAAGGCACAATAAGAGGTGAGGTGATTATTATTTTTTGATTGATTGATAAAGAGATGTTGAAACACTTGAAGATGAGGTACAATACAACACGTCGCTTGCCTAAAGGGATAGAAAATTTTAAAGCTAAACTCGCTACAAAACGCTTACCTAAAGATAGACATGACGATGTCTTTGTCCAAAAATTTAGTAAATTGGTCCTAACGTTATTCAATTTCAAAATTTTATTTTTAATTTATTCAGTTTCTATAAGTGCGATTTACAAAAACACTGTTAGTAACATCACTGTAGGTCCATTTGACACTTAACAAAATACACACTATTTGGACTTTAATTGAACCCCAAATACATGACTGGTTTAAAAGGATATCGCTAATAGCATTTAATTATAAAATATCGTTGTCACCAGCGCCTTGCACAAAATGATTACATTGATAATTAATTTCTCAAATCAGTTGGGAACTAATTTGCCCATTTGAACAAATTAATTTCTTTTTTTCTTTATGTGCTCCTCCAATACATAGCTTGTTCCTTGTTACTGGGTATGGTTTAAGTAGACGTCAAAAATATTTTTCTTCATGGAGATTTGAAGGAGGTTTTGTGATAATAGTACGTTTCTTCAAGCTTTATAGAGACATCAATTAAATTCGTACAATACATACGAACAATAAAGCAATTTCAGTCAATTTATATAATTAAAATATTGTGTCATCTTATCAATATTTTTTAAATAATTTTGTAAGTATTGTGTTTAATTTGACGTGGTATTCGACCATCGTGATTGACATGGCGTGTCTTACAATGGTAAAGATGTCCGATGTGATCTGATTCAAATGTTGAAGAATGTACCGGCGGTTTATGAGTAGATGTGCGCGGATCCATGGTAAACGTGACAGACCTGACATGTGCTTCAAGATGCGGAAATGTGTACCAATGATTTCAAGATTTGCTCGAGATACCTTGATAGAATTTCGAATATTAATATATATGCACAGTGTAATAGATAATTAAGGTCACCGATATGTATTGAAATATTATGAATTGTACTCCTCGTAAAAAAAAAATATGAGCTAAAGGCTTGACCAACTATATTCCAATATATTCAATCTCCTATTGGGTTGAATAGTAACAGGAAGTGCTATTTGAGGAGGTTCTCAAAATGGAGACTTCCTCAACGGATGTATATGATCTTAATGACAAAAAGTTGTAGCACTCATAATCTAGTAAATTTAATAAATATAAAAAATGGGTTTTTTATGGGATAAAAAATTGTTAATCATTATCATATCATATGAACTAAATTTAAATTATTTAACGAATTATTTAAATTTATTTATTTTTATAAAATGCTGTGTAGTCCACCCTGAGCATAAGCGCGAAGATGGATTTTGTTACAGTTTCCGAAGCATATCGTAGCTGGCGGATCAGCGAGCCATTGACACCAATTTAGGGCTGCGTGCGCTTCAAGCTTTCATGCTTTACAGTTAGTTTCGCTCTTACGCTGCCTCTGCATTTCTATGGCTTTCCAGCAACACTACTACAACACCGATGGTGAGTTTGCTTACAATGTATGTGCCGATTTTCGCTCCTTTCGGTTTCACTTCTGAACAAATTCAAAACTATTTAGGTCTTGTAGGTTTCATAACACGTAAGGTAGATGTTAGATCGAGTTCCAGCTGGTTATTCCTTTTTTTGCTAAGCGATTTGGATTTTAGGGTTTTTTTGCTCACGCCCTTTGAAAGGGTTTCTTTCTCAACGTGGATGGAATCCATAGATGCTGATGAAAACTGATATAGAAGTGTGTCAGCCAGAGCTGTATGAATGCTGGTTGAATTATTTAGCTAGTTGGTCGTTGCTTAGAGGAGAGCTTGTGCCTTAACTCATAGTTTTGTTACTTATATGAATATCTGTTAGCTCTGATCTATGTCAACTAGACAACTAATCTAACTGCCACTGAGTTTGAAGATTGCCGCTTAAGAGGTTCCAAAACACAAGCAGGGAAGCACTCAACGTTTACGTTAGTTTGTCTTCATGGACAAGACACTAATATTAGACTCCACTTATTCTTATTCTTCACTTAATGCTTGTTTTCCGAGGCACTTTCTAACTCTTCCATGCCAATAGTTTCACTCAATTAGCTGATGTAATTAATTTCTATTATGGAATTCATTCTTTTTTTCCGCCTAACCAACTTTGCTTTGGATTTCTTTTATTGGTCCTTGTTTCAAGTAAGACTATCTTTCTACGCACATGACACATCAGTGTGTTACGCCTCATTTTTCTCTACTCGTTACTTTTTTTTTTTAATCTTCAAGAGTATCGTACACTCCTTTAAATGAACTAATGCGAATTACTTGATTTCCAGTTAAAGCTTCATACTTAGTTGTAATTGTAATTAAGGACCCCAGACTCTGGCAGGTACTGGTAATGAAATGCATGCGCCTCGGCATTATAGAAATCCAAGGAAAAGGAACATTTCAGTTACGGGACAATCTGCTGATATTCCATATTACTGTACCTCCGAAGAAACAACCTGGACAGCTGATATTCACCATTTTGAAAAAGAAGCATACACTGCAGTTCTCCGAGCTTTTAAAATTCAAGCTGATTCCATTTCATGGGTACATATCTGATCTGTTTACTTTGGTTGCTATCTTCTTGCAGATAATACTGTACCAAACTCACATAAATTCTACGTGGACTTTCTTGTGCAGGAGAAAGAAAGTTTAATATCAAACCTCAGGAAAGAGCTGCGGCTGTCAAATGAAGAGCATGGGGAAATATTAGGCAAAATTAAGTTGGAGAACTGCAACCAAAGGATAAGGTCTGCAGAATGCTGTTGGTTTAAAGAACTTTAGCGTTTCATATGAGATGCATACATCAGATACTAACTCTGGTATCCTTCAATAAGTTGTATTCTTTGGAATTTTTATTAGGGAATCACGTCAGGCATTTGGTGACCCATATGGAATCATCAGTGTTAGCAACATAAGTAACGATATGGTCCCACTCCCACATACTAATGGTAAAGGTCCACAGAGCAAACAGATTATAACACAATCAGTAGTACCTCACCAACCCTTGGGTTTGTCATCAACATTCTATTAACAACCTTCATTGACAGGGAGGCGGGGACCTTCGAAGTTCGGGAAGCATGGAAATGTAATTCATCGAACCATTTACTGTTTCTCATTATTGTTATCCAGTACTAGAGTGGAATACCGAAATTATGACAAAGAAATGTGATCTCAACAAGTTGATGCCAAGTTCTTTTGCTATCTTTTCATTCTTGAAGTTATGTAGCAGGTTGTCAAAGGGTTGAACGACCCAGTACAGCCCCCCTCATCAGGTCCAAACGGAATGGGTAAAGTTACCTTCGATGTCTCTTCAAATATTTTTGCAAACAAGACTTCTGGACTGGTTAAGCATAGTCACTTACTTGGGCAAAAGGTGAGGACCAGGTGTCCTCATGACCACAACTTTTATGATGCTGTTGTCAGTAGATACGATCCAGCTCGGGTATGTTTGGCATTTAGTGTGCTAAACATCAATTTTCTCAGAGTCTCTGTATGGCACTCATCATTCCTATTCGTAAGTTTCAGGGACTTCATGCCCTTTCCTTTAACTTTGCTTCTGGTAGCGATGACCTGGAATGGGTTGATCTCACAAAGGTATAGCAATTGCTTCCGCCTTCCGTTCTAGATAAAGTTAGTTTTTACTTGAACATGGTAATGTAATGACTAGCTCAGCTTCGAAAATGCTTCACGGAAAGTTGGTATTTTGTTTTCCTGCGTCCTTATGCATTAAGCATTGTATTTCTAGTAATTGTTTGTCATACAGAAAAATCTAAACTCAACTAATAAGCAATTTCAAATCTTCTTGACAATGCCTAATGCCTAGCTCATGTGTGAAATTCTATAGTTTATGTTACCATAATGAGATGACAGTTGCTCCTCGGCTGATCATGATGCATTCAACATAAAAACAAGAACATCAGTGTTCAAACTAGGAATTTATGAAGATGCTTTTCACTGAATTTTCGAGGTAGTGGCAATTTAACTTATCTATCCAAACTCAGATTCCTCCAGGTGATATTCAGTGGGTTAATGATAGGCCAGAAATGAGTAGCTTGCCACACAGCATTAGCTTATTCGGGGCAAACCCATCACTGGCTCGCCAAACCTATAATGTAAGTGCAGGAAGAGGCAAACGCATCCCAAAGAGTAGACCTAAATCAGAGTGCCTGAAAATTCCGGGTTGCTCTACATTAGAAGTTAAGATTCGGAAGACAAATGATCTATTAGAATCAGTTAAGTTGAGCCACGTTGCTAGTTGTTTCGAATCACAATAATTTATCTTGTACTCACTGACTATGAAGACTGGTTTGTACAGGTAACGAGACTCCTCGGTGCAGGTAATGTTGATCCATGCACAGTCGGCGAGGTAAAGGAAGTACTGAAAGTAAGAACTCAATAATGTTTACTCCTATGGAAACCATGGTTCAGGTTAATAAGTTTAATTAGCAAGAATATAATTTGGCACAATGCAGGAACAAGAAAAAGCCTTGGTTCAGGTGCTAGAGAGTCTTGCAGATGTTTCTGACGATGAATGAAGAGCCACGTGTTCACCTCTTCAAATTCCTTGACATGCCTAGTTTTCCTAATGAATGTGCTGGGATGACTGTACATATAGACAAAGGTTGGTCCTTTGTTTGGAAACTGTACTCAGTAATTTTGTCCAACAACTGGAGTTACACTAACATGGTCTTGGTGGCCGTCGCCATTGAGATAAATAATTCAAGCAACTAGTCTTTGGTGTGTCTTTTTTTTTTTTGATAACTCTTAATGAAGGTTACCGCATTTTCAATCTATAATCTGAATTTTTAAAGTCATATTTAGGGGATGTTGTTGATATGAAATTAAACTCTAGAAATTGGTGATTCGAGCTGGTAATTTAAGTTTGTTAACTCATAAAATTTATTTCCACGATATGCAAATTTCCACATGTTTTAGTTGTGGATCGTTTGATGCTCCAATGGATAATTAAGTTGGCTGTTGAAGGATAATTAATGTACGGATATATTTGCCAAATTTTCAATATACAATTAAATATGAGTAAAGATCGGATGCAAATCATATTTTTAGTACAAAATTAGTCAAAATTAAGTTATAATTCGTTGCAACTGTAAAATTAGGCAAAATTAGGTTATAATTCGTTGCCAAAAAATTAAATGTATGACATGTTCGTCAAAAGTAATCTATAATTCGTCGTCGAAAAATCATCCATATGACGTGATTTAATCTCTTCCGTCCAAATCACAAATCAAATACTGTCATTGGTTTGTATTTTTTACAAAAATATACTATTTTCATCGGATCCTTTTTTCATTAAGAGTAGCGATCGGGTAAAAACCCTATTTATTCATAAAAACTATAAACCTCCTCAAAAGTTGACACATGACATATTTGTCGAAATTTCGTAATCCAACACAGAGGGGCAAAATAATCTTTTGGTATTTTCGTAATCAACTAATTTTAATTCAATTAATTCGAAGCATAATATTTACACTTAACAAAATGTAAAAGTTTAGACATTACATAATATTCAGAGTTATGTGATAATATTCACAATTAACAAGTTCAGAGTTATATGATAATGTTTTTAAGACGTTTATACCCACACAATTGCTATTTATTTTTAAATAAATCCGTTTTAATTTTTTTATTTATAAAAATACCCCAAATTATGATTAATCGAGAGTGTCATGTGTCGATTTTTGAGGTGATTTATAATTTTTATATTTAAATGTAGTTTTTATTTGATCCATTCTCTAAAACGAATATACTTCATTATTATTGTATTTGATTTGAAAATCCAAAATTTATGTAAACATCTAACGCCACATAATCAACTCTTATTTACTCTAATCACGAAGAAGAAAAAAATATCGTTTTTAAGCATGGAAAATGAACAACTAGTGAGTTTGTTAAATTAACCTACCCAGAGGCAGACAAACAAACAGAGGATCACAATTATAAAATTTACAGAACAAAATGAGTGTGTCTATATATGTATATTCATCACCTCTTAGTTCGCTTCTTGGGCTGCTTTAACCCAGCCGATCCCGAAGCTTCGGTGTCCCTTGCACGCTTATTTGCCGCTCCCACAGCACCAGGTTCCGGCGCCTTCTTGGAGGGCGGCCTTCCCACATTTCTTTTGGTTGGACTACCACCACCCTCAGTTTTTGAAGTTTGCTTCCCTTGGTCGCTCTGTCTTGTTGTTATCTTTCTCCTCCCATCTACCTTGTCACCATTTCCATTCTTTTTCTTCTGCTCGCCATCTACGGTGCCACTGCCCTTGGCTTCGCTCTTGACATCCTTGGACTTCACTGGGGAATTCCCCTTTAGCCGTTTCAAGAAATCTGCAGCTCCTCTTTTCTTGGCCGCTGAATTATCGTCTTTCTTCTTATCAGTTGTTGCCGCTAGTACAGTGGTCCCAGTCTCCTTTTTGCTGTTCGTAGAGGTGGTTGCTGCCGCAGTTGCATTGGGGAGGGTCACAGGCTTTTTGAGGCTGGTGTTGCTCCTCCTCATACTTCTTGTGCCCGTCACGATCCTATCTTTGGTTTTGGAGTTCAACAGGCTACGCTCATCTTTAGGGGAGGAGGGCTTCAAATCCGCCAATGCAACAGTTTTCATTTCGTCCGCAGTGTCACTCTGCTGCTCTCCTTTACCTTTGGCCGCAATGGAGCTCCTCTTTCTACATACTACGATAGGACCACTACCACTGGGTTTGTGCTTGCCAAGCAGAGAATCAGATCTTTCTAGTTTGGCACGTGGAGATGGCGGGGCGGATGAGAGCTTCTCCTCAGATCTTTGTGATTGCTTGAACTGCTCTTCCATTTTGTCTGATACAATAGATCGTAGCTCCTGTGCGGCTTTGAACTCTGGAGACGACTTGGAATAGAAAATGACGGCATTGGTGAATATAAGGAGAAGATCTCTGAAGAAGTTCAGATGCGAAGACGCGTAGGAGCCAGAATCTAGATTTGTTTGGACTGTTTGAAGGTCCATATGCTGCCGCACAACGTTATTGTACAACTTGGTTTCCTACACCAATCAGTAAGCCAGTTTGCAGATATTAGTAATAGTATAGTACACAAAGGATTGTATAATTTAAATTCAGTCATTTTTACCTGAACAACAAAAAAAACGAATTCAAAATTAATTGTTAATTAGTTTTGTTAAATGCTTATTATTACACAATTTTTTCCCTCACCTCAATCTATGTAAAATATAAATGAATGTTTCTATTAATAAAAAACATTCTAAATTTGAACTGTAATGAAAAAAGGAAGAATTTATTTTAAAAAGGAAAAAGTGGTAAAAATCAAAATCAAAAGATACCTGGATTTGGAGTCGGCGCTCGAAGAATGAAGCATCCTTGTGAGCCCGAACCAGATCCAATACGCTAATCAACGGCTCAGATTTCGTCTTGACGTTTCCATCCGCCTCAGCTTCCTTCAGCCGCCTCCGTTTTTTGGTAGCTGAGCTCTGAACGTCGCTGTCTGTCTTGGTGCCTCCTTCGTCAGACTCCGGCTCAGCTTTCTTCGTCTTACTCTCAATCGACAATCTCTTAGTCTTGCCGATACTGTCCGAGCTCTCGTCGCGGCTGGTGCTGGACGATTCATTTGGCTTCGAACCGGGTAGAATCTGATCGGTTTTCTCGGGTTGAGTCGGGTCGAGTTCGTTCTGACCCGATCCGCGTTCCTTGGCCTTGTTTGGCCCGGTGGAGTTTGAGCCGTTAACGGACTGGTTCTCCGGGTCGGATTCTTCGTCATCGTCGTCGGCGTGCCGATCCGCCTGTTCAGCATCTCGGTGGTCGTCGTTGTCTGATCTTTCCAGATCTGAAGGTTTCTCCTCGTCGTCGTCCTTCAAGCTCTGTTCTCGATCTTGTTCCAGCTTCTTCACTTTCGACTGCAACGACCTGTTGATAAACAAAATCTATTCCATCAGATCCATTTGACTAAATCAATTGACGAGACGAAAGGAACGGACAGAAGGAGAGAGGTTTACGAGATGGAGACGTCATGACGGTTCACCTCGGCGCGTAGCTCGTCGACTCGGAGTCGCCTCAAATCCTCAACCCAAGGGACACTGAGATCATCGTCGCCGTCGTCAGGATTCTGAGCGGCGAATCGGCGACGTAGGTCGAGGAACTTGAGCCTGCAAGCGTCGGGAGAGGTCTGGAGTTTGGTTCTGGTGTGAAGTTCGTTGACGACGGCGTCCCAGTTCCGGCGGCAGCCGTGACGCTTGACGGCGAAGGCTAGGATGAGTTCTTCCCAGGTGGTCCATGGCTGCTGGTTATCATCTTCGGTGGTCGACATAAAACAATTTGGTGAGTTGGAGTTGTAGTGGTAATAATTTTAGATTTTTCATGTACATCAAATGATTTGTGTTCTTGTGTTTGCTCCTTCTCTTCTAAAAAAAAATCAAAATCAAATTTTAGGGTTTCTGGTTTTCTGCTGCCATTTCTTCATTTCAATTTAATCCAAAATTTCATTTTATTTTTTAATGTCAAACAGTGGCCATCACATACAAAGTACCCTGCACCATTTCCTTTTTTATTTGTCTTTATTTCTATCTAGATTAACGACGTCGGTTCTTGAATCATATGTCTCTTTCTTTTTGCTTTAAAGCCCAAGTTGATTTAGGCTGGCAGAGGAAATTGGGTCATATGTCGGATCCGGCCCAAAGTATTTAGGACACTTATTAAAATGAGTAATGAAAGCCACTTATTCATTTATCTAATCAAAAAAACAAGTTGCAGTCCAGTCCATTACTACTTTTTTTATTCATCCGATCAGTTGATTTATTTATTTATATTTCTTTTTGCTCTAGTTTTGTTTTTTTGGGAAAATGACAAAAGAGGGCATGAATTACCATCTGCTGTCAAATTACGGTCCGAACTATCAGAAATGACAATCAAAGGTCAAATTAAAATTAAATGACAAAAAGAGGTCATGAACTACTACTTAATGTCAAATTACAGTCAGAACTATTCAATATGTCAATCAAGGGTCAAAATTCAATTTTTTTTAATAGACATGTTACAATTATCCAATGGACACTATATAATTTCATCAATTAACGGTATCAATTACTGTTAAAATGATCAAATGAATATAAACATAAACTTTTAGTCTATATTAAAATATTTTGTATAACATTTTTTTGATATATTCTTTAAATTTGTAACAAAATATATCAAGAAATTCACATAACAAAATATTTTAAGAAATTCAAGAAATTCTCATAACATAATATTTTAATTTATAAACTAAGAAAATTACGTTTTGATTTATTTTATTACTTTACATCAATTAATGAATATTTTGAGAGTACGATTCCAATTTTAGTTTGGGTAGAAAAGATGCGTCTTAATTCTTCAACAATTTTTATTGAATATATGCTCGTAATTTAATTGATGTAAAGTGATCAAATAAATCAAAACAAAAAAAATTAGTTATAAAATAAAAATATATCAAGAAATTTTTATAAGAAAATGTTTTAAATTATAGACTAAAAAATTGTGTTTATATTCAGTTGATCACTTTAACATCAATTGACACCGTTAATTGATGGAGTTATATAGTGTTTGTTAGTCATTTGTAATATGCCCATTAAAAAATTGAATTTGACCCTAGATTGTCATATTGGATAGTTCGGACTGTAATTTGACAGTAAGTGGTAGTTTATGACCTCTTTTTGTCATTTAATTTTAATGTTACCATTGATTGTCATTTTTAATAGTTCTGACCGTAATTTGACAGCATGTGGTAGTTCATGCCCCTTTTTTTTTTTGTCATTTTCCCTTCTTCTTTTTTTATCAACTTTTTGCTCTAGTTGAAATAGCATAAACAATTCCATCAAAAAAGAAAGAAAGAAATAGCATAAACAAAGCCCAACTCGATTTGTGCTGGCAGAAGAAATTGGGTCACATGTTAGATTCGGCCCAAAGTATTAGGAGGCTTAATCAAATGAGTAATGAAAGCCATTTAAATCATTTATGTAAAGGAGCAGTCCTGTCCATTAATACTTCATTTTTGTTCATCCGATCAGTTGGTACGGAGGAAATTTGGTTTATTTCATTTAAATCATACAGATATATAGAGACAATGGGATTGTTGAGAATTACCAAATTTAAAACGGAAAACGAAAAGAAAGGGAAATGAGTAGAATAAAATCTGTATCTGTTGTTCTATAACGATTTGTGAGGCTTAAGGAATGTTTTAACTACAATTTTTTAAATTCAAGTGACAGTTTTAGATTTATACGCTTAGATTGCGATTCATGTAAAAATCACTATTATTTATGAAAACTAAAAATCGAATTTCAAGTTGACACGTGTCCAATTTCGTCGAAATCTCGGATATAACACAGAGGTACGTTATAATCATTTCACATATCCCAAATTTCAAATCAGACTTAATTGGAATGATCAGACTTAAAACAGCAATATCCAGACTTAAACATCAATGATCAGACTTAACTTGCAATTATCAGACTTAATAATCAGACTTAAAACAGCAATATCCAGACTTAAACATCAATATCCAGATTTAACTTGCAATGATCAGACTTAACTTGCAATTATCAGACTTAATAATCAGACTTAAAACAGCAATATCCAGACTTAAACAACAATATCCGGACTTAACTTGCAATGATTAGACTTAACTTGGAATGATCAAACATAATAATCAGACTTCATTAGAATGATCAGACTTAACTTGGAATGATCAGACTTAATAATCAGACTTAAAACAACAATATCCAGACTTAAACAACAATATCCAGACTAACTTGCAATGATCAGACTTAACTTGGAATGATCAGACGTAATAATTAGACTTATAACATCAATATCCAGCCTTAAGTTGCAATGATCAGACTTAACTTGGAATGATAAGACATAATAATCAGACTTAATTGGAATGATCAGACTTAACTTGCAATGATCAGACTTAACTTGCAATGATCAGACATAATAATTAGACTTGACTTGGAATTATCAGACTTAATAGGAATGACCAGACTTAACTTGGAATGATCAGACTTAACTTGTAATGATCAGACTTAATAATCAGACTTAAAACATCAATATTCAGACTTAACAGCAATGATCAGACTTAACTTGCAATGATCAGACTTAACTTGCAATGATCAGACATAATTGGAATGATCAGTTTAACTTGGAATGATCAGACTTAACTTGGAATGATCAGACTTAATAATTAGACTTAAAACAGTAATATTCAAACTTAAACATCAATATCCAGACTTAAAACAATAATATCCAGATTTAAACAGCAATATCCAGACATAAATAGCAATATCCATACTTAAAACAACAATATCCAGTCTTAAAACAACAATATTCAGACTTAAACAGCAATATCCAGACTTAAACAACAATATCCAGACATAAAACAGCAATATCCAGACTTAAGTTAAGTCTGGATATTACTATGTAATTTTTTAGGACGATTATACCATCGCATCTGTTATGTATTTTTAAATAAGTTCGTTCTAATTTTTTTTATTTACAAAAAGCACCCCGAATACGATTGATCGAAATATACACGTGACAATATTTTATTGGATTTTTAGTTATAACCCTGGTAATTATTTGATCCGTTTCCTATACGCCTGATCACATAGTTATTTATTCAGTTGAGTAATGGGGCATATAAATAGACAACGATTTGTCGACTAGTTAAGTTGGGAAGCATTGACAACGCAAATTTTATTATTGGATAGAGAAACTCTGACAAAAAAAAATTAATTCACAAATTTATCACACTCACTCCTGTCTCACTCAAATACATACAAATCATATGACACATCCCTATCTATATTACTCGACCTCCACAATGAACGGTTAAGATTATTCCAGACCATGGTACAGATTTCATATCTAAAAATTTCGTAATACACAAATAACCCAAATAGGCATGTTTTCACTCTAGAGTTATGACACTTTGAATAATCCACACCACACAACAGTAGAGCCTTCGAGAATCCTAATATCTTCGCTGAACACGCGCAGGAAATGGAAACAATGGTGAAAGTTCAATTTGGAAGTCTGACATGCAACCAATACTGTTGCAACTGTCGCAGTCGCACCATGCAAAGCCTAGTCCGCACACCTTACCCAACCACCATCAGGAGTCCTCTCGAAAACTCGTGGTTTCTTGTTTGGGAAGGTTGCTCTCCAATCTGGATTGGCAAGCAAATACTCCCACTTTCTGAGAAAGCAAAACCAGCTTATTATGTTCAATTTACCACAAAGTATTAGGAACATAATTAAAGGGCATGGGATAATGAGAATAAGATTTTTCACATTATGAGATTCCACATTAACTACCTCCTCAAAGTTTCCACAAAATCAGGGCCCTCGGCAGAAGGTGAAGTAGAGCAAATAAGGAGGATTTCAGAAGCAGGGAGATCTTGCAACATTCTACTGATTTTTACTTGTCGGGAGGTCCTAATCAGAGGTGCATATATTCAATTGACATGTCATTACACCAGTAAGACAAGATAGAGGCAGGACGCAGGAGGCATATTAAAGATAACAGCACAACACCTTTGTATTTTACAGTTGTGTTTCCATTTAAGAAGATAATTGACTTACCAAATGCACGGGGCAATGACAAACCGATCAGCCTGAGTATTATATGTTTCCAGCAGCTTTCCTTCCCAACTTGGGTCCTCAGACGAAACAGACACCCGAATACCTCTGACAATATTATCTGGGCACCTCATTGACCTACCAAAGCTGGCTGGAACTATTGACCCTGATTTAGTTTCTACCTGAAGAAATATAAACATGTTAAGAACACTTATCAGGGACATTACATGACAAATTATTCATGCTGATCACAATCATTGGTGGACAAATAAGTTGATGCATAGGTGTGCAGAGTAGTTGCATAGTTTTATGGAATCACCCTCTCATTGACCATGTAGCAGTTACAGCAAAACACAAGGAATTTTATAACTTCCGATTGAAGCTACGTTTGGAATTTGTATAAAACCATTTTCTGTTTGCAAACTGTAAGAGTGTAAATTCTAAACACAAGCTTGAGGTAGATAGTAATATGACTTCACAAAATTATGCTTACCAGGAATCCATTGAAAATTGGGCATGCATTTCCATCAGGATCCTTTCTTGTGTTATGGTGGAGAATAAATAGAGTTCGGATATGAAACTTTCTCCGATTCTTCTGCAAGGCTTTGATTATTTGGCTACACAAAGGAAAGGAAAATCCATCCCTTTTTCCATGGCTTGCTGATCTTGTGCCATGAACTTGCTGCATACAAAATTTTGAAACTCAATCATTCTGTTTTTGACTGGTTCACTGGTGGAAATCAAAACAGTTAGGATTTTGGGCCACACTTCGCAAGAGATGTCTTCATAACCACCAACCAGATGAACCTGCAAGCCATTTGGTTTCCAAATTTCAGACAAGGCAGAATTATTGGATTTAGATGACAAAATGGTCTAATGTTTGACACGAAATTCATAAGCAGCTAATGAGCCATACATCATATCCAGATGCATTATCAGTGGTATCACTATCAAGTAGGGATAACATTTGAGATAGTCCAGTATCAACGATACTAGTAGAGTCCATGTGGGCAACTGAAGTCCTGCAAATTTAAGATAAAAATGTGTGATTCTGTGTAAGACACTTTGAGTACTATAAAAGCAGGCGATTTGCTACCTATAACAGACTCTAACCTTCCGTTTCTTGGATTTCTTATGGCAATGCCAACACATGTAGTAGCTTCATCAGTACCCACCAACTTCTCGCATGAAAGAGATGGCATTTCAGCAAGAAAAAATAATGAGTTGTAGAACACAACCTAGCTAAATAGTACTTGTACATTTGAAGCGAAAACGAAGCAAAGATCCGAAGTCCGAACAACTAGTCTCAGTAGATATATCAAGCTAATACAGGTCGTAAACACTCGAGCCCTTAAATCACTTGCCACAACTTTATGAAGGAGATCATAGTGCCAGAAATCGCAAGCCAGAATAGTGGATGACCTACCTACTGACCAACAGGCAACAATAAAGCGCCAAAATTGCATGATAATCTTTTAGACACTTTTAATGCATTTCAGAGGCAGTTAATTCAATGTCATGTCCATGAGGTTATTTTGAAAGCACAGACTACAAAAAAAGAATAAGTCGGTTTTCCCATGGAGAAATGTTCACCGCCGCAACAATGGAAAAAACAACATTACCACCATTTCAAAAATGAAACGAAATCAAAGAGCAGCAAATGCTACTGTTTTAACCTCCCAAGAATGACTTATACAATTGCAATTTTATATAAAATAGACAAACATACGTCTACAAGTGCTGGATCCACAGTAGCATATTCTCTCTGAAATACATAAACATATTTCATTGGTTTAGATCCATCCACAGCAATCCCTTCCGAGTCAAATGCTTTTCTCTCTGGAATAGAATTGAAACCTTTTGAGGCAGAATCCAGATACGGGTGAGCCATCAAACTGACCACGGAAGTACCATCCTGTTGATAAACATAAACACCATGTTTTGTTAGCAATCAATAACGCGCCATAACAATGTTGAACTAGATTAAAACACACTAATCAAACTTTTCAGGACTATAACCCTAAATTGAAAATTGAATTTTTTCAAAGTTACACAGTTTTAACTTAAAACGCTCAAAACTATGCATTTCTAACCCCTATTGTGCCCTAAATTTTGAATCCGTATAAAATGAGATCAGAAGAGTCTTACTTGAGACGACGATGAACTGCCGGAGGAAATCGGAACTCCATCGACGAAAATCATGACTTCCCTCGCACTAGAATGACAAGTCAGCGACTCTTCGTTGCATCAGAAAGCAGCGGGCTTAGACCGCGCGAATTCCCAAATTGAACCATTTAAACTGAACCAATTCATGAAATTACATTCGGTGTTTGGTCCGGCCCATGAATCGTGAATCAATTACTGGTCCAACCGGTTCGACCGCCAATCTGGTTTCAAAATTTACTGCTCGAGAGAAATTGTGTGGGATGGTGTGATGTTTATTCAAGTTTTGAGCGGCGGATAAACAGACAAAGCCACCGTCTGCAAGTCGCCAAGAAATTCCCTCCTCCGCTCCAACGAGCTATGAATCCCTCTCCGGCATCTGCCGCCGCCGCCTCCCCCGCCGCCAACCACACAGCCCCATCGCCACCCCCACCTTCATCTCAACCTCTCACGCAGCAACTCCTTCCTTCCGTATCCACTACCTCCGCCACCGCTCTTCCGCTCAAGAAGCCGTCAACGCAATCGACCGTCCGTCCAGCGACGGATCATCACTGGTACAACAAACAGATTGCTGCAGCACCGTTCCCCCAATCTACGGCACTGAATTCTTCTAGCCCTAATTCGACTGGTAACGTCTCGTCCTTAAACTTGCAACTGCAGCTTCTCAATCAGCAAGCGGGGCACGGGCTCATGCATCCTATTGGAACGTCTTCTCGTGGCTTTACGCCTAATCGCAATGTTCGACCTGGTGCGGGTGCTAATGGGGATCGATCTGCGGGTGCCGCTGCGTATTCACTTCAGCAACTTGGTCGACCGGATGTTATGAGCAATCAGCAAATGCAATTTTTGAAGAGCGGTTACTTGAATCACTCTCATCCAGGACTTGTTGGAGGTTCCACAGCTCTCCAGGGATATCCTGTGACTTCATATCCTAAGGTACTCATCACCCTTTTTTTTTGTTGCTTTGTATTGCTGTCGCTAGTGCCTCCCATGAAACTTCAAAATTGTGTTTGATTGTTGGTTGTAATTCAAAGAAGCTGTCTGATAAGAAAAGCAAATTTATTCTATGGTATCAGGCACACTGGCTAGTTTTTTTTTTTTCTTTTTTTGTAATTGAAGGAAATTTTTGTTTTGAGTTAAATGTTAATCATGGAGAGTTCATAAGTTTAAGTCCTTTAAAGCATGGATATGTGATGGGTTTGTTGTTCAGTTCGCTTGCAATTTTACGAGAATAGTAAGGAATCAATTTATAGTGGTGCTATTGTTTCCTAATCAGTTAGCCATATTGGGTGAAGCATGATTGGCCAATTGAGAACTTTCTGGAATTATTAGGTGATGATGTGTCATAAAATTGGGGAGGTCCGTTGCAAATTCTAATAAAGAGCTGTCAGACATGCACTATATTGTGTGCCACATTGACTTTAGTAAAGGCTGTTGTTTGCCCTACGAGGATGTTGGATGTCTCTCCTCAGTGATTTAGTTTGAGGACATAGTGAATCAATATTGTTTTCATGAGCTCGTTGCAATCCGTAAATTCTGACAGCATCTGTTCTCTTGGTTAACTGGCTTAGGGTACCTTCTCTGCTACTGAAAGAAATGGGATCCGAGAAGCAAGGTAATCTTATCTTCATCTTCATTTTCCCAGTTCCGGTTTTTGTATTTTTCGTACAACTGTAAGTTACTGTAATTTTCTTCTTATTGATGGAAGCAGAAGCAAAGATGAAGCCTTAACAATGGTTTTGAATCGTAAAGTAAGTTTCCCCCCTTTGACATTATGTTCTCTCTATAACCATATGTAGAAATACATTGAAACTTCATCTTTTGTTTCATAAATTACTTAAAACTCATGGGTAACTGTTATTTGTCTTAGAATGCACTTTTTTTTGTTTATTTACTGCGCTACTTCAATTCGTTCTCAGGTAAAGAATAAACTTAGTGACAGTACGCTGATGTATTTCTCCCTCAGGTTAGAGTGTCTGAAGGTTCTTCCCTATATTCCCTTTGTCGATCATGGTTGAAGAATGGTTGCCATGACCAAAGTCAGGTTTGTGTTATTATGACTATATTTAACAACGGAAATGATAGGTCTAAGTCGTCTCAAATTGATTTGAAATGAAACATCTATGAACATTCATACCTAATGTGTACTTTGACCATTGTCGGCCTTGTTTCTAATCCAAATTATTCTGATGGTACTCCCCTCACATGTAACCAGAATATGAGTTGTTTTACTCGTGTTGTGTTTTTACAGCAAAAAAATGTTGCTAGATATAGCTGTCTTCCAAGACCTTTGCCAACTCCTGCACAAACACACATCAATAAATCAAATGATGATAAAGACATCGAGGAAGATGATAAAGAGGTTAGACCACTTTGTAACCCACCTATGTACTCCACTTTTTCTTAGTCTTATTTTCCCCCTTGCTATGGTTATCTTATCCCTATCGATGAACCATTCATTTGATCGGGAAAAAACAAGACCAGGTATTTCATAATTAGGACTTAATTAAGCATTTCCATGTGTTTTTTGTCATGTCAGTGCTGCTTTTCACAACTTGAAAACATGTATTTCAGATGAGTCAAATGGTGTTCTACAACTTAAAGTTCATTAGCTAGTTCATGGGCAAAATATTGTGTTGACGCTATGAGCCATTAAGTAGCAGTTAATTAATACCCGGAATCCTTTCTGTGCATAACATGATATAAAACACAACTGTCCTATGAAAGTCTTTTCCTTCCTCAATATTTTTCCTGCACTTTTCTGTCTTCAGGATGAGAAATCTGTTGAGCATTTGTCTACAGAAGATTTGTTACAGAGGCATATCAAAAGGGCAAGGAGGGTTCGGTCTCGGTACGATCTTTTGATCTCAAAAGTCAAAAGTTCCAACTTAATGATTTGTGGACTGGTGGTTAATAACTTGCAATCTGCTTAGTAACAATAAATTCCTTTCGTCTTTTTTTTTTGTCAAAATGTTTAGAGTTTGTGTAGATGTTCCATGTTAGTTATATCCTAGGTGGTACCATGTCATTCTTGAGTTCGGAAGCCGTCTTTTAGTTCTTTTCACTTTTCTTATAAGTGCATTAGTACCAAGTATTCGTAAAAAATACTGTTGTATATTGAAACCATAGCCGTTTTGATTTGCAAGGAAATGTTTTATGTCAGTTTCAATTGGTAGGTTTAGCCAATATGCATTCACTGTGTAATCTTGACCTTCATTTACACTTTCTTAACTACTTTATCTCATTTGTTGAGGTAGTTTTTTCTACTTCACGTTACCCTTTGCTGCAAGTAGAAAGTGTTATAGCATCTAGCTGGACCCTTCGGTGTTGCATTTGTATCCTTTTGTTTTTATGAAAGACAGATAGTGGCGAAAGCTAGATGTGTCTTTGAACGCATTGTTATTGTTTGTCCTTTTATCTTTTCATGTTACCATTGTGCTTCTTTTTTCTAAGGCAAGGGGAGCACAGGTTCCTGCTCCTTCTGCTGGCACAGTTTTATGACATGATTTATTCTTACCACATCTCATACAATGAATTTAGCAAACCAATATTTGACCCAGACGATCTCAATGTTTTTCCTGCAGTTTGCGTGAAGAGCGAATGCATCGCATAACAAGGTACAAAAACAGGCTTGCAACTCTTCTTCCCACACCAGTGGAAGCTCTCAGAGATGAGACGCCTGCGGGTAACTGACTCATCCCTAGCAAGCAGGATGATGCTAATCTGCAACTTTCCGACTCTCTCTGGTTGGCAACATGGAAAACAGTGTGGTCTGACTAACATGAAGGAAATGCTAAGTGCTCTTTATCTTGTAGTGTTGCATGCAGAGACTTGACCTCATGTTTGATGGGTTTCATATGACAATAGAGAGATGTTACATTACTAGTAATTGGTTAGTTCTCCTTCCTCTCCTCCAAACATTTGAAGTAAGCAAAACAAAAACAAAGTTTATTGCAGATGAAACAATTGCAAAGACAAGTCCATCTGTGAAGACAAAGTGTTTCTCACAGATTGAAGTAAATGTATGAAACAGAGCTCAACCTTCACTCTGTAAACCCGCATATGCAGGTGTTAGTGTTACACATCTTATTGTTTTTTCACTCTGCAAACCAATAAGAATACAAGTCCTCACCACCTGAACTGTCGTCAGCTCCAACACCATTGCCGCCACCACCGCCCATAATCATATTAGTAACTCTGCCATTGCCGAACAAATTCCCTCTACTGCACCTTGAATCATTGGACTGTAACAGGTGCCGCAGGACTATATGGCATCGGACTGATATGCTGCCCCATCACTGGCTGTGGGTAAGAATTCTGCTTGATCAGTTGCTGTCCTTGATTGAAAGCAGCATTCGGATGTTGGTAACAAGGCAGAGACACTGACCTTACCATTGGTCTTTGAGCTCCTCTAGCGCAGCCCAAATGGACATCGTATAAACAAGTCACACAGTGATACAACCAAAAATTCGACGCAGGCTGACCGCATACATTACAGATAAACTTCCTATTAGTGTAAGGCGGAGCGAACGCAACAGTCAGCTGCTGCTGATGGCTGGAGATGGAAGCCACAGTGGGCAAGGCAGCACATAATATGTGCAAGTCAATTTTGCAACCCAAAATCAGATATATGAACCGAGTCGCAACTTCCCACTCAATGACTCGATCCAAATTATAAAAGAAAATTCAGCTAACATTTAATCTTTAAAATCAGTTGGAATACGTATTTGGAACCCAAGCAGCCCAATTTCTACGAGCCAACTAGTGTTCGGTTAGTTTATGATCGTGAACACCTCGTTTATGTGCTCGTTTAAATACTCGATTAAAATTTACTTACTTATATTATTTGAAGCTTGTTAATGAGCTCGATTAAGGTAATTTTATATATTTTTAAATATTTTTTTTAGTGAAAGTTCGATTGAAGATTGTTAAATACTCGTAAAAAGCTCGTTAATTATAATTTATTGTATTGAATTAATTTAATTAAAATACTCGTATAAAGCTCGAGCTCGGCTTGAACTCGTGAAAATTAAACGAACCGAGCTCGAACACATATTTTTAATGCTCGAAAATACTCGGTTCGAACTCGTCAAATTTGAAACGAGCATAGCACGAACAACTGATACTCGGCTGGACCCGGCTCGATTGCTGAGAGACTGAAAACGTTGTCGTTTTCTATTTTAATGCCTGATTAGCTAGCTAGGTACTTTAATGCCTAATTTTTATGCAAAATGTTTGAGCTTTTTGTTTAGGGGGATATGAAAGACAAAATCTTTTATTATGTAAACATGTATGGAGTTAAGGATGAGGTTCGAGGTTACTAGCATGTTTATTTTAGATCACTGCCCAGTTTGCATCAGTGTCACATTTTTGAAGATGAGATGATAGCATGGAAACTGGATAATTTTATGTGTCATCATAAGTCCCTATAGTACAATATCGGCTCTAGTCTTAGCGAAAAAATGGTCATAAAAAGCTTTGAATCTAAATACAGTACTTCATTCCTTATTTCTAATACATATCTTTTTTTTGGGGGGGACTATGTTTCAGATTATCCCTACCCAGATGAAACATGTAGCAAAAGATGAGAAATTCCAATTGCCGTCGGCCGAGGTTAAAACTGTTGCTCTTAGAATATAGGATGGAGATAAGGTTTTATTGGGCTCAAGTCCATATATGAAGACAAAGTGTTTCCCACAGATTGAAGAAAAATATATGAAACAGGGCTCAATCCTCACCCAAGTATGTACTTTTGAGCATTACACATTCATACACACATTCACACTGTAAACCTGCATATGCAGGTGTTAAATATCTCATTGTTTTTTCACTCTCCAAACCAATAAGCATACAAATCACCACCACCTGAACCGTCTTCAACTGCACCACCGCCGCCCATAATCATATTAGTAACATTCTGTGCCACTGCCGAAGCAATTCCCTCTGCTGCACCTTCAGCAATGGCATTACCAATTTGGGGACCACGCCGAGCTGGAACCGGTGCCGGCGGCCTATATGGCATCGGATTAGCAGGCTGCCCCATCACTGGATGTCCCTGTCCTTGATTGAAAGCAGCATTCGGCTGTTGGTAAGAACTCTGCCGGATCACTTGCTGTTCTTGATTGAAAGTATTCGGCTGTTGGTAAGAACTCTGCCTGACCACTTGCACTCCTTGATGATTGAACGTATTCGGCTGTTGTTGGTAGGAACTCTGGCTGATCACTTGTTGTCCTTGATTGAAAGCAGCCTTCGGCTGTTGGTGAGAAGTCACTGACCTTACCACTGGCTTTTGAGCTCCTCTAG
Organism: Rhodiola chrysanthemifolia; assembly: GCA_033675395.1. Taxonomy (NCBI): domain Eukaryota; kingdom Viridiplantae; phylum Streptophyta; class Magnoliopsida; order Saxifragales; family Crassulaceae; genus Rhodiola; species Rhodiola chrysanthemifolia. The sequence goes on from CM066206.1 coordinate 8,480,541, forward strand.
CGCAGCCCAAATGGACATCATATGAGCAAGTCCCACAATGGTACAACCAAGTCTTCGACCCGGCCTTCCCGCATACATCACACCTGAACTGGTTATCACCATAAGGCGGAGCAAACACAAGACTCATGAGCTGGTGATGATGGCTCGACACGGAAGCCACAGTCGGCAATCCAGCACACAATATGTGCAAGTCAATCCTACAATCCGAGCAGTGGTAAGAAAATCCAGTACCCTGATGCCCGCAAGCGTCGCAGCTAAACCGACCCTCGGGGTATACCGGCTTTGGTAAAAGCGTCAAAGCATGAGTCTTGTTGGAATCGAATGGATGTTTCAGTTGCTGAGGCATATCTGCGCATGAAATGTGGAGGTAAAAGTTGCAGTGTTGGCAGCCGTAAGCTGGGGCCGAGGTCGGGTGGCTGCAGGCAGAGCATGGCTTTTGTTTATGGTGGTGGTGAGATAGGTGCAGCGGGTGGTGGTGCGCGAAGTGGTTGATTGCTCCTGCTGCGGCGGGCTCTGCCTGATAGTTGGTGTTCAGCGGCCCCATTTTTTGTTTGGAGAGCGATTGTACGTCGCTTCCTGGCGTGTATTTGTAAAATGTCAACTCTTGATTTTTGTAATACAATTAGATGGAGGCAGCGCTAGCTTAGCTTAGCTGGATAAACAGAGTTGACTGACCGATTCAAACTACTTGGTCAACCATTATAAATGAACTTGGTTCGGTTTGAAATAGTCCTATCGATTGGGTCCAATGGAAAGCGGATCCAACGACATTGTTTAATCCTTTTATATTTAGACGTTTTGTCTATTAGAGGAGCGTTCAAATGAGGCACCCCTGAGTGTGAGGCAGGGAGACACCATCTCAGCCACTCATCTTCTCAGGACACGTGTCTCACTACCGAAAATCCATCAAAAGTAAATAGTAAAAGACTATTCCTGTACTATTACCTGCTACATCATCAAAATAATCAAAATTGATTCACTTACAAAATCAACATCGCAGCTTGAATGTTACCCACCATACATCACAAAAGAAAAAAAATCACTTTCATTTGTCTTTAATTATATTTGGCAATTCAATGACTGAGATCAAGGTACAATATGCACTATACTAAAACAAAATACAATCAGTTGAACCTGAACGTGGATGACATGTACACATTCTTTTGTTTGTATTTATATCTACTTGTAAGTATATTTATTAGATTGAAATGATCAAATTTGAACATTTCATACAATAAATCGTACATAGTTCAACTGAAAATAAATTTACAATTGACAATACTTATGCAAAGTATAATTCTGGAATTTACATTTAGTTACTAATTATTGGTATCTTGAAGATACGAATAAAAACAAAAACAAAAAGCTAATATATCTTTAATCTTAAAAATATCACTGACTCTTAGGCTAAAGGCCGGCAGAGATGATATGTCTGAGGTGGTTGGCAGCTGAGCACTGTGAGATTTCCACAACATGTAAAGTGAATGAAATGAAGAAATTAAAAAGTAGTCACATTGTCATACTGATCATATATGAACTCTTCAGTCTAACACGCATCAACGTCTCAACGCCCCACGGACAATTTGCGGGAAGTGGTAACCAGCTGTCGATTTAATGTGCAGACCCATACTAAGATACTTCTTTTGCTGGGCATGCCGTAGAGCATCATCTCATCTGTCTACTAGTTAATGCAACCAACGTGCCTGTATTGTTGGAGTCTGAAAGCTTGGACATTTTCAATGGGCAACCACTCCCATTTATTGAGCTTCACACAAGTAGTTGAAGGTGCACATCCCATCTTTTTATCACTGACAAAATTTTAATAAATAGTAAAACCTATAATTTAGTCAACTATTTTACGAGTGTTTATAGTGGCCTGTCAATATTCGAATTTCGAACACAAGCCCTCCTCGAATTCCGGAATTTTAACTTAGGCCGACCTTAGGGCATATGCATCCGTCGAGGAGGTGCTACCTCCGAAGCACCTCCCCGGCTAGCACTTCCTCGCACTATTCATCCAAGCAGAAGATGCTGGACGGCTTGTTTATACAGCGGTGCAAAGTCTAACACCTCCTTATACTATTCATTAAAAAATAAAATTAATTTTTTTAAAACAGAAAATTACATGTCTGAGTTACATGCAAAATCGGCATGATCACAACAATGAGTCCATCTGAACATGATACATTCATGAGTAGATAGGATAAAAAGCCAAAGAATTTAGATTGTGAGATCGGAACGGTGCACGAATCAGATGTTGGTGCATTTGATAAGCTGGAATCTGCATCTTCAATGCTCTGGAGCTTCAAAAATGATTCTGCCCTGCATGCAAAGAGCTGTATTTCAGTTGAAAAGTTCAGCCACACGGACAATAAGTAATTCTTAAAGAGAAATTATTTAAAGTTGGTAGTGTAAAAATTCTACCATTCATATTACAATAACAGGGTAGATCGCAAGTGTTCAAATTCATCACACTGTCAACGGAATTTAACATCTAGCTAAAACTGAAAGAAAACCGTTGAAACAATTTCGAAGAAGAAACAATTTAACATCATATTACTCCTGTAAGATGCATTTCCTGGCGACAAAGTGATTGCTCTATCATACAATCTCAATGCATCCACAAAGCTACCTCTCTTATACATCTCATTCCCAATTCTCTTCACCTCCTCCGAATCCCCACTCTCCATTCCATTTTTATCCCCGAAATCACTTCCACCGTTAACATTCAAACTCCCATCAAATCCTCCGGTTTTTGACAATTTTGACTCACCATCAACAGCAGTAGCACCTCTCGGCTCTCATTATGCTTCCTTGGCCATAATGCCCTGATCTAGTTCCAAGCACGTCAGGCCTAGGGCTTGGTTTTGCATTCATCCCTGTCTTGAGAATCCTCCCCGAAGGACAAATGTTCCCGGCCGGAAGCAGATTGACCGGCGGCGGTGGCGAGTTGACCGAACCCAAGTTGCGTTGACTCGAATCGGATCTGAAATTTCTCCGACTCTGAGCGACGGATCGAACACTGTCAGTCGCCTTGGGGCGACTCTCGACAAACAGAACTCAAAACTCCAACAGCCCCCATTTCAACGACAGTTAGAAGATAAAAAAACCCTAAAAATCAAATCGATCCAAATCGGGTGAAAGCCAAGATCTTTACATGAATCGGCACAGCGAGCGAGCATATTACCGAACATAACGGAACCGAGAACGTCCGCGGACGTCCTCAAGGATGTCCTCCCTCCGGACGTTCTCGCATAACCGCTGCACGCAAATGAAGATCGGACGTCCTCCAAATCCCACCCAGGACGTTTCAAATGCCCACCGGTGCAGATGCTCTTAGAGCATATACACCGGTGAGGAGTAGCGCCTCCTCAGTCCTTACCTAGCACTTCCTCCTCGATTCTCGCAAATAAACACAAAAAATTTGTATTATGTTGTAGGAGAAATGCTAGCATATACAACGGTGAGAGGGAGTAGCACCTCCTCACCTAGCACTTCCTCCTCGATTCTCGCAACCAAGCACAAAAAGTTGTAGAAAATTCTATCAGAAATGCTAGCCTAGATTTTAGGCCCACCAAAAACCAACAAAAAAAAATGTTCATCATTCTTACTTTAATGACAAAGGTTCATCTATAAAAAAAAGTCATCTAATTTTTTTAAAAGTGGAAGAAAATATATCAAAATTGATGTCTAATTATAGATCTCAAAATATGAAACATTGCTAATTTTTTGATTTGTAATTTGCAAGATAAAATTGTTACAAGCTTACAATTAAACACTACTAATGAGATATGTGTCTCATTTCTATTGGGAGATTCAATTTTCGGTCGGCCCAATCTTCCATGACCAAATCTCAAAGTTGGTCACCGGGCGACTAACTTTGAGATTGGTCATACGTAATGTCTGAAAAGGTTATTAGTGTAGTCATGATTTTTTGCCCTAATTTTAGTCATATGTTATGATTGAAAATGTCATTGGTGGGGATGCTCTTAGGAGGTAGAGATGACTTCGACATTGGTCGGGTAAGTTAGGTTAACCTTATAACCACTCTGATCAGATCGTTACATTTTTATCATTTGACAGACGAGTGTTACAAATCCCACATTGGTTAGGTGGGTAAACCATCTAGTGGTTCTTAAGTGCAATGAGTTCTCTCACCCATCAGATTCATCTTTTATGGTGAACTTTTCCCTTGAGCTTAGGTGCCTAATATTTGGTGCTCTCGTTGAGAGTCAAAACGGAAATGACGATCTAGGAAAGGGTTACCTGATTGCCCACGAATACCGTTGTGGGCGTCACTTGGAAGGGGCAGTCAGACAATGACGTCGGTTTTCAATGTGTGAAACAATTTTACAATTGTACATTATTTGCTAGGTGGGTAACCACCTAGTGGTACTTAAGCACAAATGATTGCTTGGCCTATAACAAACTTCAAAAATAGTTTCGTATGCGACTGCGGAATGAGGAGTCCGAACTAAATCACGTTCAAGGTTTAATTTTTAGAACATCTGTGTATTATAATTGATTTATCCATTCGTCTAATCTATGAAGACAGATTTTCGCATATTGAAGAAAAGTAGAGAAACAGGCCTCAATCCTCACACGTACAAATGCACTGAGCATCACATTCATAATCATGCCACACAAAATAACGCGCACATTCAGGAATTAAATATTGCTGAAAAACGGAAATGTCGTCACACACTTTCTATTTCATCATTCAACCCCACCATCAGCATAAAACTGATCCCCACCACCTGAACCCTCCTCAACTCCGCCACCGCCAGTATAGTCAACGGCTCCGGCACCATTATAGTCAACGGCGCCACCACCATAATTATTAACAAAACCACCCAAAACACCATTAGTAACATTCTGTGCCACTGACGAAGAAATTCCGTTTAGTACACCTTCAATAATGGGACTAACAATTGAGGGACGTCGACCCCTAACTGAAGCCGGTGCCACCACCGCCGGACTATACGCCATCTGATTGGCAGGATGCCCCGTCACTGGATGTCCCTGTCCTTGATTGAAAGCAGTATTCGGCTGTTGGTAAGAACTCTGCCTGATCACTGGCTGTCCTTGATTGAAAGCAGCATTCGGCTGTTGGTAAGAAGCAGGCAGAGACGCTGACCTTACTGGCTTTTGATCTCCTCTAGCGCAGCCCAAATGGGCATCGTATAAACAAGTCCTACAATGGTACAACCAAGTCTTCGACCCGGCCTTCACACATACGTCACACATGAACTGGTTATTTTCATAAGGCGGCGCGAACACAAGGCTTAGCTGGTGCTCATGGCTCGACACAGAAGCCACAGTTGGCAATCCAGCACACAATATGTGCAAGTCAATTCTGCAATCCGAGCAGTGGTATGAAAAGCCACTCCCTGGATGCCCACAAGCGTCGCAGCTAAACCGACCCTCGGGGTAAACCGGCTTCGGTAAAAGCGTCAAAGCATGTGTTTTGTTCGAATCGAATGGATGTTTCAGCTGCTGAGGCATCTTTGAGCATGAAATGTGGAGGTAAAAGTTGCAGTGTTGGCAGCCGTAGGCTGGGGCCGAGGTCGGGTGACTGCAGGCTGAGCATGGTGTTTGTTGATGGTGGTGGTGAGATAGATGCAGCTGATGGTGGTGCGCGAAGTGGTTGATTGCTGCTGCTCCTGCTGGCTCTGCTGACTGATAGTTGGTGTTCAGCGGCCCCATTTTTTTGATCGGTGTGCAATTGTGCGATGCTCATTCGCTTGTGGTTTTAAACTAAAATAAATGCAGTAAAAGTCAACGTTTAATTTTTATTTTCATATTCCAGTTTGACAGACAGAATGATCGTGATGGTAACATATGTAACAGGCACTATTGGTTGACTTACCCATTGAAACGACTTCGACTTGGTCAGCCATTCAAAATGTAAGAGCGTTGTATTATAAACGATTATAAATTAAATATATATTCTTTTTAAGAAAATAGAGATATATGAACTGAGTCGCCATTCCCACTAAATCCAAATTATAAAAAAGAATTCAGTCCAAAATGTGTCTTAAAAACCAGTTGCAGTATGGATTTGAAAGGATTCGGATTCAGTGCAGAGAAGCGAAGCAAGAAAGTGTAGAAACGACGTCGTTTCAATCAAAACAGCGTTGATTTAATTAGAATAAAATTTATATTAAATCTAAACGACGTCATTTTGATTGAAACGGTGTCGCTTGGACACTTGCAGCAAATAGATGCGCTGTACCGAATCCTTTTACGATTTGGAACTCAAGCAGAGCACGATTTCACAAAGTCGTTGAAAGTTTTAAACTTTTATTTATTTACAATAAAAGGAAAAGGATCCGGTGCAAAGTTAAATTTTTGGTACAAAATACAAACTAATCATAGTCCTTGATCTTGTGATTTGAATGGATGAGATTAAATCTTGATTTTTTGGTATTTTTGTTGGTGACGAATTATGTCGTCTTTTCATTTTTCGGCTCGAAAAGTGACAAACTATAAAATAAACTGACGAATTATAAAATGATTTTGACAAATTTTGTATTTTGTACCATAATTTAACTTTGTACCTGATCTTGACCCACAATAAAAATAAAACAACGTAATTTGCAAAATGTTACCACCTTCAAGAACCCAGTTGTTATTAGAACCCTCCCGGATTTTCCTTTTCTTGTCCCCGACCCAAGCTTTTCACCGAAGCCACCAGCCATCCTTCACAACCACGTCCTCCGCCCGTTCAATTACTCCATCCGGAACCATCCATGACTCTCCCTGCCCGCTCCTCATCCTCCTCCTCCTCCTCTTCCCCTCGTCGGCCAGCGTCGCTGGTGTGATTTGGAGGCGGGGCAGGACTGTTGGGGTGGTGCTGGGGTTTGTGGGTGGTGGGTGGTGACATGGATGGTTTTGGGCGGTGGGTTTTGACCAGTGGGGAGTGGGTTTTTTGGTTTCCTTTTGTGTCTATATTCCCTCGAGGTGTGCATCGCTTATGAGGGTTTTTCTTCTCAGCAGTTTCGGCCTGAGCTTTCCTCGTCGTGCATACACGGACACGATTTAGGTGTAATTATGTTTTTTCTTGACCGGTGTTTGGCCGGTGTCCTCTTCGGCTGCGCTTGTTGCATTGGTTGTTGTTCTGTCTTCGGTGGTTTGGTCACCTCCCTTGGTGTGAGGCGAAGTGGTGCATATCACTGTTCCCGGCTAGTTAACTTGTCCTAGCTTTTAAGTCCTCTTCGATGCCTTTTATGGAGTTCAGGCGACGGACTACCTTTGACTGGCAGTTCACCTGTGCAGCCTTGTCCATAGTTCAGTGGAAATTTGGCCAACGCTTCATCGTCGCTTGGAGTTGACTGCTAAGTCACTTCTTCCGTTTGACCATTTTGGCATGCCTTAGACCTTGGAGCGTGAAGATTACTAAGCAGTGGACGGATTATCTAGCTATGCTTGGATTACTTATATTGTTGCGATGTTCTGTTCCAATATTAGTTGGTCGTCTGTATTACTGTTGTTATTTTCTTTTCCTTCGATCAAAAAAAATTACTTGTTGTTTTTCTTGGTTTTATGGAATAGAAGTCTATTGGAATACTGAGGATGGAGTCATGGAGATAAATAAAGATTTTATTGGGTGTCATCGATCATTGGAGAGTTCGTGGGATTTTTTTTTGATCAAAAAAAAAAAGAAAAAAAGGAAAAGATAAAAAAAACAGTTTACATTCAAATTAATTTCTGTTTAATCATGTACATTATCATCCTTGTTTATCAGTGAATGTTTCAAAATTCAAACATTAGCGATTCAATGATTGATCAGCGCACAATTTGCATTATTCTAAAACAAATACAGTCAGTGCAACGTGGATGACATGTATCCATATATTTATTTTTTGTACACAATTATTTGGATGTACTTGTAATTTTAATTTGTATGGTTGAAATTATCAAATCTATTATCAAATTTTTTTTAATTATCAAATCTGAACATTCCACATCACAAATCTTATGGATCGAGAAGAGATTAGGTAAAAATCAATTCCCTCTTCTACACCTTTAACGATGGCACCTTTAACAATATATTTTTAATAGGCACAACAAATAACATATTAGACTTTTGTTGTTCTAATTGAGTGCCGGAAGTAAATGAAAAATCTGATAGAGGCGTTGCGTAGCTAACTCAAAGCTTTACGACTCCCTAATTCACACGGAGAGCAGGTGAGGTCATTTAAACGGGCGAAAAATTTGCAGGGAAGTTTAGAGGGAATCAGACAATCAGCGTTGGGAGTCAGGCGGTACAAGTGTTTTGGGACGTGCATGATTGGTTGTTTACGGCGCTGGGGACCTGTTTATTTTTAAGCCAGCTGCAGGGGAGGAGTATGGGGATGCAGAGAGCGGGGACCGGGGAGTGATGGGAGCGGTAGTAGATATCATTCCGACTTGGTCTCCGCTTCTTCACTGCTCCTGCTTGTTGCTTGGTCTTCTACACCATTTACTTACACTCTTAATCCCTCGATACAGAAATTAATTATTCATCAATCATCATGCTCCGCCAGCAAGTTTTGAGCTCCTTTTTCTACTATTATGGTCACATCTTACAAGTAATTATGAAAGATATTATTGCGATAAGCACTTGGAAATGAAGGATCCATGCATTTTTACATTTTGAAACTCTTCACTCTTTTCAGGTGTTGACGCTGAAAATATAGACCATTGTCCCGGACATCACTGACGCAACCGAAGGTAATTTTCTACTCTTATTTGGTATGATTGACTTGCTTTATTAATTTTAATGTATTTATGTCCCATTGTAATGGTATGAATGGTTTTGCCTTGCAGAGGCAGCACTGCGTTCTATTAGGAAAAGCTTGATTGATCCCATGCTTAATCTCAGCAACTGGGTTCTTGGTGATCCATGCTCATCTAACTGGACATTGGTGCTCTGCTACGATTCAGTTCTGGAGGATGGTTATCTACACGTTGTAGAGTTGTGTGTCTTTTACCACTCCTGATGATCATCACTCCAACCCAGGGATATCGTTTATAGCACAGTAATTCTACCATAGACCAACTCATTCCATTTATTAGAACGCTGTCTCCAACAGCGGTTTACGCTTGTTTGGCAATATTATGCTATATGAATGCATATTTGGCGCAAAAAACATCACGAGGCTTAAGCAGCTGTTGACTGGAGCGTTTTAATGTTAAAACGCCGTCTTAGAAAACATGAGTAATTAAATTGGGAAACCAATATGTGAGATTGAGTATAATTGGAACTCAATCTTCGATTTTAAGCATTTTGAAAAATTTCCCTAAATTCCCTTATGCATGAATTTCATAGATTAACGATTCTTTTAGCTAGTTTTCCTTTGGGTTTTGGGTGTTAGCTGTTGCCTCTGTTTAGGCTTGGCGTGTTTTGGAGTCTCGTCTGCGTGCAGGGGTGTGGTTGGTGTTTTATTTGTTTCCTGGTCATTGTGTTTTGGTTGGGTTTGTGTTTTGTACAGCGGCTGTTTTGCCCTTTTTTGATCTATGAATTCATATCATTTTTCAAAAAAAAATAAGCTTCTTAAGCTAAAACACAACAGATAATATAAACCTTCGACATAAAAAATATACGGCGTGCTTGGGGGGACTTCACAACTATTTAATACTCCAGTTATGTGTCACATACGAGATGTTGGTAAAATGAGACTCCTCTAGTAATTACTAAACTTATAACGGTTCGGTAAACCTAGTTATCTGGTCATATCATTAAAATGATTGTTTCATGTTTTTATTGATTAAATATGAGTCAGTACTACAAGTCTCGCCCAAAATGTTTTTGGTTAGGCAATGTTAAAATGATCCCGAACCCTATCAGCTACCCATTTTGGTGACCTTTCACTGCAAATCATAAGTTTGCTATATGAAGGATTTTGAAACTATTTTGAAAAATTAATGACATTTGAATGCTATACACTGCAATCAAGAAATTGCTCACAAATAAGCCAAATAAAACACACATAAAACGCATATTCAGGATTTTTTGGACTCGCAGCATTTGACTACGCTGCACCGGATCTTCTTCGTCAGATTGATCCTTCTATCCCAGTCCCAGAAGTGTCAAGACCCCAAAACCTGAACCACCGCCAACAAATCCTCCAATAACCATATTAACAGCACTCTGTGCCACTGCCGAAGAAATCCCGTTTAATGCACCACCAATCATGGGATTAACAATTTGGGCACGACCCCCAAATGCTGCCTGATTATATGGCATAGGCTGCCCAATCACTGACCTCTGCGGCTGAGCTTGAGCTTGAGCGTTAGCTCCTATAGCGCAACCCAAATGCACATCAAATTGGCAAGTCTTACAATGGTACAACCAAGTCATCGACCCAGGCTTCCAGCATAGATCACACATGAACTGGTTTTTCTGATAAGGCGGAGCAAATGCAAGAGTAAGCCGGTGCGGATGGCTCGGGACAGAAATCACATTTGGCAATGCAGCACATAATATATGCAAGTCCATTTTACGATCCTTGCAGTGGTACGAGAAGCCACTCCCCTTGTGGCCGCAAGCGTCGCAACAAAACATGCCATCGGGATAAACAGGCTTCGGTAAAAGAACGAAAGCGCTAGTATTTTTGGAATCAGTTGGATGTTTCAGTTGCTGAGGCATCTTTGAACATGAAATGTGGAGGTAAAAATTGCAATGTTGGCAGCCGTAGGCTGGGACCGAGGTCGGGTACGTGCAGGCTGCACAGGGCGTTTGTGGATGGTGGCTGTGCGATAGATGCAGCGGATGGCCGTGCGCAAAGTGGTTGATTGCTGCCTGATCATAGTTGTTCAGCGGCGCCATGCTAAATTATCAACTTCAAGATTATTGCAAGTGCAATTCTGCAACACAATCGCTTCACATGTATTTGTAAGCTTCCTAAAAGTCAGCTTCTCATTTTGGTTTTCATTTAATTTATAAATTGAAGTTTTCTTCTTCAATATTAAAATTTTTTAATTCTCATATTGCCATCAGGCTGCGTGAATCTACGAAGGAAAGTGATAGAGTGTAACTGTAACATCAATGTAAATTGTAAGTAATGCAAGAGCATAACTCGTTGACTGACCAATTCAAATGACTTCAACTTGGAGTCAACTATTAAAAATAAAGTTTGAATTAATCCTATGAATTCTGTCGTATGGGACAGCAGGGGCGGATCTAGAAATTTTTCGGATTAGGGGCAAGATAAATATTTTCGGACCGGGAGCGGATTTAGCAATTTATTTTCATACTAGGGGGCATATAATCAAAATGATCAGGGGCAAGATGTACAAATCATTCAAAAATACACTGCATTAGCCTAATATTAAACAAAAATCGAAAAATCGACCCGAGACAATTGCCCCTCCTCCCTCCTTAGTGCATCCGCCACTGACAGCACGTCTAAAATGATCCACACCTCATCCAGTCGAGAGTTTCATATGACATTCAAATTCAACGCATATTGCGATTATTTTATTATTTGTAAATTTATGAAATATAGATGTACATTTTGAAAATTTCATATCAAAGGGGAGCGTTCGGTTGATGCAGCTTGGTAGAATGAGGCAGGTGAGGCACGATCTCGGTCTTCCATTGTGACACGTGGCGAAGCCACGTGAGTTGAGCCGATAAACGTGTTCACACTACTGTTGGTAGTGGATTTTACTATTTACCACGTGGCGCGCCCACAATGCACGGGGTTGATGGATGGGTGAGATCGTGTCTCACTTGCCTCATTCTAATTTGTCTTGCCTCATTTGATCGCTTCTCTCGTATCAAAAATCTTAAAGGGTAATTAAAACCTTAAATTTTCATAATATAACTGTCACAATGTTGATAAATCCTAGTAAAATTTATTTATTTTTGTTGTAACATGAGAAAAACTGTATTTCCTAAAAACAGCATTTCCACCAACGACCAACCACGAAGTCCAGAACCACCGCCATTTTAATATTCGCTAGATGGTTTTCTAGGGTTTTGTAGTTCCGACGAACTAGTGAGTTTTGGGGAGCAATTTTGATTTTGTCTTGTCGGAAGGCTAATTTACCTATCGGTTGAGCTGCTGACTCTGACTTGTGTGTGATTCCAGCTTCGTGTTTTACTTGATGGTGATGGTGATGGTGGTGAGTATGAGGCGGCATGTACTAAATGCTTTGGGGTCGTATGTGGCGGGTATGAGGAAGCCGACTTCGTCTTCAGTAAGTTCGTTCACCCTTTTGACTTCTTCTGTCTCTAATAATCGATTCATTCATTCGTCCATCACCTAACCGACCCCTTTGTAAATCGATAGTCAAACTCTGGATGCAAGGGTAGGTTTCGTAGCTATAATTGTTTGATATTGTATTGATGTTGAGAATCTTAAGTTGAGATCATTCATTATTTTGGTGCTTTTCAAGCAGTGAAACAATACAACAGGAGTCATGGAAATTAAATCGTTTTTTTTCCTCCTAATATATACATAGCCAACGAAGTGCTGGGTTAGAGTCCAGCCTTGGTGGCTATGCTGCTCAGATCACGGCTAAAAAAGCGTCATTGACTTTGGGCTATCGGACTTTATGATGAGTTGTATTGTCTTTATTATAAAATCATTGATATAATTGCACACCACTCTTTTGAGAGCCTTAGCATAGAACCAAGAAACATATATTGGCGTGGCATTGCAAATTTGTATTGATTATCATGGGAGTACCGGTACTGGTATTTATTATGCAAATGAAGTAACTTTCGTGGACTGATTAACGTTTATTGGTGTGGATTTTTTTGCAGATGTACTCAACCTCTTGTGCCAATCTGGCAGATGGTCCGTCAAAAGAAAACACTTTATCTGATGTACTGGTTGATTCATTTGGAAGGATGCACACTTACTTAAGGATATCACTGACAGAAAGATGTAATCTTCGTTGCCAGTATTGTATGCCATCTGATGGTGCATACCTTAGTCCTAGTACACACCTTCTTTCGCAGGACGAAATTGTTCAGCTGGCCAGTGTATTTGTCAGCTCTGGAGTTAATAAGATACGTTTGACTGGGGGGGAGCCAACCATAAGGAAAGATATAGAAGATATTTGTGCACGGTTGTCAAGTTTGGAAGGATTGAAAAATCTAGCAATGACAACCAACGGTATTGTTCTTGCCAGAAAACTACCTAAGCTTAAGGAAGCTGGACTTACATCATTGAATATAAGCTTAGACACTTTGGTCCCAGCAAAATTTGAGTTTATGACAAGGAGAAAAGGGCATGAAAAAGTTATTCAATCCATTAACGATTCTATAGAAGTGGGATATAACCCTGTCAAAGTATGCCCCTTTGCAAGTTTATGATTGTATGTTTTACCTTCACACATTAGTCATTATTGTCTTTTCATATTCAACTATCCTTGATGTACTATGGTTCGTAATGAGTAACATCTACATCATATTGTAGGTAAATTGCGTAGTAATGCGTGGATTCAATGATGATGAAATTTGTGATTTTGTTGAGTTGACACGTGAGAAACCTATAAATGTTCGCTTTATCGAGTTCATGCCTTTCGATGGAAACGTGTGGAATGTTAAGAAGCTTGTATCCTACTCAGAAATGTTGGATAGAGTGGTAAGGTAGAATTTGTTAGACAGCGAATCAAGTAGAGCCATCTTTTTTTTTACACAAACTTACATGGAATCCCTGCAGAAGACAAGGTATCCCAGCTTGAAAAGACTTCAAGATCATCCTACAGACACAGCCAAGAATTTCGGGATTGAAGAGCATAAGGGTACTGTATCCTTTATAACATCAATGACGGAGCATTTTTGTGCCGGTTGTAATAGATTGAGACTCTTGGCTGATGGAAACTTCAAAGTATGTCTGTTTGGTCCGTCAGAGGTATGTCTCCCTTCTGATATTTACATTACTGTCTGTTGGTATTTATTCTCCATGAAGCTAAACACAATGACATCATTGTGTGGATACAAGTATGTCATGCCTATTCTCTTCTGGCATTCAAACAAGCTGTCTGTTGTAAATCAGCAACTTTTCCTCTTTTTTATTTCTAGGGGAGCCAAATATTGTTATTTATATAGGGTCTGTTATTTCATATATCTTGGACTCAAGTCGTATATAAAACATGGTTGATTATATGCTTTGACGTCTACTACACAAAATGGTTTCTGATTTTCAAAGACCCTATATACTGAACTTCAACCTAGAGACCTTGAACTTGAACCATAGTTGATTGAACAGTATATATCTGTTAGTCACTCGTAACTGCTGACGACCTGTCAACTAAATCATCTATATTGATGCTCGTAATCATTGCACTTGATATGTCTGCTCGTTTGTTTTATTTTTATTTTTTTCTTTCTAAGGTTAGCTTAAGGGATCCCCTTCGCTGTGGTGCCAAAGATGATGAGCTCAGACAGATAATCAGTGACGCGGTATGTCAATGTATCATCCATTATAAATTATTATGTCATATGTGTGCTTTTATGTCGTATCATCCATGATATGTCTTGCATTCAACTATCGAGATTGTTATTATGCTGCTCGGTCGCTGTCTCCCTTTTTCATCTCGATGTTTATTGCAGGTGAAGAGAAAGAAAGCATCTCATGCTGGCATGTTTGACATAGCAAAAACTGCAAATAGGCCCATGGTACACATCGGTGGTTGACAAAGGTACTTTAGTGAGTTGCATAATTAAAAATGCACGGTTGAACAAATGAATAAACTATATATTTACACAAATATATGGATTTATATTGATGGTGGAACTCTATTTTAGTGAGGCTTAAGAACTACGATTCAGTAAATGATGAACTTTTATGCTGAAATTAGGCTTTCAATACACATCATTGTGAACTTAAATTCTTGGGCCCGTTATAATTTTGAATTTTGTACCTTTTATTTTTGGGATGTAAGATAAAAAGATATGGATGGTTGAGATTGATTTCTCAGTTTTAAGCAAAAAATGTGGCTGACAAACCAATTTTAATTATCATCTAATGGTTAAAACTTCATCGCCCAATATGAACTTGAAACATGGTTTATATCATCGAGATGATATTCATTAAAGATCAAGATTGAGCTCTCGGTGATGACTACAGCAGTGCTTAAAGATCGCTAGCGATGTGACTTTGAATTATCACTTTACTGTCGTGTTTCTTTTTTAGGATCATTCCTTCATAAATCTTTGACCGAATTCGGAAACCTGCCTTGATTCTTTTGTAAGAGTGAAAAGCTGAAGTTTGTGAGGAGTATGGATTTATGGTTAAGAGGCATAAAAGAAATTGTGTGGTTCCTCAGTCTAATGTATATATCATTGTATGAATTCCCTTTAAATTCTTCCCTAATGACTTATAGAAATCTTTGCCTTTGCATAACCAAACTCTAAAACAAATGGATTGTGCCAAGTCATGTTACGATAAAGTTTCAAATAAGAAAATCTCAAATTTGAATTCTTATGTGTTACAGGTTGGGAGACTGGCAGCATTGGCCTCCACAACAGCCTCAAATACTCTTTGCAACCTTGACTTGTCAGAAATAGTGTGGCCTGTAGAATACCATCTTCTTATCTATAGCCAGTGCCGAAGCCCAACATGTATCATTTTCTTACCTACATACAGGGTTGCCATCAACAATGTTGTATAGCATACCAAAAATGTATGTTCAATCAATTTTCATAATGATATCACAATGTTGTGATTAACATGCGATTATTTGTATATTCACCAATTTGCATCGGATGAATCAAGCAAATGAGTTGTGATGGATGTATGTATGCCAAGTAGCTAGATGGAGGGAGGTCAAGTGGGTTGCCCCAGTGGGGCGTTCCTCCTGTGTTTGTTCAACAACCAGGGATCGAAATCCTCATGCTAACATAACTTGTCTAACAGATACTAACAATTGCTCAAACAAGCTTCATAAAAAAAAATAGCTCAATTGAGGAGTAAAGAGACAAATAAAACTCACAATAACTGGACTGGAGATATTTTCTTTTCAAAGGAAATGACGACACACAATCTTTATACCTATTGTGACTTGGGCAACGGTGACCATGCACCATTATTGTCGTATCAAATTATGAAACATGTAATCATTAAAACTATCGACCAAAGGCGGATCATGATTCTCTGGTACAAAACCGAACTCATTATGACAACTGGTGAGACGACTGTGCTTGGAGTCGTCTTTCTTGTTTCGATGGAGGTTTTGTGGCACTGAGGTTGGACTGTCATCTTGGTGGTTGTTGGAAGATTGTTTACCAGTGAGACTCTGGACAATGTGCTTGAAACTAGCTACATCAGTTTTGATGACTTTGGGTTCACAAACATGAATTATGCGGACTCCATTATTGCTTGGTGGTGAATCATGATTTCTGCTCCTCCGTCTCGGATGTAGTTCATCCCTGCTCATGTTCATCGTCCAAGTTTAAGCAGAGACTGTTTCTGATCCACCAAAACAGCAACAAATTAATGATCTATTTTTTTTCTTTCAGAAATTAATATATAAATGAAACTGTTGAGAGCTTTTCGGATGGGTTTATAGTACTGCTTATAAAATGAGAGAGAAAAATAATATACTTTTTTTAATAAAAAAAATACCGTTGCACAAAATTGCCTAAATTTGCGGGAAAACAGAAACAATAACAGTAGAATACTAACGATTTCATGCGGAATACTAAATTTGAAAAAATAATTTAATCATAAAATATGAGCAGATCAGAATCGAACTAAACGACGACGTTTTGTATTATTTCAGATATAATATCAATCGAACTGGCGTAATATATTATACAAATATTATTCTTCCAAAAAGAAACAAAGAACTTTTGGCCTCTTGGTGGGGCTCATGGGTATGACCCAAATACCCGATTGACGGATCTGACCCGCTCAAAAATTGAAATTGAAGCGAGAGAAAAAAAGCCCTAAATCCTCTTCGGACGCTGCTGCTGCTGCTGCTGTCACTGCCACTGATCCGCTTACATTTCGTGTCTCTGGTTAATCGGCTCGACATGTCATGGTGAGGTCTTTCTGTATTCCATTTTACATAAATCTCTCCTCCGGTGTCACACATATTTATGAACGATGCTAGTACAGAAGCTACAACAATTAACCTATTGAAGACACGAACGACAATAATGGATTATCAGCATCTACTGCCGACTTTGAATTCTTCAGACTATTACGTCGTCCCTTCCTTGCAAGAATTGGCCACCTTGGAGAGTCTCCAACCTGGTTTCTGTACCAGAGTTCCTCGGTTTGCTGTTGGAAGATTTGGTTATGGCTGTGTTGAGTTTCTGGGGGAGACTGATGTTAGATATTTGGATTTGGATAGAATTGTTAGGTTTCGGAAGAATGAGGTGGTTGTTTATGATGAAGAGGATGAGTGTATTACCAAGCCTCTTGTTGGTCAGGGGCTCAATAAGCCTGCACTAGTCACCTTGACACTCCAATGCCAACGGCTTCCACTGAAACGCCGGCAAGTATCCTGCACTGTGGAGAAATTAAAACGGTGTGCGCAAAAACAAGGAGCTCGATTTGTGTCACTAAATCCAGTTACATGTGAGTGGAAGTTCATGGTTGACCATTTCAGCAGATTTGGATTGAGTGAGGATGAAGAAGAAGATGTGTTGATGATGGAAGAAGAACAGCAGCAACCTGATGGTCTCGATGATAGTGATGTTGCTGATATTGATGAAGACATACTCATGGACCAGGGCCAACTAGTGCTCTCACATTCTCTTCCAAAACATCTAGGGCTTGATCCTGAAAAGATGAAAGAAATGAGACTACTCATGTTTTCGGTACAAGAAGAAGATGGACATTGGTCTGATGGAATGCCTATCAATTCGAACTACTCTTCTGGTAAGGAATATGTGAGATCATACACACAAGAACGAACTAGACATATGAACCGGTCAAGTCCTCCTATGGTGCGTAGAACTCCTCTAGCCTTGCTCGAGTACCACCCTAGTAATCACGACTCAACTTCAAATGGGACAATTTTAATGTCTCAAGAAAACAAGTCCTTGCCATTTAAGTCATCCATAACCAAAGGCTTCAGGCTAGGCCTCGAGCATGAAACACCAGTTAGTAGAACTCACTCTCGCAATGTTGTTGATGCGGGATTGTTCATGGGTAGGTCCTTTCGCGTAGGGTGGGGCCCAAATGGAGTCCTTGTGCATTGTGGGTCGCCAGTAGGTAGCACAAACCAACACAGCATATTATCTTCTGTTATCAATTTGGAAAAGGTTGCTTTTGACAAAGTTGCAAGGGATGAGACCAACAAAGTTAGAGAAGAGCTTGTTAGTTCCTGCTTTGACTTACCTTTAGAGCTCCACAAGGCATTGGATCATGAAACACAGGAAATAAAAGTTGGTGATATTCAGCTGAAGCTTCTGAAGGTCATTTCAAACCCTGTAATGCTTCCTGAGATTTGCCAAAGTTATGTAGAAATTATTGAAAAGCACCTGGAGATCCCTACTTTATCATCATATGCTCAGAAAATTTTGGTTCATCAAGTTATGATCTGGGAATTGATAAAGGTTCTATTTTCTGAAAGGGCTTCTGATGAAGAAAAATATGTGGAGCTGGACAATGAGGAAGATATGATGTATGATACGAAGGAAGGGTCTTCAGAAGCTGATGTGGAAGCTCTCCCATGTGTGCGGAGGGCAAAGTTCAGTTTTTGGCTGCAAGAAAGTATACACGATAATGTAGAGAATGATGTAAGCAGGCTTGATGCGTCGAACTATCTAGAGCACATATTCTTACTTCTCACTGGCCGTCAGTTGGATAAAGCTGTGGAATTAGCTGCTTCTAAGGGAGATGTGAGGCTTGCTTGTTTGCTGAGCCAGGCGGGTGGTTCCATGTCCAATCGTTCTGATGTTGCAGAACAGATCATTCTCTGGAGGAAGAACGGGCTAGACTTCAGTTTAATAGAAAATGATCGCATGAGGCTCTATAAATTGCTCGCCGGTGACATTCATGGTTCCTTAGGTGACAAAAAATTAGACTGGAAAAGGTTTTTGGGGTTATTGATGTGGTACCAATTACCACCAGAGACGCCCTTGCCTGTCGTGTTTTCATCCTACCAAAATCTTCTCGATGATGGTGAAGCTCCACATCCCTTTCCAGTATACATCGATGAACCCATTGACGGGACAGTGATTCTCCCAACAAAGCACTTTGACCTTTCATACTATTTAATGCTTCTTCATGCCAATGAGGGGAGTGGGTTTGGTTTTCTGAAGTCCATGTTCAGTGCTTTTTCTTCAACAAACGATCCTCTCGATCACCATATGATTTGGCATCAGCGAGCAGTGCTTGAAGCGATTGGAGCTTATAGCATGGCTGATCTTCAGAATCTTGACATGGGACTTGTCTCTCAATTGCTTTGTTTGGGACAATGCCATTGGGCCATCTATGTTGTCCTCCACATGCCTTATGTCCCAGATTATCCATGCCTACATGCTAACCTAATTAGAGAGATTTTGTTTCAATATTGTGAATCTTTGAACTCCAACCATTCGCAGCGTCAATTTATTGAAAAATTGGGTATTCCAGTTGAATGGATCCATGAAGCAATGGTATGCCATTCATTCTTGCTACTTATCTCATTGAAGATCTTGATTACTTCCTGTGTCTTTTTCATCACATATATTTTTAAAAAAATTTACATGCCTGACGTGAAAGTTTCAAAATTCAACATTGTTAC
The DNA here is from genome assembly GCA_033675395.1 of Rhodiola chrysanthemifolia. Taxonomy (NCBI): domain Eukaryota; kingdom Viridiplantae; phylum Streptophyta; class Magnoliopsida; order Saxifragales; family Crassulaceae; genus Rhodiola; species Rhodiola chrysanthemifolia. The sequence goes on from CM066206.1 coordinate 8,500,224, forward strand.
TATACATTCAAACTTTATTTTGAGCATGTATTTCAGTCTTCAGTAAAGTTGTATTTCTGTCGTTCGTATCTGATGTTCACAAGTGTATATGGGGATGCAGGCTGTCTATTACAATTACTATGGACATTATTCAGAAGCCCTGGAGAACTATCTCGCCTGCAAGAAATGGCAGAAAGCTCACTCAATATTTATGACCAGTGTGGCACATACACTTTATTTATCTGGTAAATCCTGTCATGCATAACTACCTTGTCGTGCTTTTTACTGTCCACATTTGCTCACCAGTTTCTTTTATGCTTTCTGAAGCAATTTGCGGTCTGTCTTAGGGCAGGATGCTTCATGAAACTAGACTCCTTACATTTAAATGGTTATATGTGTAATATCTTGATATGGAGAATGCTTCGCTCTCTCTCTCTCTCTCTCTCTCTCTCTTTCTCTCTCTCCCTCTCTCGCAGACGGGTAGATATGCTGTCTTAGGACCTTTTGTTTTCTGCATCTTAAGGAATCTAGTTGCAAGTTGCCCAAAGATTGCGCTCTACCTTGCAACCATATATTTGCGTTGTTTTGTGCACGTAGTAATTTTCTATTTTTCTCACATGTATCTATGGTACCCAGCGAAAGTTTCGAAGTACTCCATGTCCATGTTAGTGATAATAATGATGATAGTAGTAACAATCATATTTATTTGTTTAAGAGATGATTGTTAAATAGTTATCCTGAGTTTCGTTTTAATTTTATATTTATGTTGATGGGTTTATTGTAGGTGAACACTCGAAGATGCTGAAGCTGGCGAGTATCATGGAGGACAACAAATGCGAGATTGAAAGTTGGGAGCTAGGAGCAGGAATTTATATCTCATTTTATCATATAAAAAGATCTTTGCAAGAAAATAACAACATGAACAAACTGGTATGAAAATATTACATGAACATAAGAATATTTCACCATGGGTGCATAGACCTTTAGTGGTTTAAACTTCTTTATTGTCAGTGATTTTCTTGCTTTTGTTTTTGGTAATGTAGATCTCTGATATGTACCTTAGTATTGGCCACTATTTTAAATAGCTTGTCTTTAGTGAGGAAAACTAAAATGTTGGAAGAGGAAACACTACTACATGAACTTAGAAATAAGTCGCTACTATAAAATAAAGAGGCTGAAATAGAAAATGACACAAAATGAGCAGATACGATGGCAGTCTGCTGTGTCTAGGTCGGAAGGCACTATATGACCATTTTAGTGGATCTCCTGCAATTTATTAATTTTATGTGTTATTAGATTGTATTCTCCATTCCAATTTGCACACCTCATGTGTTTACGTGCTGAAAATATATGTAGCTAATAATTTTTCGTTGGAATGTTTATTGATTGTAAACAATGATATAATGAACACATAAAACGAGTATTATACTTTGTCTAAATGTAAATTTAGAAGTTGCTTGAAGCTGAGCTGCTACTGCTCATTGGCTAGTGATAAGGTCTCTTTGGAGCAGAACTGAGATACCTGACTCTAGATTACATATTAGATTAGAACCAAAAGGAAATATATGAATGTAACAAGATGAAGCGTGGAAAATGCCTTTTGTCATCTTCGGATAGATGGATAATTTGATTTGAAAAACTAAAGAATCAACATTCGTTGGAGTTATGTTTTGTGAAACCACTGATGATCATTGTTAGGTACGTGAGCTTAACCTAAATAACTAGCTTTTTGGGGCAGGAGAAAGCATGAACACGAGTACCATTGCACAAGATATTGTGAAACCAGATTAAACTTTAATAATCATCCTTATATTGTGTAAATAAGGGCGTACAAAATAAACCCAAAAGAACTTTACAGTACATTGTTATTCTGCCAGACCAGCTGATTATAATTGTGAATATTGACCATGTATGCTTTTATGGTGCAGGTTTCTCTTGAAAACAAAAATAATGCCTGTAAAAATTTCTTTAGCTGCCTGCATGACTCTCTGGCTGTTTGGGGAAGCAGAATGCTTCTTGATGGAAGGTACAAGCATCTTAATGTGTGGTGTCCGACATTTGGTTATTTATTTATTTTTTCCTTGGGTTCATTTCTGAAGTCAATGTGATCATGGAAAAATATTGATCTGAATAACTGTGCGACTGTGTCCTCTTTCTTCAAACTAGGTTGTACAATTTGATGAATAAAATTAGCATGACTTTGGTGGGACTTTATTTTGTGGATTAGCTTGGTGAAATGGCTAGTGTGGGAATAGCTGATCAAATACATATTGTATTCTTATTGTTCCAATGCTTACACATCAACTTTACTCAGGGTTGCATATTTGAGGATGGCAGAAGAGATATGTGACTTGCTTCTATCTGAAAGTGGAAAGGAATCCACGACATCAGAGATTCTTCTGGCCTCATACTCCACTGTTCTCAGTGCTCCCATCCCAGAGGATGTTCGATGTTGTCATATACAAGAAGCCATATCACATTTCACATGTTATCTAACTGAAAGACCATCTTGACTTGTGCCAATATTTATGGGGAATACACGGAAACTTGTACGAATGCAATGCGGCATGGCAGTGGTACAACTAGAATACAGAACATTTCTGACGGGAAGTTACAGTAGCTGATTCTCCAGCCACAGAATTGGTGAAGTCTTTCTGGTATCATGAATAACTAGTCCTCTTCTGCTTCACCTTCCACATTGGAGAGCTTGAAGACACTACTATTTATGGGAGAGATTGAAGACACTAGTTACTCATTGTTACTGCCAGCTGGTTAGCCCTTTATGTTGCGACAATTCATTTATGATATTAGGATAATGCCATGAGAAATTAGCTACAGAGGTTGAATCAAATGAAAATTATATAAAAAGTTTGAAATTTGGGAACTGTTGGATTAACTGATGTAATCATACTGTCAATGTTCTGTTTTGGTTGAATCATACGGCAATGGTGAGACTCTCAATGTTTCACATTGTTAACATGAGAGGAGGGTTCTTCTTCTTACTTGAGCTATAATGAGGATGATCCCTCTTCAGCTTGATTAAATGGCTCAGAAATTTCAGGTAACTTCCCACGCTTCTTTTTCTTTGTCCTTTGTGCTTCAGTTCACTGCCAGCCACATTTCCTTCCACTTCTGAAGTCATCTCAGGAATACAAAGAGAAATAATCCTGCCTTGTTTTGTCGTATCCGGTTCAACACGGTCATCAATGTTAATCATCAGTTGCTCCAGGGTGGTGTGGTCACTCTCTTTCACCTCATGCTCGTCATTCTCAGGTGTTAATGTTGGGCTCTCTGTATCATTCTCTTGCTGTTCATTTCCTTGTCCAGGTTCTGGCGATGGCCATTTGTCGATGGTGTATGGCGACCTTCTTGTTCTTCTGGACATAGAGATATCAAAGTACCGTTTATGCGTTGGAGTTTGCTGGCTCCCCATTCTTCTAGGACAATGTGTTTATTCAGTATGAGATCATGAGTAATGGGATTCTTAAATTTGATGTTGGTTTTGCTTCAAGTGGACTGGAAAGGGGGTCGTAAGTAGGTAAGAGGAGCCATTTGATTTCAGGTGATGCGTCTACTTTTAGTTAGCTTGTTACACTCCGCCATTGCATTAAATTTGGATGCTTCATTTTCCATGACAGATCCCTTATACTCGAATGACCGGGTCAGCCGATAATTTGAATTTGTGAGCTGTGAACTGTGAACTGGAGGTTGGACCAATTGAACCTCCATCCAATTTTGGCTTCATGCCCGGCGTAGCCAAATAAAAAACAGTCATTTGAAAACGATGACGTAATTTTAATAAATAGTATCAAAACTACATTATTTCATCAATATACCTCCTAAATTGAGAACTAAATCATTTGAAAACTATGCAGTTTTAATTTAAAACATATAAAATCATAACATTTCTTCAAATGAGTGTTTTTTGCTTGGCTTCATGAGATTTCGCTCTAATTTTCATAAAGATGCTCCAAATTTTCATAACTGAATTCATTTTTGGGTTTGTATCCAAAAAAAAAAAAAAAGAAGAAGAAAGAATTCATTTTTGGGATAAGCACCAATAAGAGGTTTCAATTAGATAACTTACCAGCAAATTGATTGACTCACTTTGCGTGGATTAATTTCATGTTTGGATGTTCTGTTCCAGTACTAGTTGGTTGGTTGTACTGCAGTTGTTGTTTCTTCCTTTTCTTTAGATCTTTCATCTTTGTATGTCATTTTCTTCTTTCAAAAAAAATAAATAATTGGATTCACCTTATTTGGTGCATCTGTTAAATTTATTCTACATTTTTAGATCAACTAATTTAAAGACGCATAATATAAGAAGCAAAATTTTGAATCTCACCAACTTACAACCACTGCAAATTACAGTTTCTGAATATTTCCTAGCATACATGTTGTTCAAGATGCCAACTTCTATGTACATTTTGGGGACACGAGATGTGCTTTCTTGCACTCATCACTCACTTGAGCAAAGTCATCAATCAAGATCACATAGAGTCACACTTGTTTTCACCAACTCAGTTCTCATACAAATCCTATAAATGCAGACCCAATAACATCTCTTCCTGACAAACTAACACAGAAGAAGAACAAAAAAAACTCTCAATTTTGGCATATCCTTCAGCATGAAATTCACCGCAAAATACAGCACAATGCCTATCCCGGTTATGATGGTTTTTGTTATGCTATGTGCATCAGTTGCAGACAGCGCGCTTACCTGCACTGACGTGTTAAAGGACCTGAGGCCATGTCTTGCCTACATAGAGTTTGGCTCCGGCATGCCACCAGTTGCCTGTTGCACTGGAGTCACAACGCTAGCATCGGCTGCAAAGTCCACAGAAGAAAAAAAGACAGTTTGTGAATGTATCAAGTCTGCATCCCAACAGAGTACTGGTGATCAGCAACTTGCTAAGGATTTACCTAAGAACTGTGGAATCACTAGTTTGCCTGTCGAAATTTCGCCTACTGTGGATTGCTCTAAGTAATCAATTTTTCTATGGACTATTTCAATTCACATCCAATTTTTTTGTTGACCAATCTGACCTTTTGTTATGAATAATGTGCAGGATAAGCTCATAAGGTCTTCAGCAGGGCTTGAGCGTATGCTTGCTGCTTTTAAAGAAGATTGGAACTAAATAAGTCCTAAAATATGAAATGTGTGCTCCATCCATAGTTGCTTGTTTCTTTCTGAATGAATTTTTAGTGAAACTCTTGCTGTAAAAATCCTTATGCTCAAGTACCATCCATATGTATGTCTTTTTATATTTCTGCTTCTTCATATTTCGATATTTGTACTGTATGTATAGGCTGTTTTAGCCTCCTATCGATATGAACTCGCTCTATTCCTTTTTCTTTTTTTTTTTCTAACATGATACTAGAGCTTCAGTTCATGTAGTTCATTCGGATCACTATTCATGGAGCAAACACCAAACTGAAAGAAAACACAAGCTAAATATTCATTTTCATTGTTCACAGCTTCTGAGGAAGAAGCTGAAATTATAATAAACCAATACATCACGGATACATGGACTTCTACGAAACCTCCAATATTTTGAAAGGAGACCAAATTCAAACTTGGCAATTTGCTAGCCTGAGTTAACAAAAGGTCATAAAGTAGGACCATACACACTAAACCTTTCTACATTCACATTTAAACAATTCTTATCGTAATAGACATTCAAGGACAATCAGGGTTCCTACCCGGACCACCATAGTAAAAGTAATTGCCCCATTTGCCGTTGTTACCTGTCTGAACACTGTAACAATTGGGTTTCTCTGTGTACGTGCCGACATCCTTGGGATCTCTTAGAATGTTGGACTCATCGACCACTTGAATGTTCCTGAAGTAACTGGCCTTACCAAAACCTTCTTTAGGAAAATGCCCGCTGCCCATTTGTGTCGTTGTGTGCTGCCCGTCTGCAGCTGAGTTGACAACTTCCCCTCCCCATTCGATCATTGATGCACTGTCTGTAAGTAACGAGAAGAGTGTAGATGGCCAGTACCCTATCACATGGTCTGTCCCAAATTGCATCCACCAGTGTCCTTCACTTTGGTCCTACAATCATTATCATTTACACAAAAGGTTCAAATTCAAGATTCAAAAAATACAAATCGCTCTAAGCCTCGCATTCGCCTATGCATAGTTACAAACTTGTTAATTAGTTTGTGGTCCAAATGCTATAGACAAACGTTATCAGACTTAGCTTGAACTACTCTTTCGGAAACATGATAGCTAGAGTGGCAAGTAGACGAACATGGGCAGACTGATCAAAATTAAATTATATATGACCAAAAACCACGTGATTCGAAACATGGCTGAGTGTCAGATATTCCCTGTTTAAAACTTTATTTTAACATGATAAGACTGAAAAAAAATCTTCTTTGAGTAGAAGATAAAAGCATGTTTGTTTAAGTGTCTCAAGAATTAGATTATAGTAGTAATTAACTTTTTTTATAGTTACCTTCCAGATGAGGATACTAATATCATACTGGGAGTTGCCGTAATTTGAAATTGGATAGATGCTGGCACCCAATGCTATGTCACTGTTGAGCTGCACGAAGCCGGAGCACAGAAGATTGTAGCATCCAGTGGCTTGATAAGTGTCGCCCTGTATGATAAGAAAAAGTTACTCTAGCAGCTCGCAGATGATAGCTCCGTTTACAAATTAAGAGTTGTGTAAATAAGGGACGAGACTTACAGTCCAGTAAGTGAATAATCTGGTGTTGTTATCTCCATACATGTCTGGGCTAACCTGTGTTAGATAAATCGCGTCCAAGGTGAAAAACAATTTATCGAAACTGAAGTCGAGTTGATGCTGAGGAGATGGGAAAATAGCGTAGAATAAAAAAAGGACCTGCCAACCAGCTTCTATGCTATTCAGATCAAGGTCAAATGTACCGCCTAAGACCCAAATTTGCGACAAGCTGAATTCATTACTGTCCTGGATCTGCGGCTTCCACACATTCATAGTTGCCTTAGCTCCATAGAATCTACCATCTTCTACATACGCTATGGCATGCTGTATCATCCATCCAACAACACAAACAATGATAACACAAATCATGAGATGTCCGGCCACAGTTAGTAAATTAAGAGGTCGGCGTGCATTAAGTACCTCATGGCCTGTTTGAATGAAGCCAGGGTCAGCAGACTGCGGCTGGGAACGAGGTACCGCAGCTTGATACTTCTGCTTCTTCATACCGAAATGCTCGACTTTTTTAGCTCTCGTTACATCAGCTCTTGTAGTTCTTCGAACCGGGATGGTTCCTTGAGCACATCTTCCATTTCGGTGCCAGAGCTGCTTAATTGAGCCCGTCTTTTGGTCAACAGACTCAGCACCAGAAGAAGTCACTTTCACGTCTTTAAAAAGTCCTTCTGGGTGGTAATTAGGTTTCATCTGCACAAACAATTTCAAAGCATTTCACAGTCAACACAGTGAGATTTAGTCAAACAACCACAACCTGAATTTCAGTACCGACCTGAATTTTATGATTAACAAGCAAAGGATGATCAAAAGCGAGCTGCTTTTCAATTGGGACGCAGTCGATTACATCTCCATCTGGACTCTGCAAAACACATACAAATTACAAATTAAAAAAAAACACTCAAAAATGAAACAAAGAAAGAAACACGAAAAGAGAAATCCGACACGAAACCTTAATAGATTTGACGGCAGGCTTGTTCAGTTTCTTCAAGTGTTTCCGTACATCGGGAGGCGTTTGCGACTGTAATGATGGCGAAGCGAAAAGCAGCAAGCAGAATAAAAAACAGGGCAGTACTGCCATTTCAACAGGAGATATGGTCGTCAAGCACGAGCACTCCTCCACTCACGATTAGCAGCTACTGAACACTTTGTTGTTTCTTCTTCTTCTTCGCCACTCAAATAAAAATAAATAAAAATCACGGACGAGCTCTAATCGGATTTGTCCTCTGCCTGTGCTCTGTTTTATCGCTTCTCTCTTTGTTGCGTTCACTGAATTTTATTATACTTGATAATCTTAATTAATCGAGCTTGTGGTAGGGGTGGGCGTGGGACAGATTTAGTTGGTCTCTAATCCGATAAGAAAATCATCTTTCAATCATAACTCAATTCGAAACCTAATCTGAACTCGATCTAAATGATAAATATGTTACTTGTATGGACTTAAATTTAACCATATACTTTATAAAATTGTATTGGGTGCGGTTCAGGTACAAACCGCTTTATAAATAAAAACTACAAATCGTTTATTAAGCCGACACGTGTTCCATTTGAGTCGACATCCCGGAGAAAACACGGAGGGGTATAATAGTCATTCCACATGGATGGGTATAAAACATAATAATGTTATTTTCAATTTAGTCCAATAGTTGTTAGTGTTCAGACTTAAAATACTAATGTTCAGACTTAAAAATACTTAATAATCAGACTTAAAATACTAATGTTCAGACTTAAAATGCTAATGTTTAGACTTAAAAAAAAAGCAATGATCAGACTTAAAATGGTAATGTTCAGACTTAAAAATAGGCAATGATCATACTAAAAATACTTAATGTTCAGACTTAAAATGGTGATGTTCAGACTTAAAAAAAAGCAATGATCAGACTTAAAATGGTATTGTTCAGACTTAAAAATAGGCAATGATCATACTAAAAATACTTAATGTTCAGACTTAAAATGGTGATGTTCAGACTTAAAAAAAAAGCAATAATCAGACTTAAAAATACTTAATGTTCAGACTTAAAATGCTAATGTTCATACTTAAAACAAAGCAATGATCAGACTTAAAATGGTAATGTTCAGACTTAAAAATAGGTAATGATCATACTAAAAATACTTAATGTTCAGACTTAAAATGGTGATGTTCAGACTTAAAAAAAAGCAATGATCAGACTTAAAAACTTAATGTTCAGACTTAAAAATAGTCAATGATCAGACTAAAAATACTCAATGATCAGACTTAAAAATGGTAATGTTCAGACTTAAAAAGAAGCAATGGTCAGACTTAAGAGATTAAATTACTAAATGTTCAGAATTAAGAGATTAAATGTTCAGACTTAAGAGATTAAATTACTTAATGTTCAGACTTAAGAGATTAAATGTTCAGACTAAAGAGATTAAATGTTCAGACTTAAGAGATTAAATGTTCAGACTTAAGAGATTAAATTACTAAATGTTTAGACTTAAATTACTAAATGCTCAGACTTAACAGATTAAATGCTCAGACTTAAGAGATTAAATTACTAAATGTTCAGGCATAAATTACTAAATGATCAGACTTAAATTAATAAATGTTCAGACGTAAGAGATTAAATTACTAAATGTTCAGACTTAAAAGACTTGATGATCAGACTTAAAAATATCCAATGATCAGACTAAAAATACTCAATGATCAGACTTAAAAATGGTAATGTTCAGACTTAAAAAGAAGCAATGGTCAGACTTGAAAGACTTAATGATCAGACTTAAAAATAGCCAATGTTCAGACTTAAAAAGAAGCAATGGTCAGACTTAATAGCCAATGTTCAGACTTAAAAAGAAGCAATGGTCAGACTTTGAGTTGGTAATGATCAGACTTAAAAAAAGCCAATGATCAGACTTAAAAACAGCAATGATCAGACTTAAAAACAGAAAAGAAACAAGCAACGATCAGACTTACAAACAGCAATGATCAGACTTAAAAACAGCAATGATCAGACTTAAAAACAGAATGAAAATTCAATAATCTTTTTTAAAAAAAAAGAAAAAAAAGATTTAAACGCGAATTTGACCCTCCAGATGATCGAATTTGCCCTAAAAACGCCGAGCTCATGGCTAAGCCATGAGTTCTGCTCAGAATGCCGTTTCCACCCAAAAAACACTAGGCTTTCATCAAATTCTCATACAAGCGCATAAACATCAAATTTTAGAATCGTACTGCAGCAAATTGTAAGTCTGACCATTATCATCTTTAAGTCTGACCATTATCATCTTTAAGTCTGATCATTACCATCTTTAAGTCTGATCATTACCATCTTTAAGTCTGATCATTAATGGTTTAATCGCATAATTATTTTTTTAAGTCTGAACATTGATTTTTTAAGTCTGAACATTGTTTTTTCAAGTATTGTCATTACTGGTTTAAGTCTGAACATTGTTTTTTCAAGTATTTTCATTACTGGTTTAAGTCTGAACATTGTTTTTTCAAGTATTGTCATTACTGGTTTAAGTCTCATTATTATTTTTTTAAGTCTGAACATTGTTTTTTTAAGTCTGAACATTGTTTTTTCAAGTATTGTCATTACTGGTTTAAGTCTGAACATTGTTTTTTAAGTCTGAACATTGTTATTTAAGTCTGATCGTTAATGGTTTAAGTCTCATTATTATTTTTTTAAGTCTGAACATTGTTTTTTAAGTCTGAACATTATTTTTTCAAGTATTGTCATTACTGGTTTAAGTCTGAACATTGTTTTTTCAAGTATTGTCATTACTGGTTTAAGTCTGAACATTGTTTTTTAAGTCTGAACATTGTTTTTTCAAGTATTGTCATTACTGGTTTAAGTCTGAACATTGTTTTTTAAGTCTGATCATTAATGGTTTAATCGCATAATTATTTTTGTAAGTCTGAACATTGATTTTTTAAGTCTGAACATTGTTTTTTCAAGTATTTTCATTACTGATTTAAGTCTGAACATTGTTTTCTTAAGTCTGAGCATTACTGTAGCAATTTTTGGACGATTATACCCTTAATGTCTTTTATGTATTTTTAAATGCATCCGCGTGTGTTTTTTTTATTTACAAAAAGAACCCCGGTCGAAATTAATTCTGATTGGTCGATTTTGACACGTGTCAATTTTTTTATGGGTTTGTAGTTTTTATTTATAATATTGGTTTGTATTTGATCCGGACACAATTGTATTTATGCAAATCACATGCAAAATATACTGAAGATTATGATATAGTTTCGTTTTTCGGTAGGGTCACTGACTAGTTTTAGTGTAACTTCTATTTTAAATATATTAGTGGCAAAATAATTGATATGTTAGAGTTGAGTGTATAGTTCGACATTCCATGAAGACTAACTTATAAGAATTAATTTGTAAATTATACTTTTGTATAAACACTTATGTGATCGGGTAACCCTAACCCGTCGTATCTAACACTGGATCGGGTTCAAGTTTGTCCCAAATTGACCGGATTATGACAGGTCATTTAGGACGGGACGGATCCTGCTCACCTCTAGCTTGTGGTCTAAACTGAAATTAGAATTGTTTGAACTTAATTTAATTTAAAGAAAAGTTAACTTAATTTAATTAAGAAAAATGAATTAGTAAACTTGATTATTTAGTTTTTTTACTTGACTATAGTTCTTGAGTTTACAATTAAAAAATCGAATATTAAATCCCTAGTTCAAAAATTACTTAGAACCTATCGACACTTTAATTTGAAATTAAGAGCTCGACTATAACTCATTTAGTTATTTAAAATATATTTTTCGAAAGAGTATATTTGAAGGATTTAGTTATTTAAAATATATTTTTCGAAAGAATATATTTGAAGGAATTATTGTAATAGATTCATATCTAAAAATTAATACCTTCTATGTAAAAGCGGAATTCATCTCCGATACAGCCAAGCAAAAGAGGCTTATTAAAAACAATGCACTTTAATAAAATGAAATTACAATTATATCGTTTAATTAATATGACTACTAAATTTATAATTGAATCATTTTAATTTGAAATATACAAAACTACGTTATTTCCTCACATGCGTATACCCAATCTCATTCGATGGGCGGGTGTGAGAATTTGGAAAATTGGTTTTTAGATGGTTTGATAAATGTGATTTGATTTTTGAATGAATGTGTAAACTTCCGGCATCAATCAAAATTTGGATTCTTCATTTTTTATAGGATCGCCAGCTAATTAGGATGTGAGGGTTCCGGTCAAAATCACGATAAACATATAATAATTATAAGATCTACCTAACATTTACTATTTATGTCTTATGTCTTGTTCCTTCTTTGTTTCATAACTTCATAAAAGTCAAATTTTGAATTAAATCAGGCTAAGCCACTAAGCCAGGTTGGACACCATTTTAGAGGACCTCTTAATTGATTGACTTTGAATTTTATGAATTTGTATTACTTCGTTGCATATCCTTTTTTTTTTGTTGAAATATTTTGTTGCATCTCAAGAAAATGGTTAAGATGGATTATCAGAAAGAACAAACAAAAAAGTTCAAAGCTTCTGTAGCTTTGAACTTTGAAGCTGTATGTAAATTAATATAATTAAGGGGTCAGTACTAGCCGTTAAGATTTATATCGTAAGTCTTTTTTTTTTTTTTTTTTTTTGATTGAGTGCTTTAGCACTAAAGTTGCAGCATCTGCTCTTTTTTTTTTTGATGCGCTGATAGGGACTTGAACCCGGGATCCTCATGCCCGGGTGGAGCGCTCAACCAGTGAGCCAACTCGTAAGTCTTGATCATATACTTTCCTTGTTTTGGAATATCAGCATTAATGGTGCAATTTGGATCAACATCATGAATTTGAATTGGGCTCAGTCTCAGATCGACCCACTTCTTTAACCTCATCCAACATAACCCAAATTGCTTTCATGGACTCGACCCAAATTAGTAATTTGAATGGGTTGGATCGAACCCATCGATCAAAAAACAAAACACTCATTTTTAGCTTATATCCGTTGCCATCTACGCTATGAAAAAATATAACTATCAAAAAAAAAACTTTTAAAAAATAAAAGGATTTGGATCAAATATAAACCATAATTATAAATAAAAACTACAAACCCACAAAAATAATGCCACGTGTAAAAATCGATCAATCAGAATTCATCCCGTTCGGGGTTCTTTTTGTAAATAAAAAAAACACACGCGGAGTTATTTAAAAATACATAAAAGACATTAGGGGTATAATCGTCCAAATTTTGCTACAGTAATGATCAGACTTAAAAAATCAATGATCAGACTTAAACCAGTAATGACTAGACTTAAAAAAACAATGATCAGACTTAAAAAAACAATGATCAGACTTAAAAAAAATAATGATGAGAGTTAAACCATTAATGATCAGACTTAAAAAACAATTATCAGACTTAAACCATTAATGACCAGACTTAAAAAACAATGATCAGACTTAAAAAACAATGAACAGACTTAAAAAAACAATGACCAGACTTAAACCATTAATGATCCGACTTAAAGATTGTAATGATCAGATATAAAATAACAATGGTCAGACTTAAAAAAATAATGATCAGACTTAAACCAGTAATGATCCGACTTAAAGATGGTAATGATCAGACATTAAATAACAATGATCAGACTTAAACCAGTAATGATCAGACTTAAAGATGGTAATGATCAGACTTAAATATGGTAATGAGCAGACTTAAAAATGGTGATCATACTTAAACATGGTAATGATCAGACTTAAAGATGGTAATGGTCAGACTTAAAGATGGTAATGATGATCATGCGTTAAGGCTGATCATTTTGCGTAAAATTTTAAAATTTGCTACAGTACGATTCTAAAATTTTGATGTTTATGCGCCTGTGTCAGAATTTGATGAAAGCCTAGTGTTTTTTGGGTGGAAACGGCATTCTGAGCAGAACTCACTGCTTTGCTGTGAGCTCGGCGCTTTTAGGGCAAATTCGATCATCTGGAGGGTCAAATTCGTGTTTTAATCCTCTTTAGTTTTAAGTCTGATCATTGCTTTGTAAGTCTGATCGTTGCTTATTTTAAGTCTGATCATTGCTGTTTTTAAGTCTGATCATTGCTGTTTTAAGTCTGATCATTCTCAATTTGTAGTCTTTTAGTTACCAATGTTAAGTCTGATCATTCTCTCTATAAGTCTGATCATTATCGATTTGTAGTCTTTTAGTTACCAATATTAAGTCTGATCATTCTCTCTTTAAGTCTGATCATTATCGATTTGTAGTCTTTTAGTTACCAATTTTTAAGTCTGATCATTATCTATTTTAAGTCTGATCATTAAGTCTTTTAAGTCTGATCATTATCTATTTTAAGTCTGATCATTAAGTCTTTTAAGTATGATCAGTAAGTCTTTTAAGTCTATGATAATTGCTGCTTTTTAAGTCTGATCATTAAGTCTTTTAAGTATGATCATTATCGATTTGTAGTCTTTTAGTTACCAATTTTTAAGTCTGATCATTATCTATTTTAAGTCTGATCATTAAGTCTTTTAAGTCTGATCATTATCTATTTTAAGTCTGATCATTAAGTCTTTTAAGTCTGATCATTATCTATTTTAAGTATGATCATTAAGTCTTTTAAGTATGATCATTAAGTCTTTTAAGTCTATGATAATTGCTGCTTTTTAAGTCTGATCATTAAGTCTTTTAAGTATGATCATTATCTATTTTAAGTCTGATCATTAAGTCTTTTAAGTCTGATCATTAAGTCTTTTTAAGTCTATGATCATTGCTGCTTTTTAAGTCTGATCATTAAGTCTTTTAAGTCTGATCATTTAGTCTTTTAAGTCTGATCATTAAGTCTTTTAAGTCTGATCGGTAAGTCTTTTAAGTCTGATCATTAAGTCTTTTAAGTCTGATCATTAAGTCTTTTAAGTCTGATCGTCATTATCTATTTTAAGTCTAATCGTTAAGTCTTTTAAGTCTGATAATTAAGTCTTTTAAGTCTGATTTTAAGTCTGATCATTAAGTTTTTTAAGTCTGATCATTAAGTTTTTTAAGTATGATAATTAAGTTTTTTATGTCTGATAATTAAGTTTTTTAAGTCTGATCATTAAGTCTTTTAAGTCTGATCATTATGTCTTTTAAGTCTGATCATTATCTATTTTAAGTCTAATCATTAAGTCTTTTAAGTCTGATCATTTAGTCTTTTAAGTCTGGTCATTAAGTCTTTTAATTCTGATCATTAAGTCTTTTAAGTTTGTTAATTATCTATTTTAAGTCTGATCATTAAGTCTTTTAAGTCTGATCATTAAATCTTTTAAGTCTGATCATTATCTATTTTAAGTCTGATCATTAGGTCTTTTTTAGTCTGATCGTTGCTGCTTTTTAAGTCTGATCATTGTCTATTTTAAGTCTGATCATTAAGTCTTTTAAGTCTGATCATTGCTGCTTTTTAAGTCTGATCATTGCTTCTTTTTAAGTCTGATCATTATCTATTTTAAGTCTGATCATTAGGTCTTTTTTAGTCTGATCGTTGCTGCTTTTTAAGTATGATCATTGTCTATTTTAAGTCTGATCATTGCTGCTTTTTAAGTTTGATCATTGCTTCTTTTTAAGTCTGATCATTAAGTCTTTTAAGTCGGATCATTAAGTCTTTTTAGTCTGATCATTATCTATTTTAAGTATGATCATAGGTCTTTTTTAGTCAGATCGTTGCTGTTTTTTAAGTCTGATCATTGTCTATTTTAAGTCTGATCATTGCTGCTTTTTAAGTCTGATTATTGCTTCTTTTTAAGTCTGATCATTGCCAAGTTTAAGTCTGATCATTAACTACTCTTGGACTAAATTGAAAATAACATTATTAGGTTTATACCCCTCCGTGTGGAATGACTATAATACCCCTCCGTGTGTTGTTCGGGATTTCGACTAAAATGGGACACGTGTCAGCTTAAAATTAGGTTAGTTTTTATATATAATTTGGTTTGTACCCGAACCGCACTCAAAATAAAAAACAAAACTACTATGAAAAATTTAAGGGAAAACTGTAAATTTTACTACTTGAACTATCACTATATTTCAAATCAGGTACCAAACTTTCAAAATTTCCAAATCAAATAGCGAGGGGTAAATTGTAAAAAGAAAACTTGTAAAATCAATATCGTTAAACCATTTAATCCTTTAAAATAATTAACTATAAACAAAATGATTGAAATTAAATTATTTAGAATACTGTATACAAAAAATTTATTTAGAATATAAATATTCTATCATTTAATGATAAAATTGAAAACATCATATTGCTTACAATTTTTTACGATTTTTGATATAATTAAATTCTAAAAAATATTTCCAAACTATAGGAAAAGTTCACTATTATAATTGTGTTTGGATCAAATACAAACCAATATTATAAATAAAAACTTCAAACCCGTAAAAAAAGCGACACGTGTCAAAATGAACCAATCAAAATTCAGCCGAGATTTCATCCCGTCGGGGTTCTTTTTGTAAATAAAAAAATACATGTGGACTTATTTAAAAATATATAAAAGAAAGGAGGGGTATAATCGTCCAAAATTTGCTACAGTAATATTCAGACTTAAAAAAACAATGTTCAGACTTAAACCAGTAATGACAATACTTGAAAAAACAATGTTCAGACTTAAAAAAACAATGTTCAGACTTAAAAAAATAATAATGAGAAACCATTAACGATCAGACTTAAATAACAATGTTCAGACTTAAATAACAATGTTCAGACTTAAACCAGTAATGACAATACTTGAAAAAACAATGATCAGACTTAAAAAATTAATGTTCAGACTTAAAAAAATAATTATGCGATTAAACCATTAATGATCAGACTTAAAAAACAATGTTCAGACTTAAACCTAGTAATGACAATACTTGAAAAAACAATGTTCAGACTTAAAAAACAATGTTCAGACTTAAACCAGTAATGACAATACTTGAAAAAATAATGTTCAGACTTAAAAAAACAATGTTCAGACTTTAAAATATAATAATGAGACTTAAACCATTAACGATCAGACTTAAATAACAATGTTCAGACTTAAATAACAATGTTCAGACTTAAACCAGTAGTGACAATACTTGAAAAAACAATGATCAGACTTAAAAAATCAATGTTCAGACTTTAAAAAATAATTATGCGATTAAACCATTAATGATCAGACTTAAAAAACAATGTTCAGACTTAAACCAGTAATGACAATACTTGAAAAAACAATGTTCAGACTTAAAAACAATGTTCAGACTTAAACCAGTAATGACAATACTTGAAAAAACAATGTTCAGACTTTAAAAAATAATAATGAGACTTAAACCATTAACGATCAGACTTAAATAAAAATGTTCAGACTTAAATAACAATGTTCAGACTTAAACCAGTAGTGACAATACTTGAAAAAACAATGATCACACTTAAAAAAATCAATGTTCAGACTTTAAAAAATAATTATGCGATTAAACCATTAATGATCAGACTTAAAAAACAATGTTCAGACTTAAACCAGTAATGACAATACTTGAAAAAACAATGTTCAGACTTAAATAACAATGTTCAGACTTAAACCAGTAATGACAATACTTGAAAAAACAATGTTCAGACTTAAAAAAACAATGTTCAGACTTAAAAAAATAATAATGAGACTTAAACCATTAACGATCAGACTTAAATAACAATGTTCAGACTTAAACCAGTAACGACAATACTTGAAAAAACAATGTTCAGACTTAAAAAAAACAATGTTCATACTTAAACCAGTAATGACAATACTTGAAAAAACAATGTTCAGACTTAAACAAGTAATGACAATACTTGAAAAAAACAATGTTCAGATTTAAAAAAACAATGTTCAGACTTAAACCAGTAATGACAATACTTGAAAAAATAATGTTCAGACTTAAAAAACAATGTTCAGACTTAAACCAGTAAGGACAATACTTGAAAAAACAATGTTCAGACTTAAAAAACAATGTTCAGACTTAAAACCAGTAATGACAATACTTGAAACAACAATGTTCAGACTTAAACCAGTAGTGACAATACTTGAAAAACAATGTTCAGACTTAAAAAAATAATAATGAGACTTAAACCGTTAACGATCAGACTTAAATAACAATGTTCAGACTTAAACCAGTAATGATCATTGGTTATGATCAGACAAATGTTAAAACAAATGTTAAGATATATTGGAATAATATTCAAGGATATCCAAAACAAAATGATAGTATTATCACATATTTGTTCATTCAATTTATATTTCAAAAATATAAGTCTGAACATTAATCTCTTAAGTCTGAACATTTAATCTCTTAAGTCTGAACATTAAGTAATTTAATCTCTTAAGTCTGAACATTAAGTAATTTAATCTCTTAAGTCTGAACATTTAATCTATTAAGTCTGAACATTTAGTAATTTATCTCTTAAGTCTGAACATTAAGTAATTTAATCTCTTTAGTCTGAACATTTAATCTCTTAAGTCTGAATATTTAGTAATTTAATCTCTTAAGTCTGAACATTTAATCTCTTAAGTCTGAACATTAAGTAATTTAATCTCTTAAGTCTGAACATTAAGTAATTTAATCTCTTAAGTCTGAACATTTAATCTATTAAGTCTGAACATTTAGTAATTTAATCTCTTAAGTCTGAACATTAAGTAATTTAATCTCTTTAGTCTGAACATTTAATCTCTTAAGTCTGAATATTTAGTAATTTAATCTCTTAAGTCTGAACATTTAATCTCTTAAGTCTGAACATTTAATCTCTTTAGTCTGAACATTTAATTTCTTAAGTCTGAACATTTAATCTCTTAAGTCTGAACATTTAATCTATTAAGTCTGAACATTTAGTAATTTAATCCTTTAAGTCTGAACATTAAGTTATTTAATCTCTTTAGTCTGAACATTTAATCTCTTAAGTCTGAATATTTAATCTCTTAAGTCTGAACATTTAATCTCTTAATTCTGAACATTTAGTAATTTAATCTCTTAAGTCTGAAAATTTAATCTCTTAAGTATGAACATTTCGAAACAGTACAGTTTAAGTCTGGTCATTGCTGTTGCTTAAGTCTGATCATTTTCAATTTTAAATCTGATCATTAACAACTCGTGGACTAAATTGAAAATAACTTTATTACGTTTATACCCCTTTATGTGGAATGACTAAAATACCCTTCCGTGTTTTGTTCGGGATTTCGGTAAAAATGAGACACGTGTCGGCTTAAAAATTGGTTTGTAGTTTTTATTTATAAAGCGGTTTGTACCTGAACCGCACTCATTATAATTATATATTTAATTAAGAGTGTGGTTCAGGTAAAAATCATGATTATATATGAAAACTAAAAACTGGATTTCAAGTTGACATGTGTCAAATTTCGTCGAAATCTCGGATATAACATGAATGGCTTATAATCATTCCACGAAATTGAATAAAGTCTGATCGAAAATCCGAGTGATGTGAAATGACTACAATGTACCTCCATATTATATCCGAAATTTCAATGAAATTGGATTAAAATCTAATTTTTAATTTTCATATATAATCATAATTTTTTTTATAACTGAAACACAATCATAAATTTGTACTTTTCCCAAAATTAAAAAAATATTTGAATGAAATGTTAGTACAGCATACAGAAGGGCAGGGTATTCATTCATTCACATGTTTACAGCAAAGAAGCAACTTTTCCTCCACATGCGGTGCCCACCGGACCCTTTTTAGCCCCACGTGACTCAATCTATGTGTAAACTCCGGCTCCGTCGGGCGTCGACTATGCTTTCAGGTACAGTCAATTTTTGAGGCGGATGTCTGGATTGAATACCGAAAAAAATGTGTGAGCCGAAATGGAACTGGAAATGGTTGATGCGGTGGGCCTTCGTATCGATGGCTGCCCTTCTGTCTGTATCAGTGGGTCACCGTCCAAATAGATGGCGAGTGACAACTTGTGATTTGTGATATATTCTACTGTGATGTAAGCACTCAATCTTTTTATTCCCTTTCCTTTGAATAATATAATTGATTTTTTTGGTGCTGGCTTTTTTTGTTGAATTATTTAATTATGAATTGGTAAGGAATTTGCTGTTTTTTTAAGGCTTGTAATCATTTTGATGATAAGGTCTTAGTTTTAATCACCATATTTAAGTAAATATGGGGGGGCTCAGAGGCGACTAATCAACCATTTATATTTATGGTTTTGGTCAGCAGCCTTGCCGTCCATCTTTGATTCATGAAACTCTCTAGACCATCTTTTTGCTAATACCCACCATTCAATTCAAAGGAGTGATACTTTCTGTTCTGTAAATTTCCAATTCCTTAGTTTTACAGTTGCTAACCGCTTTACGCAACTTGTTGATTTGATATACATATACTACACGTACACTACTATTAAGGTAATTCAGTTATCGATATGTTGTCAAGGTTGTTTAAATGCACCAATAAGTTTATGAACCAAGTTGGATTGGATCCGACAGTATTTACCTTGTGTCCCAAGCTATAGTCATGAGGCTGGCCCGCTAACAGCTAGTATCTGTTATATATACTAGACTAGTCTTTTTGCCTTATTTTTTAGCTGCTTCCAAGTCAGCATCCAAGGTGGAATAAACCCAAGAATGTTGACAGTTGTGGGTGGGCAGTGGTGACTCCGAGAGGTGGCTGCCTTTTTTAGCTTTTTTGAGTTACCCACCACTTTCGTTTTCCCTCTTCTCTTTTCTCCCTTCATTTTTTATGCCTTGGTGCTATTCTCAAATAAACTGCCATCATATTGATCATCCCTATTTGCATCTCTCTTTATCTGCCCTCTTTCTCTTATCTGATACATAAAGATCACAAACCCAGATTCGTCTAATTCTTCTGGTATAGTTGTGAAATTTATGTTCGTGTAGATAGTTATTCAATCATGGTAAGCAGTCAGAGTGCCTTTCTGCATATTCCTCTCTTGCTTTGTAGCTCTTTTATCAGCAAAAGCAGCAGAAGAATGATCTAATGTCTTTTTTGATCCAGGGGACTCCTGTAAACATCATAGTCGGATCACAAGTGTGGGTTGAGGATCCAGTGGAGGCTTGGATTGATGGAGAAGTTACTCAAATCAAAGGAACAAATGCCACAATTGTTACATCTACGGGAAAGACTGTAAGCCCCTGGAACCTTCTTTAGCAAATCTCCATATGAAGGTGACAGTGTTCGGAGCCAATGATTTAAGAAGAAGTGGCAGTTCTTTTTCCATCTATCAGATGGAATTTGTTTGGATCATTAAACTTCTTTTAGTATTTAATTTCAAGTGAACTATTGAGTGCTTAACTGCTGATAAAATTTCACTTGTCAATTATGTGGTTGGTACTGAAATAAATTGAACACCTTTATATTTTATATCCTCAGATACAAGCAGATGTGTCAAGCATATACCCGAAAGACACAGAAGCACCACCAGCTGGTGTGGATGACATGACAAAATTAGCTTACCTCCATGAGCCAGGCGTCTTACAAAATCTTGCTTCTCGGTTTACGTTGAATGAAATATACGTGAGTTCGCCGTGTAACACGTTAAGTAACCCAGTATTACCGTGAAAGGTGGGGGTGTTTATTACTTTTCATTCTCACTATTAGTCTAATTATTTCAGACATACACCGGAAACATTCTAATAGCTGTCAATCCATTTCGAAGACTGCCACACTTGTATGATGTTCATATGATGGAGCAGTACAAAGGTGCTGCCTTTGGGGAGCTAAGTCCTCATCTCTTTGCAGTAGCCGATACTTGTTACAGGTACGACATTGGCCACAAACATTTTATCACTATATGGAAGCTGCCAACTACATAAAATTTGTTACAGACTTGCATTACGTGCTAACAGCCTCTTTCAATTTCAGAGCAATGATAAACGAGCATGGTAGTCAATCCATCTTGGTTAGTGGGGAAAGTGGGGCAGGTAAGACAGAGACAACGAAAATGCTGATGAGATACCTTGCTTTTATGGGGGGTAGAGCTACGACTGAGGGAAGATCTGTAGAGCAAAAAGTTCTGGAGGTGAGTTGATATCCGTGATTAGTGCAGCTAACTCCATAAAATTTGGTGAACATTGATTCTTACGAGATATTTTGTGCAGTCTAATCCAGTGCTGGAAGCTTTTGGAAATTCGAAAACTGTGAAAAACAACAATTCCAGGTGATGACCATGGATGACTTTCTTGCTTTTGCAACTGATCTTGTTTTTTCTCTTTCTATTGTTTCACTTTCACCTCACTAACTATTATGATGTGCATTGTGTTACTGAATGGCTCTCCAGTCGTTTTGGTAAGTTTGTAGAAATCCAGTTTGATAAAAAGGGGAAAATATCTGGTGCTGCCATTCGTACATATCTTCTTGAAAGATCACGTGTCTGCCAAATCTCTGATCCCGAAAGAAACTACCACATCTTCTACATGCTCTGTGCAGCACCTCCAGAGGTGGCATTCATGACGTCATTTGTATCATTTTATATATGTCGGTCAGTTAAGGACCACTTTCCATGATGTTAACATTGTGGGCTATGATACAGGATGTCAAAAGATTCAAGTTAGGAGACCCACGGATGTTTCATTATCTTAACCAAACAAGTTGTTATGAAGTACCATATGTAGATGATGCAAAGGAATATCTGGAGACCAGAAATGCAATGGACGTTGTGGGGATCACTACTGAAGAGCAGGTTTTTGTCTGTTCATGGTTTAGTTGCTTGAATTGTAATTCGATCCAGCTTGTGCATCAACTAATTAATAATTGACTAACTTGTTCCTGCAGGATGCTATATTTCGTGTAGTTGCTGCTATTCTCCATCTTGGAAATATTGAATTTGTCAAAGGAAAAGAAATTGACTCTTCAGAACTAAAAGATGAAAAATCAATTTACCATCTCCGCACAGCTGCGGAACTGTTCAAGTTAGTAACTTAATATTTACTATGCAGAGCTTCATCTTGAATTTATAGATGGAGACTTGTCTATTGCGTCTAACTAGTGTTCCTTGCTTGATATCAATGTACCAGGTCTAGTGAAAAGTTACTTGAAGATTCACTTTGCAAACGTGTCATAGTCACCCCGGATGGAAAAATAACTAAGCCACTTGACCCTGGCGCGGCAGCATTAAGTCGTGATGCTTTGGCAAAGACTGTGTATTCTAGGCTGTTCGACTGGTAAATTTCATCTTCCTCTAAAGACCAGATTCTCATGTGCTCGTCTTACACTTCCATCTGATGCATTCATCAAATCATTTAATTTCACAGGCTTGTAGATAAGATAAATACCTCAATAGGCCAGGACCCTAATGCAGCCAGCTTAATTGGAGTGCTTGATATTTATGGTTTCGAGAGTTTCAAAATTAACAGGTTGGGGCTCTATCATAAAACTTAGTATCATAATCTGACTAAACCGTAGCTAATCATGCATTCATCATGCAGCTTTGAGCAGCTTTGCATCAACCTTACTAATGAGAAGTTGCAGCAACATTTTAATCAGGTATTTTTCAATTTTACTAGAGAATGTAGTTTTGGACTATGTGCATGTTGTAATTTCTAAACAAATTTTGTGCAGCATGTATTTAAAATGGAGCAAGAAGACTACACAAAAGAGGAGATAAATTGGAGTTATGTCGAATTCGTTGATAACCAAGATGTTCTGGATCTAATTGAAAAGGTATATCTCCTGAAAAGTTTATAGCACTTTGAACATTGTTACTGAACATTTATGTGAAACCTGAATATCTTCTTCTTCTTTTTTTCCAGAAACCTGGCGGTATTATTGCTCTTCTTGATGAAGCCTGGTATGTTTTCGTTTGAAAAGTGCTTTTCGTGCTTGTTTGTCCAGGGGAAGGATTTTATAATTGATATTCTTATCCATTTCCTAAACAAACGACAATGCCATGTTAGTTTTTCCTTCGAGAATTTCGGGTGCTGCAACTTAATCATCCACTTTTACAGTATGTTTCCTAGGTCTACTCATGAGACATTTGCCCAAAAATTGTATCAAACTTATAAAGCACACAAGCGATTTAGCAAACCCAAACTTGCTCGAACAGCCTTCACTGTCAATCACTATGCAGGGGATGTAAGTACATTTGCAGTCTCTGTAACTGTAGCAATCAATAGTCAATAACAATTATGATTGCTTGCTAATGAAACAAAATGTTTATCAGGTTACTTATCAAGCTGATTATTTCCTGGACAAGAACAAAGATTATGTTGTGGCGGAGCATCAAGCTCTACTTGATGCATCTGAATGTCCTTTTGTGGCTAATCTTTTCCCTCGCCTAAATGAGGACTCGTCAAAACAGTCCAAGTTCACTTCCATTGGTACTCGCTTTAAGGTGTGTTAAAAGCTCTATGAAAGGACTACAGGCTTTTCTGACTTTTGGAAATCCTAACTCCTATATGATGGTTGTAAATCCAGCAACAACTACAGTCATTGATGGAAACACTGAGCACAACGGAGCCACACTACATCAGATGTGTGAAACCAAACACAGTTCTGAAACCAGGGATCTTTGAGAACTTCAATGTCTTGAACCAGTTAAGATGCGGGGTAAGTTATAAATTCCCTAATATGCAAAGAATTATGGAGTCTACAGACTTGTCGTATTATTATTGATAGATTTTTGGGTAAATTTGAAGGGTGTTCTGGAGGCGATTCGAATCAGTTGTGCGGGGTACCCAACAAAGAGAACATTTGATGAGTTCCTTGAACGCTTTGGAATGTTGTATCCGGATGTTCTGGATGGGTATGAAATAAATAAATTAAATAATTGCTTCCTTATATATGGTTTTCATTTCTGTCCATCCACAGGCTTGGAAAAGAGTCAACTCCTAGGAGCCTCTCCCTTCCTTTTCTTCTACTAAGTTTTGATTGACCTTATAAATGGCTATCAATTTCTTTTACTTCATAGCTTCTTGAAGGCATCTTGTCTTGAGAATAATCCGACAATTTTTTTTTGTGGCACAGCTGTGATGAGAAATCAGCATGTGCTGCTATATGTGATAAGTTGGGCTTGATAGGCTATCAGGTAGACTATTAGTTTTTCGTTATCACCTAGAAACAAATGGCAGTAAATGCACGCTTTAGACTTTTCTGATACTTCATACTTGGATGCTTAATTTTAGATTGGCAAAACAAAAGTGTTTCTTAGAGCTGGACAGATGGCTGAGTTAGATGCTCGACGAACAGAAATCCTGGCTAATGCTGCAAGGCGCATTCAAAGGCAAATACGAACATACCTCGTCAGAAAAGAGTTCATAGCTATGCGAAGAGCTGTGATTCGTATGCAAAAGCACTGGAGAGGTATCTATTTAGTATTTATATACTTCCCCGCTAGTTCTACACGTGAACCGGGCACTTCACGAGCCACAAAATAAACAAACTCATCTCAACACGACGTCATGACCTATGTAATTAACCTCATTTCAGACTATCAATAATAAAATAAAATAACTTAGTTCAGCCTTTTAAAGTATATGACAAGAGCATCAAGCCAATGGCACAGTGAGAACCTCATTTTTGAATATGAAGTTAGTAAGTGGCTGATTTCTTACTTTTCTTCTCAGCACTCCAAGCACGCCGACTGTATGAACAGATGAGAAGACAGGCAGCCTCAATTTTTGTGCAAAAGCATGCACGGGCATACCAAGCTAGAAAATCTTACACAAAACTCCAAGCAGCTGTATTGGTGATACAGACTGGGATGAGAGCAATGGCAGCACGAAATGAGTATGCACACATGAGAAGAACCAAGGCAGCAGGAATTATTCAGGTACCATAGTCAGGGTGATCTACTAGTTCCAGTACATTTGTTTAGAAAACAAGAAGAGAAACCAGAAACAGAAATGGACTCATAAATATTGCATTAGACAATGTCATTTGAGAATTTTTGTTTTTCTTGTTATGTTCAGACTGAATGGCGAAGACATCAAGCTCTCAAATCGTATCTACAGAAAAAGAAAATTACTCTTGCTATTCAGTGCCTCTGGAGAGGAAAACTCGGAAGAAAGGAGTTGAAAAAGCTCAAAATGGTAAGTTTATATTGGTTTGAGGCAAATCTCTACTGTTCATATGGTAGTACTTTGTCCCAGCTAACCTGAAAAGTTTTGGCAATTTAGGCTGCAAGAGAAACAGGGGCTCTTAAGGAAGCAAAAGATAAGCTGGAAAAGCGCGTCGAAGAGCTGTCATTGAGACTAGAACTTGAAAAACATGCAAGGGTATCGAATTGTTTCTATATATAAATAAATCTTCTGTACCCATTGTATCTAGAGCATGAAAACATACATCGTCCACTGAGCATTTTTCTATTTACTAATTATGCTCTCATTTCCTAGATTGATCTTGAGGAATCTAAGAGGCAAGAGATTACAAAGCTGCAATCGGATTTGACTGAAATGCAAATGCACCTAAAAGAAGCTCATGAGGCGATCATTCAGGAAAAAGAAGCTGCAAAGATCACCATTGCTCAGGCTCCTCCGGTGATTATGGAGGTTCCGGTTGTAGATGAATCGAAGTTGGAGTTATTAAGGACTCACAATGATGAGCTAGAGGTAACATACCAAACTATATTATGGTTTGACTTTTCATCTTTATGCCACCAGCTTGCCTACCTCGCGACGTTGTTTAGTCTTATCCTAACATGCAAATTTGAATGTACACACAAGCTCTATAAATTCACATCACGACGCCCATGCAAAACATGTATTGGATGTGCATCAGGTGAGTATTTCATGTTTGGCGAGATCGTCAAAATGAAGGATACATAACTAACATCTTTGACATTTAAGTCCATTTTCTGCGATAGGTATCTGTGTCCAAGACTCCAATTTCAGTTAAAATCCATTTGGTCTAGCCATTAGTTTAGATCAATAACCAAAATTCGGCCCATAAATTAGTCATCAAAATTAGATCAAAGGGTAAGATTTCATTCCCAGCTTTTACAATTGGCATTCAGACGCAATCCTCATGATTTATGCACGGACAGGTTCAAGTACGAACACTTCTTATAGTGAGATCTAATAATTCATTCATAGCAGATGATGAATATTTCAAGAGTGTTGTTCATTTTGGGTCTTGAAATTCTCTCAAACCAGAGCATTTTCATTAGGCCCAAGGACAAATGAACTTTAAGTTATAGCCTTCCATTTACTGCAGTTATTCTAAATTTTATCAACAGATGAAAATTTTCAACTCTCGCAATAGTTGATAGCAGGTAGAATTACCAACTCTCTTACACAGTGCTATTTGCTCATATGCAGTCTGAAATAGCAGAGCTGAGAATTAAGTTTCGAGATTTCGAGGAAAGGTGCACAGAAGCTGAAAAGGCGAACAAATTAAGTCTAAAAGAGGCAGAGAAGGCTCAGATAAAATCGTCACAACTCCAAGAGATCATCGAGAGGTTGTTACACTAATAAATTCTAACATGGAATTTGTTTGACTTCTGCTTTGTAATTTTTTTTTTTAATGATTTGCAGACTAGAATTGAATTTGTCCAATCTTGAATCTGAGAACCAGATTCTTCGGCAACAAGCTATAGTTAAATCCTCAAATGAGGAACTCTGTGAAGAAATGGAAATGTAAGACACAACTCACTGACAGTTATCACTCATGAGGCTATTCATTGTATCTAATAGCTTTGTGTCTTACACTTACAGACTCAAAAGTAAGATTGCAGAATTGGAGTCTGAAAATGAGATGCTACGCACATCAAAGATATCAATGGACCATGCAGTGATTCCTGACAGAACATCAGAACAAGCTGTTCCTGTCCAAATACCTTCCGAGACTGCTAATGGAATAATTCCTTCTGAAGCTAAGGTAATTGCTATCTTTAAGCTTGTATTGAACTGGTAACTTTTTGCTTGCTTTGCTTATCTTTTAAAGCCTGTCTAGGTCTTTGATAATGGCTATCTGGATAATGGACTTCAGAAAGAGGAAAAGAGCCATCACTCAGATATGGTATTTTTACTAACAGTCTTATTGTTTTTGCTCGCTGACGGATACTTAATGTGCAGTAAGTAACTACTTTTGGTACAGGCATATGAATACTAAATGCGTGTTTTTTGTAGGAGACACCGCCTCGTTCTAACGTCTTGATGAGACAGCATTCTTTAACAGACAGACAACAAGTATGTTATTAGAGTAGAAGTTGAGCCCTGTTAAAGATAAATAGATAGATTGTAACACAGATACTAATTTAATCTAACAGAAATTCATTAATTTATTTGCTTATGTAAATACAGGAAAACCTGGATGTGTTAATTCAATATCTCGTTGAAGATAAGCAGTTTGATAAGAACAGACCTGTAGCTGCTTGCATGGTGTTCAAAACTCTTCTTCAGTGGAGATCATTTGAAATTGAGAGGACTCCTATTTTTGACAGGATAACTCATGCCATTCGATCATCCATTGAGGTAGAGCCACTTTATACTCAAAGTTCAATAGAGTTCAAGTCACGCATGCTCTTGATCAAGTTAATATCCACTCCTATGATAATTGAACCAAATTATTTCTATGAAATTTAACATAACCTTTTATCTCTGAAGGTTCAAGAAAATACTAGTGATCTAGCATATTGGCTATCATCAATTTCTACCCTTCTGTATCTTCTCCAAAATACTCTCAAAACCTCCAATGCACCTTACACGGCACGCAACCGAAGCTCACCGA
Organism: Rhodiola chrysanthemifolia; assembly: GCA_033675395.1. Lineage (NCBI taxonomy): Eukaryota > Viridiplantae > Streptophyta > Magnoliopsida > Saxifragales > Crassulaceae > Rhodiola > Rhodiola chrysanthemifolia. The sequence goes on from CM066206.1 coordinate 8,528,532, forward strand.
CAACTTTGTTCGGAAGAATGGCCCAAGTAAGTTTCTCGGCCACCATTTTGGATACCATAATTTGTGACTCTGTCCGGCTTCTCACTTTGAATCTGTAAAAGCAGGAATTCCGCTCATCACCTCCTGGTATGCGGATCTCAAACGGATACAGTGGAATGTTGGGGAAACAAAGTGTCCGCTCAAAAGTTGATGCAAAATACCCTGCCTTATTGTTCAAGCAACACCTAACAGCCTTTGTGGAAAAAATATATGGAATGATTCGTGATAATTTGAAGAAAGAGATCAGCCCATACCTTGCCATGTGTATACAGGTATGTCTTTATAGAAAAGTTCAATGTATTCGCTGAGGCAATAAACTAATTTTATGTTCGTACATTGTTATCAGGCTCCAAAGTCTACAAGGTTGCGATCCATTAGAGGATCATCTAAAACTCTCCACTTAAGCATAGCTGCTAAACAGCATGCATCTACCGTACATTGGCAAAGCATTGTCAACAGTCTCGAGAGAACCCTTAGTATTTTGAATGACAACCATGTAAGTATAAGTTCCTGATTCCTATTCGCTTGGTTGTACTTCTATGTAGTACATGTATGATCATTTGTGTTTGTAACTTTTTAGGTTCCTGCTATGATCACTCGCAATATCTTCAACCAAGTATTTTCGTTCGTTAATGTTCAACTTTTCAACAGGTAATCTATCATACCCATGTGTAAATAATTTTCTAATAGTACGGTCAACAGCATAAAAAATATTATTAATCATACATCTTGCAATGATTTTGCAGTTTGTTGCTTCGGAGAGAGTGCTGCTCATTTAGTAATGGAGAATACTTGAAGGCCGGTCTCCAAGAATTAGAACATTGGTGTGCTAAAGCAACAAGTGAGGTAAAGTTCCTTCATCCCCTAGTGATAAACGAGAAGGTATGGCCAGTTCATAAAACAGTTTTACTTTCTTTGCGCTGCTCACAGTTTTTCTTGTATCATGTGCAGTATGTTGGCTCATCATGGGGTAATCTCCTACACATACGAGAAGCTGTCGGCTTCCTGGTACTTAAATTCAATCAAAATTCCAGTTGACTTATTATATGACTACCATAGAAGGATTACTAATTGCTGCACAATGTCCAGATTTTGCATCAAAAGGCCCAATTATCACTGGACGATATCACTAATGAACTCTGCCGGGTAATGTCATGCTGTCCTTTTTACTAGTCATACTATGACTAGTTAGGTTCAGAATAAAAGAGTTATTTTCCCTTGCCATCAATCTAATCTACTTGAAAGAAAAAGAATGTAATCTATCTACTTGAATGAAGTATCATTCTCTAGGCTGGACTCCAGAAACAAAGTAGCTAGCTTCTGGCTATTTTTTTTATTACTCACTGGCTAAATTAATATTCTAGACCAAATTAACTTTAATGGTACATAGATGCTTATGCCTATAAACTCTTTTCTCGTCGTAACATTAAATTGTTTATCCTTGAATATGTATTCTCAATTTGGTGAAGGAAATATAAGTTTTACTTAAGCTTCATAACACTTGCACTCAGTTATTAGGCATTGACTCAAAGATTCGAAAGTGCTGACTTTCTTTAACTCCGTGTTATGTCCCATAGATGTTGAGCCTTCCTCAGATTTATCGTATTGGAACCATGTTTTGCGATGACAAGTATGGTACTCATGGATTACCTCCTGAGGTAATTACAGTGTTTGCTTCTGACTTCCAACTAGTTTCCTTTTCTTCCCTTTTAAATAATGTATCGTTCAATCTTCTGTCTCTGTGTCACGTTATATGTGACTACTGTAAAAAAAACCATGCTTACGTCGACAACTTCAGTCGTTCGAGCGGAAGATCATCTGCTTCTTTTAAATTTTCGCAAACACACCATTTCTATAAGATCCATCAAGGGGGATGAGAATCTTTCTATGTAAATTGTCAGGTGATAAGCAAGATGCGAACTCTCATGGCAGAAGATTCAATGAGTTTGCCGAACAACTCTTTTCTACTAGATGTTGATTCAAGGTAAACAGAAACTGTTGAATACACTATTTGCAAAAAAAAAATTTGTAAATCGACACATAATATTAACGTTCCTTTGTGACACTGCCAGCATACCTTTCTCGCTGGAAGAAATGTCTAGGAAGTGGGAAGGAATCAACTTTTCAGATGTGGAACCCCCGCAACTCCTGAGACAACGCTCAGATTTCCATTTCTTGTTACAAAAGACGGACTCAGATTAATGTTACGTTCCTTTTTTATATTTTCACACAGATGGTGGAAAGGAAGAAATATCATATACATATAAGCCCCTGCAAGTGAGCGTAAGTAGAATAGAGAGCTTTGGGGGGCTAGAATACCTTTTTTTTTTATTCTTTTGTAGTGTGCTCCTCTAAATTTGGGGGATTTTGTGAGTGATGGTATCAGGTTTGACATATATAATTGTTGTAAAAAAAAGAGTGAAATAGTTGTGCCAATAATTTTATAAATGGTTGCATTCTGTGCATTTTTTTTTCTCTTCGCCTTCTCAGAAGTTTTTTTTTGAAAAGTGATGTGAATTCATTGATCAAAAAAGGGACAAACAACGCTGCACAATGACACAAAACTGACTAAACCGACTACCACAAAACTGACAAAAGACTACTACCAGCCCCCTGCACCATGACATGACTCCAAAACTCACCAAGCCTAGACTGAGGCAACGAAAACACACAAAAAAACCAACTGAAAGCGAACTAAACGAATCATTAATCAATGAAATTCATGTCAATCATCCAAGCTAAATCTCCCTTGTCACAATCCTGCTTCTTGATCGCTCCAATCTTCATTTTCATGTACCACACCGTGTCTCGGACAAGTCTGATAGCAGTGGTTTCCTCCTCTCTAAAGATAATGGCGTTCCTAGCTAACCAAATACCATTCATGGTTCTGGTACACGCTGCTGCAATCAATTTTGTTTTGAGTCGCTTTTGTGGAAGCCTCTTAAACCAGGGAATCAGAAACTCCCATCTGCTAGGGGCCTGCTCCTCCTTCAGATACCTCATCACCTCTAACCAGACAGCCCCGGAAAACCTACACTGGAAGAACAGGTGATCTCTACTCTCATCTGCCTCCTTGCAAAGGACACAGGTTCTTGCTCCAGAGAAGCCCCAAGCGATCATTCTGTCCTTAGTCATCAACTTGTCTTGGACTGCTAACCAGGCGTTGAAAGAGTCCCTCGGCGCGTTGAAGACATTCCAGACTAAATTGTGCCAGTCCACCTCAGTTATGTGCCCTCTCAGCGTGTTGTACATATCCTTGGCAGCGAAGCCCTCCCCACTCCCGCTCCAGTTGGCTGAGCCATTAGCTATAGATACACAACTAAGCCCAATCCTCCTACACTGCATAAGCCTCTTGAGAACCCAGGAATTATCTGCTTTCACCTCATCCTCCCACCAATGCTTGCCTTTAGACCAATACTTGGCCATCCAGTCTGTCCAGGCGCTGTTGGAGCGTTCACTCTTGCCCCACATCTGGTTAATGACCATCGATAATTCATCACTTCTAAATTTTTTATGCCCAGCCCTCCTTCCTTCTTGTCTCTACACACCTTATCCCAGCTCACCAGGTGCCCCCCCTTCTTGTCACAGCTACCCCTCCAAAGGAATCTGGCGCAAAGGGAGTTAACTGCATGAATAACCTTCTTAGGCAGCATGCAGACTCGTGCCCAGAAGAAGGCCATAGCCTGCAGAACAGCCGAGACCAGGACTTTCCTACCAGCTCTGGACAAGTATCTGTTGCTCCAGCAATTCAACCGAGCGGTCATCCTCTCAATGAGACTGTCACAGTCCTTCCTGCTAAGCTTTTTTGAAGTGAGCGGAAGGCCTAAGTACCTTACTGGAAGAGGGCACGCCTTGGTACCAATAATCGATTCTACCCAGGCCACTTTAGCTTCATTCATCCCTCCGGTGAATAGCTGGCTCTTCTGACAGTTGATATCCAGACCAGAACAATCTAGGAATTTCGAGACCACTCCCTTAATCGCTTTTATGGCTGATCCCCTGCCACTACTGAAGAGAATAAGATCATCCGCAAACATTATGAGCGATAACTTGTCCGATGGCACTTGGGGTGGTAATAATATCCTTCAGCCTTGGTCAGCCTCTGAAGCAATCTGGACAGATACTCCATAGCTATAGTAAACAGAAACGGAGACAAGGGATCTCCTTGCCGAATCCCACGCTTGCCCTCAAAAAAGTCAGTCATCTCACCATTGATCATTATCGAGTAGCTGGTAGTCTGCACACACATCTTCATCCAAGAAATAAACTTGTATGGGAATTTCAGGAGATTTAACACATCCACCAGAAACTTCCAATCTATGGAGTCATACGCCTTCCGGAGATCAATCTTCCACGCCATTCTCTCGCTGAGGTTCTTCCTGCCATAGCCATTGAGGAGCTGCTGAGCCAAACAGATGTTGCCGACAATAGAGCGCCCTTTGATGAACGCTCCTTGGGCAGGATCAATGATATTCGGAAGAACCTCCTTAAGCCTACCTGCCAATAAAGAGGAAATTATTTTGTAAGTAACGTTGCAGCAAGAAATGGGTCTATACTCCTCAAGTTTGCTCGCCTGACTGCCCTTAGGAATCAGCGCAATGTACGCTGTGTTCATTCCTTTGGGCAGAGCATTGTGCCTCAGACAATGTCTCACTCCGTCGCATAGCTCCTTTCCCAGAATCTCCCAGTTTTTCTTGAAGAAACTGGACGAGAATCCATCAGGACCTGGCGCTTTATCTGCCCCAATGCTGCTCAGAGCCTCCCAAATCTCTTTATCTGTGGCAACTCGAACTAGGCTCCTGCAATGGGCACTGCTAACCGAGGGCCCTTGAGCAACTACATCAGCCTCGACGCTACTGCACTCTCGTTCCTGACCCAATAAGGCTCTGAAATATTTAGAGAATTCCCGTTTGATGGTCATCCTATCCGTAGACACCGACCCGTCTCCTAGGGACACTTGGATAATGTTGTTCCTACATCTTCTGTTCTTGAGCATGCTGTGGAAGAACTTAGTATTAGCGTCACCTTCTTTAATCCACTGAGCTTTAGTTCTTTGTTTATTGAAGAGAAATTGGTTGTATTTGATTTTCCTAAACTCCCTGGCCAACTTTCTCTCTATTAAGCAATGCTCAGCATCCTGGGGCTTGCTCTCCGACTTTCGCTGAGCTTCTAAAAGAGCTTCTCTAATCTGGTTCACTCTTTTGTCCATCCCTCTAGCACTACCCACTAATCTCAGCTTCATTATTTGCTTCATACCCTTCAGCTTAGCTTGAAACATGAAGAGGTTTCGGCACTTGTTTCCACTGTCCCACGAACTACGGATAATCTCTTCATAATCTTCCAAGTTTTCCCAAAAATTACAGTATCTGAAGCTCTTTTTAGTTCTCTCCTCTGGCCCCAATAGCACGATCACTGGACAGTGATCCGAGACGCCAGGGGAAGGAAAAATGGCTCGAGCTTCCTCCATCTCATCAAACCACACTGGATTGCCTAAGGCTCTGTCCAGCTTGCTCCATATCCTCTCATTTGGATTCATGTGATTGTTGCTCCAAGTAAAGTGGCTGCCACTAGCCGGAAGATCCACAAGGCCAGTTGTGTCTAACAACCTTCTGAAATCAGCCGTTTCTTGATAACTGACTCTGTTGCCGTTGATTTTTTCGCTCTGATCTTTTACACAGTTGAAGTCTCCAATGCACATCCAACTACCAGTGAACTTATCTCCAACTCTCTCAATCTCTTCCCACATACTAGCACGGTCACCCTGACTGTTGCTCGCATACACTATAACGAGACCAAATCTCCGATTATCGATCACTGCCTCACACGCCACGAAGTGGTAAAACTTCTGAATATTCAAAATCTTCGTAGTTGCCTCGTTCCAAAGCAACATGATCCTGGCCCAGCCACCCTCACAGGTACTGAACTCCGCTTTCCGACCTTCATCAGGGCTGCATCTCTTAATCGCGTCCCCCCACTTATTCTCCGTCAATTTCACCTCCAACAAAGCTGCTACATCTAGTTTATTCATCTGTATCCATCTAAGTATTTCATTCTTCTTGTAAGGGTTGTTGAGCCCTCTAACGTTCCAAGCTGCGACTTTATACATTAATAAGAGATTTTTTGAGACCTACCCCCCTCCTCTGGTTCATGCTCCTCTTTGCTTTAATCTCCTTCTGATGCTTTCCCCTGTCTTCTTTCTTAGGGTAGTTTGTACTTGTACTCACAATTGTGTCCCCTGATACGTTACTCTCCCCACTGTTCGCCCTACGTCTCTCTTTTTGACGAGCCCTCTTTTGTGCACTCTTGGACAGCACAGGAGAGAATCCCTCGTTCGTTCCATCTGTCTCCTTTTCCTTAGAATTATCTGCCATTAGAGTTACCTTCAATTGTGTTTCAGAAACGCACGTTGACTCTTCTGGCTCAATGTCTTCCACTTGCTGCTCTTTCTCCATAGCATTATGCGCTTCATACTCCATCTCATCTTCCCTGATTTCCCTCTTGTCCTTCATAGCCCTTTCCCTCTGCTCTCTTTCCCTCAGACCCTCCAACATCCTTTCAAAATTCGGTTCAGGACATTTGTCAGGTAAGTGCCCGAAGTTGCAGCAGTTGGAGCAGCGAGGGGGCCTCCATTCATACACTACTGGTTGCACGTAACAGTTCCCGTAAGGGTCCTCGTACTCAATAGCATCTGTGAACTCTTGGTCCGCGTAAATCTGGACGCAAATCCTTGCATAATTGTAGCTCGATCCCTCCGCAGTCACCCCATCCGTACATATGGGCTTACCAAGCTTGGAGCACAATATGCTCAGGATGATAGTATCCGCTAGGTGAGCTTTCAACCGGGGCAGACGGATCCAGACCGGTAAGGCTTCAACACTTCCGCACGAGTACTCCTCCTCCTCCGACCATGGCTTCAAGATCAATGGACGGTTGTCAAACGTCCAAGGTCCACCGCTCAGCACCTCAATCTTTTTCTCCTCAGACGCGAACTTGAAGAGAAAAATCCCCTCGTTGATTTGGGACACCTTCACTATAGTCTCATCTCCCCATTTAGCCCTAGCAAAACCCCTCATCCTGCCCAAGTACGGCTTAGTTCCGAACACAAAGCCTACCAGCGCTTGGTCGAACTTGCTAGTGGCCGCTTTCCACTCCTCTGCTGGGATTACCACTCGGTCTGCTCCTTGATTCTGAGGAAGATGCAGGAGCGACACCCCTCTCTCCCTATTCCTACTCGCCGCCGTACGGGCAGCCCAGAAACTTTTACTCCTCTCCGTCGCTCCGATCTCGATCTGCTCCTTTCCTTTTTCGGCCGCTCCAGTCTCTTTCTGCTCCCTACCCTTGGTGCCCTCCGGGGCGGAAACGGATCCGGGCGCCATCCTCCGGGGACAGATGCGGCGGAAACCCTAGAAAACCCTAGAATCTCCTCACTGTCGCGCGCGTGTCCTTCTCTCCTCGCGCGTGCGGATCCCCTCCCCTCTGTCGGTTTGCAATTTTTGAGGACCGCCTTCTCAGAAGTTGTTGTAAAAAAAAGAGTGAAATAGCCTGTGATTAATGATATCATCATTCATTCAAAAAAAAAACAATTTTAATTTGCATACACAAAGGAAACCATTTACAAGCTCAACAAATTGACAGCAAGTTTGGCAAACATTAGCCACATACCACTCTTTTAAACACAATTGAATCATGAAAAGAATATCCTGAAGGGCATAGAATGTTTTCTCAGGTATGGAGAAAAGTCGTTCTTTTATTATAACCTTGCTCCAAGCAGTGTCATCAAGAAGGCTTCATAATCTCCTGATGTATCACCAGCTACTGCTTTCTCAACTGTAGATTTGTACATTTCAAAATAGGCACTTTTGATATTCACCATGTCTACCTCAGCTCTAGTGACAATTGCTCTTGTTAGAGCATCTTCATCTGTTCCGAGTCCAATAATAGCCTCTCTTATGACCTGTAATGGTTCATGGATGAGCAAAGAGTCACGACATCAATATATGATACCAATGTTTCCGTGTAGGATAAGATGTCTTGGAGTCGAGTAATCACCTTAGCAAAGTGCACTTCTGGTTTGTGAATGCAACAAACTACCAGGGATAAAATAGTTTGTAAATCTCCCTTGCCACTACTTTTGATGTCCTGTCAAGACATCTTCTTATATAAATTTTCGAACACGGAAGCAGCCAGGATGATTGGTGAGATGAATATAGATATATCATTGTTAAAGATACAAACCTGGTCAATAGAATTTTTGAAGGATCTCTGGTAGATCTCAAAAGTTTCCCTAAGTTGGAAAACATTCCTCGTTGTCAGTATCCACAAAAGGCGATCACTTTCTAAAAGCCCCGCTTTAATGCATTCATATAACTCGGCTGCCTCTGAGAAGGCGAGGTTTGTATCAATAACTTCTCTATCAAACCGGAAAGATCTGACCAAACTGACAAGAAGCTGTAGTATGAGACAAAAAGGTCAAGGATGATAATGAGCATTGCCTTCAGCTTTTGAATAAGTGTAAGCTAAGAATTGAGATAAGATGACAGCCACACTGATGCAACCTAATGTCACCTGAGAGACTTGCTTACATTACACTTAGCTCCAGAACATTGAATTGGGCAGCATACAAAAAAAGTTGTAACTGTTGGGATTGGAAAGGAGAAATACCGTAAAACTAAATTATTATTATCGAATGAAAATACCTAGGCATATATAGCTTTTACAAAAGTAACGGACCCATTATTTTAGTAATGGCTAAACCCATTAATCCCACTACTAATTGACTCATAAAACATATTAAAACATATCTTCAACAGTAACATGACATATAATCCCGATAAATACCTTCCTTAGTGATCCAGACGCAACACTAGAGTGAATATCTTCTTCCAGTGAACAGTCATAGAGTAAACAGTAGGCCTTCCTCACAGCAACAAGATGAGTGGGAGAAGTTGTGCATGCCACCTCGACTAGTACCTCCAGCTGTTTAACACGCTTCTTGGTTGCCTTGAGAGCATCCCTTACCAGTCTTGCATCCCTCTCGGCCGGATCATAGGTCCACAGAACAACAGCTTTCTGCAATAAGATGCCGTTAATTAATTACAAAAAGGTGCATATATCTTTTTGGTGAAAGATAGATTTCTTTCAGCAAAAGAAAACTCAAAGAGTTACAATTTACAAGATGGAGAAAATGAACCCAGCAGAAATTATCTTGTAAATGATAACATTAGAGACTAATAATTGCTATTAAACATTAATCAAAACCAAAAAAAATAAGAACAGAAAGAATGAGATTGAACAGATCGAAGAAGATAAGAAAAATCATGTGCATACCATGAAATCACCAGAAAGTTCATCCCGGATATGATCAATAATCGATGCTTTGTAGAGCTCCTGATACGCATCTCTGATCTGCTTCCTCTGACTCGCATTTCTGCGTCCCAGCACCTTTACCACTCCTTCCTCATCCGTTCCCCATCCTTCACAAAAATTCCACAATTAACAATAGCCACAATTAATGGTTGGATTCAATTAAGGATCGATCAAAATTCAACCTTTGAATGCTTTTTTGAGGCTGAGACAGTCGTCAGCCGGAGGAGGAACAATGTCCGGCACTCTGATCGTCGTCCCCATTATTCCCGAAAAAGTGCTGCAGCTGCTTTCCTTTGAATTCTTATTCTTCTTCTGCAAGTAAACCTCACACAAAACTAATCGACGCAAATGTTTGTATTTTTTCCAATGCATTCCAGTTCGCAGCTCACAGCTATAATAATAAAATATTGTATTTCATTTTTATGTACGCTCAGAAACTTATATGTTAATTTTGTCTAACTTAAATAAGTGAGTTTAATATAATTCTTTTGCAAAATGTTTTTTTACCTGCAAATGTATATTTGATGTCTCACCTAAAATTAAAAAAAATCACAGGCATGAACATGGAGATTGTTCAATGAAAAGAAAAAAAAATCTTATGGAATCTTTGCATCAATTTCTTTGTTGGTTTCTATTCCATATGTTGCTATCATTTGCTTCTATTTGGTCCATACGTCGTCTTATCTTGTGCATGCAGGTGTGCCGGTTCAAAATTTTGGTGGTGATAGTAGAATTTTAGAGTTGTGCATTACGAACGTTGATACATAACTGAAGTCTGATATTTGGATATGAAAAACATGTGCTTCAATTGATAAAAATGTACTCCGTACAAGATAATACATATATTTGCAACTTTTAATGAACCCATTCATAAAAAAATCCAATGCATCGGAAACAATAATAATAAGGTTGTACAGTTTGTGTCAATGGAAATCAAATCCAATCGTATATGATCGTATATGATAAGATGAGCAGGCCCATAATAATAACAATACAGCTAATATATGGGAACAGGCTACCCTGTTTTGTTGACATCCTATCCTCCCACATGCCTAATAAATTCTCATTGTTATTATCATGTTTGCTGGATTGTTCTCAATCATTGAAATTGTTTTATTGCATTCACATCCAAAAACTCTAATCCAAGGGTCCCAAAACTTAAAAATAAATAAACGTGAAACATGTGTGTGGGCTCCACAACCTGTATCGAATGCGATAAGATTGCAATTGTTCACATCTGTATACATTTTTCACATCAATTATTGTGATAAATTTCACAAAGAATGATTGATCGTGTGAACCAGACCTCATCTAAAGCCATGTGGGTTTTATTAAGTTTGGTGATGATGAATGCCATGCCTACATTATTGCACCTTTTTTTTTTTTTGATAAGGCACATTTTTTTTTGATGAATACATTATTGCACATTATAGATCGCAACCAAATTGAATCCAATGGCCACAAATTGAACAGTTCAGCAAATCAAATCAGATCCACTTATGATACCAACACCAACATGCTCAGCCTCAGCCCATGTTTTTCCCCCTCTTCGGTTTATGTATGCATTATTAATATATAATATTTTTTTAATATTACATCCGATTTAGAATATACATTGACGTTTGGAAATAAAATGATGTGATTCTTTTATTCATGAGGCCATCTATCACATAGTTGCAGCTGGCTAACATTAATTGTACTAATGTGATTTGATCTCGACATTTGAAAGACACAAATTTTTTTTTATGTTGAGTGGATATAATAATTCATAATATTTATATACATATCATGATAATCTTATCATCCATTATATATATAGATTTTCAAAACTCTATCAAGACATTCCAAAATTCTAATAAATCCCACGAAAGTATGAAACAAAAACAGTGAAACAAATCAGAGGTGCGAGCTCCCATAAAAAATAAAAAAAAGGGGTACGAGCACAGCACATGTCTAATTTTAGTAACTAGTCATTTTTTCAAGAAAGTTGTCTTTATTATAATTAATAATCATTGTTTTTTTTATTGGTGGGTATAATTGATTCAGTACAATATAGTCTAAGCTCATAGCTATCATCTAGTACACTTTTCTAGAAATTGAAGCGCGGTCTCCTGAGACACATCCACCCATCAAAGTCTATTGGCGTCAAATATCCACCACTGAAGCGCAAGTCTCATCAGACATCTCTGTCAATCTGCCCCTCTTTCGGCACCATTTATCACCATTGAAGCGCAACTCTAAACTCCATCATTTCGGAATGGATTACTCCATCATTTCGGAATGAAAATCCATGACTAGAACACAATCACTAACCTGCAAGATACAACTTACGTCCACGCCTAAGCGGGATTATTACAAGTCCACATCAAAGATGAGACTTAATGACACTTCCAATAATTGGAAGATAATATATGCCTTTGGTGGGGTTTGAATCCTTGACTTGTAATATACAAGACAATGTGCTCAACCAACTCAACCGCCACCATGTTGGCAATTTAATCATTGTTTACACAAGGTAAATTAAAATCATTTTTTTACATATCATACATGTTAAATACTATATGAATTTATTTTATACATGTTGCATGAGGGAAAAGGATCCGGTGTAAAGTTAAATTTTTGGTACAAAATACAAACTAATCATAACCCTTGATCTTGTGATTTGAATGGATGAGATTAAATCTTGATTTTTTTGGTATTTTTATTGGTGACGAATTATAAAATGAAACTGACGAATTATATCGTCTTTTCATTTTTCGGCTCGTCTTTTTCATTTTTCAGCTCGAAAAGTGACGAACTATAAAATAAACTACTAATTATAAAATAATTTTGACAAATTTTATATTTTGTACCAAAATTTAACTTTGTATGAGTACTTTATTTGGTACATTTAAATATCTAAACTAGTGACACACTTATCGTAAAAAATACCAACCTAAATTGTCAAGAATTCAAATGAGTGGATCAACACTCTTTTAACGAGTAAATACAACACTATTTCTTGATACAATGTGTAATTTGAAATTAAGAGAGTAACGCCAACGGCATGGCATATTGTTTAAAATACGAAAAGACAGAAACACCCTCGCATTTGGGAGTATTTAAAAAAAAGGAAATAGACAGGAATGTTACATTACATGTTTGTATTGCGTTTGAGTAAACTTGATAGACAAAACAGAGGAGCGAGAAAGAAGCAAAACTGTCCATCCAAAATCCAAATGGCTCAACCAGATGAACACGAAGCTCTCGCTAAGGCCTTCTCAGGTTCTTATTTATTATAATTACATAATATCAAATCTGCTCCTTAGTATTATTAGATCCCACAATTCGACATGATTCACTTAATATTTGCATTTCAGTTCATCATTGTGATCTCCGCAAGTTTCATTGATTTTGTAACATTTTTTGTTTTGCAGGATTTGGAGTGGATGAGAATTCTTTGGTCAAAGTTTTGGGGAAATGGCATCCTGAGCAGAGAAAATCATTCAGACAAGCAACACATTTGTTTCACCGAGATGAGCGTCTTTTCGAGAAATGGAATGAAGTCTACATCGCTCTCCTCGAACGCGAATTCATGCGTCTCAAGGTCAAACACTCCTCATACCATATGATTATGAACTAAATCCCTTTTTTTCTTTTCATAATGTTATTAAAATTGGATGTGGATTGAAACATACCGTTTGATGCAGAGTGCGGTGGTGCTGTGGGCAATGCATCCTTGGGAGCGAGATGCTCGTCTCGCAAAAGAGGCTTTGTCCAATGGTCCTCAAGCATATGGAGTTCTTATAGAGGTGGTCTGCACTAGATCAGCTGAGGAATGGTTGGGAGCTAGGAGGGCGTACCACTCGTTATACGACCAGTCCGTCGAAGAAGATGTTGCCTACAATGTCAAAGGCGCCGAGGGAAAGGTAAATGAATCCGATAATCAGTTTTTTTTGTTGCTATTTGATTCAATTTGCTGACATTTATTATTTGTGGTTGTTCAGCTTTTGGTAGCTCTGGTGAGTTCGTACAGGTACGAAGGGCCTAAAGTCAATGAAGACGTTGCCAAGGCCGAAGCCGCATTGCTCCTTAATGCTATTACAGCTGCTGCTGATAAGGCTATAGAGGATGATGAAGTTGTGAGAATTCTCTCAACCAGAAGCAAGCCACATTTAAAAGCCATCTATAGCAACTTGAATCAGGTAACAGGAAATCCCTATAGGAATAAATCAGTGCCATTCAATTTTGACCTTCTGCTCAAATAAGCCTAAATTTTCTGAAAGACTTAATTTTATTTACCATTGGGTTGACCTCCAGGATCTTGACGCTGGCCAGAATTTGAAAGATACACTTGACTGCCTCTGCAGTCCCCATACCTATTTCAGCAGTGTAAGAAAGAGCAGTGGAATTTGTTTTCCACCTGGTTAAGCACTCGCAACTCTCTGATATTTTTTCTCTCAATTGGCTAGGTTTTGGATAGTGCACTAAAACACGACGCGGATGAAGCAAGCAAAGAAGCATTAACTCGGGTACTTGTAACCAGAGCTGATGTGGACATAAAACAGATCAGTGAAGTTTATAAAAGCCAGTACGGAGTTTCGCTATCTGAAAAGATTGATGAGATGACCAAGGGAAATTTCAAGGATTTTTTGCTCACATTGGTTGCACGAGGCGATTGATTGGCCAATGAGTAATCCCTCCATGGGAGGATTCTAAATTGTTTGTTCACTCTTTGATTTCTTTCCTTTGCACCATTTTCCATTTGCGGTTCTTCCAATAAGTACCTGAGTTGTTCTATATAAACATATTGCGCGTTCAGTCATGTCTGCGTATAGCGAGTCATGTAAGCATATGATTCACATCTGATACACATTTGTATTCTATCTTGTTCCAAATTGTTTTTTTTTGGGGGATCGAAAAGTATTGATCTATTTATATTTGTTCTGGCTCACTCAATACAATTTCTTGCAAAAGAAAATAAAAATTATGTGATCTCATAAAACCATTAGTTTTCCAGAAGCCAGCATGTATTAAGCATTGCGAAAAAAAGTAAGGAGATTCTGGGAGGGAAAAAGTACAGAAAATGGCAAAATGCAAATAAATTTCGATTATGCCAATCCTTTGAACCCTCGACTCAAGCATTGCCTGCTCCAAGCAGAGTGAGGAGGAAGGCTTTGTAGTCTCCAGAAGTTTCCTTGGCCACAGCATCCTCAAGATTCACACTGTTCCTCTTGCAGTAAACATCCTTGATCATAACCAGATCCTTTTCTGCCCTTGTCACGATTACTCGTGTCAGCGCATTCTCGTCTGTTCCAATCATTCTCATCGAGTTTCGTAGCACCTTCTCGTAGTATTTGATCGGGTCATTGATGCACCTGATAGCGGTTCGTAACAATTGCAGGAACTCATCTGAAGGATTGGCTAGCATATTCTGAAATGTAACAAAACTGACATGTTAAAATCAATCTTGTGAATTCTAATGTGATTTTAGAAAAAGGTAGATGGGAGGAACCTTAGTGATGGAGGAGCCAAAGTCCTCCCTGTACTTGTTGAAAGTTGCCATGAGCTGTGTTTTGCTCCTTGTCGTCAAAATCCTAATCACCTCTTCATGCTTGAACTCCTTTTTCTTCAAATCCTCTTGAAGAATTTCGGCCTCCGATCTGGCCAGTTTCCCATTCACCTCTGCCCCTTCGTATCGGAAAGCACTTACTAATCCAACCAGCAACTGGAGTCCTCTCATGTGACAAAAAAAACCATCAGGACCGAAAAAGAAAAAAATTTGAATTAGTCTAAGCAATGTAGCTAAACCTTGCGGATATCGCCAGTGGTATGAGTAGCAACATCTTCCTCCAGTGACAGCTTGTACCTAAGCTGATACTTTCGTCTCAGTTCCAGAAGCTCCTCTGGAGATCGAACACAGCCGATCTCCACGATTACATGGAAATCCGATGTCCCTTTTCTCAAGGCAATGTGAGCTAGTACCGCATCACGATCAGCGGGATCCAGAACCCAACTGTACACTGCTCTCTGCATATCATCACAAGTCATTGTATTAAAATCGATATGACGAAGGACTAGTCGTACCAAGTCAACAAATCATTCTGAATGTTATAAATTATAATCCTTCGTAACGAAAATCAATTAGAAAAATGGTGAGACCTCAAAATCGCCTGAAAGTTCGGATTGGAGGCGCTTAATGAGATCTTCATTGTAAGTTTTTTCATAGGCTTCCCTTATGAGCAACCTTTGAGTCCAAGTACGGTGCCCGAGGATCGATATGAGTTTTTTCTCATCAGTTCCCAAGCCCTTACAGGCCTTGTGGATGCCAGCCGCGTCTTCGATCGGGTTACTTGATGCAGGGGCAACCACAGTCGACATTTTTATTGCTATGTTGTGCGACTCTCGGCTCTGGTTTGCTATGTTGTTATAGAAAAAGAGGGCGAAGTGTCCAATGAAGGAGTGTAAATTATGCTAAGTAGTGTCTGTGTCTTCATTGTATGCATCGCTCTTCAACTTAAGTTAATGCATTGTGTAACTTTATATCTTGGCTTAAAAGTTGAATTAACGAGTTAAGATATGTAATCGAACCGGGATGGGAAAGACAGGGTCCGGTCCAGTCCGGTTCGACCAAACCTGGACCAAAAATTGTACTGCGATGAATAATGACGTCATAAATACACAAAAGTCATGAAAAGAGTTCCGTAAAAGAGGAGAAAGCGTCTATCTCTGTTTCTTCCTCCATTTTCGTCTATCCACAGCGATTGTGTCGCGACAAGATTCAGATACCGATCCGCTCGCTCATTGTTAGATCTCCGATCCCATTCCTTGTTTTTCTAAATCCTTCTTCGTCGTCTCTTTTCCGTCTCCTAAATTCAACTGTTATTCTCACATCGAAAGTCATTGCCAACTTCCAAGTAGGGTTTCCTTGATTTTGGGTCCTTTTTTTAATAAAGAAAAACTAAAAAAGTAGTTGCGTTTGGTCTCCACGTCTCTCGTGTTGTGTTTGATTGGAGTTAGTGGGAGAATTGTGTTCGATTCTTCGCTCTCTCTTTTTAGAGATAGGGTTTGAGTTCTGGGATTGGCATCGCATTATCCGTATGCTTTCTGTTTGTTGAATGGCTGTATGTATATTGGTGTAGATAATAATCAATGTGGCTATTTTCTGACCTTGTCTGATTGTTGAGGTTGAACTGACATCTTTTCCCTGTTCTAATTGCATTAAAGTAGGAGATGAGTTATGAGTATGCTTATTTGAGAAGGTTAAACTATAGTTTAGTTGAAACATTTTCATCTATATAACTCATCTTTAGTCTTCTCTTCCCAGGTCGGTGCTATATGTGAGAGGAATGGCGGGAGAAGCGAATTGATTCAAACCTACATTCTGAGTTTATTGTGTATACAAACATAAACCTTAGAGCACCTTCTGTAATATTGAACCATCTGTATGCAGAGCAAGCTTGTAACAGCAAATACTTAAATATCAATGATACATGTTTGTGACTTTCTGTCTACTTTTGACTTTTGTTTGGTATCTCTATCAGACCGTTTTTTGTTCAATGTTTATGTGATACCGGTATTCATTGGAAACTATCTGTAGACATTTAAGGAAAGAAATATTCACCTTTTTGACCTTTTGTTGTGTATCCCTATTGGTTTCCGACCATTTTCTGTTTAATTTATGTGATATCGGGGTCTTCCTTTGAAACTATCTGTTGATATCGAGGGAAAGGAATATTCAGCTTTATTTGTGCTATTTTAGAGCCAATCGTTGGTTATTGCTGTGAAATTAATTGACTTATTAGTCTCAACGACTGCTTACGGCATTTATGAAATTTGCAGATGCTTTTCAATTAAAGTTGGAAGTTAGACAATTACAGCCTTCACTATTACTTTGGAGATACAGAGAGCTCCATCAGAAGCCATCAAATAACTAAATGGAAAGTTTAGCACAACTGGAGGCTTTGTGCGAGAGGCTTTACAATTCACAGGATTCAGCAGAGCGTGCCCACGCTGAGAACACCCTCAAGTGCTTTTCAACCAACTCTGATTACATATCACAATGCCAATACATTTTGGACAATGCTGCCACCCCTTATGCACTAATGTTGGCTAGTTCGAGTTTAATTAAGCAAGTCACTGAACATAGCCTCTCTTTGCAGCTGCGTCTTGATATAAGTAAGGATACTTTTTCTTACGTACATTTAAATGTTGCTCATTTCCACAATATTGTCTTCCACGAGTTGTCATTTTCATGATGCCTTTACTATCATATCCGCACAATATCTTGCATTTAACTTACAGTGACAAGTTATAATCTTATAATAGAGTTTAGAAACGTGGTACAGCGGCTTAATTCTGTTAGTATTTTGTATCAGACATGGGGCTCTAATACATTTTTCAATGTGATGAATATTTTCAAAACATCTGTATGCTAAGATTTTGCTCAGCATTGGAATTGAGTAGCTGCAAAAATGTAATTTTTTTTCTTATGTTATGTTGTGACTGATTATCTTCACAGGTAGCGTTGTTCATAATTTTTTTATGTGCCCCATTGGGCAATAGGACACACTGATGTGTTAAGTATTAAGTTATTGTCTATATATAATACACTGAAGTGAAATAATTTTTTATGAAACTGTATGTTGTGTATGTCTTTTTATCCGTCAAATCGTAAGCCAGTGTGCTGAAGCTTCCGTTTTTGGAAATGTATATCTTTTAGTCTGTTGAAAAGTGTGAACGAAAGCCCAGTAATTAACTTGATATTATGAGATCAGGCCTTTAACACAAATGGGTTCATATGAGTATCAGTCTCATCTCTTGCAAAGTGATGCTATACCGAAGACGAGTTTAGCACTCTTGAGTTTCGTTTTTTGTGTGTCTGATTCTAATATGTATTTATTTGGTGGTTATTTATCTGACTTCCGTGCATGTCTTTTCCTCTGTTTTTTTGTCTGAAGGAAACTACCTTGTAAATTATCTTGCCACAAGAGGGCCTGAACTACAGTCATTTGTTACAAGTTCTCTGATTCAGTTACTTGGTCGAATCACGAAATTCGGCTGGTTCGATGATGACAGATTCAGAGAAGTAGTGAATGAATCGACGAACTTCTTGATCCAGGTATGGCTATTTAGTTTTCCTGCTTAGGTTCTATTCGGATAAATTTTGCTTCTTTGGCATTGTTTGTTGTAATTTTTTTTTGGCAATCACTTGCCTTTCAATGTACAGACCATAGACAGCAGTTCTGTTACTTTTTCCCCGATTTTTTCCTACATTTTGAAAGCATCAAATAAATCTTTCAATTGCTTGATCAGTGATGATTTTTCGGTACTGAGTAATAATCTTTTATAACTAAGATGGTATATTTTGGCAGACGGTGAAACTAATTTTGTTGTATAATGTAATCTATTAATTATTAATCGATGGAAGATTATCATGGTTGCAATTAACATCTTGCTCTTAGCACTGTAAGCAGAATAAAAGAGCCTGGTGTTATTTGTTCATGCTTTTCCTGAATAAATCAGAATAAAGTATTGGTTATTAGACAGTTGTCTTTAAAATTTGTTAAAACCTAAAAGAAGTTGCTTGTTTTGAATTACCAAATATCAAACTGGAGACTTGTTTAAGAGAGCTGACATCTGCAGGCGTCACCGGAGCACTTTGCCATAGGCTTGAAGATTTTAAATCAACTTGTATCAGAGATGAACCAGGTTTGATAATTCGTGAGATTATAATATCAATGACTATATCATTTTCTCAGTTAAGATGTTAGTGAGATTTCCATAAATGTTAATTGAGCATGGTAATCCTTGCACATTAGAGATGAAGTTAATTTAACAGAATTACTAGGTAATCAACGTGTTGAGAAAATTAATTAAATTTGTGAATGATTCACGGTCTGAATAAATGATGTTTTGTTACTAGCTGGGATATTAAAGCACCCTAGCAAATCATAGTTGGTAATAGGTAAGTGGTATTGGTGGAGGTGCTACATCCTAGAGCCCAGTAACATGATGAGCAGCTGAGTCGTATTTATGCAGCCTCCTTTGTGAAATGGAGGGAGAGATACAGAAAACTTTACAGGGTTCATACTGTTGGTGCCAGTTCTAGTAGATCCTAAGTATTGGTCATTGTCTACATCACTATTCTTAATATGTTTAGTAATATTGACCTATGTGAAGGCTGTGGATTTCATGCTTTATTTCATTTTCGCTTCATTGTCTCCATGCAGACTAATTCGGGGATGACTTCGACACATCATCGAAGAGTGGCATGCAACTTCAGGGACCAATCTCTCCTTCAAGTGTTTCAAATATCCATAACCACATTACATCAGCTCAAAGCAGACGGCAGTATGATTATCTTATCTCGAATTATAATTACTTTCTTACTTAACAATTATTTATACTTCTTATTGTTGTGGATTACAGTCTAATCTTTTGTGCAGTTGCCGGCAAATTGCAGGAATTAGCTCTTTCTCTTGCACTGAAATGCTTATCATATGATTTTGTCGGAACATCCATCGATGAGAGTTCAGAAGAATTTGGCACTGTTCAGGTACTCAAAATGAAATTTTCCAAGAATGACTTAAACAAAGTGAACTATCCCTTTAAATGTGATTCAGTAGCTATTTCATGAATTATCTGTCGAGTGAAAAGTGATGTACTCCCATATGCAAATGCAACTTATGAGGATGATATTCTTGATGTAATCAGTTAACCTTCTGTTAGGGCGAGAATGAAATTGCTCTCATTTGATAGTGTGTATTGAGAAGTATGTCAACAATATTTTGTGAATCGCATTACATTACATTCATGTAACTGTACCTTTTAAATTTAAGAATATATTAGAGAAGGAAAATGTTTAGGAAGATGATGTCAGTCCAGGCAGGTATTTTTTTTACGGTCCTATGTAGAAATGAATTTGCATCTCTCATATATTTATTTTTAAGATTGTGATGTACAGTTTTTTTTACCATTTCTACAGATTCCATCAGGCTGGAAGCCAGTCACAGAAGATCCCTCAACACTGCAGATATTCTTTGATTACTATGCAATAACTGAAGCGCCTCTCTCTAAAGAGGTTGGAATTAATATGGCCTACTATTTTAATATTCTTCTTCCTTCTTATTGTAACCATATGGTTCTGGTTATCTGGTTTGTGATGTTGTGATTTATAGATTTTATTTATCTCACATATATGTGTGCTGGTTTCATTATTCTTATAAACATTGACGGACTGTGTCAATCTGGACTTGGCAAAAGAGTCTTCTGTTCTATTTTCATTTAAATTGACATTAAATGAGCGGATACTTTTTGGATTTTCGTTACATAACAGTTTACGTATCGCATTTCATCTTCAAGATCTATTTTATGTGTAAATTTTATGGCGATCTCTATAATAACAGTTTGCAGAACACATTTTATGCTGGTGCTAATTGAGTATTCGTATAACGTTTTCTATCGTTTTCTCTTTGGTGTGTCAGTTTTATCTTATTCCTCATTATTGTTCACAAATGCAATTAACATTAGGCTTTGGAGTGCTTGGTGCGGCTGGCTTCTGTAAGGCGTTCTTTATTCACAAATGATGCTGCAAGAGCCAAGTTCCTGGCTCATTTGATAACAGGAACAAAGGAAATTTTACAATCCGGCCAAGGTTTGTTGCCATCTCTGGATGAAAACGGTTAACAAAGATTAAGTGTGCTATTTGTATTTCCTGCATGTACATCTATTGTGATTTTTGTGTTTATGGGTTTGAACAATCTAGCTGATCTTTGATCTAGTGTTTGTGCTAGGCAAACCATTTCCTGAAAAGTTTACTAAATCGTCTTAAAACTTTGATGCTGGGTACTAGTGTTTCTGTTCTTAGTTTTCCTTCTGAAATTTTATCAGGTCTTGGTGAACATGACAACTACCATGAGTTTTGTCGTCTTCTTGGACGGTTTAGGGTGAATTATCAGGTAATTCTCTTGTCTATTGAGTTACGAGTGTACATTGGCAAGGAACGCGTTTATTTGTCTCGGGATTTGTATAAACAAAACAAAATGACAAAGAGGGCCGGCTCATTCGTTTTGCATTTCTCGTATTGATTGTGTTATTGATTCTGCTTCACATGTTGCAGCTTTCAGAACTTGTAAATGTTGAAGGATATGCTGAGTGGATTCGTTTAGTAGCTGAATTCACGTCAAAGTCTTTGCATTCCTGGCAGGTATAGCTTGAAATTCCTTCACTGTGGTGTCTTTCTTTCATGGGAGATATTTGTTTAGCCTTTGTAGCTCACTAATTTGGCAGCGAGAAGTGTTAACGTTGGAGATATTTGATTTGTCATACCGATTGGCTAATTGATTCCTTCTTACCAGTGGGCAAGCAGCAGTGTATACTATCTATTGGGACTATGGTCCAGATTAGTTACGTCGGTACCTTATCTTAAAGGTGACACACCAAGTTTGCTGGATGAATTTGTGCCAAAGATTGCAGAGGGTTTCATCACGTCGAGATTTGATTCTGTTCAGGTTCTAGGGTTTATTCAAGCCAGTATTTTTTTTATATATATGTAGCACTCCCCGTGTTACTCATTTGACAGTTATTAGTGTTATTTCCATGTTTAGGCTGTGCTGCCGGATGATCTCTCTGAAAATCCGCTTGACAATGTAGAGCTCCTTCAGGACCATCTAGATAGCTTCCCGTACCTCTGCAGATTTCAGGCATTACCTTTTTTCTTCTCCTTGTCATACATATATGTTATTTTGTGTGTAGTTCATCTATTTTGTATTTTCCTTTTTCTCATTTCAGTTTTTGTTATTCTTATTTGAATGCCCTGCTCGCAGTATGAAAGAACTAGTTTGTTTATCATTAATATGGTGGAGCCTGTTCTGCAAAAATATACGGTACGGTCAAACATATATATGGTGAATTATTATCTAGAAATCGAATGGATGATGACATTACACTATAAGTGCAGGAAAGAGCACAATTACAAGGTGACAACAATGAACTTTGCATCATCGAAGCCAAACTTGCATGGATTGTGCATATTGTTGCTGCGATTGTTAAGACAAAGCAAAGTTCCGGCTGCAGGTCAGAGGACTGAAGTATGAAAACACTAATGTTTGCTTATTTGCTGCTACTCATCATTATTCTTTTGTTTATATAGTGCGGAATCACAAGAAGTACTGGATGCAGAGCTTTCGGCCCGTGTTTTGCAATTAATTAGCGTAACTGACAGCGGGTTACATACTCGGGTAAATCATTGGTGTCACTCAAGTCTTATGGATTTGAATTTTGAACTGAAATGTTCCCATCTAATGCATGGAAATGTGCACCTGTTGTGGCTTCATTTCTTCATTTTACTGTTTCATGAATTCTGGTTGCATTTGCCATTCTGCAGCTCATATTCATACATGCGATTGTTTGGAGGGCCCAATTTTATTAGATCTTACTTTGTGTACATGATTCGGCGATGCACAGTGTTGCAATAGCTACATCATTTCCTCTAGAAAGTGTAGATGGATTATCTCGAACAATTTACACTTTTGGTTGGGCTCATTGTTTATGGTTAAGTAGCTAAAATCTGTATATTCACAAGTGGCGTTGTGTTATCATTACTAATATTGGAGCATCTCTAGTGTTTCACTGTCCTTTTTGTTTTCACAGAGGTATGGTGAAATAAGCAAGCAGAGGATTGATCGTGCAGTTCTCGTCTTCTTTCAGCATTTCAGAAAATCTTACGTCGGTGATCAAGCCATGCATTCTTCCAAGGTAATAAATTTTTTTTTTTAAGTTAAGATTTTATTTATAAGCAAAAGAAAAAGAAACACAGACCCTAAGAGGGCTACAGACACCGGCCTACAGCCTACAACTCAAAAGATATAGATGCTAGGCTACTAACAAAAACATTGAATCGGAATGTCCATGCTAATAATAAAAAATGGCATATAATTAAGATGTTTTATGTCACTTGATGCTATTTTTGTTTCCTGCAGCAGTTATATGCACGACTGTCTGAGCTTCTTGGACTCCATGACCATTTGCTACTGCTGAATATTGTTGTAGGCAAGATTGCCACAAACTTGAAGTGCTACACAGATGTGAGAGATCATTAACCCTCTGCTCTTCCTTCTTTTCATTCCTTATTATGAATTTAATATTATAAAGTTAACTTGACAGTTTTGGCCTGAAATCTCTTTCTTTCATGCAGAATGAGGAAGTTATTGACCACACCTTAAGTCTTTTTCTGGAGCTGGCATCAGGGTTAGTGTTCTAGAAAACTTATTTGTTTGAAATTGTGTCCTACAAATTTCCTAAGTAGTGCCTTTATTGCAGATATATGACTGGCAAACTTCTGCTGAAGTTGGATACTGTGAAATTTATTGTTGCACATCATACTGTATGTAACTCATGCGTTGGATGATCTTATTGGATCAATCGTCCGTGTATTATTGTCACCCTGATGTTGAATGTTTATGTTTTTTGGTCTCAGAGAGAACAATTCCCATTTCTTGAAGAATATAGATGCTCACGCAGCAGGACGACCTTTTACTATATCATTGGATGGTTGATTTTCATGGAGGACAGTCCTGTGAAATTCAAGTCTTCAATGGATCCTCTGCTTAATGTAAACCTCTGCATTTCTGTCAAATCTATATTGATTATATTGAGGTTTCATATCTCCTGAAATTTATGTGGGTTACTTACATAGGTGTTTATGCAATTGGAGTCGACGCCAGATTCATTGTTTCGCACTGATGCTGTAAAGTATGCTTTGATTGGATTGATGAGAGATCTCAGGGGGGTAGCAATGGCGACCAATAGGTTTGAATTTCATAGTATCAATATTTCTCATCATTTGGTGAACAGATATGATAACAGAAACAAATATGACTATGGAATGGGAAAACATAAATTGCGCGAAATTAGGAAGCTTATATAAACGAGTCCTGCATATTAATTTGTACGAATAAACAAATATGAACCTGTGAACTCCAGAAAATGGAATTTTCTACACTGTCCAAGTTGCAACTTCAAAGAGATAGGGTTCATAAAAATTAAATGTCATTTTGACCATTGGCCATTAGAATTTCCAAAAATTCCGCATTTAAATGTCATCAATAGCTGAATTGTCTGCTACTTGTTGTCATAACAGCCGCCGGACATACGGACTTTTGTTTGATTGGCTTTATCCCACCCACATGCCCCTTCTCTTGAAAGGAATATCGCATTGGTTCGATACACCAGAGGTTGTACCTATTCTCATGGAGTTAAAAACTTTTATCTGTAGTGAAAGCCTTTGTTAACATTAAAATAAGCTATGAACTCATCTCGAGAATGAGAAATTAGCTGACCGAAACATCTGACTAAAGAGGTCGCTTTATTTAACTTGCAGGTTACCACTCCATTGTTAAAGTTCATGGCTGAATTCGTCTTGAACAAAGCTCAACGCTTAACTTTTGACACATCCTCTCCTAATGGAATACTTCTTTTCCGAGAAGTCAGCAAACTAATTGTAGCTTATGGCTCTAGGATATTGTCTCTTCCAAATGTAGCTGGTATATATGGTTACAGATACAAGGGGATATGGATTTCATTGACAATATTATCACGAGGTAAAACACATTTTCAAGAACTGTCTAAAATTTAGTTTTCAGGGCAAAAGCGTTGAGATGTTAAAGAGATATCGGTGTTCTTAATAGCAAGTCAGATCTCTTTTTTTTTCATTAATGCTGCTTACATAAAAATGAGTTTGTGATGCATGCAAAATACCTCATGTAATCCGGACAATATTAAGATTGGGAGCTGAACTCTTGACTTAATTACTAAAAACCCGCGCATGTTAAGATTATTTTCTTTTGGTCTGATATTTTTGTAAGCATTTTTTTACCTTATGATAGCGCTTGCTGGAAATTATGTCAACTTTGGGGTGTTCGAATTGTACGGTGATCGGGCTCTTGCCGATGTGATGGATATTGCTTTAAAGATGACCCTTTCGATACCTCTGAATGACATCTTAACATATATGAAGGTATATTGACTTTACACCGTATTGTTTCTTTGAGTTGGTCATAATTTGTCAATCAAGGTCCAATAATTTGAAAAACCTTGGTCAAACCAAAACTCTCTATGGTTTCACATAATGAATATTGGGAATTCATGTAAACAGTTTAAAGATAACTTGCTTGTTTCTTTTACAGTTATCTAGAGCCTACTTTGCATTCTTGGAGGTCCTTTTCAACAGTCATATTGTGTTTGTACTGAACCTTGATACAAGCACATTTATGCATATAGTGGGGTCCCTCGAGCGTGGTCTAAAAGGTCTGGATGCGAACATCTCATCTCAGGTCTGTACTTATCCTGGTGTAAACCAGCTATTCTGAACAGAAATGTCATGAAATATTTCAGATAAAGCTTCCATGAAGGATGGCTCTGAATACAGCCAGAGATCATCCAATATGTTTTAATTTAGTTGCTTTCTTAATTTTTCCTAAATCATTACTTCCCTTAGATTGTCAGTCGTGGCTAACTGTTGTAAATCGTAATGTCTGTTTGATGATGTGATGTTTAGAAACCGTTCACCTGAATTTTCTAGTCATCATCGTTAAAAATTGATTTAAATACCTATTAATATAAATTGTGACGTTTGGATAATTACTTCTAGCCCGCATTTAGTTTACTTGTCTCGTGTTTGTTTCTAGTGTGCATCAGCTGTTGACAATTTGGCTGCTTACTATTTCAACAACATTACCATTGGGGAAAAACCTGCTTCGACAGCTGTTGTTAACCTGGCCCGACATATAGCAGATTGTCCTAGGCTGTTTCCCGAAGTAAGTAATGATTTGTAACATGCCAATCTGAGTTATTGATCTATGCTTTGATTTCGTTCTATTCTATGAACCTTTTTTGTCATTTGCTTTTATGATAAGTTAGAGATCTGACAGCATTACCTGTCACCACTACTGCCACTGCCATTAGTTGAATATTATCAACAACAAAAAGCATTTCTGCTTACTTCCTTATGTCATTAGTAAGGATCTTGTCATTCTATATTTGACATTGGATAGATTTGTCACTTGTTAACATGGTATTTGTTGTTGTTAAAACTAGCTGATTAGGAACCCAACCCACAGCAAAACTTATTTTGTTGAGAAATTATTGTTACGAAATGACTACTGTGATGACCACTATTCTGAAAAAAAATTCAAGTATACATATACCCCATCCTTACGACCTAATCTGTTTTTCTTGACTGTGATTTGCTGGTCAGAACCTACTTGGATGACAAATGCTAAAACATTTGGATGTTCGTAGTGTACAATATTTTGCATGCTCATTTGGATATGTGGTTGTCTCATCTGATTTTGCGTGGTCTTTTCACTTGTGAATTGTGATCTGTTGTTATAGAGCTTCTGTTCAGTATGAGCTGTTTTTTTTTTCTATTACTATTCTACATTTCCTGACATTTGTGTTAACCTTTGTCGTACCTGTCAAGATGATAAAAATCTTTTGCAACATGTAAAAAATTTGTCCCAATCAGTTAGCCTCGGTAGACCTATGTTTAGCTTGATACTTTTGCTAGGGGTGGTGTTTCTTTATCTACCTTCTCATTTTTTTAACATATGCAGATATTGAAGACTCTCTTCGAACTTATATTATTTGAGGATTCTACCAATCAATGGAGTCTCAGCAGACCTATGTTAAGTTTGATACTCATCAGCGAGCAGGTAAATACTACTGGATTCCCAACACCAATTTTTTACTGTTGGAGTCGTCAGCGCCACTACAAATGTTATACATATTAGTTTGAGACCTGATTTCTTGAATCTTTATTAAACAATATTCACCTCTCAATAGTATCTCTAATCATCAATAATGGATAGATAGGTGGTGCTAATAATGAAGATCAATAAAAGAAAAGAAAATAAGATCGAAGGTTTATGAGTTGAGATGCATAAAATTATGATGCTACTTATTTTGAAACCAGCATCATAATATCGATCTTTATATTATTTTTCTCTCAAAACTATAAGTTGAGTTGTAGAATTCAGTTGGACTGAAATAACCTGAACAAAGTGGAGTTGAACCAAACTGCACCAAACGTAATATAGGCTCAAAAAACAGGTCCTTAGCGAGATGATGTTAATCTTACTACAATTTCTTCTAACTATGAATTTATTCATGAACAGATGTATGCAGATTTGAAAACACAAATTTTGGCATCTCAGGTAACCTTATACAGAACTTGTTCAGTTTGAAAGCATATCTCGTTTGTATTTGCAGTTTTCATGTTATACGATATGATGCATTTGTGTATATTACAGCCAAGTGATCAGCAGCAGCGCCTCTCTCAGTGCTTCGAGAAATTAATGGCAGATGTTGCACTAAGCCTGGACTCGAAAAACAGAGACAGGTTCACCCAGAATTTGACCTTGTTCAGGAATGAATTCAAGGTGAAATAACGCAACAATAACTGCTTCTAGTGAATCACCACATCTTGACAACACAGATGATTGTATAGAGATAAATCGTCAGAAAGCACCGTCCGGGCTGAATGCTTTATGCCTTAGTAGTATTGTAAAGCAGATTTTGGTGGATACAGAAGCACTAAGCCATTGGTTTGATTGATGCCTACAAAAGAACAGATGCCCAGAGCACAGATTGCTGGATTGGAAATAGAAGCTTCTTGGTTGACTGTGCATATTGTTTTGGGAAAAGTGCAGATCAAAAACTATGTTATTAGAATGAAAGGTTGGTCGTGGTGAACGGTTGTTATGGCTACTTCATTCTTTTTGTGATGTTGATTCCTACAAATTAGCATAGATTCTACATCACAATTCTTTTTATGGGGAAATTAAGAAAAATATACAGTAGTTTGATAAAAGCAATGCGTTCTATTGTAAATGTGAAATGTATGCGTTACTACTTGTTTGTATAATTCCAGATGGTGCAGGGAGCACTCGGTTGAGGCAGAGTTGATAGAATGAGACAGTGAGGCACGATCCGAGTTACTCATCTCAGCCGTCAAACGCCACGTGTCCCACTCATTCCATTTGCGTTCACACTACAAATACGCTCACAAAGCACGGGGTTAGTTGTGTGGTTCAGATCGTGCCTCACTGTCTCATTCTAACTTGGTCTGTTTCATTTGAACGCTCCAGATAGTGTATATATAATATCTGCAATCTAAACTAGCAGTGAAATTAATTATTTATCAAAGCTAGAAGATCTGCAAGTAGTAAAATAAGTACACACATAATGAGGGGAGACAGTACTTGAACATTCTTGGAGCCAATAGTAAAAAAGAATTCTTAAACTAAGTTTTTCATACATGTAGTGTAAACCTTCACGATAAGTTCATTAATCAATTTCTTTTCAAGGAGCAGATACTACTTTCTTTCAAGAGCTTAAAGCTCAATCAAAAAAAAATCAAAAAAAAAAAGTTCATTAATCAATTTCTTTTCAAGGACAAAGATAAGGTTTTGTTTTGTTTTAATTGTCATTAACTATTAACTTCGAACCCTGCTATGTAGGATTAATTGTCATTAATTACGAAGAAACATCAATTTCTTAAGACAACAAAAACAAACACAGGCGTGTGACGAGTAACGAATTACTAATAAAAATGGGCAAAAAATGATTCAAAGCTTTATCTTGACTTCCTATCTAAGCATACGACGGCTTCGTCTTCTCCTTTTTGAATCAAATTACTTGTCTCTCTTCGATCGCTGTTCATTTCAATTCCGTCTTCCTCCAGATTTCACTTATTCAGGTATTCCTCCTGCTTTTTACTAGTCGCAATCTTAGCTGCTTTCAGGACTCGTCGCAGTTGCCAGTTGCGAATTCAATTGATCGACTAATCAGTTTTGAGGCGATTCGCTGGAAATCGATGGCCAATTTCGGTGATAAGCCATCGTTGAATCGATCCTTGACCATCGACGTCACTAAGAAACCCTACCTTTATCAGCCCTTCGATCGCTCCAATTCCGTCAGAAAATTCTACAATAATCCTCTCGATGTCGCGGCGTCGACGGATGAGGAGGAAGGGAAGGGAAATGGTAAGGTGAAGGGGACGGTGAAGCAGCTCTGCAGCCTTTTCGAATCGAAGAAAATCGGTAGGGCTCCTGCTAAGTTCTTGGCTGGCGCGGAAGATCGAATCGTTGTTTATTTCACAAGCTTGAGAGGCGTTCGCAGGACTTATGAGGATTGCTACGCCGTACGGATGATATTTAGAGGATTTAGGGTTTATGTGGATGAGCGAGATGTGTCTATGGACTCTGCTTACAGGCGAGAATTGCTCAAGGTCATGAATCAAAACACTGTCAGCTTGCCCCAGGTGTTCATAAAGGGGGCGTATGTAGGTGGTGCGGATGTCATCAAGCAGCTTCATGAAACAGGTCAATTGCTGAAAATGGTGAAAGGCTTGCCTATTAAAACTGCTGGCTATGTCTGCCAGGCTTGTGGGGATGTGCGCTTCATACCTTGTCTCAATTGCAGTGGGAGCAAGAAACTTTACGATGAGGACGAGGATATGGTTAAGAGATGCCGGGTGTGCAATGAGAACGGATTGATTCGCTGCCCAACTTGCTGTTTATGACGCTGCATCTGCTGCTTTGTTACCTTGTCTTATGATATTGATTTAGGTGTGCTTTTGAACATCTCAAGCACTCTTTTAGTGATGAATGATTGTGCTACTGCAGTGTCGGTGTGTGTTGTCTTGTTAGTCTATGGTTACCAGATTGAGTCTCGGAAACTCAAATAGTCTGGCATTTGGTTGTCGGGACAGTCCTTTTTCCAAACAATTATTTGGAATAATGAAGGATATACAAGCAACTGAGCGTTGCTAAGTCATGATGGATGCATCGGTTGTATCTTAATTATGAGGGTTTGTTTTTTACACCTCGTGCTGTTTGGCTTTTTTCCGTATGTTCTTCCCTGTATAAAATGTATATGCATGATTTGCTCCATAGGCAAAAGTTATGCAGGTGTCTGTATGTGTGTGTTATATGAATCTCTTTGTTAGAGAGGGTGTTGTTCCTTCTGTGACTACAATATTTTATGCAGCATGTGATGCAATAGTTTTTCTACATGACTCTCAGCACAACAGTGTTGCAATTTAAAAGTCTATTATTTTCTGCTCCAAGAGATGATGGTGCATGTGGTCTTTTTGTTTTATGGTTGCTATGTCCAACTCCAACAGTGCTTCTTGTTATTCTTCTTGCATATTAACTCTTACCCAGCATACATCTTTCTATTTATTCCATTGTGGTTTCCATGACGCTATTCAGCTTCGCATCTGCTTCGTTGTCATTCTATGACTTCCCCACCTGACATAATAGGAGGACGGAACTTCCCACCTGACATAATAGGAGGACTAGACGCATTGGGTGTCACAGTATTGGAACGGATCGAAATTGAGGTTCATATTTCAATGTTAGTATTTGATCTGGTTCTTATTGAGCTTTGATAGGAAATTGCGAAAATAGTACTATTGATGTTCATGGTATATGTTTTTGATTATGACATGTTGACATATACTGCTTGTCTGTATCAGGTTTTAGTTCCGTTGGGTTGGTATGCCAAAACATTAGGTTGGACCAGTAAAATCATTTAAGAACATTTTCATTTTGAATTTTGAAATCGGAAAACATGCATGATTAGGGCATCCGTAGTAAGAGAGCAATGAGCAATAAGTAAAAACAGTATTTTTCAATAAAAGTCATGAAGCAAGTAGAGCTAAACGTAATAAGCAAAAATGGCTTTTTGTTCTCTATATATTTTAACGCAGCAAGAGAGCAAAGAGCTATGAGCAAAAAATAGCAACCTCTCACAACCATTCAATTATCCGATATTATCACTTCTATTATTTCATTTTTTGTTTTATCTTAAGATTCTTTAATTTTTCTAATTTTTTTATTTAAAATATTTTATTTTTATTTTTTGAGTTTGGATTTGAATTTGAATAGTTTGAATGTCCATCTAGCGTTCATTTTATGACATTTCTGATTTTTATTTCTTTCAAAATCAATAAAAAATAAGTTTTATTCTCTCTATCTTGATATATGCATGCGAGTCCCACTTATTTCTTTCCTTTTCAATACCCTCTTCATTATTACTCACCTATTAAGCATTATTTTTTGCTCTCATTGGTGTGGATGCCCTAAGCAATGGAGATCATAGTACAAGTAATCTTAGTAAAACATTCAGCTGTAGAGCGTGGGCTGTGGTTCATGCTAGAGTTGTCTCAATTTTTTTTTTTTTGACTAATAGAGTTGTCTCAAATCTTAATGCCTGATAACAGACTGAAAATGATATCATCATTTTTGTAACGTACATGAATTCAATACAGCACTTGCTAACAATGAATAAATGAGAGACCTTTTCTCAATTCGGGGGTTAGGGTTACGGACTTACTGTCATAGTAGTTATTATAATTAAATTAATTTCTACAGTTAAATGTGATCAAACGGTGCATGTATCAACTTTATGGACAAAAGGTCAAATTTCATCACCTGATTAAAACTATGGTCAGGTACTCTTTTGACGACTTATAAGCAGTGTTCAAGAAAACGGCCGCCTAGGCGGCGCCTAGGCGGTCGTTTTCTTGAATCCGTTCCGATTTATTCCATTATGCGGTTTTTATTTTTTATTTATTTATTTTTAATATATATTTTTATGACTTATATTTAATATATTTTTATTCGGCTGTTTTAATTTTAAATTGGCCCAATTTAGGCCCATTACCTTATAACATACGATAAATCAGACATAATATCAATTATAAAATTTTAAATTCTTTAAGTTTAGAAGTTTATGACTCATATTTGAAACTATTATATTAAACTATCATTTCAAGTATTAATTTCAGATTAAAGTAATATTTTTTTTTGAAAAAATGAGGTGATATCATTGAGACAAAAAGAATAGGACTAACAGCCGCTGCTCCAGCAGCACCAAAGAAGACACAAAACCAACTAACAAACCCCTGAGACCAGACCTGACTCCAATACACGCCAAGCCAAAACAAGGGCACCTAAGACCACCCAAACAACCAAAAACTAGCTAAAAGACGCACTAAAAAGAACCATCAATCAATAAATCGCATGTCTAACATCCAGGCTATATCTACACTGCCGCAGGCCTCCTTCTTGATCGCACCAATCTTCATTTTCAGGTACCAAATAGTATCTCGAACTATTCTGGCTACCGTGGTGTCCTCAGCTCTAAAGATCTTGGCATTCCTCGCGGTCCATAAACCATTCATTGCTCTTGTGATCGCTGCAGCCATCAGCCTTGTCTTGAGACGGTTCTGGGGAAACCCTTTAAACCAGGGGATCAAAAGCTCCCAGCTGCTGGGGAAGTGTCTCACGTTCAGAAATTGCAACACCTCTGTCAGCACGTTCCCTGTGAATCTACACCCGAAAAACAGGTGATCTCTACTCTCCTCTGTCTCATCGCAGAGTACGCAAGTTCTATCTCCCACAAAGCCCCACTTACCCATTCTATCCTTGGTCATCAGCTTGTCTTGAGCAATTAGCCAGGCATTAAAGGAGTCTCTTGGCGCATTAAAGTCGTTCCAGACTAAGTTGTGCCATTCAACCTCGCTAGTGTGCTCTCTAATCGCATTGTAGGTGTCCTTTGTCCCGAACCCCTCTCCTTGTCCATTCCAACTGACTGTGTTGTTGGTGATAGAAACACACCTCAGACCAATCCTCTTACACTGCATTAGACGCTTGAGGACCCAAGAGCTGTCGGCTTTCACATCATCCTCCCACCAGTGCTTGCCTTTAGACCAATACTTGTCCATCCATTC
Organism: Rhodiola chrysanthemifolia; assembly: GCA_033675395.1. NCBI lineage: Eukaryota > Viridiplantae > Streptophyta > Magnoliopsida > Saxifragales > Crassulaceae > Rhodiola > Rhodiola chrysanthemifolia. The sequence goes on from CM066206.1 coordinate 8,561,716, forward strand.
TGTCCATGCGCTGGTGCTGCCTTCTTTGTTGCTCCACATTTGATTAATGACCAACGAGTAATTCATCAACTCAATGTCTTTAATGCCAAGCCCGCCTTCCTTCTTGTCTCTACAAACCTTCTCCCAACTAACCAGGTGACCCCCCTTCTTATCACCCCTGCCCTTCCATAGAAATCTGGCGCACAGAGAATTAACTGAATGAATAACTTTCTTAGGAAGCATACATACTCGCGCCCAAAAAAATACCATAGCTTGCAACACTGCTGAAACCAGCACCTTCCTACCAGCTCTAGACAAAAATCTATTGCTCCAACACTCCAGCCGTGCTGTCATCTTGGCTATGAGGTTATCACAGTCCGTCCTGCTCAACTTTTTGGAGGTAAGCGGGAGGCCCAGATAACGCACCGGGAGAGGGCAGGCCTTGGTGCCAATCACTGATTCCACCCAGGCCACTTTGGCCTCATTCATCCCACCTGTGAAGAGCTGACTTTTCTCAAGATTAATAGCAAGCCCAGAACAATCTAAGAACTTCTCCACCGCCTCCTTAATCGCTGTTATGGCTGACCCTCTGCCACTACTGAAGAGAATGAGGTCGTCCGCGAACATGATATGAGATAGTTTGATCCGGTGACACTTGGGGTGGAAGTAAAATCCTTCAGCCTTGCCAAGCCTCTGAAGCAATCTGGACAGATATTCCATAGCTATGGTAAACAGAAACGGTGACAGAGGGTCACCTTGCCGAACACCACGCTTGCCTTCAAAATAATCATTCATCTCTCCATTGATCATAATCGAAAAGGTGGTAGATTGGACACACATCGCCATCCAAGAGATAAACTTGCAGGGGAACTTCAGACACTCTAACATAGTGGCCAAGAACTTCCATTCAATCGTGTCATAAGCTTTCCGGAGATCAATCTTCCACGCCAATCTCTCGCTTAAATTCTTCCTACCATAGCCATTGAGGAGCTGTTGCGCCAGACAGATGTTGCCAACGATAGACCGCCCTTTGATGAAAGCACCTTGGCCAGTGTTAATGATCCCCGACAGAACCTCCTTAAGCCTACCTGCCAAAAGAGAAGAGATGATTTTATAAGTAACGTTGCAACAGGAGATGGGACGAAAGTCCTCCGGTTTGCTCGCTTGACTGCATTTAGGAATTAAGGCAATATATGCAGCGTTCATTCCTTTAGGCAATGCATTATGTCTCAAACAATGCCTCACGCCATCACACAGCTCCTTCCCAACAATTTCCCAATTTTTCTTGAAGAAACTAGAGGAGAATCCATCAGGCCCCGGCGCTTTATCAGCTCCAATGCTTAGCAGAGCAGCCCAAATCTCCTTATCAGTTGCATCGCGGACCAAGCTTCTGCAGTGCTCACTGCTAACCATCGAACCTTGAGCAATCACCTCTGCCTCGATATTGCAGCACCCTCTATCCTGACCCAGCAAACCTTTGAAATATTTGGAGAATTCCTGCTTAATAATCCTCTTGTCTGTTGACACCGTTCCATCTCCAAGGGCCACCTGAGTGATGTTATTCCTACTTCTTCTGTTCTTTAGCAGACTGTGGAAGAATTTAGAGTTAGCGTCTCCCTCTTTAATCCACTGGGCTTTAGTTCTTTGTTTGTTGAAGAGGAACTGATTGAGCTTGACTTTTCTGAACTCCATGGCCAGTTTTCTCTCTGTTATGCAACACTCGGCATCCAGGGGATTACTTTCCGACTTGCGCTGAGCTTCTAAGAGGGCTTCTCTCGACTTAAAGTAATATTGATACAACACTATATGATATATTTTTGTATATATATTTACAAATATTAAAAAAATTCGAAACCGATTAATCCCCGCCTAGGCGCTTTGGAGACCCTTTCCGCCCGATGCCCGCCTAGCATTTTCTGCAACCTTGCTTATAAGTCAAGAGTACAACGTAATTCAACCATCGTCTATTCGTTTTTCAAAATATAATACCTCCTATAAGGAAAAAGATCAGGAACAAACTACATATCGACGGATTATAATACAACTAATACGTCGTCAGTTTGTAGAAATTACCTTGATTATATTTTTTTTTTGATAATGGACGAATACAACAACTCAGGGGCAATGCAGTTTTGCATCCACGCGGAGGCGGGACGAAAAAGATAAAGAGTAAGAGAAAATTCTCACAAAATTGTGAGAAAAGTGTCATGAGTGGGCTGTTCACAAGGTTGAAATTCTCCCATTAAACCATATCCTTATTGACACCTTGACTCTACTTTTTATAATACAAAAAATATTGAATATAATTTCACACAAATGAAATGAAATAGTTATGAGTGCGGTTCAGGTAAAACCCCCCTATTATTTATAAAAACTAAAAATCGAATTTCAAGCTGAGACGTCCAATTTCCTCGAAATCTCGGATATAACACGGAGGGGCATTATTGTCATTTCACATATCTCGAAATGAACAGACTTAAACATGGAATGATCGGACTTAACTAATCAGACTTAAAACAGCACTAATCAGACTTTAAACTATAATGATCAGACTTAAAACGACAATGATCAGACTTAAAACTATTACTGTATCAATGATCATACTTAAAACAACAATGATCTGACTTAAAACTATTACTGTAGCAATGATCAGACTTAAAATAGCAATGATCAGATTTAAAACTACAATGATCAGACTTAAAACTATTACTGTAGCAATGATCAGACTTAAACTATTACTGTAGCAATTTTTAGGACGATTATATTTTCGCATCTGTTATGTATTTTTAAATAAGTTCGTTTTAATTTTTTTAATTTACATAAAGTGCCCCAAATTACGATCGATCGAAATATACATGTGTCAATATTTTATTGAATTTTTAATTTTTATTTATAAATACGGTTTGTATTTGATCCGTTTCCAATAGTTATTTAATCTTTAAAAAAAAAGAAGCCTAAATGACATTACCAATCACATTAAAAAAAATTCAATAATTTTTGCATAACAAAATAAATCCGGAAGCGATGGACTTGGCGGGCAAGATGGGATTGTGTTAAAATAAAACTCGGAGAGAGCAACTCGCCCTAGCTAACCATTTTACACAGCACAGCTGCTTATTACGCCGACGAGGAGAAGATAGCAACAATTTCAATGGCATGAATTGCTCCCTCTCCACCGTTTCCAACATTCCATCTATGTCGCTCTCTTACACTCTCCGATTCACAGCTTCATCCATCTTCCGCCACCGCCGCCTCTCCGTCTCTCCCGCCACTCTCACGCGCTTTACGCTGCTCCGACCCGCGCTGCGCTTCTCGTCCACTTCTCGTCCTCGCTTGCCTAGAGGCCTGAGGCGTGTCGCCGCAAGGAAGAGGGAGGATGAGGAACTGGAAGAGGATGCTGGGAATGGGACTCTGGCTGCAGTCAAGGATAAGATTGTGACGGAAGGACGGGTGGTAGCGACTGAACTTCATAGGGAGGCAACTGATGCGTATATGGCTTATGCCATGTCTGTATTGCTTGGGAGAGCGTTGCCTGATGTTCGTGATGGACTCAAGCCTGTGCATAGGAGGATTCTGTGAGTTTCTGAAAATTGTTTTGTTTGTATTTTCCATTTCATGTCCTGAAAGTTCCCATTTTTTAGGCAGTGGTGCAGTAATTATACAATTCTGTTGCAAGTATAATGTTAGGCTGAAAAAGTTTTTGTAATGGTTCTAGATGGTCGTATTTCATCTTATATGTTATATATTCGGTCCTTAACTATATAGAAGTCAGGTTCGTCTAGCTTCCAGTAACAGATAAGACTTTATGTCTTGAACAAAGATCTATGTAACTCTAGAAAGAAGTCACCTATGAGTTTTCGTAATATACACTAATAGGAAGTCAACATTGGGCAAGCACACTTCCATTGAACTCTCTGCTAAATGCTTAGTGCTTGCAATCCTTTTGCATATTTTAAAAGTTTGTCCCCTTAAGGTTTTCTCATCATCTTTGCTTCAATGGTTTTTACTCGCATTAGTGGTGTACCTATCCCTGGTACATTAAAATTTTAGAAAGGTGTTACAGCAAACCTCATACATCTTTCAATTCACAGAATGGTATGCTACCACTCCCACTGTTGTTGAGTTAACATGTTAACCCAAATCTGACAGTCAATTGAAATCAGTTTCAACATAATATCTTCTAAAATAATATTAACATGAAATTTAATGCTTCATATGGTGAAGAATTGTTTACACGAATGTTTATGTGCTGGTTTTAATAGAGTATTTGCCTAATCGTAGGCTGCATGATTAACAACTTTATGATTGATGTTTTCTTCCTTAGGTATGCAATGCATGAACTGGGCCTCTCATCCAGAAAACCATATAAAAAGTGTGCTAGAGTTGTTGGGGAGGTACGGTTGAAAAATAAGCTTTTCATATCCAAATCAAAACATACTCCATCAATTATTATGTGAGTTCTCCATTTTGATGAAATTCACATTATTGCGTTACTTTTTATTGACAGGTTCTTGGCAAGTTTCATCCACACGGAGATAGTGCTGTATATGATTCATTAGTGCGAATGGCTCAGGTACATTTTTCCCATTGCACAACTCATGCATATAAAGGCCATAGGAGGTTTGGTGCGCTTCTGTTTTGGGATCTAATGCTTGAGTTTGAATATAGTGGATATTTGTTTCACAATTGCCTTTGCTTACTCGACGTATCAACTTCACGGGCAAGGCCGCAAAGGGTTCACATGTGGTCAATCAAAACTTTATTTTCTGATTCCAGTGGTTCCTACCCCCAACCCTTCATCAAAATTTCAAATATCAAACCATATATAATGTTTCTTTTCCCTGCGTCCATTACCTGTAAATGAGTTGGTCAAACTCATTCATGGTTTCATGGCTTCCGTTTTGGTATTTCAAATGATCGACTCACCCTGGTGAGCATAGAACGAATCCATAGTTACTCTCAATTAAGTACCTAAGTTCCCTTTTTTGTGGTAATTTTAACTTAGTAGAATTCAGTGTTACTTTTGCACCTCGTTCAGGATTTCTCCTTACGGAGTCCACTCATTGGTGGTCATGGAAATTTTGGATCTATTGATGCCGATCCTGCTGCTGCCATGCGTTATACTGAGTGCAGGCTTGAGGTATGTTTTGTCTTTGCTTCTGTTTCCAGCAACTCTTGCACTGAGGTTATTATCTACTTTAGTTAATCTGTAGTTCGATGTATATGGTTAATCTACACACGCATGGACACAGAAGACATGCTTGTTCCAAAAGTAACATACACACATTCTTAGCTGTAGACTTGAATTTTAGCAAGTGCAGTTAACATTACTGGTCTGAACAACAATGAAGGTTCTTCTAGGAAGAGTATTTCTTATTGATAGAGTAAAAATAAAGTTACATCCCCCCTGAGTTCAGATCCTTACAATGGTAACTGTAACATCCCAAGTTCTGTCCCACATCGCTTGGGAGTATCGTGTGTGCAAGCTTGATAAGCTAGCCTACTAGCTAACACGTCACTAGTCTACCATGGTCTTTTGTGATAGACTCTAGGTTGTGGTGACCTAGGGGAGGGCGGTGGCATGACAGTTAGGACATGCCAGGCGTATAACAGATCGGATCGGGTCCTCCGGTCGGGTCATGACAGTAACTCAGCAAAAAACTCTTAAAATAGCTACACTTCATTGATAGAACGGGGAAATATGGCTAAGAACTATAAACTTCCAAAATGACCCCTAACATTGTATTCTGCCAGATTCCTCTTGCTGCGACTCTCCTGTTTCAGTAGACTGCAAAAAGCTTCTGGATAAAAATATTAAGATTGTTGTCTTAGACTCCATTTTTCCCCGTCATTGTATTTGTTTTCCATTCAAAAAATAAGAGACATTTTTTTTTGAAAAGAATATGTTACTTTCTTGCTTACAACTATAATGGAATAAGATAAACATAGAATATAGATCATTTCTAGGTGCATTTCATTGACCTGGGAACTGTACTATCTGTTTTTTCTTTTCCGCTTCCGGAAATCCTTTTGTGATATGTGCATATATCCACAAATTGTGATTGGGTTTGCAAATAGGATCAACATTAACATGTGGTATGTTATTTCTCTGCAGGCACTTACCGAGGCCATGTTACTTGCTGATTTGGACCAAGATACAGTAAGTGATGTGATGTCTCTGAAGTGCATTTGTTCTATTCTTTTCTATATTTCCTATGTTTCTCAGACAATTCCTTGCAGGTTGATTTTGTCCCAAACTTTGACAGTTCCCAAAAAGAACCTTCAGTCTTACCTGCCCGCCTCCCAAATCTATTGCTAAATGGTGCTTCAGGAATTGCCGTGAGTCAACATATTGACAAACTATCTTCTATCGTCTTTGTCTATGTCAATTCACAGCTATGCAAATACAGGCTGGATAGTGGAACATAATACATTAACCTAACTTCATTTGAATTCAGGTTGGTATGGCTACGAATATTCCTCCGCATAATCTTGGAGAGCTAACAGACGTTCTTTGTGCATTAATTAACAATCCAGATGCCACGGTAATAAAAAAGTTTTGAGCTACTATGTCACTTACGCTCATACATTATGCTTTCTAGCTTACTTTGAATGTACTCTTCTTTATATAATGCGACTATTTCAAATATGTAATATTAGTATGGCTGTTCTGCAAAGATTAGCACATCCAATTTGAGCGTTGTGATGATGGATTATATATCACATCACATTGTGACCTTAATTCTAGCTGGAAAGTTGCACTATACTTTCTTTTCATTGATCGTAATCATGAAGCTGAGATAGTTATAATGTTGAACGACCTTACTTATACAGATTTTGTTCTATAGGATTGTACATCTGTATCCTTGATTACTAATACTAAGGAGACAGGTAAAAAAGATACTTTCAATGCTGATTAACCAGAACTATCAATGAATTTCAGGGACTGTGTAACCAGTTGTCAGGAACATTTATATAAGAAGCCATATTTTTTATTGTATGAAAACTTCAGTATCAATACTTGTGTTTCAACCTTATATTTCATTCATACTCTCATTAGCGGGTTCATGACAGCTTCAAGAGTTGCTAGAGTACATGCCTGGGCCTGATTTTCCAACTGGTGGAATAATAATGGGCAATCTTGGGTAGGTGACCTTCTTCCCTTGTAATTGTTATATGTGTCGTCATTACCATCTTGTATAGTTGTGGTTTTATTATAAAAAAAAGACTCGGGAGGCAATGCTCTCTATGACAATCAGTATTACACATCTTTTAGGGTGGGTGAGAAAACAATTGCAGGCAGATGTGATCCCGAAAATACATTTGAAATAATCACTCTTACGAGGCACACAAGCTAATTCATTTTAATAATGGGATAAAAGTGAATAGGAACTGTCTTGATAGTAATTAGAACACAAATTTTGTAAGGCGCCTGATTCTGGTATCCCGGGTTATGTTACTGGGCACTTCTATTTTTTCATCAATGCACATCTTTTTACTGACACATTTGTGTTAGTGGATTGTTATTATTGTTGATGCTAATATTCATTTTATATCTAAAGCATCTTAGAAGCTTATCGGACTGGACGGGGTAGAGTTGTGGTCAGAGGTAAAACAGATATTGAACTTATTGACTCTAGAACCAAACGTGAAGCCATTATTATTAAAGAGGTAACTATTCCATTGGTTATACCTTTTCTTTTTAATATTTGTCAATGTTCCTGTTCATTTGAGTTGAGTGTGAACCTTTAATTTTACTGTGGTGGAACAGATCCCTTATCAGACCAACAAAGCCTCTCTTGTAGAAAAGATTGCCGAGCTAGTGGAAAGCAAGGTTACCATAACGAATTCAGACCTCTTTCAATTTTGTCCTTTTCCTGTCTTTTATATTCGAGAAAAAAGAGGTCCATGGCTCCATGCAAAATCATTTTTATCTGTTTACTTCTCTCTTTATCCCAATTTTACTATTGTTATCTTTCGTAAAGAGTTAAATCACTTTATAACAGTATAAAAGAGTCAGGGAGGGGTCTTTCAACTTCTCTAAACAATTCGATTCTCATTTTAGCCCTCCACTAATTAATAGTTTAATTTGTTAAGCTGAACTGATAGGCAAAATAGAAATATACACTCAGATAGGCTATTAGGCTGTCTTATACGAATTCTGAACTTCAATGCCATCTTTATAAAGTGAATTTTATTGCCTTATCTGCATTATAGATGCCATGGGATATCTTTAATTGTGATCCATTTGGCTATATCCTTTGCTGTAGACACTAGATGGCATTAGTGATATTCGTGATGAAAGTGATCGCTCTGGAATGCGGATTGTCATCGAGGTAGGGTAAAGTACTTATTAGGTGTACTTAGAACTCCGATCCTGAGAACATTGAGTCATTTGTTCTGTCCAATTTTTGTAACTTCCTAGTAACTACATAATTCAATTCAATCAAATTTGTAGGTTAAGAGAGGCTCAGATTCAGCCATTGTCTTGAATAATCTCTACCGATTGACAGCCCTTCAGAGCAGTTTTAGCTGCAATATGGTGGGGTGAGTTCGTTATTCATTGTCTTATCTATAGACATTTAAAGTGCAAATGTATTAATTTGAAATGTCCTCTCTCGTGGATACAGAAGTACAAGGGTTCAAATGAAAACTCTTTTGAGAGGGCTGAGAAATTGATTTATTCCTTGAACACTTTTAATACTTAGTTTCACATAGAGGAAGTAGTTGATATCAATGATCTACTCCAGTAACAATGATATAGTGCTAACCAAATCTGTTTGTATGAATGCAGTATACATGAAGGAGTACCAAAATTGATGGGTCTGAAGGAACTGTTACAGGTACATACGGCGTGTGCATTGCATGTGTGCCTGTATGCGCATGATAACATTGTTTTGAGAATCAAAAGCAACACTCTTTTTCACCCTGTGATTATGGTTTTGTGATATCTTTTAAGTCATTTCATCATACTATTAAGGTACTTTAGATTATCTTTCCTGTTTTCCATCTGATTCACTACTAGTTTTACAGGCATTCATAGATTTCAGATGTTCCATCATTGAAAGGCGTGCTAAATTTAATCTTGCAAAAGCCACGGATAGAAGCCACATAATTGATGTAAGCAGGCTTCAATATTTGTTTACTTCGCTAAAGCTGAAACTTGCTTATATACATATAACACATTGGTGGGATTGTATCTTTATAAGACACTAGCATAATCTTGTGTCGTCCGCTTGAAAAGTAAGACCTTTGCATTTTGATACGCAGGCGATTTTAATTGGGCTTGACAATTTGGATGAAGTGATACATATTATCAGGGAAGCGCCAAGCAACTCAGTAGCATCCAGTAGACTGAGAACTGGTAGCAACACTCTTCTTGTTCCTCCTCCATGCTTTATGACTACCTTTTTTGTAGTTTAATTGACAAACACAAATCTGACTGCCCCTTCTCACTATCATTGTCCAGAGTTTGGTTTGTCTGATAAACAAGCAGAAGCTATCCTGGATATAAATTTAAGAAGACTTACCGTGCTTGAGGTTTGGATGGATACAAAATTGTCATCAATGTAGTGAAACTTGCTTCTAGTGTATAAATTAGTGATGATCTAATCTGTTTTTTTTTCAGAGAAAGAAATTCGTTGATGAAAGCAAATCCTTGGCGGATCAAATTTCCAGATTAGAAGTGCTTTTATCAAGCAGAAAAGAAATATTGCAGGTGAGTCTGTAGCAAATAAATAATTTTCATGTACTGATCGTAGCTGTAAATATACATAAACCAAGTCGCCTCCCACTCTTTCCTCCTAGTTGCTTCTTGGTTAGGCTATTTATATATTGAACTTAAGTCCATTGTTTACAATTGGCATCCGCTTTATCATTTAGGTCATCAAGCAAGAAGCAATAGAACTCAGAGACAGATTCTTCACACCAAGGCGCTCTTTGTTAGAGGACACTGATTGCGGTCAACTTGATGAAATGGATGTTATTCCAAACGAAGAAATCCTGCTTGTAAGATGAGGATATTTTTTCTGCTAGTTTTTCAGTGTCAAGATGAACTGCTCAATCCATTTCTATATGATCATATCTATTTTGGGTTTAGGCTATTAGTGAAAAAGGATATGTTAAGAGAATGCAGCCAAGTACATTCAATCTACAGACTCGTGGAACAATTGGCAAATCGGTAGGGAAACTCAGAGTCAATGATGCAATGTCTGACTTCATTGTTTGTAAAACACACGACCGTGTACTGTATTTCAGGTAATTATCGCGCGCCTCTTCGATCCCTGTGGGGATTGTGGGCGCCTGAGCTTTTATGGTCCCATTAATACTTCCAATTTTGTGTAAATTGATGTGAAACCAGCATTTTGAAGTTGAAGAAGTTGGAATACGTGCATCAAATAGGAAGTCTTAACGTAGGCTATTTTGGCACTTCTCTTTGACTCACTTGTAGTGATCTTGTTGCTTCATTGACTAGATAGTTCATTCGTGATAAAAGTGAAATGTCTTAAGTTTATATAGTTAAGAATTCGTGGTTCAACATGAGCAGTGATAGAGGAATAGTATACTCAGCCCGTGCGTACAAGATTCCAGAATGCACCAGGACTGCTGCTGGCACACCACTGATCCAGGTTTTACCCTCATTGTTTATTCTTTGACAGCATGTTTGTGAATATCAACTGATTTTTATACATTGTCAAATGCGGAAATCAGATTTTGTCATTGTCTGATGGTGAGCGTATAACCTCGGTCATTCCTGTGAGTGAATTTGCCGAAGACCAGTATCTACTAATGCTGACAGTTAATGGCTTCGTTAAGAAAGTAGCTCTAAGTTCCTTCTCATCAATCCGGGCATCAGGAATCATAGCAATCCAATTGGTTTGTTTTCTTTTCTATCCTTTTTCCTTGGTTAATTTGTGAAACCTTCTTGCTAGAATGTCAAGGATGAAACTTGATAGGTTTCTGGCGATGAGCTGAAATGGGTTCGTTGTTGCGTGAACAATGATTTGGTGGCCATGGGCTCTCAAAATGGAAATGTCATCTTAAGTTCCTGTGAAATGGTAAGAATTTAATTTTCCAGATGACATGTGTTCGATCGTGCAAGAGTTTTTTTGATTGTAAGCCTTGAAAATTATGCGGTACACAGGACTAGCATCAGATTCCAGTTCCCTCAAACTACAATTTTTACTAATTAAACTTTTGTTTTGTTACTTTTGCACTCGTGCTTTCAAATTCATTTATGCTAAAATGATGTCTTCTGTATCATTAGTGTTTGCCTGTCTTTTTGGCGTACTCGAGTCATTTACGAATCTTTTATGTGCATTGGCCTGTTTCTTGGGTGCCTTAATTGTTTTCCGTGTTCAGATCCGAGCACTTGGAAGAAACACAAGAGGATCGATTGCAATGAGATTAAAAGAAGGCGATAAGATGGCTAGTGTGGACATAATACCAGCATCTATGCGCAAAGAACTGGAGAAGACGTCCGATCAGCGCGGTGTGTCGTAAGTTTCTGAGTTCTTTTAGAAATGTCTCTGTTAAATTTATATTTAATTGACAGGGAACAATGGTGCATGCCGTAAAGCAGACCTGTGGAGTTATCTGTTAATTATTAGTTGACAAAGTTGATGACTAAAAGGAACAGCAATTCTACTGCATTGAGAATACCTGATTCTTTACGCCAAGAAACATCGTTGTTCTGTTTATTGTAGTCCTATGTTGCAAAATAAATTATTGCCAACTCTGTTATCTCCACAGTGCCAAGGGCAATGGAGGGCCATGGTTGTTGTTTGTGTCTGAAAGTGGTCATGGTAAGCGGGTTCCTCTGAGCAGTTTCCGCCTCTCGCGTTTGAACAGAGTAGGGCTAAATGGCTATAAGGTAACCTTAATTCTACTGGTTTGTGAGATCCAACCCAGGCGTTTGTATCAGTATTGATGTTTATTTTGTGTTGTTATACAGTTTTCTTCTGGTGAGGACAGGTTGGCTGCTTTTTTTGTCGTGGGGTTTTCAAGAGCAGGTCAGTAGAGGATTATGCTTTAAAGACGAGTGTTTGACTAATATGATTTTATCTCACATCTCTGCTTTGGGAATGTTGGATGCAGAGGATGGTGAAAGTGATGAACAAGTGGTTCTCGTGAGTCAAAGTGGTACAGTAAACAGAATTAAGGTCCGAGATATATCCATTCAGTCACGTTATGCAAGGTATTTGCATAGATGTTCTCCCTGTTACAAATTTGATTATTGTGCTTGCTTTGATTGTAGCGTGTGCTCTCCCTTTCATATTTCCTCGTCTGATATTTTGATCATCTTGCAGAGGCGTTATTCTGATGAGGCTAGACCACAGTAGCAAAATACAATCGTGTTCCCTTATAGCTGCAACAGAAACTGAACTAGAAGATATTGAACCCCAAGAAGTTGCACAATAGAGGCAAAATGATGTGGAATTTTTGGAAACGTGTTGGAAGCCTGAAAAATTTACTAGTGATAACTTATGAGTACACGTGTACCCCTTGTCACTAAGGTCAGACATATCGAGTGATCAAATGTTTTAACAGTCAAATGAGTATATCAAGAAGGTTCTCATACTATAATGTTACTTTGAACGGCCATGAAACAATCTTGTCAAAACTAATTTGCACTGGCTGCAATTAATTTCCTCACACTGCTTCAAGGGCAGCAATCTCGTATCTGATTTCATCCAGGTGCTCATTAATGGTAGTTACTGCACTTTGAACTCCTCTAATTGCACCCTTGAGGGCATTGTCATACTCGGCGTCAGCCTCAGCTTCTTCAGTCCCTTCATCCAAGGATATCTCTTGAAGATGCACGCACTGGTGCTCCATACCCCTCTTAAACTGGCAGTTGCTGTGGCTCACTAGCCGTTCTGAAGGGCGGCCTGCTTTTTTTAACACTTGAATTGTTGCTGTCTTTCATGATAAAGAAGGAGAGTCACACATGCTGAATCGGCAACTTAAAAGTAATGATATTGGGGGCAAACAACAAGGGGTACTCAAAACTGAACTTGGAAGTAGTTTAGTACAAAATGGTTGATCTTGAATAAATCTAATATAGCTGGATGCCGCTGAACTAAAGATGGTAACTGAATGTGTCTTGTTTTAGTATGCAGCGGAAAGGGGGAATTGTTAATGGGATAAGAGAAAAGAAAGTTGTGTACCAGATTGAGCTTTTCCTTTTCTTGAGTCTGAACAGCACGAAGAAGATCAGCAAGGTCATTGCGTGGCGTGGAAAGTAGGGACTGTATTTGGATGACCTAGAGGGAAAAAAGACGTCCTTAACAGGATAAAGATTATCTCATACATACAAGAGTAGGAGATGAATAGACCTGTTTAGAGCAATCATTAAAGTCTTGTGTGATCTGAGTGCATAGTTGCTGATAAACTAATTCACCTCCAGCACTCATATACTCGGCAAATCCGCTACATATGATCATCATTAAGAAATCATCAATCAAACCCTAAATATGTTTTATGCTTGAATTTAGGTACCTTCTGAGGCGAGCGTATGTTTCAGCTCTTCTCTGCTGAACGCCGAGAAACTGACGAAGCAGAGCAACCACCGAGGATGAGGAGTCAACGTCATCTGATATGGACACTTTCCTCTCGAAATCCTCCTCTCTGCACAAATTGTTCGTCATCAAATCGCATCGAATGCAAAATCACTTTGCTTCTTTTTTTTTCGCTTGGAGATGGTTTTTGGTAAATTTATTTAATTTCGAAACGGTCCATAAAGTTTTGCGTTTTACAATTCACCCCGTTACTATTTTGCCAAACAACACACTATTCTTCTTCATAAACCCTAAAAACCCTCCTCCTATAATGTTCTTTTCTGGTCTGCTCGGATGCAACGCGTCCTTTTCTCTCATTCTTTCCAATTTGCCATCAACGCAACGCCTCCACCGTTACGAGTAATCTTTCATCCCTCGTTTCGTCTTTGCTATTGTTTGAATTTTAGTAAATTTACATCGGGTATTCTTTAAGGACACCTTGTAGGATTTTAATTTGACATGTGGTCGGCGTTTCTTTACCTGTACCTGTTTTTTTTTTATGATGCAATAACTGAGTTCTTCAGTTCTAGCTGTTGATAGCGAGATTCGAGTTCTGTTTTTGCATCTGATTGGCGTTACAGTGCGGCTAGTGCTTGAATGGGTACGCTTTACGTGTAATTGAAATATGTTGAAACTGATTTTGTTTAGTTTACTTTGACAGGTGACCATTGTCAAAAAGTTTCTAATCAGCCTTAATTGGAGTTTCTCTTACTATGGGGCCATATAGACCTCGACATTCAGCACCCAACAATGTTTCAAATGGCCGTTCAAACAACCAAACTAATGGACCATTGGGTCCCCAACCATTCATCAACGCCCCTAACCAATTTGTTCCAATGCAAAATAATCAGATGGGCTTTCCCTTGTCAGCGCCTATCGTGTTCCCTGGCCAGTCATTCCCAGGGTTTCTTTCTCAATATAATGGACCCAGCATGAATAATGCTGCTATTTTCCCGACCAATGGCCCTTATAGAATGCCTAATTTCAACCAAATGAGCCTATCTCAACCAGGTGCACAGTTCCAAAACATACCGAACTTCGCGCAACTTATGAACCAAAATATGGGTATACCAAACGGACAATTAGGAATGCAGAATATGAATCAGTTTTACGCCATGCAAATGGCAAATCTTGCTCAGCTGGGTTCTTTCAATATTCCTGCGTCTCATCAAATGTTGGGATCTCTTAATCAAGTAAATCCAGGCATGAATTCTCAGAATCCAGCGTTCTTTGGAACTCCAGTGTATGGTGCGGCATGCCCTGCTGATGGAAGAATAAACCAAATAAACTTGGCTCAACTGCCAATAGAGCAAAAAGAATTGCCCGGTGCCCCTGGACAACTAGAGCGAAACTCACCCATACCGAGTAATTCTCATTCTGCCCATGAAGGTCAAGCTCTGGAGAACATGCAATCTTTCCAGGTAAGAAGCCGGACGGTCATTGATTCTTGCACAAATTATTATTGCATGTGCTAATCATCCGATCTTGCCATCATCCTTTATTTACTGCATTCGTTCCTCCTAATGTGTGTATTTTTGAAATTAACGTGTTTGCAGGTACAGAATGAGTATTAATCACTTCCTTTATGCAAACTTTTTGTGTGAAACCATGATAAATTCACATAGCAATATTTGCAGTAGACTTTTTATTATTATAAATAAAGCCTGTATGAGGATGTAAAAATATCTTTTATCCGGCTTGATTTTTTAACTTTGGTTTTGTTGTGATTTTTTCTTTGATAAATCGATGAGCCAATCTTTTCTTGTCACATTTTGATTAATTTAGCACTTTCTAGGAATGCTAGTGAATGTAACTCACATATGTGCAAACTTGCAGGGTAACTCTGCCATTAATGGGCATAGCAACATGTCAAATTCATGGAAACACTCCCCAAAAAACAATTTCCGGGACAGATCCCAAAATGGGAGGTAACTGAGAGTTTTTCCTATAAGCCGGCTTTTTTCTTCTTTCAAATCCGGAATCCTTGTTTGGATAACTTGATCAGGTTCACTGATCAAAATATCCAATGTTGTGCAGATGGGAGAACACTAAGTTTGCGTCGGGCGCAAATGCCAAGAGGAAGTTTGATGGGTCCAGGGACAATGAGAACAGAGGTAGATTTAGTTTAAGTGTTGGTTTCCTATATGCTGCATGCGTATTATAAGAGGCATACTATCAGAATTATATTTACTGCCTGTTAGTTGTTGTGTAGTGGGATCTGTGAGTTTATTGTCCAAGGACAGTCGAACAACTCTTTTTGTAAGTATTGTACTAAAGAGAAACATTTTTATGAGAGCATCTATACACGCGCCATTTTTTAAATTTATGTGTCCTTCTTCATACATTCCTCATAGATATAGACCTTATCATCTCTAAATGGTCTCTTGTAACTGAGCATTTATCCATCCATGATATCTGTTGTCCTTCTAATTTTTCAACACTCATTGATGTGTACGCCCGCTAATGCCCTGGTACCTCCTTGAAAACCCACATGTTATAAGCATGCCTTACTGGACATTCAATGTTCTCTTCGTATTAAATATGAGTAACTGATTTTGAATTGGTAATGTTTATGTGTTTATATGTCTTTATTTATCTTTGAAGGAGGCTTTAATAGAAGGCAAAAAACCAACAACAATACTAGCTTGAGCAACCAGGACACTCCACAACCTAAAAGGTATCGTTCGCTTGCATCCGACTACACTCCAATGCAAGATATTTTTGAAACTTTCTTTCAAAAGCTAGTGGGATGCATTTTGAATTATGATTATTTTTAGTTGGCTATTGGCTTGTGGTAAATATTTTTTAGTCTGCTGTGATTAATTGATCATCTGTTATTGTAACAGCTAACTAATGTCGTGTTCTGTCTCAACTTATCATTTTATTTTTGCACATGAAGATCAATTTCTGTGAGCTATACAGAACAAGAAATCCAGCAGTGGCGTGACCAGCGTCGTAAAAACCATCCTTCTAGAGCTAACAAGGATGAGGTTGGTCTAGTTGCCATCTATTCCAATTTCCAGGTTTCTATGATATAAAAATATTCTTCTGATTATCATCTATGTTGCATACAGCTACACAAAGAAAAGTTAACTGGCGAGGAGAGTATCGAAAGAGATGAAAGGCTACGTCGAGAGGTGTGTTTGTCTGTGTAAATATTGTGAAACATAGCTAGCCACGTGTTAGTATCATAGAGGAAGTTGACGACTTAGGCAATGAGTCCTGATTTTAAATTACTTAGCTTCCCCAGCTAATCAACTGGCGGTGTCTATTTTTTCATTCGAATTCGTACTGATTCTATGTTTAAAGTCGTGTTATTTAATTTGACTAGCTATTTGGATGGCTTCTCAGGTAAAACTTGCATATCGTGTCTGTCTGATAAGGGTGCCTTTTTTTGTTAGTTGTAATCAAACTCAGGTGAATTTTCTATTTCTACATTGCAGCAACTCAAAGAAGTATTGGCAAAACAAGCTGAATTAGGAGTTGAAGTTGCAGATATACCTGCACACTATTTACTGGACTCGGAAAACCAAGGAGAAAAAACAAACAAGGCTGATTTGACCAATAAAGATACATCTCGTAATAGACGAAACAAACAAGGAAGAAACAAATCTAGACGTCAGTCTGCCAAAAGGCAACAGATCACCAACAATGAATCGTCAAATGGGCCTTCATCCACGAGTAGGGAACCGTCACTCTTGCAAAAGCTGCTCAGCGCAGATATCAAGAGAGATAAACAACACTTACTGCAGGTTTTCAGGTTCATGGTTATAAATAATTTTTTAAAGGATGCCTCTGATAAACCTCTAGAATATCCAGTCGCTTTAGTAAAAGACACCAAGTGTGAGATGACAATTGTCAAGGATGCGCTACCATCAGCAGCAAGTGCATCTCTACCTGCAATCCGCACAAATGAGGACTTTCCTGCTCAAGATTGTGACCATGAGTCGCATGATGAGAGCAAAATCGTGAACTCGAATTGTGACGAGGAAGCAATTTCAGCAGACGAAGAGGGAGAAATTACAGGCTAGTATTTTATTTTGTCTTACTTTCATCTAAGAGCGTAACTTATGTAGATATACGTAGAGAAGTGACACTGAGCATAAGCCATTATTTTATGTGTGTCAGGTTGTTTTGTAAGTTGTTTATGTGACACTAAGCATAAGCTATTCTCTATTCGCTTCGTATTCTAATCATGCAGAGTCACATATATGATGGCTCTGAGAACTGCTGACCTCTACGCAAACACGCGAGAGTAAAAAAAAACTTAGAACTTTAGTAAAGCTTTCCTACGTTGGATCCTATCACTGATAAACTTGTGCTTTCTTCTTTTTGTCAAAATAGCCACTTTTTGAGTCTGTTTGCATCTCAAGTTCTACATGTCTATAAGTTAAATGCGACAAGTTGCTCATGGCTTTTTTTCTTTCTTATCTTATATCACAAAAGTGTAAAATAGAGTGTAATGCTCTCACCTTAATGCTTAAGGAAAAACAGGTAGGTTTAGTTTGCTTATCTTCTTCATTCGGTAAAGGCTATATATATCACTTGTAAATCTTTGAACTTTTGGCCAAAAAAAAGGTAGATTGCTAGCAAATTTTTTTTTTTTTTTAAAGCTTTGGGATGGATGAACATATCAACATCACATCGTGTTCCATACTTGCTGGTGACCAAAATAATTAATTGATACAAGATTCCAAATATTAGAGGTGAGCAAAGAAACAATTATTGGAATGATGTCATTTACTAGCTCTCCAAATCTTGAAAGATTTGTTTTTTTTTTGTTTTTTTTACTTGCTTCAGTATTTAAATCGGAGTAATAAATATTATATCCATAGACAGTGCAGCTGCACATGTATTTTGAAGATATCTAAAATACTAATGGATTGTCAGACATGTGCATCGTTTATTGCCAAGCCAAGAAATATAAATTGACCCTTCAAAATGTTCTAGAATTCAAAAAGTGGATATTGCATACCTTGTTTAATTTTCGTCTTGAAGGAATAAAATTCATTCAAATTGTGATTAATCAAACAAATGAATTCATGCTTCTTCTAGAAGAGGCGGCCAGCGGCAGGTCTCGGACCAAAAAATTCCTTTCCACATATCAACATACCATTTTCTCTCCATTGATTTTTTTTTTGTCTATGTGAAAACGGTTGTAAAAAATCTATGAATTATAAAATATAAGTCAATATTATAACAAATACGAAAATTATAACTGATGCGTTGACCAGAGACGACCGCTGACGTTTTATTATTTAAAATATATTTTTTTTGTATATATTTATGTTGGGAGCCTTCGATTGAGGTAGGGTTGGTAAAATGAGTCACGTGAGGCACTCATTTAGATGATGTGACAGAGAATAGTTATTTACTATTTACTTTTTGCTTTTTGATGAATTTTTTTGTAGTGAGACACGTGACGCGTTCACAAAAATACGGAGTTAGATGCGTGACTCAGTGTTTTATTCTACTATTTAGGTTGGACTTTCCTTTTATATATATTTTTGATTCCAAACAAAGCAAAAACATAAACAGCAGATGAGAACAAGAGAGAGAACAAAACTCGTTTGGTGAACTGTTGCACAACGCCAAGGCATCATCCCTCAAATCAGATCCTCTTTGCTGCCGTGTCTTCAACTGCAAGCATTTCCCCGACGACCAAGTCAATCACTTTCCTCCACTCTGCTTCAATCCCCAGCTCGGAGCCAAATTCTCAATTTTCAAAAATATTTATGTGTGTCTGAAGTCGGACTCGGAGCGAGGAAATTGCTGGTGGTTTGTGATGTGAAGTCGTTGAGTTTGATCTGTGCGTAAATAGATCATTGCCATCGACAAGCCTTTTTCGGTCATTTCGCCGGCGACAACTGCAGCTGGTCGTGAGGAAGCTGTTTTGTCTGACTTTTTGAACATTAGATTCTCTGGCAGAAGCGGAATGGATTCTCGTGGTCAAATTCAGATGGCTGATTCAACTAGTTTTCACTCTGCTTCTTGGCGAACTGCCTCTTCCTCATTCCAATCTAGGGCTTCTTCTGCCCCCAATTCCATTAAGGAAATTAATTTTACAGGCGATGTCCCTAAACCAATTAAGTATGGCTCGAGAAGTGGTGATTCGGAGATTCTTAGCATGTCTCAGAAGGAGATAAGTGATGATGATGCTAGGCTGATTTACCTTGATGATCCTGCAAAGACTAATGAGCGGTTTGAGTTTGCTCGAAATTCGATTAGGACAGCTAAATATTCAGTCCTCACATTTCTGCCTCGCAACTTGTTCGAACAGTTTCATAGAGTTGCTTACATATATTTTCTAGTCATTGCAATACTTAATCAGCTCCCTCAGCTAGCAGTTTTTGGTCGCACGGCTTCTATATTGCCACTTGCTTTTGTGCTTTTTGTTACAGCAGTTAAAGATGCGTATGAGGATTTTAGGCGGCATAGGTCCGACAGAATTGAAAACAATCGTCTTGCATTGGTTTTGGTTGACAATCAGTTTCAGCCCAAAAAATGGAAGGTTCTTCGTGTTGGTGAAATCATTAAAGTTTCTGCTAATGAGACGCTCCCTTGTGATATTGTGCTGCTTTCGACTAGTGATCACACTGGGGTGGCATATGTTCAGACCATTAATTTAGATGGAGAGTCTAACTTGAAAACCAGGTATGCTAAGCAGGAGACCCTCTCATTGTCCCTTGAGAAAGAGAAGATTGATGGGCTTATTAAGTGTGAGAAACCAAATAGAAATATTTATGGATTTCAGGCTAACATGGAGATTGGTGGGAAACGAATATCGCTTGGTCCATCCAACATTATTCTTAGAGGATGTGAACTTAAAAATACTGCATGGGCCATTGGTGTTGTGGTTTATGCTGGCCGTGAGACAAAAGCTATGCTTAACAACTCAGGAGCCCCGTCTAAGAGGAGCCGGATAGAAGTTCGTATGAATAGGGAAATTATTTATCTTTCATTGTTTCTTATTTTGTTGTGTACAATTGTCTCTATTGGTGCGGGTATCTGGTTGAGAAGGCGAAGGGATGAGCTGGATCTCTTGCCATTTTACAGAAGAAAGGACTTCTCGAAGAATAAAGTAGAAAATTTTGAGTATTACGGCTGGGGCTGGGAAATAGTCTTCACATTTCTGAAGTCAGTCATTGTGTTCCAGATCATGATACCGATTTCATTGTACATTTCTATGGAGCTTGTAAGAGTTGGTCAAGCTTATTTCATGATTCGAGATAACCAGCTTTACGATGAAGCTTCTGGTTCAAGATTCCAGTGCAGGGCACTAAACATAAATGAAGATTTGGGACAAATAAAATACGTATTCTCGGACAAAACTGGTACTCTCACAGAAAACAAGATGGAATTTCGTAGTGCAAGCATATGGGGAGTAGATTACAGTGCTGGAGACATGAATTCATCCAGTGATCAATCTGGATATTCTATTCAAGGTAGTCAAGTTTTCCTTTGTAGATATCATTATTGTTATATATTCGTAAATGATGCTCGATGTCCTACAGGGTTTTCTAATGCTTGGATCATTTATCAGTGGGAAACCAGGTTTTGATGCCAAAGATGAAGGTCGGCGTTGACCCAAAGCTTCTTGAGCTCACAAAAATTGGAAAATATAGCGAGGAGGGTCAACATGTTCATGATTTCTTTCTTGCTCTAGCAGCTTGCAACACTATTGTACCTCTGGTTGTAGACACATCTGATCCTGGCATTAAGGTCATAGATTATCAAGGAGAGTCCCCAGATGAGCAGGCATTGGCATATGCGGCTGCTGCTTATGGCTTTATGCTTATAGAGCGAACATCTGGCCATATTGTCATTGATATTCAAGGGGAGAGAGAGAGGTAAAACTCACTATTAGATCTTTTTTTTAATTTCTCTGATTTACTGTGTTGTTGAGTAAAAAGTTCATTGTTCACAAGCATTCTCTTTTATATTTACACTGATCAGATATTTTTTTGGGGAAGAATATCAGATGTTGGTCAAGGTTGTGTGTGCATTGTTTTGACAATTTGGTAGTGGACTTACTGATAATGATTGTGATTTGGATGTTCTTCATTTGAGTTTATATTGTCATTTCTCATTAACTCTACATTTTATGGTCAATACAGGTTCAACGTTCTGGGTTTGCATGAATTTGATAGTGATAGGAAGAGAATGTCTGTTATATTGGGGTGTGCAGACAAAAGCGTGAAAGTCTTCGTGAAAGGAGCTGATACTTCCATGCTTAAGATCGTAGACAGATTGCACGATATAAGCATATTGAGTGCCACTAAAGGACATCTCTACAACTACTCGTCTGTAGGCCTTAGAACCCTTGTTATCGGAATGCGGGAACTAAGTAGCGCCGAATTTGAGCAGTGGCATTCTTCATTTGAGGCTGCTAGCACCTCTTTGATAGGAAGAGCTGCTTTGCTACGCAAGGTGGCAAGCAGTGTGGAAAAGAATGTACATATCTTGGGTGCGTCAGCAATTGAAGATAAATTGCAGAAAGGGGTGCCAGAAGCAATAGAATCTTTAAGAATAGCAGGCATGAAAGTATGGGTTTTAACTGGGGATAAACAAGAAACTGCAATTTCAATTGGATATTCATCAAAACTTCTTACTAGCAAGATGACCCAAATCATAATAAACAGCAACTCCAGAGACTCATGTAGAAGAATTTTAGATGATGCAATGCATATGATCAAGGAGTTAATGACAGCGGCAGGCGGTTCACCTGGAGAGAATGGTGTCCCAACATTTGCATTGATTATTGATGGTACCAGCCTTGTCTATATTCTTGATAGTGAGCTTGAAGAACAGGTAGCAACTAGCAATCAATCATTCAACCCTCTCCGTGTCTCTCCCCTATATAAATCTCTCCAACTTAAAACTAATTTATTTTACTAAAATGTATTTGCAGCTCTTTCAGTTAGCTACTAAATGCTCTGTGGTGTTGTGTTGCCGAGTAGCCCCTTTGCAGAAAGCAGGCATTGTAGCTCTTGTAAAGAACAGGACAGATGACATGACCCTTGCTATTGGAGATGGTAACTTTCGTATCCTCTCCTGCTCTTGTCTGAGCTTGGGCATAAATGTGTAGTAAATGTGAAGTGGTTTTGTCAAATCTGCTTTGGTTGTGGACTTATTTATACTTATCAATGTTATGTTTTAGGTGCTAATGATGTATCCATGATCCAAATGGCTGATGTGGGAATTGGCATAAGTGGTCAAGAAGGTCGACAGGCAGTCATGGCATCTGATTTTGCAATGGGTCAATTCAGATTTCTTGTTCCGCTTTTGTTTGTGCATGGACATTGGAATTATCAACGAATGGGTTACATGATCTTGTATAATTTCTACAGGAATGCCGTCTTTGTTCTGGTCTTATTTTGGTGAGTTTCATCATTCCATAAATTTTCTAATCATGATATATGATTAATTCAGTAAGGTCGTCAAAATGTTAGCGGAAGAAGCATTTTATAATATGCCAATATTCCGTACTTTTATGTGCAGGTACGTGCTCTTCACTAGTTTCACTTTAACTACTGCAATCAATGAATGGAGCAGCGTCCTATATTCAGTAATTTATACCTCGTTGCCCACAATCATAATTGGAATTCTTGACAAAGACCTTAGCAGACGTATCCTTCTCAAACATCCACAGCTATATGGCTCTGGGCAGAGAAACGAAAGCTATAGTCAGCGGCTGTTCTGGATTACAATGTTGGACACCTTGTGGCAGAGTGCAGTTGCCTTCTTCCTGCCTATGTTTGCCTATTGGAATACGAACATCGACGGGTCTGCCATTGGTGATCTTTGGACACTTGCAGTTGTAATTTTGGTTAATCTACATCTAGCCATGGATATCATCAGATGGACTTGGCTATCTCATGCTGCCATCTGGGGTTCCATAATTGCAACTTTCATTTGTGTTGTTATCATTGATGCTATACCGTCATTGCCTGGATACTGGTGAGCCCCGTGTCCGAGATTTTCCCATGTAGCTGATTCATATCTGGCTTCTCTCAAAGATAGCTAGCTGTACTAACATGCTTATATTTCTCAGGGCTGTGTTTGAATTGGCGAAAACAGAAGTGTTTTGGATCTGCTTGCTTGGCATTATAGTAGCTGCCTTGCTACCTCGATTTGTTGTGAAAATCTTGTGGCAATACCTAAAACCTAGTGACATTCAGATCGCTAGAGAAGCTGAGAAATTCGGCCGCTTGAGGGAGTTGGAAAGTGCACAGACAAGCTAAAACTTAATCTCTGGTGATCAGGGCAAACTCACTAGGTGTGAATAATTCCTCATTCTTGCTGTTTTCCATCTCTTTATGTACCATATCTACATTCTTTGGCTAGTCAAGTGTACCTCCCTTAGGTCTGCCCATTGTCATTAGATTTTTCTAAATAGGAGAGATTATGGTTTTGTACTTGCTTCTTTTTTTAGAACTTTAGATGTATTTTTTTTTTACTGGTTCAATCAAGTGTAAATTAGATTGTACCATACAACAGCCATTAATACAAATTGAGTTTTTTTTTTCACAACAAAAGTGTTAATTTACATCCTAGTGTTTTTTTTTCTACTATGGTGTTTCATCATTCATTAGTAAGTAGGTAGTCAAAAAATGAGTTTACTCTGTTAAAATTTCACATGATAAGTAAAAACTTGGGGAATCGAGTGCGAGAAAGGAAAAAAAGTGGACTCATGAAGTAAACTCTTTAAATGATGTATGAATAATATGTTACATTCTTTAGTATCATTAAATAATTATAGTTAGATATTCAAAGAAGAGATACCTAACATTCGATGAGAAACAATGATTATGAAGAATCATTATTCAGAAGTTGGAGCCTCAGCCTCAGTTACAGAATCAACAGTCAACGTTGAGATGTCTCCAGGAGTGGTTTCTTGTTGCACTTGTGCAGAAGCTTCAACTAGTGATGGTGAAGGAGCCACTGGAATGATCTCTTCTGACTTGAATTTGTTTATATAGTAGTTCAGAGAGGGGCCGGAGTACTCAATGGTTTGGATTTTTGCGGGGACTTTGCCAAGTTGGAGGATAATGGATGAGGCAGCAGCAACAGAGATGAGGCCTAGGAAGGCAGCTACAGCTGCTGTATTTTCTGCTCCACTGGATGAAGTGCCTGCTGTTCCTGAGCTAATGGCACTCTCCGCTACATAAACAACCGGCTGCAAAAACAGTAAACAGATGAGTTCTAGTAATTTTCAAGAAATGCATCAAATTCCTGAATTACAAAGAATTAACAGAATGCTCAGGAGAGAACTCACAAAATACTAGAATCCAGTCCTATATGCACACGTTATTTTGACCTCTTACCATGTTGAGGTTTCAAATGACGAATAGAAACCATATTACTACGAGATGATACTGCCATGCCGACTTATTAATTCGCTCTCTCGGCTTTCAAATTCAACACATACAAAAATGGTACAGTATATGTGATTGTAGGGAGGTGAGGTGATAAAGAAACCTCTACAGAGTATATGTTGGTTTGGCCGGCGGTATCCTTCTCGACATATCCTGTCCAGCCACGAGTCGAAGTCGACCTTGGGGGGAATGTCCCAACAACTTTGGTCTTCTCTCCTGCTAACCATTCCATGCTCACCTTCCCAACCTGCCAACAATATCACAAAAATAAATAAATCACAAGAGTTGAAAACCTAATTTTCAAATTCATCTTCACCACCAAAATTCCTACACTAGCAGCAAAATCAAATTCATATTCACCTCCTTATCAGGCGCGCATTCCTCGGTATTGCAGTCGGCTTCGTCTTGCGTGGCGGAAGCTCGGAATCTGAGAGTAGTTCTGGAATTGGTGGTCGATGATGTCTTGAAGAGAAAGCTCTGGGAAGTGAATTTCGTTGTGGAATTGGTAAATGGCATTAAAGCACATGATGCTGCTGAAGCAGAAGCCATCTTTATTCCCAGACTTGGAATTCAAGCTTCTTCGTTTATTGATGAAATCTGGTGAGCCACAAACGCTGCAAAATTTGTCTTTAGAATTTGGATAGGATAATTTTGAGTGGATCCAATTCCAGTTTCGTGTCAGCTCAATTTCCATATTCATTCATTTATATATTAATTTCAGAATAATTTTAGTACAGTGACCGGTTCGGTTCAATTGGGTGGACCACACTTCTCCTCGTGTCGTGTCATTCTTCCGTCATCCGACCGACGCTTCGTAATCCAATAAGTCAAAGAAATAGAGAGAGAGAGAGAGAGATTTAGGGTTTGTAAATTGTAATTGTAATTGTAATTGTTATTGCTGATCATGGCAGCGAATCCGCAAGCGACGCAGCAATTCCTGAACAGCGTACTCTCGCAGCGCGGCACGCTTCCATACTCGGAGGACGTCAAATGGCTGATCCGCCAACACCTCCTCGCCCTAGTTGAAGCTTATCCATCTCTCCGACCTCAGACCGCCACCTTCGCCCACAACGATGGACGCACAGTCAATCTCCTTCAGGCTGAAGGCACCGTCCCGATGCTCTTCCAGGCGGTGACTTACAACATCCCTGTCGTCATCTGGCTCACCGATTCCTACCCGCGCCATCCCCCTTGCGTCTATGTTAATCCAACTCGCGACATGGTAATCAAGCGTCCTCATCCGTTTGTTAACCCTAGCGGTATGGTTGCTATTCCTTATATTCATAATTGGATCTACCCTAGCTCCAATTTGGTTGATCTTTCGCGAAATCTCAGTGAGATGTTCGCTAGGGATCCGCCGCTCTATTCTCGACCGCCGGTTAATCCTCCTACACCGTCGCCTAATCTTAATTCCAGTCCCAGTGCGGCCAGGCCTCTGATTCCTTCCCCATCTAGGCAATATTCCCCTTCTGAAGATCCCGCTGAGATATTCAAGCGCAATGCAATTAATAAGCTTGTCCAGATGGCCCATAAAGATATTGTTTCGCTCACTAACACCAGGGAAGCCGAGATGGAAGGTATGTTTAATGCCCAAGCAGCGTTGAGACAAAGAGAGCAGCGGCTCTCTAAAGGACTTAGAGACATGCTTTATGAAAAGGAGGCCTTAGAACAGAAATTGCAAATGGTTGTGATGAATGCTGACATATTAGAAGCATGGCTGACTGAAAATGCTGACAAGGTTCACAAACTGGATGATTTGGATGTTGATAACGTGTTTCAGCCAAGTGACACTCTTTCAAAGCAGATGATTGATTCTACTTCTTTGGATTTAGCAATTGAAGATACAATTTATTCCCTGGACAAGGCAGCTCAAGATGGAGTCATACCCTTTGATCAGTACTTGAGAACTGTGAGATCCCTCTCCAGGGAACAGTTCTTCCATCGAGCTACAGCATCTAAAGTTAGGGCCATCCACATGCAGTCTCAGGTTGCAAATATGGCTGCTAGGATATCACATTATGTTGCTTCTTGAGGGACCAATTTGCACCTCAGTTGCCTTTTAGTCCGAGGTAATAACATAAGCTAGCTACATTGAAAACACCATACGTATTGTACTATCTTTTGCATAAATCTATGGACTTTATTGGGGTTTATTCCCTTTTATAACAATTTTTCTGGTGTGTACTGTGTGAGAATGATAGAGGAAGGAATGAGTGAAAGCTTGGTGCAAAATCAATATTTTGAAACCTTTTCTAAAGGCTGGTTTTCCTGTTGATAAGTGTTATACTCACCAAGTTGTAAACTGATTGCTAATTCAGTCACCAATCTTTTGAATATTTGTGTCATTGTTAGACGTTCATTCTGAGTAATTTTGGATAACCTTTCATCCAGTGGCGGACTTCCAATTGGAAGAGCTTTTATAGTGTTCCCGTGTGAACTGATTTTTATCAGGGGACAATGAAACTAAAATATTGATTTGCGCGTCTAAGAAGTTGATCAGAGGTGTCACACATCCTATTTAGTGTGAAAATAGGAAGTGAGACTCAGTAGTAAGACTACTCGCTTGTTGATCATTTGTTATATTAGCTCTTGATAGAAACAAAAGGTATCAATAAGTGACTGGAAGATTATATCTAACTGTTTGCCTGTTCCAGATTGAATGATAAAATGGAAGGGTGTGACTGGTTGACCAAGTTGACTTTAATGCTGTTTTTCCTTTTAACTTTATGGGTCATTTGGAGGGTGGATACTGTGGATTACATATATAAATCAGGTATCAACTGTATACTGTAGAGTGGCGCGAGTAATGCAGCTTATAGTTAAGGAGAAAAGAATAGTCACTTAACTTTTTGCCAAACTTGAAACAAGACCTGCATAAGTGGATTTTCCTTGAAACTGAAACTGTACCCTGTAGATGGTTTGTTGCTCGTATATCTTAAGGTACTTCTTGCGATTTGTCTGCAGTCATGGAATAACTTTGTTTGGAGTTTTTACAATGTTTAAGTGATTCATGCACAAGTCTAGCACTGTTGGTTCTCTTGGTTATGGCCATAGTATAATACCTTATATAGGCAGAAGTATTACGGCACTGACTTTATTTTGGTGTTTCATATTACAGATGTTCTACTCTATGCCTTCGATAGCGGATTTACACCGGCAGATGATTCTGTGGAGAACTCTTTGAAATCTTGGTCAGGTAACTGACATTATATCTTGAGCAAATTGAACAAGCAATGGTTAAGCTGGCGCCATGTACTTTCTTTCGCCTGATGTACATTTATTAAGTTAACTTCTAATAAATAAACTTCAAAGATCATCTTGAATTGTGTATTCCTGTTATAGTCAATTGGATTGGACATGGGAGTCGAACCTAGTCTGGAAGATGTATGTAGAATTGTAGATGGTTAGCTCCTTTGTCCATCAAAGACATTCTTTCTGACTCTCTGGCAAACATAGGGTCCACCTCTCTGCTATCTTCATGTCTTAATTGCTACATTAGTGTACTTTTTGGCACTATTTCACTTATAGTGCACCTTACCATCATATAATAAATTATACTTCATGATTTCGTTGTAACGACGATATTTTATATATCCATTTGTCATGTGGGATTGATCGTTGATTGACCTAAAAGGGCCTCCGTAACCTATTGAGGGTTTCAACATTCATCATGCTAGGAAAAGGAATGTAAAGAAAATCTTATCTGTAGTGGTGTAATGCTGGACTTGTGATTCCCAAATGAATGAAGGTGAATACTCAATCTGAGTTCCTCTTATCATCTGGTGATACATTGCACCATTGATATTTTGATATGGCGTGCTGAACAAATATAAGGGGCATATGGTCCGAAAGATAAAATGAATGGTAGGACACACATGATGATGTAATGCTCCTTCAAGTTTCTACTCAGAATGCATTATGAGTAGTGGTGTAGCGGTTACACACGGTCAGAGGTCGACGGTTCGAATTTTCGGATGGACAGGCATGAGTTTGGGATTTGTCCATTCCTTGCTTATAATAGTGGAATTTTTTTTTTTTAATAAGTTTCTACTAAGATTATTTTATTAATTCCACCAACCGTTTGATGACAATTATTTGTCCACTATCAAACTCACTCACTTTCAATAGTGGGAGTGGGACTTATTCTGCCCTGTAGTCTGAATCTCGTGGTGTATATTCCTTCCATTATTGTCAATAAAGAAGTTAACCAAACTTTGAGGAAAGTGCGAGGGGGCCTAAAGGGTAAAAAGATAGCTTTTTAGCAGCGTCCAAAAGTGTGGGTATGGTCTGCTCCCAATCTTAATGGCTATGCAAAATGGGGTTTCTCACCCATCTAATCCAAAACTAAACTTAAATAATTAATATACACCATTTGAAACTCAAATAATTAATCTATCACATTTTTAATAATTTCGGTACTCTTCATTTTTTTTTTATAATCTCGGTTCCTCTTCTACCAGGAATAAACAAAATTGAATACGTGGCGTGTATGCTATTTTATCTCGTTTTGGTCCACGTAGGCCCAAAATCGAACCACATCTTCAATTTTGTTTATTCCCGGTAGAAGAGGAACCGGGATTATAAAAAAAAATAAAGAGTATCGATTCCTCGGGAACCGAAAATATTAAAAATTGGATAGATTGATTATTTAAGTTTCAAATGGTGCAGATTTGTTAATTTGAATTTGGTTTTGGATTACTTTGGTTAATAACCTGTGAAATGGTAAGTGTGATACAAACTAATTAAATCTTCAAAGCCATCATCACTCTGTACATTTACCCAAATCTGGAAAGCACAACACATGCCAACAAGGTCCTATGTTTGCTTATGCTTCCATAGAAAAATGATACTTGATCACCGCCATCATCATCATTATCACCAACTGTTGATAATGTAACTAAGATTGGCCAGATGCACGAATGTTTTAGAAACAAATATTATGTGCAATGTTTTTGAAGCTCATCTTATTGTTGAGTGTTGCTTTTGCTCCGGCAAAGGTGGATATTTTGGAAATCTTGTTCTTTTTCTTCAAGATTATCATTATTGAGGATTATAACTACCATATAAGATTCCAGCGTTTCTCATTTGACTAAGCCTCTTACACGATTTTGCTGAAATGGGACTCATCATTTGACTATGAGATTATATACCATACCTTACACGCAAATTATATATCATGACATTTTTACAATTTCAACCTTTCCCATTCCACTCCTTACCTCCTCAAAATCTCAATCTTGGTCCTCAGAAATTAAATTCATGTGTTCTTTTTTTTTGAAAGATTGATTCTTATATCATTTCCTCTTGCTATCCGGCTATGTCGTGATCTACGATTTTGATATCTACTCGATTAAATAAGCCTTAACTCATGGCTAAAAGAAAATGAAGTGATTATCATCAACAATCTTTTGTCAAAGAAAACTTAACCTAGTAGGTGTGTTAAACCTACTCTAATTATTGGGCCTTATCACTTTACTACCGTAGCAATCAACATCAACCAAGGTGCCTACATTAGTGAGATCGAGTAGACAAGTTGAAATGAAACATAATATTTACCCTTACCAAACACAAGAAAACAACTCTCATAATAGCACGATATAGAGCAAACATTGAGCTAAGCTACGCACATATTATTTTATTTTTTATAAGAGCTACGCACATATTATTGCAGCTTACAAATTTTAGTCACCATCAACTGATAAAATTCCAACTCAATGTAATATGTGAAATAATTAAATACTCAACTATCAGTATAAATTTCTCCACTTTTGTTGTGAAGCGTTATTCCTTCTTCGCGGAAGTGTTGTTCGTCTCGCCTAGGTGTGAGTGTGTTGTCCTTTTTTTGCGAAAGTGTTGTTCGTCCTTTTTGGACGTATTGTGCTTCAATCCGGGTTGGTACCGTGCGTAGGGGCGGATCCAAGAATTTTTCGGACCGGGGGCGAGATAAACATTTTCGTATCGGGGGCGGATCCAGCAATTTACTTTTATACTAGAGGGGACATATAATCAAAATGACTGGGGCGAGATGTAAAAATCATTCAAAAATACATCGCATTAGTCTAATATTAAAAAAATCGAAAAATCGACCGGGGGCGGTTGCCCCCCACCATGTGGATCCGCCCCTAGCCGTGCGTGTCCCATACTTCAGAGTCTAGTAATTTATATGTACCCGATGATAGGGGAGCGCTCGGTTGAGCCCCTTCAAAAAATCGAGAACTTGAGATCATAAATCCATCATTAGATCATGATGCATCTTTAAATCTGCATGTGACACATGTTCAAAAAGCAAATTAGTCAAAGTTGATGGTAATGATCAGTCTTAAAAACACACTTACACAATAATATCCACACTTAACTTATGCATATGTTAAGTCTGGATAATTTATAGGTCGTTTATACCCTCGCATCTGTTATATGTATTTTTAAATATGTCCGTTTTAATTTTTTTTATTTACAAAAAGCCTCCGAATTATGATTGGTCGAGAGTGTCACGTGTCAAATTCTTCGGGGGTTTATAATTTTTATATTTCAATGTGATTTTTATTTGATCCAAACTCGTATTGTATTTACTAAAACTAAGGATCGTAGATGATTAAACTTTTTAATTTCTGATGTTAAATGATGGTTCAGACCTGATATGAAATATAGGATATTTTTTAGTCAGGTAACCGACACCTATTATCAGTCACAGTAGTGTAGCATCAGTTTACCAGTGGCGAACCTTCCTATAGAATGGGTGACATATGACCACATTGAATAGTATAGGAGTAATTAATTTTAGTTAAAGCCCCTCTAATTTTCATATAATACATCGCATAAATTCTGGAGAAAAAAAACAAACATTAATTACATTACATGTATTAATTGTCAATAAATCTTTTATTTATTCATTAAGTCAGCCATCATTTCACAAAAAGCATGATATTTTCCAAAAAAGTGATACTTATTCACAAATTTGATTGCATATGGAACTTTTTATTTCTTTTTTCCAAATCGATCGAAATGTTTGTGAATATTTAAAAATTTCTGTATCTGGCCCTGTCTATAAATATGCGTGTCTGTGTTTAATTGTAACATTCAGAAACGAAACCACATGAATAATAATCCTCCTTCAGTTACAGTCTCGTCACGCAACCGTAAAAATGGCGGAAGCTGGAAAGCAGCCATTTTCATCATCGGTACACATTCTCTGCAACCTTTTTCTTAACTCCTCTTAATTTGTGGTTGATTGTGTTCAATTTGCAGTTGTGGAAGTGGGAGAGAGAGTAGCCTTCTACGGCGTCTCCCTCAACCTCATCATGTACCTTACCAAAGTCTTGGCTCAACCTGTCGCCGTTGCTGCCAAAAATGTCAATCTTTGGATGGGAGTCTCCGCTCTGTTTCCACTTCTCGGCGGCTTCATCGCTGATTCATATCTCGGTCGTTTCAAAACCATCCTCCTCTCCTCCCTCATCTATCTCATTGTACGTCTTTTTTTAAATTTTATTTTATGCCATAAAATATAACATATGATGATTAGTATTTCCTATGGCTCTTCTTTCCGCTAGGACATTGTGACTCGAGAACTGAGTCATGGTTCTGTATTCATATATAAGCTAGTACTTAATTATCTTCTGTGGACGGTTTTTTTCGAGGATATATTTCTCAGAAGTAGTATGGTGATTTTTTTATGTGCTGTAAAAAAATTGGATAGGGATTGATTATGCTGACAGCAGCAGCTCACGAGGGTCGTGGTGGAGAAGTCATGTTTTTCACAGCCTTATATTTGTTATCAGTTGGTGAAGGCGGGCACAAGCCGTGCATCCAAACCTTTGCGGCGGACCAGTTCGACAATGAAACTCCAGAGGAAAAGAAAACAATGAGCTCCTTCTTCAACTGGTGGTACTTAGGGATTGTGGTGGCAGCTATGTTTGCCACGCTATTAGTCATATACGTGCAAGACAACGTTGGGTGGACTGTCGGATTTGGGATGCTCATGGGTGTGGTGGCTGCAGCCCTGGTCATTTTCTTGGTGGGACTGCCATTGTACAGGAGAGAGGTGCCGGTGGGAAGTCCATTCACAAGTATTGCGCAGGTGTTTGTGGCTGCTTTGAGGAAGCGGGGGCTGAGTGACCAGACCTGCAGCAGCCCAGGGGTCAGTGAAGAGGGTCCAACGTTGGCTCGAACAAATCAATTCAGGTGCGTGACGTGACATTTGTTTCTTTTTTCTTTTCCAATTATGAATGTCTGTTTGCTTACTCTATAAAAGTATCAAGTGTAAATTCATTCTTGGATGAATTCACACTTCTACCCGAGAATTTTTTTTACAAGATCATATTCATATAGTTTCTGTTTCCTTATCAACAGCGTTTCGAACAAAATAACTTGACCATGAGAGTTTTTTTCTTCTTCTCTTCATATCGGGTTTTATGCTCAATAGGTGATTCATTTCTATTCATTTATCCTGGTGTTTTTGAACCTTCTAATTGTCTCCATAATCGAAGTGAGTTCAAACTTGGCATGGCTGATTACTTTTTCCTCAGATTTCTGTAACCCTCTTAAGATTTATATTCCTCTTATTCAAAATGCAGTAAAAGAGAATCTTTATATTTGGGGTTTTCTCTTGACTTTTGATCTGTTTTGATCCAAAACAGAACTTTTAGGGTCAAAAATTTAAGCTCAATAAAGTGTATATTGGTTATACTTTTCAACCCTTAAGGTTTTTGCTTCTTGAAAATTTTGAAGAGTGGGAATAAAGTTTTGCATTTTGTTTGTGATGAAAATTTATAATACAACAATACATGATTTCTTTTATACTTGTCCATAGAAAAGCACTTTTAAGTTTTTTTTTATACTAATTTTTCAAATGTTTGATTGGGTTGGGAAATGAATTTTAAGTTATATGTTCCCAGGTCGAAGAAATCAGTTAGTGATCATTGAATTTCAATGAATGTATTTGTGTCAGATTTTTGGACAAGGCTGCTGCGGCTGATGGGGCTGATGTAGCTGCAAAGGCAGTTAACAGATGGCGACTCTGCACCACAAACCAAGTTGAAGAAACAAAGCAGATTCTAAGGCTGCTTCCAATCTGGTTCAGTGGCTCAATCTTTTTCATCTCCATTGCCCAACTCAGTACATTCTTCACCAAACAAGCCAGCACCATGGTCCGCTCCGTCGGCCCTCATTTTCAGATCCCACCAGCCTCCATCCATGTCACCACTGGCTTTGTTATCCTTCTTGCCATCCCCGCATATGACCGCCTTTTTGTCCCTCTCGCTCGCCGCATCACCAGCCTCCCCACGGGCATCACAGTCCTACAACGCATTGGCATAGGCATATTCTTCTCAGTCATGACAATGGTTTTAGCCGCTTTAGTCGAGCAAAAGCGTGTTAGTCTTGCGAAAGAGTACCATTTGCTCGATAGCCCAAAAGCTACTGTTCCAATGAGTGTCTGGTGGCTGCTGCCCCCTTTTATGGTCAGTGGGCTGGCTGATGTCTTCTCCTATGTTGGATTCCAGGAGTTGTTCTATAATCAGATGCCCGAGAATATGCGGAGCATTGGGGCAGCCGCTTTCATCAGCATGCAGGGTATTGGGAATCTAGCCAGCACCGCGGTGATCTCCTTGGTGCAACTTGTGAGCTCCATGGCTGGTGAGGAATGGCTGGTGGATAATTTGAACAGAGCTCATTTAGATCTGTTTTACTGGGTTTTGGCAGCAATTGGAGTTCTGAATTTGGGTTACTTCATGTGGGTCTCTAGCAGTTTTCATTACAAAAAGTTCCAACACGAAGATTTGATGTTGGTTTAAAGCAGGGAATTTCGCTAGCTCATATATGACAATGTATCCGCTATGTACATTCCCCTTTTAGCTAATGAGGAGGTGAATGGGTGGTACATATTGGGTCATGAATTTACAATTGAATGAATTTTATCTGCAACTTCTTCTACATGTTTCAACAAAACATAAGATTCCAATCCTTGAGCCTCCTCAAGGTAACATTTACAGGAATGTCAGCTAAACATGCTCTTCATCTTCTGCGAAAACTTTGAAAATAAAGTCCCGAAAGCGCTTCGAGTAATGTCTGGGTTCCACTGCTGATATTGAAGTTGGGTCATACTGCATAGACTTATATACATGTTCCAGCTTCTTGCTAATATCATAGTCTTGTAAGATATCTATGATCCCAAAGAACACAATCACATCACGAAACTCGCCCGTTGGCTCTCCAACGAGCTGAGGCTCACCGCCCTCATATTTCCTTTCTGTTCTCTCCACCCTTGCAGCCATGCTTATGCCTAATCTGACGTCCACAGGCAACCTACCGAATCCAATGCACAAAAATAAATTGAACATCATTTTGTTAAAAGCTGTTATGTAGAACTTCTGTAACCAAATTAACAACAATGTTTCCACTGACTTTGTTGGGTCTATGAGCTGATCTGCATCTTCTCTTGATAAGCGAGGCGTTAATAGTCCATTTTTTGGAGTCCCGATTCCTGAAGGGAAAATATTGCATTTATCCCAAATAGTCAAATGTATATCATTCTGCTTGGAAAGTATTAGTCCAAGGTAGATAAATTCAGAAAAAGGTTGGAGGACCTGTGGGAGTCCGAACTCCAGATATACGAGCTTCTGTCGCGTGATTAAAAGAACAATCAACGAAATGAACGCCTACTAGAAGGCTGTAGTCCATTATCCTCTCTTGCTCTAGTAAGTCACAATCCCTGTCAACTTGCCTGCAAAAGAGTTCCTGCTGTTAACACCATGTCCACAAAAATAATCAACTTCTCTGAAAATAATTGTATCGAGCTGGTACCAAAGATAATATTTCCTAAAAAGCATGAAAAATGGATTATTATTACCTAAGGAACTCTTGGAACCAAGTTTTTTGTAATCGGAATAAATAATTTAAATCAAGGTCTTTCAGGGTAGTTGTGGGATCGATTTCTGACTCAAGTTTATCAGTCATGCGACCGAGAGAGGAGCCTTTTAAATCGAACCGTCTGTGTATGGTGTAGGCAGTGCAGAACAGATTTCCCATTATGACAAATCTCACCTGGATCAATCAATCATCAACATTAAAATTCAAAACTCGGGAACAATTAAATAAAATCATGTTTGCAGAAACACAAAAGTTAAAGTACCTTCTTCTGCGCACTCCCAGTTAATTTTACACAATGA
Source organism: Rhodiola chrysanthemifolia (assembly GCA_033675395.1). Taxonomy (NCBI): domain Eukaryota; kingdom Viridiplantae; phylum Streptophyta; class Magnoliopsida; order Saxifragales; family Crassulaceae; genus Rhodiola; species Rhodiola chrysanthemifolia. Next base: position 8,597,794 of record CM066206.1, read on the forward strand.
AGGCCGAAGAATCTAGTTACCAGGGTGTTCTCGAAGCTACGGACATGATTGTAGTAAGCTGGGAGCATTCTCAAAAGAACCTGTGCGTTGACGAAGTGAGGTTAGCCTGGTGGTAGGCACTCACTACCTGGAACCAATAGGTACCGGGTTCGAGTCACCCGGGGTAGGATTGAAACTCAATAATCCCCATTAGAATAGGAAAAAAAAGAAAGAAAAAAAAAAGAACCTGTGCGTAGCGTTGGACATATTTTCAGTACTTATCATGTATTGAAGTAAATAAATGGCTCAAAGAAATAAAGAAGCACCTTCACTTCAGCTTTCTTGATGGTCTTGATCATGTACTTATCATCATTTGTCAAATAAAAGAAGCTTCCACTTTTCCCTGGAGACGACAGTTCCCGAAGAGCATCATCTCCGCAGATAGACAACATGTAATCTGCTGGATCAACCTTGAACAATTTTCTAAGTGTCCTGGAAACGCACAAACAATTTTCTGATACGAATACCAAACAAATAAGGAAGCGTAAAGTAAGAATACTACAACAAAACTGGACTAACCTGAAAACCAATGGGCAGTAATCCTTCCACCTGAACTCGGACGACTGGTGCGGTGGGGTATGTTTCGAGCCTTCAGGTGGGAATTTAGTCCACACTTTTTCTTTGGGATCAAAAGCAGACATTTTCAACTCGAGGGAATTCGGAGGTGGAGCTCTGCCTACGGAGTGTCTGCACAATGGTACCCAACATCAAATAAATGTGCTAAGCATCTAAACTATAATTATAAGTTCTTACTGATTTTTTGAAGTTCATAAGAATACTTAAAATGGTAGGATTTATATGTTACCTTATGCCAAGCTGCAGATTGAGCATGAGCTCATAGTTCTTATGCCCTTTCGAAATAGTATCTCCTTGTCTTTTTACCTGTTGAGTCTGCGATGGATGCAGCGGAGTCCCTCTCGAGTCCTGATCGTCAAATAGGCGATATGGACTCCCCATAGTTTCATCCCCATCTCTCGGGTATCCATCAAAAGTTTCACAGCCAGCCTCACTGTCCGAAGTCCAACTATGATGGCCTGATGTATAGCTATACGGACTATGATTCCCATTCGCACTCCCATTCACACTCCCATCAACAGACGACCTCCGATGTCCATCGTGATTGCCTCTCATAGACCTCATGATCACCGGCTTCTGCAAGTACTCTCCTTCAAATCCCCCACAATCCTGCAGCTTCTGAGAAGGGAACACAGACACCATCTCATCAGGCACCACTTCACATTCACTCAAGTCCACATCATAAAGCTCCTGAGGATTCCATTCAAAATTATTACTCGATGACGCGCACCCCGGTGGTGGATAATAAGTCCCACTCTGATCTTTTCCATCTTTGCTCCAAACACCAACATAAAAACTTCCATCAGCCCATCTAAAAGTTCCATTTCCCTTTGGAACTCCATCTTCCCAAAACCCGTCGTACCTATTCCCATTACTCCAAATCAACGTGCCGTTGCCATGGATGTTACCATTCCTCCATTGTCCAATATACTTATTCCCATTCTTCCACTGGTATCGACCTTGCCCGTCCTGCATCCCACGACTCCAATCTCCATCGAAGTAATCTCCGTTGGAGTAAATCTTAGTCCCATGCCCGTGTTTCAAATTCATGACCCATGATCCTCTATATGTGTCTCCTGTGGAGCCAATGTAGGTCCCTTTTCCATCCATAAATCCACTCTTGAATTCGCCTTCATAAGTCGCTCCCGAAGGCCAGCTGAACTTTCCTTTTCCCATTGTCTTGCCTATAATCACAATTTACACATTGAGCCACACAATACAGACATTTTGCACAAAAATGTTCTGCAGATAAAGTTCTTACCTCTAAACCATTCGCCTTCGTACATGCAGCCGTCGAGCCATAGATACTTGCCGTGGCCATTGGGGAGATTATCGACCCAATGGCCCGTGTAGTAGTCTCCATTGACGATAAGCTTTTCAGCAATGTAAAGCTCTCCGGGACCTGGTGTAACATCAGGATCAGATTCAGGCCGAGGAGACACAGTCAAGGTACCAAAAATGCTAGCGGTTCGCTTCTTGGCTGCTGCTTGTGATCGCTTGATGGTAGCTTCCCAGGCCTTCACAATGCCGCCTCCTTGTTGTTCTTTGCTCATCCTCTCATATTATAGTTTCATTGATTCTGTTGTTGGAAGGAGAAAGACAAAGGTGGAGAGAGAGTGTTGCTAGGAATTAACTGAATCCTTAACATGCTCCTGAAATTTCTATAAAGCCAAACATTTGGAGGGACGACAGAAAGAGTTAAACATGTTTGTTGTTTTCTCCAACTAAATCTCTCTGCCTCTCTCTATGCCTATGTATTATATATGTTCCCAAAGAAAGAGCAAGCTACAAATAATCAACCATTAAATGTGCACAAAAATTCAGTCAAACAAAGGGTTATTCATTTCATTGCACAACTCTCTACAGTCTACTGTGCCTCTCATACAATTGGCATTTGGAGCATCATGATTCAACTACGCGGCAGCCTAGAACCTTTCAACTACATTTAACAACTCTAAACGGATATGAAAAATATAAATCTAATGGTAGAGACTCCAAAGATTGATCTATTGACTTGGTGCTTCAACTGCTGCATCACATATCATTGTTTATGATGTCTCGCATCATTTGTAGAGGAATAAGCCCTTCTGTTCGGATTGCTTCTTTTGATGGATCGGGACTTATGAAATACAGTGTTGGCAATCCTCTAACCTGTATGTAAATCAATACTATTTATGATTCTATTCAAGACTAAAAGTAAGCATATAATAAATTTAGTATTCAGCATTTGAAACTGTATTGATTAAATATAAGAATCCTAAATTTGAAATTGCAATACAAATAATTATGGGCATGTTTATGATTCATCACATATGATTTCCACATAGCTGGGGGTGATGGGAGATAACACATTGCAAACTTTTGGTAAAAAATAATAATGAAACAAAGATAAAACAGAAGATGGGATTACCTGCATATCCTGTGCAAATTCATACTCATCATCTGTATCCACTTTGACAATCATTGCGTTATTCTCATACTCCACAGCAAGCTGTTAAACCCCACATAGATTTTTTTTTGTCAAACATAGTCCTTAAGTACTACACTTAGCTCTATTTCATCAGTGGACTGGAGGCTATACAAGCAGTAGCAATGAGATCACATCTTACAATCAATCAACTGCCAAAACAATAAATAAAGAAAAAGATCGTGTAAACCCATAAAGAAGCATATGCAAGATTGCCTTTATGCATATTTGGTGCAATTCGAAGTTATGAGATGAAGGATCAGATAGTATTTTTCGGAAAAGAAGCCATCATGACAATAAATGCAAGCAAGTGGAAAAGTAAAACAAAACCCTAGTGGTTCTATTCCCATTTAATTTGATCTTGGAATGAAAATGCGGGAAAAGTTCCCTATCCTGATGAAAATAAATTGAATGTATATTATCTCGTTCTCGTATAGTCTATTTTGCTAGCTTTCTTTGCTTCAGCAAAACAAAAATTGTGCAAACATCAATCATTAAGTAGTAAACACTATAACAATCTTATTATAAGATTGCAATTGACATGGACATCCTATACACTCCATGGCAATACACCAATTTTTAATACTACGTAGTAGAAAATACTGGCAGTGGATGCGCGATACGTACCATTTCAAGTTCTTGAGCCATTAGTATACAGGGACCACACCATGTTGCATAAAAATCAATAATAAGTGGCACATTCCTTTCTCCTCTTACAAGCTCTTCAACCTCTTTGGCAGATAACTTCTTCTGCCATCACAAACACACAAAAACTTATATACTGCATAACATTATCAAGTAATTGGGGAAATTTTTAAATAAAAAATAGCCTTTTATCCAATTATTAAAATAAAATAATATTATCAAGTAATTGGGGAAATTTTGAATTCCATCCAGACATGTTCAACTGAAAAACAAGCTTAACTGAAGAGAAAGAGAGTGCGCGTACCACGAGATAGTCTTCCCGAACATGCTTCCCCTGCGGCGGTGTGCAGATAAGCTTTCTAGGGGAAGATGTAGAGACGGAGGGTGTACGACCACCAAACAAAAGTGAATTGGATTGGAATTTTTGAATTGCTAAACGAGCAGGAGGAAACGCAGAGTGAGATGAAGAGATGCGAATTGGAGAGAAGCATACAGATGAAGTAAACAGAGCAGCCATTTTCGTACTGTTGCGGAGCGGATGAGGGTGGAGGGATGCTTAAGCGCTTCAGCCTTGGAGCGTTTGGAAACGAGGATATCTGTGCTCCTCTAAATTATTATCAATTCTACTTTACTTTATTATTAATATAATATAACCTAAGATCGTAATTCGTACAGTACAGAGATTAGGCGTGTTCTTTTTAACTTGTTCCAGGTTGAAACGACAGCGTATTAGACTGAACGCCTTTAGACAAAAGTCTGGCAATCTCAAGTTGCGTATCGGCGATGATCCGAGTCTTGTTGAGTTCCAGCTCGGCTCGGCGTATCTCCGCTTCGGCTCGCATCTTCTCCAACTCCTTCATCGCCTCCATTCTTTCTTTCTCCATTCTCACAACCGCTTCCGCCACCCACCGAACGCTCTCCGCTATTATAACTCCGCTACTCTTCTTCATCTGGTTCTTCTTCTTCTTTTTAGTTGCGTTGTTGGACGATGATGGTCTTCTTAGCTTTCCTTTGTCGTTGTAGAATGCTGGAGACGTGTTGGTGCTGTCGGTGGCGTAGGCATCCGTGACGTTCTTTTCGTGTGACAGCTTGGCTCCATTTTCTTCCTGCTATAAGTTAGGAAAACGATTCATCACAGTCAAAGTCAAAGTCAAATTTCTTATGTGGACTAACCTTCGTCGCGCTGAAAACGACACCGTTTACTGGAGTTGGAAAAGGAGCTGGCGACGAGGCTTTCAGCGGGCTGCAGCAGCTAATGGGCTGCGGCTGATGATCCACGACTTGAACTTGACCACCGCCGCCGCTGTTATTGAGCAACTGATGGATCCTTTCATACAGCGGCCAACTGGATCCAGCAGCGGAAGTCTCGGATCGGTAGCGCTTCTTCATGGACTCGATCTTGTTCTTGCACTGCGTCTGTGTCTTGGGTGCCTCCGCTATGGCGGAGACGAAGCGAGACACCTCCTCCCAATCGTGTCCCTTGAGCTTGGCTCTGTTTCTCAACGCCCATTTAGCCTCGTACGCCTCCAGTAGGCTCGATACCGCCCCCTCGCTCCACTCGTCCCTCTTCAACTTATCACCGCCGCCACTTTTAACAGCTGTTGTTGTCTTTTCCATTATGTGGATCTCATGAAAACCGGAAACAGCCACATTATTATTGCTGTTTTGAATTTGAAGCAGCGGCCGATGTTAGTGGTGGAAATGCAGATGGAGTAGTGCGATTGGTTGGTTACACAGGCATCATAAGATCAAATTGATGGTAGACAGAGGGATCGCACCCCTCAAAAAACAGTTTCATGAAAAGGGAAAAAAAGAAAAAAATATGATAAATAAAAGTTATATAATACTTATTGTTAAGGAAAATCCGATTCTAAATTTAATTATCTTTAGCATAATGGTGTTGAAAATACTTTTTCACTTTTTGCCTCAATGCGATGCAGCGGTGGTAGCCTTTTTGTCAAAGGGAGTGCTTTTTTTGTGATCAGAATTTCTGAAAGCTATTATTATTATTATTATTATTATTAGTAGTGTCCGGATCAAATACAAATCAATATTATAAATAAAAACTACAAATCCATAAAAAAATTGACACGTGTCAAAATCGACCAATCAGAATTAATTTCGACCGGGGTTCTTTTTGTAAATAAAAAAAACACACGCGGATGCATTTAAAAATACATAAAAGACATTAGGGGTATAATCGTCCAAAAATTGCTACAGTAATGCTCAGACTTAAGAAAACAATGTTCAGACTTAAATCAGTAATGAAAATACTTGAAAAAACAATGTTCAAACTTAAAAAATCAATGTTCAGACTTACAAAAATAATTATGCGATTAAACCATTAATGATCAGACTTAAAAAAACAATGTTCAGACTTAAACCAGTAATGACAATACTTGAAAAAACAATGTTCAGACTTAAAAAACAATGTTCAGACTTAAACCAGTAATGACAATACTTGAAAAAACAATGTTCAGACTTAAAAAACAATGTTCAGACTTAAACCAGTAATGACAATACTTGAAAAAATAATGTTCAGACTTAAAAAAACAATGTTCAGACTTAAAAAAATAATAATGAGACTTAAACCAGTAATGACAATACTTGAAAAAACAATGTTCACACTTAAAAAACAATGTTCAGACTTAAACCAGTAATGACAATACTTGAAAAAACAATGTTCAGACTTAAAAAAACAATGTTCAGACTTAAAAAAAAATAATGAGACTTAAACCATTAACGATCAGACTTAAATAACAATGTTCAGACTTAAACCAGTAATGACAATACTTGAAAAAACAATGTTCAGACTTAAAAATCAATGTTCAGACTTAAAAAAATAATTATGCGATTAAACCATTAATGATCAGACTTAAAGATGGTAATGATCATACTTAAAGATGGTAATGATCAGACTTAAAGATGATAATGGTCAGACTTACAATTTGCTACAGTACGATTCTAAAATTTGATGTTTATGCGCTTGTATGAGAATTTGATGACAGCATAGTGTTTTTTGGGTGGAAACGGCATTCTGAGCAGAACTCATTGCTTTGCCATAAGCTCGGCGTTTTTAGGGCAAATTCGATCATCTGGAGGGTCAAATTCGCGTTTAAATCTTTTTTTTTAAAAAGATTATTGGATTTTCATTCTGTTTTTAAGTCTGATCATTGCTGTTTTTAAGTATGATCATTGCTGTTTGTAAGTCTGATCGTTGCTTGTTTCTTTTCTGTTTTTAAGTCTGATCATTGCTGTTTTTTAAGTCTGATCATTGGCTTTTTTTTAAGTCTGATCATTACCAACTCAAAGTCTGACCATTGCTTCTTTTTAAGTCTGAACATTGGCTATTAAGTCTGACCATTGCTTCTTTTTAAGTCTGAACATTGGCTATTTTTAAGTCTGATCATTAAGTCTTTCAAGTCTGACCATTGCTTCTTTTTAAGTCTGAACATTACCATTTTTAAGTCTGATCATTGAGTATTTTTAGTCTGATCATTGGATATTTTTAAGTCTGATCATCAAGTCTTTTAAGTCTGAACATTTAGTAATTTAATCTCTTACGTCTGAACATTTAGTAATTTAAGTCTGATCATTTAGTAATTTATGCCTGAACATTTAGTAATTTAATCTCTTAAGTCTCAGCATTTAATCTGTTAAGTCTGAGCATTTAGTAATTTAAGTTTAAACATTTAGTAATTTAATCTCTTAAGTCTGAACATTTAATCTCTTAAGTCTGAACATTTAATCTCTTTAGTCTGAACATTTAATCTCTTAAGTCTGAACATTAAGTAATTTAATCTCTTAAGTCTGAACATTTAATCTCTTAATTCTGAACATTTAGTAATTTAATCTCTTAAGTCTGACCATTGCTTCTTTTTAAGTCTGAACATTACCATTTTTAAGTCTGATCATTGAGTATTTTTAGTCTGATCATTGGCTATTTTTAAGTCTGAACATTAAGTTTTTAAGTCTGATCATTGCTTTTTTTTAAGTCTGAACATCACCATTTTAAGTCTGAACATTAAGTATTTTTAGTATGATCATTACCTATTTTTAAGTCTGAACATTACCATTTTAAGTCTGATCATTGCTTTTTTTTAAGTATGAACATTAGCATCTTAAGTCTGAACATTAAGTATTTTTAAGTCTGATCATTGCTTTTTTTTAAGTCTGAACATCACCATTTTAAGTCTGAACATTAAGTATTTTTAGTATGATCATTGCCTATTTTTAAGTCTGAACAATACCATTTTAAGTCTGATCATTGCTTTTTTTTAAGTCTGAACATCACCATTTTAAGTCTGAACATTAAGTATTTTTAGTATGATCATTGCCTATTTTTAAGTCTGAACATTACCATTTTAAGTCTGATCATTGCTTTTTTTTTAAGTCTAAACATTAGCATTTTAAGTCTGAACATTAGTATTTTAAGTCTGATTATTAAGTATTTTTAAGTTTGAACATTAGTATTTTAAGTCTAAACACTAACAACTATTGGACTAAATTGAAAATAACATTATTATGTTTTATACCCATCCGTGTGGAATGACTATTATACCCCTCCGTGTTTTCTCCGGGATTTCGACTCAAATGGGACACGTGTCGGCTTAATAAACGGTTTGTAGTTTTTATTTATAAAGCGGTTTGTACCTGAACCGCACCCTTATTATTGATATTGATAGTGAAAGGTAGTATATTATTATTATGATTGAAAAAGAAAAGGGGGGGGGGGGGGGGGGGGGGGGGGGGGTTATTGGCGTTGATAGGAAGCGAGCATCCCACAAGGTCACCGACAGTGCAAGTATATTGGTGTGGTGGAGTTGTAACTGTAGATTGTGGTGGTGGTCGTGGACACATGAACATGTCACCCACTAATTCCTCAGTCACTGCTTTTTCCTACTGTCTACCACGCACCACAACAATTTGTAACCCCCACATTCTGCAAATCCTACTTCTTGCTGTGATTTTTTGATGCTTTGACGACAATCAAGTAGGGGTGCTAAACAACCGCCCTTTACTTTTTAATTGATTATTAAACTTTGGTTTATGATTTGCTGGATGGCAGGAATGAGAGATTTACATGTCAAATGTGAAGCAAATATAAATTCAGATCGCCATAATACCATATTTGTCATGACTCATATCTTAAGAATAAAAAAGCAATATTTTCCTTGAGATGTATTCGGGAAAAAAATAATCTATTTTGATATATTTTGTTTTGATGTGAGTTACTTTTTTTTTTTTTTTTTTTTGATAGTGGGTTTACTTTTCATATAAGAATCTTATACAAGATATTTATCGGGTACATGTATATTTCTAGCCTATTTGAGCACAGCCACGTAAAGGGCACCATCCGGATTTGAACTTGAGTCACCCGATGAAGCGCATGCCATATTGAAATCCACGAATCGATAAATACATCCAGGGAAGGACCTTAGTGTAAAACCTACAAACGTCCACAAAGAGCGAGGAAGATGAAAGAAAAGAGGAAGATAAAAACATTCACAGTGAAATTTGAACACAAGACTTTGCATATTGCAAGGCAAGTGCTCAACTAACTTGTTGACGATGTGATTAAAACTTTCAAACGTACACAGGAAAATACTAAATGAACTCATTTAACCCTAGAGTTTAATTATTTTCATGGATATTTTACATAAATATTACATTATGCATTACTGTACTGAAATTGTCTTTCGATTGGAACATAATGACGCAATACAAAACTCATAATCGTTCTTAAAATTTAAGCAAACCGACACACAAACAGACAAACAAACAACATCGAAGTCGTGGATAACTGATACTATTTCTCAGTCGCTTTGGTGGTTTCAACTGCAGCGCTCACGGGCGACTCCAACCCTGTTATTAGGCACGTCGAACAGAATCCTATGGTTCTGCTGCTGCATATTAGCGATCACATTCAGCACCGAGTCCACATTAGCAGGCGCCGCGGCCATCGCCAGACACGATGTGCTCCCAGCCGTGCTGTGTATCATCAGATTCTCAGGCGGCAATGTCACGTTCATCCCTGTGAACATGAATGTGATCGTTGGTGCCACTATGGAGCTTGTGTAACACGTGTCGAATCCGCCCAATGACGTCACTGTCGCGTTTCCAATCCGCTTCCTGAATGCGTTGCGCACTGCAATGTAAGCTGGCTCCACTAGCCTCGTGAACACCGTGCCTGTAGTAAAAATACAAAACGGTCGAGACCAAATATAATTGATATCTGTCTTTTTAACGCTTGATCGAGCTGAAATACGAAGTATATTTTATAGCATTATTGAAATAGTACCAGAATCGATGATGGTACCAGCCCCCGTGGTGGGGTTGAACAATAAGGCGCTAGCGGGGACATCGACTACTCTACGGCCGACACGGATCCCGATCAGATTGACATAGTAAAGCGTGGAGCGTCTCGGGTTTTTCAGCAGAGGCGTGAACTTGATTCTCTTAGGCTGCGCGACTGGGCCGAGACGGAGAGAGCCGGTGAAGGACGAAGACTTGAAGCTAGGGAGACAATAAGAGAATGTTGACTTGTAGAGGCTCTGTGTTTGCGAGAGTAGCGACATTGGTCCGCGTCCGAGTCCCAGTAAGCCCTGAATCGGCATTGAGCTGCCGTTCACACTTTTTACGCATCCGAATGTAAAGCCCGAAACGGTGTCGTTGTTTGCTAGCTTCACCGCGTCTCGGGAGAGGTTGGCTGCGATGCTGGAGCTCCCGTATGTGAATCCGAATGTGCACGTGCTGTTCGCGCACACCGAATTCGGTACCTAAAATTCACAAAATTGTTTAATTAATTATTTTTACTGAAAAGGGCGTGTCAGATGATCCAAAATGCTAAGGTCAGACATTTAGGAGATGTCTTCACATGACATTATGACAACACTCAAAACTGTACAACAGGTCAGAGAAACGCTTCACGGGAGAGCCGAGACCATCATGTGATTGATTTTGATGGACCCTCTCAGATCCCATTTCTCCATGTTTGCCGACATCTATCATCGATTAAAGCGTCACCTTTTTAGTTCTATATTTGAATTTGAATTTGAACTGAACGCCGTCGTTTTTGTTGTGTTAAGTTTAAGTAATTGGATTTAATTAGTGTAGTAAATTAATTTTATTAAGAAAGATGAAAAATGTACGTACCTGTTTGCACTGAGCAGTTTTGCAACCCAAGGTGGAGAACGTAGTCGACCGGAGAGTGTTAAAGACAGTTTTGGGAGAGCAGCCGAAGCAGCCGCTGCAGGGAAGCCACGCAGCGTCATTGCTCGTATCCATCGCCATGAGCATCGACTGAGGCGGCGTCCCGACTCTCACATTAACAATGTAAGTCGGGTTTTTTAAAATGGGTCGAGCCCAGGCGATAGGGACGATCGATCTGCGAGCCACGAGGCTGGAGAGATACGTTACCCTGTCGTGGTCTTTGGAGTTCATTTCGAGAAGTGTATCGATCCATGAGAGCTGGTGGTGGTTCTGGGGACGAAATGGGGAGCAGGGGCTGTTGAAGTGGAGGATTTGGAGCGTGGATTGGGATGTGGGTGGGGTGGCGCATTGATGGGGCGCGGCGGAGAGGAGTGGGGCGAGGAGGAGGAGGAAGAGGAGGAGAGCGAAGTGATGAAATGGGTTTGAGGTGGTCATGGTTGATGGGTAAGTGTGTGAGTTAAGTGAGTGTGGGTGTATTTATAAAGTGTGATGAAGTTAATTTGTGTTTGTGAGTCGTGAGGAATGAAATGAAAATGGACAAACCAGTAAGAGCATCCCATGCATTTTTGAATCATAGAAAATGATTATGAGAGATGATCAAAAAAATTATTCACCCCACCATGATCTTTTTTATCATAGTTTTGATCATCCCATGATTTTTTGTAAAATAGATTATCTCATGATCTTTTTTTAGTTTTGATCATGAGACGTGAACCAATCGCAATGGGACACGTGTCCTGTGTAAGAAACATTACAGTTTTTATTTTGATCTTGCAACGAATATATCTTCTAAATTACAAAGTAAAATCAAAATAAATACCAATATTCGTAATTTTTGGAGCTCTATAAAACGAGATACACTTTGATATATTTTTATTAATCTTAACATTAATGAGCTATAGTTTATGTAGTGATGAGAGAGATTGATGATAAACTTTTTTTTTGATCATGAGTAGGATGCATGTGATTGAAAAACCATGAGGGATGATTAGATGAGAGAGAGATATATAGATGTCATGATTTTTTTTTATCATGGTGAGGATGCTCTAAAGTCTAAGAGATATTATAATTATTGATAAAAAACCTGACTAATAGGATTTATTATTTGTTACTGAAAGGTGTAGTACGGTGCAGTGCAATGACTGGTCATAGCCACGGGCTCATAATGCATATGCCAAACACTATAACATTGTTGCCGACGGTTTAAGGGATCTGATTCAGTCACGAGGATGAATGATGAAACCGAATGTATCCAAAATGAAGCTAATCATAGATCATAAGAGAATCTTCATTATGACTTTAAATTATTTTTTTTAGAGAAAAGTATGAATTGGTGTCTCGAACTATCAACGTTTTTCAATTAAAGGTCCGAACTATCAATTTTTCCAATAAAGGAGCAAATTCAAAAAATTTAACGATTTTGAAATTAAAACTAACAAAGTTAAACCGGCGACCATGGGGTCGTGACGGGAGATCCACATGCTCGTTTCTCTTACTTGAAAACGCTGATGAGTTCGATCGGTTTTGAATTAGCTTGGTAGAAGAGTTAGCTTAATCGGAGAGTTGGCTTCGGTATTGTTCGATTTGCTTTTAAGTTTTATGTGTGAATGGGAGTGTGTATCAGGCACTGAGATAGTGAAGCAATTAAGTTATTTTTCTTCGTCATATCCTGATTAGGATCAAGCTTATAGATCATGACTTTAGGGTGCTAGGTGAAGTAAATAGACATGTTGCAGCCAGTTCCATAGTTGGCTATGGGATGGTCAAGCAGAATAATATTTTCCTTTGCTTTATTTCTGATGCATATATCTTGTGGGTAGATTGTTGAACGACCATCTCAGTAATTCTGTTGTCTGTACTGTTCCCAGCTGGTTAACTTGTCCCAGCTTTAAGACCTCGATTCGCCGTCGTCTTTGTAATTCTCAGTTATTCACAGCTTAAATCAAAAAAAAAAATCTAATTTTCTTTCCATTTTAATTGCAAGTGAGGAGGAACAAGAAATCAATACAACCAATAGTTTAAAGAGAAAGTCAGGTAATGACAAATTGTCATTACTCATTATCATGTTTGTCGTTTGAAGTTGTTGGTTCATTGGCTGAGTATTATTGTGATAATGTTGTTACTTTCATTGCTTTGTTTTCAATCTGAGAAAGAAAAACATCAAGTAAGTTGCCAGCCCTATTTTTTTATTTTTCAAAGAAGCTACTGTAACTTGTTTCAACTGATGTAGAACTGTTTAAGCTCCTTGGTAGCCCTTCAATTTCTTTTGACTGAATAGATGAGGTTGTATCAGCCTCTGTTTGTTTTTACTATTCGACTGAATAGATGAGGTTGTATCAGTCTCTGTTTCTTTTTGATGTTGCTTTTATTCCAACAGTTTTTTTGCCATTTAATTTGTCATATAATTTGTGTTGTTTTTTTTTACTCCAACAATGATTTTTCATACCATTTTTTAGTAAATGAGGTTGTATTCAGCTCCTGTTTTGTTGTTGCCAGCCATATTCAGTTTGTCATATAATGTTGTTCTCGTGTTATCTCAAAGCTGGTATAAACCAAAACAATCCACAACTACATATAAAAAAGCTACTTGAATCAAAGAAAAAAGAAAATTTGGAGACAAAATTTGAGCTAGCTCCAACTATTACAACATCATGATAAGAAATAAAAGGTAGGAATAACAGCTAATCAAAAAAAAAAAAAAAGGTAGGAATAACACAGTGACCAGATTTTGAGCTTTTGGGCACATGGATCATGAAGGTTCCGAAGGTAAGTTTTGATCAAACGGAAGAAGTCGAATCCGCAACCTGCCTAATCAGAACCTGAAATTGAGATGTAAAATCTCACATAAAAGTTTAGCACACTCAAAATCCCTCATCACTATACTAAACCTTGAGAAATCAAGCACAGTCCACCAGCCCCTCCATCGTGCTCCTCATCGATCCCAAGTCCCAACACCTCTTCTTCCCACGCTGCTCCTCTGACAAGTTTGTTAAAATCTTTTCAACAATCTGCACAACTATTCTCGGCTTGAACTCTGTAATAAAAAAATGAGCGTTCGAACGACTTCATCCAAGTCGACGAAATGACCAAAAGACACTCATCAATCATCATGCACTGCCACGAACACAACTGTGCAATGAAAGAATAAGTGAAGAAAGGAGGCAGAGCATAGTAGGTCACGTGCAATAATTATTAAATTGTTAAAAGATGCAAAACGATGTCGTTTCAATACAAAACGATCTCTTGATTGGAAAAATTGATAGTTCGGACCTTTAATTAGAAAACGTTAGTAGTTCGAGGCGCCAATTCGTACTTTTCCCAAAGAAAAAAATGTCATCATCTCTCTCATCCACTTATCACTCATTTAGTCATGACTCATGATTTATTTGGTCACGTATATCCCACTCATGACCAAACATAAAGTTCATCATCATTCTCTTTCATGTCTACATAAATACAAGTATATAAATATCAAAATGTATCTCTACTTGTAGATCTTTAAAAATTATGAAAAATTGGTGATTTTATTTTCTAATATTTTATAATTTTCAAGATATATTCGTTACAACATCTGGTTTTAAACTGATAAAGTTATGACGCGTGACATTTGTCACATTAGGATTGGTTCAGCTCTCATGACCAAAACTAAAAAAAGATCATAGGATGATCAAATTTTGGTTTGGTCATGGGATGATATTTTCTATAACTAGAAAAATCATGATGGGTATGCATGATTTTTTTAGTCACCTCTCATAACTTTGTTTCATGATCCAAAAGATCATAGTGGAGATGCTCTAAAGAAGAAGAAAAAACCGAATCGACATTAGATTTTGTAGGGTGTCCTATGGGCCGGGCCGGCATTAATTCGTTCAGGCCCAAACTTAAAAGGGTTTTTTTTTTTTTTTTTTTTTTTTTTTTTTTTTTTTTTTTTTTTGATGGACAAACTTAAAAGGGTTTGGTAAAGTCTAATTTCAATATTTGCCTAATGAAGGGATCAGGTCAAACTCGTATCAGGCTTCAAACTCAAGATCGACCCTATAATTATGGGGGCGAGTTTAATCTAAGGTTGGCAAGTAGATTTTGGAGCCGGACCAACTTTTATGCCACAAAGTTCACATTTTATAATTGAGTTTTTTTGTTTGTATGGTAAGGAAATTACACGAGACGAATATCAATTTCGTTGTCTCGTATCAAGATTTTAAGAATTCGAAAATTAGTTTCATATCAATTAGAAACTCTTACATGAGCGTTTTCAAGTCTGATTAATTACTTTAACAGCGTTACAGACTAGATATTATTACATACAAAAAAATGTATGCAATATCATCTTTTATGTTTATGGTTTTAAGTGTCAACAAGGGTGGTGACTTGTTGGTTAAGGATTCCACCTTAAGATGGTTGAAACCTTACGCACTGGGTTCGAATCTCGGGGCCACCAATTTTCTTCTTTCCTTGTCCCGTCTCGCGCATGGATGCTTTCTACACCCCTCATGGATGCCTTCCTCTTCACGCCTCGCGTGTGATGTGTTCTTCCTCCCTCGTAGAGACCTTCCTCTTCACGCCCCGCGCGTGATGTATTCTTCCTTCCTCGTGGAGGTGTTATTCGGTAAAGGTGCCCAAGGTGGCCTAAGCTCCAAATGTCAAAGATGTACCGATGATTTGGGTGGATGTGTGCGGATTCATGGTAAAGGTGACGAACGTGGACCTGCGCATCAGAAGTGGAGGGAAGTACCATATGCTTACGGATCCGATTAAAATGACTTGTTAAGAGCTACAGAGATCAATATATATACTAGATGATAAAAGTTCATATGCATTGTAATGTTCCTAGTTGTTGTATCCACCCACTATAAAAAAAAATGTTTATAGCTTTAAGTTATAAAAATAGATCTCCTCAAAGGTTATACCAGTTTATGATTAGGAGATTATGTCGACTTTTTTCTTCAATTGAATAAGTATATCTTGTACAATTTATTTCATCTACCAGTGTCCCTTCTTCTCGTTTTCTCCAGAAGCTCCGCAGCCTCCAACCTCCGACCAGTTTCCTTCTCGTTTTCGCCAGCGGCTTCTTCCTGTTTGGGTTGTTGCCTCTCCCATGCCGTTCTTTTCGCGTCGGTAGTTGGCTTCTGCGCCGTTTCCTTCTCCCCCATGTCCTTCTTGCCGGATTTCGTCGGCGGCGGCGGTGTCCATCCGGTTGTCCCTGTGCTGCTGTCGTCGTGGTGCATTGGCTGCTGGAAGGTGGCGGGTGACACGGATCTGGTGGCGGGCGGTGCGAGCGGTGTCTGGCCCTGTGTCCGGCGGTGGTTGGGCTGGCTGGAAGGTGTCGGCGTGTTTGGAGTTCGGAGGGTTGCGGTTGGCTGCTCCGCTGAGTTGAGGGTGGTTGGTGGGTTGTCGATGGCCTGATGGGGGTAGCTGCTGGTGGATGTTTTGGCAAGTCGGCGTTGGTGCGGCTCTAACGCTTCTTTTTGAGCTTGTATTAGTCGTCATGGCGGCGACCTTTCAGTCGCTTTGTGTACATGTTTGTTTTTTCGATTTTAGTTTTTAGGTTTGCCAGCTTCGGCTGTTTTCTTTAGTCAGCCTATGGCTGACTTTGTTGCCCATCCCCAATGACTGTTGGGTATGTGGGCTTTCTATCTGTTTAGTGTGGGCTTTGTTAGCCGGCCAGCTTTACGTTTGTGCCTTTCTCACTTGCGAGCAGCCCTCTTATGTTGCCTGTATGGCGTGTAAACTCTATCAACAAAAAAAAACAAAAACAAACCAACTCCATCTCCAAGAATCTACACATTAGGGCATCCGTAGTAAGGGAGCAATGAGCAATAAGTAAAAATAGCATTTTCTCATAAAAGTCATGTAGCAAAGCAGAGCTAAAAGCAATGAGCAAAAATGGCTCTTTGCTCTATATGTTTTAACGCAGCAAGAGAGCAAAGAGCAAAAAACTATACTCATAACTATCTAATTATCCGAAATTATCACTTCTGTTATTTCATTTTTTAGGTTTGTCTAATTTTTCTCTTTTTTTTATTTTTTTATTTTTTTATTTTTTTATTTTATTTTATTTTTTGTTTTGTCCATCTAACATTCATTTTATGACATTTCCGATTTTTAATTCTTTCAAAACTAACAAAATGTAATTTCCTTTTGTTTTTCTTCATAAATATATGTGGGCCCCACTTATTACTTTCCTATCTCAAACCCTCTCCATTATTGCTCACCTATCAAGCATTGCTTTTTGCTCTTTTTTTTGCTCACTTGCTACATGAGAGCAATAAGCAATAAAACCTCTCTATTATTGCTTATTGCTCCCCTGGGTGTGGATGCCCTTATAATGGGTAGTATTGAAAAGTTAATTAAAAAAAAAAAACTGGGAGAGTATTCTGAAAACACTTTTACACATAATATAAGCATAAAGCTAAGCTACGACTCTGTGATAAATATCATAACGACCAACAAAAGAATTAAAGAAAATCGACAGACGTGAATTAATATCTATACACATACAAGTGAGGGACTGATCCAAATCTAACCGAATTCTCGTCTCAACACAAAACTGAGATTACAATCACACATACATCCCCTCATCCAGAGGATACTCCAGTAACAACCCTGATGCCCCAAATATATCCTCAAACGAAAAACCCTCGTCGCTAAATCCTCCTTTCTCACCACCAAATTCAGCAAACGGCAACGACCCTGAACTCGTTGGTGATTCATAAGAATTAGCCACCGGGATTTCTGCTCTCCCGTAATCAAACAAAAATTCATCGCCAATGGTGTGAACAATTTCATTACTCAGATTATTGTTGTTGTTGTTGTTGGCGTACTCGTCCATCAACCGATCCACAACGTCGGAGTCTCTGCCGGTGAGCTGCTGGACCGTGGATCGGAAATTCGAAGCGCATGTTTTAACTTTCATAGGACTAGAGATGTACACCACTTTCAAGTCGGCAGACTTGTTCTTTGAGCTCTTCTTCTTCTTGCTGCTGCTCTTCTTAACACTGTTGTTGTTATTAAGCACACGATTCATGATAAACTTGAAGCTCTGTAAAACACTTATTTGCTGTATGGATGAATTTTGGCTGAGTTGTGAATTGAAGGAAATATGAAATGGGAGGGATGTTATTATATATAGGTCGATCCACTGCTAAGATATTTGTATGGATGTGTGTGTACGGATGGATGTGGTGCGCAAGCAACATAGGCTATTTATTACTTTTTTAATACTATATAATAAATATGTGTGATGTACGATGCTTCTGAGAAGCAGCATGAAACATAGACCAAACGTGACATAGTTTTTTCTTTTTATTTTTTATTATAATATATTCCTTTTTCAGCAATAATGATATCTCTATGCGCCTCCATGGCAAACGAAGTTACGAGGAAATTAAGGTTTGCGTTGCGTTGAAATTTTCCAATGTTATTATTGGTGTGTTATTCCTTCCTACCTTTAGTGAAACATTTTTTAAGCTTAAAATTTAGTAGTTTAGGCCCGGTTCTTTAAAGATTGGGATTTGGGGGTTGAGAGTTTAGTTTAGATTGTGTTGGGTGAGCTTAGATTATGTTGGGTGAGCTTAGGTTGTGTTGTTTGAGCTTAGATTAGATTGTATTAGGTTAGATTGTGTTAGGTGAGTGGAGAGTAGTTTAAGAGAGTGAGCCCTAGTTTAGTTTATGTGAGTGTAGTTTATAATAAATATAATGGAAATAATACTTGAGTGGAGAGTACGTACTTTAGGTGAGTGAAGATTAGGTTGTGTTGGATGAGCTTGGATGAACTTAGGTTGTGTTGAATAAACTTAGGTTGTGTTGGGTGAGCTTGAGTGAACTTAGATTGTATTGTATTAGTTTAATGGAGATTGAGTCAAGCTCTAAAGAACATGGCCTAAGTCAGTTTCGTTTCCGTCATTCTTTCTTCTAAATAAACATTTAACCTGGTGAAATGTTTAAGATTTTTAGCTTAAAATTAAAGTAATATAGTGTGTAGTCGAGCACTTAAATTAAGTCATCAAATTATGTTAGTCGATTGAATTCGCGTAGTCAAATCAAGTTAAGTTTTTTACATTTTTGTTTTAATTCAATTCATAAGAATACTCTAAATTTCCAGCTGAACTTAAAATAAGTGGTGAATTCACAAGTATTTGAATTAAACGTTTAATTTTAATTAGTTGTATGATCTTTTGAAATGTAAAAGCTATGTACTTAAAATTAAGCATATAAGTTAAGTGCTTAAAATAAGCTCATGAGAGCAATCAAAAAAAAAAGAAGCTCATGAGATCATTTTTCAGCTTTAAATCAAGTTTAAAATTTACCATCATTGATAGTCGATGTGATTAGGATATATAAGGTACTTGGGAGACCCGCAAACTGTTGGTCAATGCAGAGATGCTTCCTACGAATCATAATAGACTGATTGAGCCATTGAGGGCTATTGTTGTCTTCTTCTTTGGATGATTAGCTGCAACTTTTTCTTTTTTTTGATGAGATTGGGTTGTTTTTCTTCGTTTTTGTCTCACGTGCGCAGCCACACATGACTTTCGTTTTGGTCTTTGCATCTACGCTACGTGTCTATAAAACTAACCCTACATATATATGGACATGTTTTGGTCTTCCTTTTTGTTTTCTAGAATAATCATTTTTCATGTAACCAATTAAATTTTATTCGATGTCACATAGTTATATTGGAGGACACCAGAGTTGAAGATTTTAGAGTTCCATAATGATATATATATTTGTATCATTTAATTTTAAAGTTAAACAGTTCTATTAAAATTTATAACTCAATTCTCTTGTTTAATTTAAATTCAAATTCAGTGATTTAGTTAAATTTAATTCCCTTCAAGTCCATAAAACAAATCACATTATCCTCGTTTTACACAAAGAAAATAATTCAAATCAAATAATTTATTTGTCAAGGTGTGATTGAATTTGTTGAACACTTGCCTTGCATTAGTAAGGTCAACGATTTGAACTCCACCGTGGGTACTTTCACAGGTGTTGTTAGCATGATGCATGAAGTGTCTTATGATTTATGCTTCAATTATAGATGTTGTAAGGGCATCCGCAGCAAGGAGAGCAATAAGCAATAATAGAGAGACTTTATTGCTTATTGCTCTCATGCAGCAAGTGAGCAAAAAAAATGCTTGATAGGTGAGCAATAATGGAGAGAGTGTGGGATAGGAAAGTAATAAGTGGGGTCCACATATATTTATGAAGAAGAACAAAAGGAAATTACATTTTGTTGGTTTTGAAAAAACTAAAAATCAGAAATGTCATAAAATGGACGTTAGATGGACAAAACAAAAAAATTAAAGAATCTTGGGACAAAACAAAAAAATGAAATATTAGAAGTGATAATTTCGGATAATTGAATGGTTATGAGTATAGCTTTTTGCTCTTTGCTCTCTTGCTGCGTTAAAATATAGAGTTTTTTTTAAAACTAACCCAAAACCAGTTTGCGATTTCAAAAATAACCCATGCGAGTTTCACATTTTAAAACTGACCCATTTTTAATGAGACCGGATTCCCAGGATCCGGTCTTTCACGTTTTCCCAAAGACCGGATCCTGGGAATCCGGTCTTCTGTGTTTTTTACAAAACCGGTTCCCCAGGATCCGGTCTTATGTGCAAACGAAACACGTGTAGTTCTCTCATTCGAACACGCACAGAAGACCGGATCCTGGGGATCCGGTCTTTTGAAAAACGTGAAAGACCGGATCCTGGGAATCCGGTCTCATTAAAAATGGGTCAGTTTTGAAATGTGAAACTCGCATGAGTTATTTTTGAAATCGCAAACTGGTTTTGGGTTAGTTTTAAAAAAAACTTTAAAATATATAGCAAAGAGCCATTTTTGCTCATTGCTTTTAGCTCTGCTTACTACATGACTTTTATGAGAAAATACTATTTTTGCTCATTGATCCCTTACTACGGATGCCATAACACACAATCAAAAAATAAAAATCAAATTATTTATTTATAAAACAAATAAATAAATACAAGGATAAAATTGAGTGATACAACTTTTCTAGAACATACAATGAGTCACTTGTTAGTGCTTTTTTGAGATTCTACATGCTACGGGAGATAATGATCATAGTGATGACATAATCCAACATGACCTAAAGCAGTCGTTTCATCTCCATCACGGCCGACAAGGGTTTTGAGTCGTTAATTGACGTCTTTTAGGAGGAAACTTTGTATATTGACCCGATCTAACACGGATCATAACCAACTTTCGTTGAAATAAATTTCTTACATAAGTGAGACTCAACACAATTTTATATATTCGTGTCATCGAACGAGTTCAAATTATAAGTGAACCCATTCGAATACCGGGTCAAGCAACCAACCCATTAGAGGTAGAAATCTCTTAACAAAATAAAGCTAATTAGACAGTAAAGTTCCAAGCAATGTACCCCATTAATTAACCTAAATGATTGATATGATTTCAAGGTCCACCACCGCCGGGCAGTATTGGATTTGGCTAAGGGCATCCGTAGTTTGAGAGTAATGGGCAATAAGTAAAAATATCATTTCTCTATGAAAGTCATGTAGTAAGCAGAACTAAAAGCAATGAGCAAAAAAAGCTCTTTGCTCTATATATTTTAACGCAGCAAAAAGTAAAAAGCTATACTCATAACCATTCAATTATCCGACATTTTCAGTTCTATTATTTCATTTTTTTGTTTTGTCCTAAGATTCTTTAATTTTTCTGATTTTTTATTTTAAAATATTTTTTTTTATTTTTTGAGTTTGAATTTGAATATTTGGATGTTCGTCTAACGTTCATTTTATGACATTTCTGATTTTTATTTCTTTCAAAATCAACAAAAATTAGGTTTTATTTTCTCTATCTTGATATATGCACGAGGGCCTCACTTATTGCTTTCCTTTCCAATACCCTTTCCATTATTGCTCACCTATCAAGCATTATTTTTTGCTCTTTTTTTGCTCACCTGCTGCACGAGATCAATAAGCAATAAAATATCTCTATTATTGTTTATTGCTTTCATTGGTGTGGATGCCCTAAGAAACGAGGATCGACAACGATAGGTGCATCCGGAGGCTTTAAACAATCAAGGTCGATCGCTAAACCACTATGTAAACTTTCAACAAAGCAAAAAATATCTTTAAATAGTTTTTGAGAAAAATTCGGATGGATGCTTTGGAGAAGTGATGAACATTGTTGTTGCTAAAAGTGGTTTGATAAGTCATATGAGCCACACACACTACCCACACATAAGTGTTGATGAGAAATGTTCCGAAAAGGAGTTTGGTTGAGTGACTTTAATTCTTGACTATTAGTTAAGAGGTAAAAGGTTTTCTTCTCACTTTTGTGCATGAGTGTTATTCATCCATTGTGAATGTGTTTTTGTATTTTCCTTCCATTGCGTGTGCATGTGGATTGGTGTCGTGTGTGGCTTGAGCACCAAAAGGTCAAGTCTTCATATGTATACGATTGAATTTTCATGCAATATGTATAAGATGTATTCATGTTGAATTGTTGATTGATATGTGTGAGATGTAGTAAAAAAAGTATAGATGAGAAATGTTAATGAATGCAGTTGTGGAATTAATTTTTTATTATTATATAGAAAATACAACTTATTTTAAATATTTTGTGCCTCATTTATTCAGGAAAATTGACGCCAGGGTTGAAGCAGCGAACCTGAATTGTAAAAACGAAAATCACAATTCACAACGTCTCGAGCTCTCCAGAAACAGTGAAGAAAAAAAAACCCTAACGGATCGATCGAAGAATGGCATCTGGTGGAGGAAATACGGCAGCTGCAGGAGTGGAGTGGCACGTTCGCCCTCCAAACCCTAAAAACCCTATCGTCTTCTTCGATATTACCATCGGCTCTATCCCCGCCGGCCGCATCAAGATGGAGCTCTTCGCTGATATTGTCCCCAAGACCGCCGAGAACTTTAGGTATCATCACTCTCTTCTTTACTTTTTTTTATTTGAATGATTGAGATTATCTGTTCATTTAGGGTGAACACCTGTTCTACACAGTCTATCAGTAATACATGTTATCCCACAGCTACTAATCAGATATGAGTTGAACTCACAAATGAAGACAATTGAAACTATCTCTATCAACGATGCACTCAAAGACCAAACATAAGTTTTTTAGTCATAGCAAAATGAGATTCATCTATGAGTGGAATGAATTTGCATGCATTCATGGGGTTATTTTTTAATTATTAAGCTTTTTCGACATTCTATAGACTTGTCACTTCTTCTTCTTCCCAGTTTTGAAATTACTTTATTTGTCCATTCGACTTATGACAATCATGTATATAAAAAAATATATAGATTCTTGTAAAGCGTCATTGTTGCAATGGAAGGTATTTCATGCGCAGCTTATTCTGGGTTTTTCACTTACTCCCCTGTTCAGTTGTCTTCAAAAGCATAAATTTTGTGGCTAGGATTTTCTTTGTAAGGCAATCATTTAGTGAACTTTTGCATCCTAAATGAATTTTCGATCAACTAAAACAATCTTCTTTGTTGTTACAGGCAGTTCTGCACTGGAGAGTACAGGTTAGATCAGAGTTTAGCTCTCACTTTCTATGAAGTTTTAAAGACATGGTGAACTAGAATAAGATGTTTCACTGCTCGCATCTTATATGCGTTTGCGCATATGATTTTAGTGTTCAAGCGGTCATCACTTGTATTCGAAAGCGCATGTATTTGATGTATTACATTCATGTAGTTGTATGTGGAAATGATTGTTGGGCCTTATTTTCAGAAAGGCTGGATTGCCCTATGGTTACAAAAATTGCCAGTTCCATCGAGTGATCAAAGAGTTCATGATTCAAGCTGGTGACATTGTCAAGGTATGCTATTTTCTAAAATTAAAGGCATCCTATTACTTTTTAAAACTTAATGGATCCCTGTTGTGCCTTTTCTGTTAGCTTTTCACTACTTCAATGTCCTCCTCTATGTTTTTCAGCTTATAGGGTCATGAAACCAAGATGGTATGCTATATGACCATGCCCCCTGCCGTTTTTTCCCTTCCCATGATCTTAGTAAAGTGAGATTTGTGTTATAGAGACTACCCTTGCCATTATTTGTTTCTAGCTATTATCTTAAAGGGTAAAAGGTTAACCGAAGATGTAGCTATTATCTTAACTTGCTAAAATCAGAAAATACTTATATATTTACTCTGAGTTTGGTAGTTGCTCCTAACTGTAAACACTAGGGTATATGTCATATAAAAAGTTGTATGCTGTATTTTCTTTTAGGCTCATATGCTTGTGTTATATGTGTGCCCTCCACATTGCTCGGAGTGGACTGAAATTGAAATGTGATGGTAATATAACTTGTAATGTTGTGAGAGTCAGTGCCGTTTTCTTTCCATACTTGGCAATAAAATCAGTACTTCCCAAAAAAATAACTTTATCACAAGGCGTTGCTCACTCTTGCATGAAGCAGTCCCAATTAGGTCACAAAGTGTTCTCTTTATGTCATAATCATTCGAAGTATAGCGCCTCTCCCTTCAGCTTAACTAGAGCAATTTTTTTACAGGGTGATGGCAGTGGATGTGTATCTATTTATGGTAGTAAGCTCGACGACGAAAGCTTCACTGCCAAGCATACTGGTCCTGGACTACTATCAATGGTATTCTTCCTTTAACTTGACTTGATTGGATCAGTACTAATTAGTTCGTAACAGACTTGGAAAGTGGTATGTTTATGCTTTGCTAAATCATTTTGAAGTATTAGGGTTACAAAATGAACTCCTCCCTGTTGCGGTGTCTTGTCCACTAAGACTGATTCCAATTTCTACCAATGAAAGTACTTCCAGTATTTCATTTGAAGGATACCGATTTTTTTTTTTGCTGGAATTAAATATATCCATGTGTGCGTGCTTTTACAATTAATACTTTTTGGAAACTGATATTTTATCTATTTCAGGCAAATAGCGGACCAAATACTAATGGCTGCCAGGTAAATTTCTCAACGCATTTTGTGCTTGTAATACTTCAGCTACACTTAGTAATTCACATATTGCTTACTTACACTTCTCCAATTTATTTCAGTTTTTCATTACTTGCGGAAAATGTGACTGGCTTGACAATAAGCATGTGGTGTTTGGGGTAAGTTATTGTCTGCAGTTCATATTCGTTAGAGTTTGATGTGAATGATCATGATGTGAAATTAATGAAGACATTATTCATACATACACCACATCTGAATTTGAAAACTGAATGCATATCCTTGAAATTAAGGATATGCTTGAAAATCTATAACATACATGTTTGTTTGGCTATTCAGTGATATAATAGTGAAAGTAATATGCAAACGTTTTATAGTAGTTTGGTTGGCCGGGGCTGGTTCTAATACAATATAGCTTTCGGGTTATCCAAGAAAATTTGGAAATCTGGGAAGACACTTGGTGGATGATGGATTTAAACAGTGCAATATTTTCTTCATTTTATATATTTATGTCCATTCACATTCTAACTATGTTGTAAATATATTTACAGAGAGTGCTTGGAGATGGGCTTTTAGTGGTCAGGAAGATTGAAAATGTGGCCACAGGACCGAACAATCGCCCTAAACTCGCATGTGTTATATCTGAATGCGGTGAAATGTGAAATATCATCCTGATTTTTGTAGCCTTACATTGAGTGCAGCAGCAACTATTGGATTTCAGTCTGTTTTTTTTCTTTTTCTTTTGGCTGTTGTAATCTCTCCTAGAATGTAAGCCTGTAATTTTTCATCTGACCTGATCTCTAACACAATCAAAATAGGAGCATATTCATCAAATTTTGGTTTGCTTTGGAAGTTTTTGCATCATTATCCTTGTTAACACTAGTTGTACTTGTAGTTTGTGGAATAGAAGATTAAAGGCAAGCTGGCTACCTTTTTACATTACTTTTATTTAACCTTCCATTTAGATAATAGAAAATACGATGGAAAGAAAATTTAATGAAAAGTGAATTGGAGAATCATTTTTCCCTCAATTGTTTTATTTGAATTTTCCACATCAATCCAAACATGAAAATCACATTTTTCCTCGAAAATTCTTTCCATTCCAAAATCTTTCCATGAACCGAATAAGTCACGAGGGAATGAAAGAACCAGTAGACATTGTCGGTCAAGACATCATGTGCCATTAACTGAAAAGAGATTTAAACTATGCTTCATAATCAGCTTGGTTGGCCCCAATACAAACAGCAGCTGAGATCCTTTGATAAAAAAATAAGACTTAACGATAATCATCGACTTTAACTTCAGAACTTTCTTCAACAGCCAGGATTTATTTTCAATGGCATCCCACAGGTCATGATTCTTTTGTCTGTTCGTTATACTCGGTTGCAGCATTAAGTTATGGCCTTTCCAAACTTATAAGGGCACTGGACAGGAAAGCTTGCCAGACGCAGTCTGAGTTAGCCAACCAAAGCTCTCTATGCGAGCATTAGCCGTTTTAAGTCAAACTTACAGTTACGGGACACATTTTCCACTGTACTACCATACACCACAGAGTCAATCAGGCTACATAACAGAACAATACAAATTATATTACAACAGTCGGGTGCCCTATTCCCCCCATAAAGCTCAACGGCCATATGCAGCTTGTCTCACTCTCGCGGACGAGCAAGCCAAAGTGAACTTAGCGCACGCAGTCTGGAAAAGTAGTCATGAATTGCGAGGAGTGCACGAGCTGACTGACGAGTTGTCAGTATCCGATGCATTTGTTGCAATGTTTGCTGGCGAAGATTATCAGCCTGATATTAACAAAATACAAGACAATGTGGTACCATATCAATATCCTTTTGGTGTGACATGCTGACATATCAAGTGAAAATGATTGTCTAGTTAGGTAACACTCCAAGCTTTCAATATTTCAAGTACATCAATGAAGATAAAATGTACCTGGCGAATAAATCCTTCTAGAGTCCCCAACTTCCCCATGGCCATGGCCATCTGACCCATATAGTTAGCAACATTTCCCGATGAACCACCAGAGGTAAGAGACCCGCTAGACAATGTTTCCGCAAGGGATTGCTGCAGTGCCTCCATTCCTTGAGACAGAGCATCCTCGGCCTGTTGAGAAGACTGTTGCAAGTTGTTGAGACTCGACACTTGCGTCTCTGTGAGAGGCTCCAGTTGATTGACAAGAAGCTTCAACAGGAAGTCCATGGATAAGGGAGGTCAACTTTAGTAAAATAAGTGTTTTATATATAAACGTTGCACACCACATACTAGTATATATGCATGTCTGTGACTCTGAGTAAATTTAGAAGCACACAAAATCTTTGAAGCAACACTTTCGATACTAAAAATAGAATGTGGGCTTTGAACATATATATACTTAGTGGCAAAACTTAGTTTTCTCTGGTAGAAACATTTACAATGGCTACAGTGCACTTGAGATGCCCAATTCAGTTCCTAATACTTCTCATCAATGAATTAAACTAGTAAACAATTCTTCTACTACAAGACTCGGCGTACGGTACAGTATCTCTTTGCTTCACCCAGTGTGAAATATGAGATATCCAAACAAAAGCCTCTCTGAATGTAAATATCTGCTAGTATTTAAGAACAATGTTTTGAACGCACACAACCATGTTGCACTATAGCAGTACCTTCAGGAGCTCTGATGAGCGGAAGCCACCAAGCCACAAGAAACACCTCTCAGCAGGTGTCTTCCACATACCTGACAACAAATGGAAAACGTCTGCCTTGGCAGCAATACCTTTCAGTCGAAAGATTTCATCATAATGGGCCATGATATTTTCAACCACAATACGTAGTTCTGCATCACTTGCATGGGAGTTGACTGCCGATCTTAGCTCATTGATTTGCTGGTTCTGGTCTTCCAACCATCGAGCATATTCAACATCAAAGGACACCGCACCTTGATTAAGGTGAAGACAGGAATTATTAGACGGGTACAATAAACAATACATTAATAATCACCATATCCTGGAGAGATACGAATCTATGTGATGCTATTAAGAATAGTAACATTTTATATAATCTTTTTTGGGGTATTTGAAATAATCACTCGCCCTTTACATAATTGTACGACTAAATAAGAAAGTGTAGTTGTTAGTAGCCACACCAATCCTTGTGTCTTCAGCTCTATAGAAATTATAGTAACATCACTATCACATTAGATGAGTAATTAATTTTTATCTAGATTTTCAGTGCAGCATTAATGCAATAATGCCAAAAGCTTTCCAAATGACAAAACCATCATAAAAGAGGTTTCAAAATACAAAACTGGATATTCTTACCATTTCCACTAATTGAATGCGCCTGATCTCCCGAGCTTGAAATAAAAACCCCCTGCAAAATAATAACCCGTAGAAATATTAACGAACTACTATGAGATTTAAACAACGAATAACTTGTCTTGATTAGACCCAAACAGCAAAATCAAATTACCACATGCATTTGAGTTCAATAAAAAATAATATGTAACCTGCTTCCGTGCTCGTTGGAGCTCCTGCTCCAGTTGTGTAAGCTTAAGCCGGCTACTTTCAAGCTGCTGGACATATGCCTAACATAGAAAGTGTAGCATATGAAGGTCATAATACATACATGAGCGCTTCAGGAAAGGATAAAACTGGCCAGAATGCAGTAAATTAAGACAGTTTGCTCATACAATCGTCTACTCTCTACATTCATGGCCCATGTGCCACCCGTGAGAGGTAATGAGAGTGTCATACAGGGAAGCCAAAGGGTTTAAAGTATATAAGAGAAACAAATAATTGAAAAACTGATAGGACATAGGAATCACTATTATAGCAAATTATTTAGTATCCCAATCCCACGCAGTTGCTGTGAGAAGCTAAATCATCAAACTGATAGGACATAGGAATTTTTATTGACAACAAATAACTTATTAAGACTTGCAAATGGATGCCATACTTTCTTTCTCAATCTGCTTTTCCTTGCAGCTTCCCGATTTTGAGCAAGCCTACGAAGAGTCTGCATTTTCAAACATATATTTTCATGCTACAAAACAACACATCAAGCAATTGGATTTTAACAACAAAAAATTTCACCTTTGGATCTTTATCATCTTTTGATCGGTCACTAGAATCAGAAGCTGCGTTCACATGTGATAGAGCTCTATCAAACTGCAGGGAATTCATGAACAAGGTACCTTAAACCATGTAAGTGAAGCTAACAACCTCAAAATTAAAGAGTTCATATCTGCAGTACGACACTACAGACAGTTGAAATCAGTCTTACAAGAAGGGCAGACAGCTCACCCTCTTATTTCTGTCGTCGGTATCCACATCAGTTGATATATCAGTCCTAGGACTCACATCAGCCATAGTAATTACTCTATTGCTTTACGAAACAGAACTTAAGACTAGCTTTTGATGGCTATCCACCACAGTATATGCTGAATCTCAAGGTAGTCAACAGCCCGATGCAATAACTGAAAATGTTATGGAAAGTGTCAGACATGCCCAACAGCAAAGGTAATTTATAGAAACACTATGGATGCTATCCCCACCTGTTTCTTATTTTCGCCTCATCTTCATATCAATAGTCGGACACTATTCTAACCATGTGCTCAGTTCCGCTATCATCCTCTCCTGGGAAAAAAATGGCAGCATAATCAGATCGATGCTGCCTTATCAAGCAGGAATAGTATGCAACATCTCAGGGAACTAAAGATTTTGGAAGACTAAATTGGAAAAACCCTAGAGCTATTTTCTAGGTATACTAATACAAAAAGGCTAACACCAAATTAATTACAACATAGTGGATGGATCGTTTAATTAGAAACACTGAGACAGGATCACCAGTTCCCAATTGACGATCAATCAACATCAACGCCAAAATCCCTAGTGAAAAGTAATTCAATCTGGAGAACGAGGACAAGGATGAAAAATATGAGGAGTGAGTGATCATCAACCCGAAGCAATCAGCTAAGCTAATCTGACTTTTTCAACCTTACTGTATGCTCCGGAGAAACTCAAATCAACAACTCCTCAAAACAAGCAGCAACTTCTCCAGACTAATTAGATAATGAGTTGTTGTGTTGGTACGGGAGCTGCTGCGTCAGCCTTGCCGGTGGTTTCCGATGAAGTTCGTCAATCGCTGATGCATCTGCTGATGATGATGACGACACGATAAAAAAGCAATTCTTTTGTATAAAAAAAAAACTAAAAAGACAAAATGAAAAAAAAAAAAAGGTTTTAGGAAAAGATTGGGGATGAGCGGACGGCGACGGAGTAGATGATTAAAAAAAGTAGTAGAAAGTAATTTTGGTGAGTGGGGTGGTGGCTTTCTCTGCTATCCTCCTTTTTATTTTCGATATTAATTGAGCAACAGGCTCAAATGAAATTACTTGATTAATAATTTTTAAAAAATTAAACGCCTCAGTTTATTTATTTATTCGAAAAATTCAGTATCTGAATAATGTTAGAGCATCCCCACAATGATTTTTTTGATCATAGAAAAGTACCATGAGAGATGATCAAAAAAATCATGCACCCCTACCATGATCTTTTTGATCATCTCATGATCAAAAATTAAATTTGATCATGACACGTGAGCAATCGCAACGCGACACATGTCCTGTGTAAGAAACAGTACCGTTTTTATTTTGATCTTGCAACAAATATATATTCTAAATTACAAAGTAAAAAAATTAAAATAAATACCAATATTCATAATTTTTTGAGCTCTATAAAACGAGATACACTTTGATATATTTTTATATGATGATGAACTTTTTATTTGATCAAATGAGTGGTATTAATGTGAGTGATTTGGTCATAAGGATGATTAGATGAGAGAGAAAAAGGATGAGAGAAATATATGATATGATTTTTTTATCATGGTGGTATGCTCATGAATGTTACATACTTCAGTGTAACATATGATTGGAAATTCTTTTATATTTTTAGAATTTGGAAATTATATTGGTATTATGAAAATGTATGATTAAATCGATGTCAATATGACACGGACAGGACAGTGGACCTTTTTTTTTCATCGCAGACGGGGGTGTTATAGTTGGTCAAGACTCAGGGCCCATTAATCTGGAGGCCCATATTATCAGAAGTAACTAATCATCTGATATTTACCGACATGAGATTTTTTTCACCATATAAAGTATTGTAATGGGGGCTTAGATACGGGTAGGCATTTGTGTTGGACCCTTTGTGTTTTGATGATAACAAACACTTAGCTAATAATTGACTTGAGTATGCAGAAATCACACTGTCTGACAGAAACGATGACTGGACATCCCTGAGAGAGCTTGGCGCTACGAGGGAGATGAGATCTGCGTGAGGGACGAGATCAAGCCGAGCAGCAAACAGATATTCGAGATACATCAAGATCCGAGATTGAGATATTCGAGAGATCATAAGACAAGATGCAGAATATATACTCAAGAGATCATCCAGAGATTGGATGCGGAATATATACTCAAGATGAGATATGGAAATATACGAGGATATGGAAATATCCGAGCGGGATACAGATATATGAGTTGGAGATATACTCAAGATGTGAGTTGGAGATACACGGGCCAGTTATGGAAAGGGAATAATCGATGTGGTTAAGATATGGAAATATCTTAACCAAATCAGATCTGTAAGATAGAGATTGAATCTCTGAGGAAGATTAGATCTGCTGGACGACTATAAAAGCAAGGGAACCTCAGCTGGATGAAGTGCGGCTGTTGAGAGAGTGCAAACAGAGAGCAGAGGTTGCGATCAACCTGATAGTCGTCGGAGTACTTGCTGCGGGCGTTTGAGAAAGTCGCCGAAGTGCTCGCTGTGTGCGGACGAGAGTAAGATCTGTTATTTGGTATTCGAATTGAGTATAATCGGTTCACTGTCACTGAGTGAGACAGATTGTAACATTCTACAAGCATATTCGTCAAGTAATAACATTGATCTTTGAAGCCCTTCTGGAACTGTCCAGAAGGCAAGTGGTTTTCAGCCTGTTGCATAGACGCGATAAGGTTTCCACTCTAAATCTGCGAGTACTTACTTTGAGCACTTTATTTCCTGCACTTAAGTTATTTTCCGATGCTTTCTGTCTGAGAGATACAACGCGTTGATCTCTCTCACACAGAAGGCTAACCTAACGATCCAACAATTTGACGTCTATAGGCTCACTCTTATCCTGTTAGGGATAGACATTTGACCATAGGGACAAAATGCCCTTAGGGTCATCTTTACCCTACCTGATCCGTATTCTACTCTGTCCTATCCTCATACCCTAACGTACCCTGTCCACAAAGCTTAAGGCAGGGTAAAGGTCACGAAAAAATAGATCCTACCCTGCCCTCCTACCCTAACACTATACCCTGCACTCCTACCCTATCATGCACTGTCTTACCCTACTATTTTCATTCATATTATGAATTTTTTTTCTTCAAAATATGCTTAAATTTGCCCTACTTGACCCTATCCTACCCGATCCGACCATATACTACCCTAATATTACCCTGCCCATGTGTACCCTACGGGCTTAGAAAAATTGCTCTACACTGCCCCGTACTGTTCATGGGTCAAGGAAAAATGGTCTTACCATGCCCTTACCCTGCCCCATTGCCGACCCCTATACCCTGCCATATCCTATCATCGTATTCTAACTTACTCTACCCACAAAGTCTAAGGTAGGATAAGGGTCACGAAAAAATAAACCCTACCCTGCCCTCTTACCCTATCTTATCCTACTATTTTTATTCATATTATAAGTTTTTCTTCAAATTATGCTTAAATTTATCCTATTTTACCTGTCCATAAGTACTATGCGGGCATAGAAAAACTATTATACCCTGCCCGTACCCTTTCCTGTAAAAATGGTCATACCCTACCCATTATGGTAAGCGTTACGTGTCCTTTGGCGACCCTAAGGCTTAGAGGCTAAGCAAACCGACTCTGCAGATCCACACGCAGGACACGTATCGAGTGAGCAGCATAACGCATCTCTCCCAATTTACAATAAATGCGTAAATCAAGCGGCCTAAAGTCAGAAGTTAAAATTTCAGCGCCGATCCGCCAACAAATGCGAAAGAGTATTGCCGTGGTTTTTATCCTGCTGGCCGTGTTCGCTGCAAAATCAAGCTTAGACGGATCATCAGCTTTTTGTGACGACGAAGTCATGGCCACGCTCGGAGGTATTCGCGATTCCAAGGACGGCGAGAACAGCGTCGAGATTGAAGACCTTGCTCGTTTCGCCGTCGATGAACACAACAAGAAGGAGGTATTTTTTTTTTTGTGTGATTGATTGGAAAACGGAATGAATTGTTTCGGTCGGCTGTAATGATTTGATTTCTGTGACAGAACTCGTTGTTGGAGTTGGCTAGGGTTGTCAAGGCTAGAGAACAGGTGGTTGCGGGCACTCTGCATCATCTGACGCTGGAAGTGATCGATGCTGGCAATAAAAAACTCTATGAAGCGAAAGTGTGGGTCAAGCCTTGGTTGAACTTCAAGGAACTGCAGGAGTTCATTCACGTTCCGCACTTCACTTCTTCCGATCTCGGTGCTCACAAAGGTAACCGCCACTTCTGATTTTCAACCACTTTCCTAATCTCCAGTCTTTTAATTACTAGTAGCTCATCATGTATAGATTAGGATGGCTGTGTGGATTGTAATTATGCATCAGCATCTCTGCATGTATTGTATTGTGTTCAAGCAGCACTATACAACCGCTTGTTTATTATTTGTGTTTGAATTGTGAACATGTAATTATTTATCAGGTGGACCTGAAGGAGGATGGAGAGAAGTCCCTGCCCATGATCCAGAGGTTCAGATTGCTGCAGATCATGCTATCAAAGCCATTCAGCAGCGCTCCAATTCACTGTCCCCTTATGTACTTAAAGAGATAGTTCATGCTAAAGCAGAGGTAAGGGTCTAAAAAATTGCCTCCGTAGTCTGAGTTCGTCTCTAGTTTCTGCTTGTCATAAATTCATGGAAACAATACCCACAAATGAATGGAAACATGTTTCTAGTGGCACACCTGCATTTGCTAATAAACCTTGATGTCCTATTGCCTTTGAAACTAATTTTGAATTCTTTAGGTGTTAAGCATATGGTAAACATTAGATGCGATGTATCGTGGTAGCCTAAATGTGTTGATGCTTACATTTTTGATCTTTTTATTCAATAGGTGACTGAAGGTTTAGCTAAGTTCGACATGCTTCTACATGTGAAATGGGGAAACAGTGACGAGAAGCTTAAAGTATTGGTGCACAAGAATGATGAAGGATCTTTCCATCTGAATCACATGGAACCCCATCAAGAATGAACTTAAGAGTTTAACGTGTGTTGCCACTAGTGCAACAGCAGTTTGTTCCTGAACTTACTATGTAATCAAAACTTAAGCTGTCTCCTTCATTTTCAGTGTGCAGGGGACTTCACTTTTCTGTAATAAGAACATATGTGAGACTAGTGTGCCTCATCAGTGTACTAAACTAACCTAAGTGCTGGGAAGCCATTTTGTATATTAAACAGTTGTCTTCAAGGTTACTCAACGTGAACGTGGTTCATTCACTTTTAAAGGGTGTCTAGGAAAAGGCAACTTTGATTACTGAAACACTGCATTTTCTGGTAGACTATGTCCAAAGAAGGCTTCCAGCCAAAGAAACGAGAAATAGTTGTTAGCACCAACATACTTGAGGTCACAGCAATCTGAAGAATCATGGTAGCACCGACATATTTGAGGTCACCACAATCTGAAGAATCATGGTAGATTGATAACATTGATTCTCAATAAACTTGTTGAGTTTTTATAATCACTCTCTACTCGCGTGAAGAAAATGTAGATAGTAATTTTAAAATAAATCCAGAAGAAACAAAATCATAGTTTTCGAAAAACGAAGAATTTTAGGAAAATGTGGTAATTTATTTTCCAAATACAGTCTGTAAAAAGTAATATTATAAATTTTGTTATGGAGAGAAATAAATTATTAGGGGAAGCTAGAGAAACTAGAAGAGTTTATTTTGTTGATTATTTCCGTGGGAGAGAAGGCTTGAAAGCAGAGCCAGGTCGGCGAGGCGTGGACTAATTCATATATTCAAATTCCGTTCAGCAAACGAATCAATCAATCAGGCGCGGTCGATTGGGGTAAAATGGTGGTCAGCAGCGTCGATTGGTTGAGCGAGCGAGCAGGCTTGATGAGGGAATCACTTGAGAAGAGTCAGATCAGCACGGACAATATGGTCTCCATACTCGGCTCCTTCGATCACCGTCTCTCCGCCCTTGATTCCGCCATGCGTCCCACTCAGGTTCCGTTTTCACCTTTTGCTATATTTCTCCTTCATCGTTGTTTTGCAATTTCAGTTTCGGATCAGACTGCAGCTGACTTTTTTGACGACTCCGTCAATCCATCCGTCTGACGCTCTCAGCAATTTTTGTTCATTTTGATTAATTAGTTTCTAATTTGTTTATTGTAGATCAGGACTCACGCAATTCGAAAGGCACATGAAAATATTGATAGAGCCTTGAAGGCAGCTGAGGTCATACTACTCCAATTTGAGCTTTCTCATGAGGTACATTGTCTTACTCTTCACATCAGATCTTTGTATCGGATCCACTTTTTGACCGTTTTATGTCACAATTACTCAGGAATTCGTTCTTGTCTGCATTGTGATTTCATGTTTAGTGCATATCACAGCCTCATTATCCAGAAGCTCCACCACACATGATTCTACGTTATACCTTTAAAAGTACTAAATTAGATCTTGCAGCCGACTAAGAAACTATGACTGAAATAAAGCCTTATTTGAATTCTATGAAGCCATTTGAATGATCTGATATGTCAAAAGTTATCGGGTTATCAAGAAAGTCACACCTCAAGTTTTATAAGTAGATCCTCTGATCAGTGCATATAATCCATTGACAATGAAAATGTTGCACCATGCGCACTTGAGATAAAAGAAGTCCGCCATAATTTTATTTCATGATGCTTCCCCAATAAGTACAGATTTGTGATTTCAAGGTGTTCTTTGCCGTTTTTATTAATTTTAGAGAAGTATAGTACTTATTTAATTATTACTGTATTACTAAGCTGGGGTGTTTTGTTTTGTATGTAGACAGAAATGAAAATACTAAAAGGGCCGCATGAAGACCTTGAAGGGTACTTGGAAGCTATTGACCAGTTGAGGAATATTATTCGGTTCTTTACAAGCAAAAAGAATTTTAGGAATACAGATGGTGTGCTAATTCAAGCAAACAATATGCTTGCCAAAGCTCTCTCAAAGTTAGAAGATGAGTTCAAGCAGTTGTTATCATCTTACAGGTTTGTAAGCCCAGTATATAAATTACAGTTTGTAGAAGTAGATAATAAATAGTGGCAAAAGCTAAAACATATTGATCTTCATCCCTATAGTAAGATCCCAAATTTTAGTTAGTGACCTTATTAATTTAACAAAATTACCTATATCCCCTTAGCAGATTTTCACCCATACTTCAGAGATAGATCTGTTATCTTGTCTGTTCTCTGCTTTGATTAACTGGTTTCAATTGAACCATTTTTATCGGTTTGCGAATATATATAATTACTGTTGTGACTTTTCAGCAAACCTGTAGAACCAGATCGTCTTTATGACTGCCTTCCAAGCTCTTTACGGCCAGCTTCAGACTCCCATGGGCACCATGGTGAAAAGAACCATGCTGAGCATCAGCGAACCGTGGAAAGTGCAGTATTCACACCTCCTTCTCTCATCCCACCAAGAATTCTTCCATTATTACATGACCTGGCCGAACAAATGGTTGAAGCAGGGCATAAACAGCAGTTGCTTAAAATATACAGGTCAAGAGTTACCAGATTTGCTGTTTACTGATTTTTTTTTTTACTTGAATAAAATTCATCTTATGCATGTATTCAGTATCATATTTTCTAGTAATGGCTATATTCATATTCTAGCCCCGGATTTGATAGCTGCAAGTAAAATTTGGAAAATGGGAAAGTTAGGAATTTAAAATTGACTACGATTAGAATTTCAGTTTTAATAGATTTCTAATTACTCTTCCAAGTAGGAATAGAAGTCTTGACTAATATAGGACGAGAACTCTCTTAAAGATAGAGTGTCACTGTATAAATGCAAACTATGTACTACATTTGTCAAGAAATGTCTTTATGCTTATGACTATAGAGAGAAGAATAAGAGTCTAGTGCAGCCGTCAATGTAGGAGAATTGCCGTATTTGTTAATTTGATTTTTTTTACCTTGAGTTACTCCTGTGTGTGCGCCCCAACAGGATGTTCTTCATATAATGCTAACCAGTAAGTGCTACCGGGTACAGGCTAATCCACATGTTTTATACTAACGTTACTCTCTGCTCGTTTATTGTATGGTGATTCATCCGAGTGTGGGTCATGCATCTCTCGAGTAAACAAGAATGCTGAAGCCTTTTATTTTGATAGAATTGTTTATACTCTATAGGTTCTCTCAACTGTCTAACAATACCTTATTATTATATGCAGCATCAGTTTGCTTTGCCTGAAACCCTGAATGATCTAATCTGATTCCGCGCTGTTAGTTGACTAGGACCTGAGTAGTCTTGAAGCCATTTATTTATATGCATAGCTTTTCTGTGTGGCTTGAGTGACTCCGTTGAAGTCTGAAAGCACAGTATCATAACTTTTAGTGATTCATCACTTTGAAGACAACGTTTTAGGGGAGCATGTGAATGTATTAAAAATTTTCATTGACTTAATTTGTTTTTAAATTCGATCTGATTTGCACCCTTCGATAACACAAAGGCACTCTCAAAATCTAACTCGGGAGTTGAGATCTTTCTTGCAATTCATTATCAATTGGGTTTGATTATTTGGTATCCTCAACGCGTCCGTTGCGATAGAGAATGTATGTCAAACTAAGAAGTAAATGGTTTTTTAAGGGTTATCTCTTTCTGCATTCGGGTAATCAGTAGTTTCTTTGCGTATTATTCCAGAAAGACATGTACAGTATGAATATGAAATGCATAGAACATTATTATTACAACTGTTGTTGTTGTTGTTGTTAACTGCTATTGGTCCCATTTGATCCTCCATAAAACTGACATATTTTATACATAGTCATAAGTATTCTTTGCTACATAGGGAAACACGGTCCCCAGTTTTGGAAGAAAGCCTTCGGAGATTGGGTGTAGAAAAGCTAAGCCGAGATGATGTTCAAAAGATGCAATGGGAGGTTTTGGAAGCAAAAATTGGGAACTGGATTCATTTTATGCGTATTGCTGTAAGATCTGTCGGCCACACTGCAAAAGTTTGATACACAATTTTTCTTACTTTAACAATCTAGTTCCTCTTGAACAGGTGAAATTGTTATTTGCTGCAGAGCGTAAAGTCTGTGATCAAATGTTTGAAGGCTATGATGCCCTTAGGGATAGATGCTTTGCTGAAGTAACAGAAAGCAGTGTTTCAATGCTACTTAGTTTTGGTGATGCGATTGCAAAAAGCAAGAGGTCACCTGAAAAGTTGTTTGTACTTTTGGACATGTATGAGATAATGCGGGAGATTCATGACGAGGTATGGTCTCTTTTAGCTAGGCCAGAGAACACGAACATGCTTTAGTGGTCTTTTTTGTATAAAAGAGTTTCATATTCAGTTTATGCCTTACTAGTCTGATACCTAATGCCTTTTTCCCCCGCTGTATAGTTTGTCTTAGATCTCTTCATAAGTCCTTTCTGTTACATAGTATAATGAATAATTAATACTAGCTAGCCTCGCATCCTTCATTTTCAAGGGTCATGCATATCAAATCTATATTGCCCGTTTTTGCATCTTATGTTACCTATCGATCATATATTTGCAGATAGAAGTTGTTTTTGCGGGGAAAGCGTGTAAAGAAATCAGAGATTCTGCTTTGGGTCTGACAAAACGGCTTGCCCAAACTGCTCAAGAAACATTTGGCGACTTTGAGGAGGCAGTAGAAAAAGATGCAACGAAAACAGCGGTGCAGGATGGAACTGTCCATCCTCTTACAAGCTATGTGATTAATTATGTGAAATTTCTTTTTGAGTAAGTTTTTTTTTTATATCATGAAAAACAAAATTACAAGTGTTTTCATGAAAACCATCTATCCTATAGAGACCCAATGCATAAAAGATGGGTTTTTTGTTCTATATTCCATGCAAATTATAAATATGTACAGAATTGTTATACGCCTTAAAAAGATGATGCAAACATTTGGCCTATCATTTAACGAGGTGCCTATGTTTTTCAAATATACAGCTACCAAACAACCCTGAAGCAACTGTTCCAGGAGAACGAGAATGGAGAATCGAATACACAGCTGGCAACTGTTACTATGCGGATAATGCAGGCTCTTCAAACCAACTTAGATGGAAAATCAAAACAATATAGAGATATCGCTTTGACCCACCTATTCCTTATGAATAATATTCATTACATGGTCAGATCTGTTCGCAGGTCTGTAATGCTCTTGCATATCCTTCTTTGTAATCTCACATCCTATTTTACTGACATGGCGTGCTTTTACAGGTCTGAAGCAAAGGACTTGTTGGGTGATGATTGGGTACAAAGACATCGGAGGATTGTTCAACAACATGCGAATCAGTACAAGAGAAATGGCTGGGCAAAGGTATGCTTCTCGTGTGTTTTTATTATTTTTTTGATTGAATAACATCAAATAAAAGAAAATTATTTCTGGGTTATGATTTTGGAACAAAGAATGTCATTTGTAGGCTACCAAAATACTTTCTTCTGACATCCAAAAAATATGTTGAAACATGAAAGTATAACATAATAAGTTGGTTATTTTTTTAAGAAAAATATATTTGCTAGTTCAGATCACAAAAATATTCATTTTTAATGGATATATGTGTTTTGTTTGATCTCAGGTTATATATAAGTTGATCCCAAAACTTTTTAATAGTATCAGAATAATATATCCTGGAGTGATGAGTAAGAATCATATGATTAAAATGTTTAACCTATTACGGGGAGTGAGGGGGCATCTTCATATGATGCATTAGAAAACAAACAATAGGTCCTTGGATTCTAGAAATAGCTAATTATCGTGTTTGTTAATTTACCCATTTTAGATTGAGAGCACCTATCAAGGTAAATTAGGACACTGCCTAAATCTGAGATAACAATTTTTTGTTTCCTCTGCTTAATCTTTCTTTAGAATATGAGAAAATATGTCATGGAGAATAACATTTAAAATTATTTGTAAGTTGAAATTTCTTGCTTTTGAGTTTTGAGTACTGATTTCTCTGTGTCCATGAATAGATTTTGCAATCTCTCTCCATACAAGGCTTAAACTCATCTGGAGGTGGGAGCAATATGACTGCCGATGGAGGAAATAGTAGTGGGGTTTCTAGAGCATTAGTCAAAGAAAGGTCAGAAATCACAATTTACATCTGCATTAGCTTTCATTTGGTATCATTTTGCAATTTTGTTGCTTACTGCTTTATATATTTCCACCAGTCTGAATTTTGCAATAATCTTCTTGGTAAAGTTAAATAGAAAACTTATGGCTCATAACAGGTTCAAGGCGTTCAATGCACAGTTTGAAGAACTGCATCAGAAGCAAACTCAATGGACTGTTCCTGACACTGAGCTGCGAGAGTCTCTCAGGCTTGCAGTTGCTGAGGTCCTTTTGCCTGCATACAGAAATTTCATCAAACGATTTGGGTGAGGTTTCTCATCAGCTATTTTTGCTGCTCACTTTGCCCGTAGCTCGATAACGCTATCATGATTAAGAGTGGACAAAAACACGGATTCTGAAAGCAACTGATTCTTTTTTGTGGCAGGCCTTTGGTTGAGAATGTGAAGACACCCCAGAAGTATATTAGGTACTCACCAGATGATCTGGACAGAATGTTGGGGGAGTTCTTTGAAGGAAAGACATTTAATGACTCTAGGCGCTAGACTCACACTCATATCTGTTGCCTAGTAACCATACACTGCTCACGTCTCGTCTGCAAATGAAAAATACCTTTGGCCTTTCTTTCAGATGGCGCCATTGGTATGGTTGTGTTCTCTGTTTACAGGTGAATGTAGGGCACTAAAATTTCTGGGATCTTCCATGAAGAACTTTACAACGGAAGTGAAGATAAATGTTATACGGCGTGTAATTATACTGGTCCTTCCCCAAGAACAAAGAGAAAAAATCCAAGTGGCGTGGCTCTTTGAGTTTCTCCAACAGACACTGGTTTTGTTGTTGTCCAAAATGACCTATTCTGGTTAAGTGATGATGCCATTATATTATCAATAGTAGATTTTTTGGACTATATGTCGTTGTAATTTGATCAAAGAGTTCAGATCAAATACAAACCACAATTATAACTAAACACTAAAAATCCAATAAAATATTAGTACGTGTATATTTCGACCAATCAGAATTCGGGGTATTTTTTGTAAATAAAAAAATTAAAACGGACTTATTTAAAAATATAAAATAGATGCGAGGGTATAATCGTCTAAAAATTTGCTATAGAAATATTTTTAACTCTGATCATTTGCTACAGTAATAGTTTTAAGCCTGATCATTTGCTACAGTAATAGTTTTAAGTCTCATCATTGCTACAGTAATAGTTTTAAGTCTGATCATTGCTACAGTAATAGTTTTAAGTGTAATATGTCATGGTGCCAATAAAGTCTGATCATTCATGAATAAGTCTGATCATAAGCTTTCACTAAAATTTTGACCTTCTAAACGACCTCGTCTGCTCTCGGTGTGAACTAGAGAGTTGTAGAGCTTTGGTTAGCTACGCAATGATATATAGCTTGCCTCTATCGGATTTTTCATTTGATCCCAACACTTAATTGAATGAATAAAGGTCTAATATGTCATTCATGAATTAAGTCTGATCATTAAGTTTTCACTCAAATTTCGACATTCTAAACGACATCGTCTGCTCTCGGTGTGAACTAGAGAGTTGTAGAGCTTTGAGTTAGCTACCGAAAGATATATAGCTCGCCTCTATCGGATTTTTCATTTACTCCCAGCACTTAATTGAAT
Source organism: Rhodiola chrysanthemifolia (assembly GCA_033675395.1). Lineage (NCBI taxonomy): Eukaryota > Viridiplantae > Streptophyta > Magnoliopsida > Saxifragales > Crassulaceae > Rhodiola > Rhodiola chrysanthemifolia. The sequence continues at coordinate 8,639,666 of CM066206.1, forward strand.
GAATAAAGGTCTAATATGTCATTTGTGGTGCCAATTAAGTCTGATCATTCATGAATTAAGTCTGATCATTAGGCTTTCACTTGTGTTTTAACCTTCTAAACGACCTCGTCTCCTCTTGGTGTGAGCTAGAGAGTTGTAGAGCTTTGAGTTAGCTACGCAACGATATATAGTTTTCTTCTATCAGATTGTTCATTTGCTCCCAACACTTAATTGAATAAATAAAGGCCTAATATGTCATTTGTGGTGTCAATTAAGTCGGATCATTCATGAATTAAGTCTGATCATTAAACTTTCACTCAAATTTCGACATTCTAAACAACCTCATCTGCTCTCGGTGTGAACTAGAGAGTTGTAGAGATTTGAGTTAGCTACGCAACGATATATAACTTGCATCTATTGGATTTTTTATTTTCTCACAGCACTTAATTGAATGAATAAATGTCTAATATGCCATTTGTGGTAGAGGTGACAGATTTATTCATTATCCATTATCTGTCCGGTAACCATCCATGAAAATCATCTATTATCCATCCATTTACTTAATGGATTGAATCAATCCATATCCATTAACAATCCACATTAAAAGGTTTAATTCATTAATCCATTAAGCAACTATTAATCAATTTATTTTTTCTAAAGTAAAATTCACTAATCAAACAACGGAGTTAACGCAAGAAGCCGACTCCCGATTCCCAAAGCCCCTCACTCCTATTTGGATGTAGACTTTGAGATTGAGATCTTGTATTGGTTGTTTCGGGGGTCGTTCTCGTCTCTTCTCTAAGATCTGGCTAAGACGAAATACTCATTCCTTCCGCAGAAATCTCAATCTCAATCTATCTCTGTGAGTACCGTTGATTCTCTATCGAAATGTTCTACTGAATTGGAGGTGTGGAATTTATGAAATAAAGCACAAAAGAGCATGCTTTTAATAAATAAAAAATCGTAATTGATCTCAGGGTCTCTGCTGCTCTAACGACAGTGTTCGATTTCGAGATTCAGTGAATTTGTGGCTTGTGTTATATTTCATTCAATGATTGATTAAGCTAGTTTGATATTTGTTTGTAGGGTTTTTATCAGTCCTGAATTTTAGTTTAATTTTATGTTTGGACTTTGGAGTCTTGGTTATAGTCTAGCTACGGTTTGGTTCTTGGGGGTTTAGAACTAATTCAATTTAAAAAAATTAGTATTAATAAATTTGTGTTTATACATATCAAAGAATGATACACGCGAAAGAATGATTTTTATACATCATACCATTCATGAAAGATTTTGATACACATTTAAATTAAATGGATTAAATGAGTAAATGCACTAAATGGATTAAAATAGTTATAAATGGATGAAACGGATCAAATGGATTCATTCGCTAATCTGTCAATCATTAGTGATCCATCCGTTTAATCCATTAAAACTAATGGATCTTAACGGATTAAATTCATTTAATTCGCGATCCGTTTAATCCATCCATGAATCCATCCATCCATCCATTTTGACACCTCTAATTTGTGGTAGGGGTGGGCATGGGCCGGGTTAGGCTCGTTCCTAACCCGACTCGAAATAATGATCGGGTCTTTTTTTTGAACCCTAACCCGGTCCGAAAGACCGGGTCAATTATGTGAACTCAAACCCGACCCTAAAACTAAAATTTATAAAAGGCATAAAATATTCCACGTCATCTATCATGATATAAATACTTTAAAAATATAAGCTTAAATCACTAATTTATGATGTAAAGTTTAGTATTACGGTTTTATTTTTCATTGCAAACCAGTTACTTATTCATAGATTAATTGGTATGGTAGTTACATTCATTCAGATGAGGTGTAAAGTTCGAATGTTGTTAAAAATCTAGTATTTTTTATATTACTTATAAAATCGGGTAACCCGAACCTCAACCATAACCCGACCCGAAACTCATACCGGGTTGAGTTAAACCCGACATTATTAGGTCGGTCCGGGTTGTCGGGTCGGGCCGGGTTGTGCCCACCCCTAATTTGTGGTACCAATTAAGTCTGATCATTCATGAATTAAATCTAATCATTAAGCTTTCACTCAAATTTTGACCTTCTAAACGACCTCGTCTGCTCTCGGTGTGAACTAGAGAGTTGTAGAGTTTTGAGTTAGCTACCCAACAATATATAGCTTGCCCTCTATCGGATTTTTCAATTGCACCCATCACTTAATACAATGAATCAAGGTCAATATGTCATTTGTTGTGCAAATTAAGTCTGATCATTCATGAATTAAGTCTGATCATTAAATTTTCACTCAAATTTCGACCTTCTAAACGATCTCGTCTGCTCTCGGTGTGAACTAGAGAGTTGTAGAGCTTTGAGTTAGCTACGCAATGATATATAACTCGCATCTATCGGATTTTTTATTTGCTCCCAGCACTTAATTGAATGAATAAGGTCTAATATTCCATTTGTGGTGCCAATTAAGTCTGATCATTCATGAATTAAGTTTGATAATTAAACTTTCACTCAAATTTCGACCTTCTAAACGACCTCGTCTGCTCTCGGTGTGAACTAGAGAGTTGTAGAGCTTTGAGTTAGCTACACAACGATATATAGCTTGTCTTTATCGGATTTTTCATTTGCTCTATGCACTTAATTGAATGAATAAAGGTCTAAAATGTCATTTGTGGTGTCAATTAAGTCTGATCATTCATGAATTAAGTCTGATCATTATCAATTGAAGTTTAAGTCTGATCATTGTCTCTTTAAGTCTGATCATTATCTATTTTAAGTCTGAGCATTATTTCTTTAAGTCTGATCATTGTCTTTTAAGTCTGATCATTATCAATTGAAGTTTAAGTCTGATCATTGTCTCTTTAAGTCTGATCATTATCTATTTTAAGTCTGAGCATTATTTCTTTAAGTCTGATCATTGTCTTTTAAGTCTGATCATTATCAATTGAAGTTTATGTCTGATCATTGTCTCTTTAAGTTTGATCATTATCTATTTTAAGTCTGAGCATTATTTCTTTAAGTCTGATCATTGCCTTTTAAGTCTGATCATTATCTATTTTTAAGTGTGATTGATGAGCCGTATTTATACGACTCATCGAGTCAACAAATCCCACCAATTCCGACACTTTATTATGCGAACGAGTTACTTGTTAGTGTTATTTTGCACTTCAGGTGTTTTGGAAGCTCTAGGAGGAAATGCACATTAAAGATGACTTTTTATGCCAAAAACATCACAGTTTCAGATTAGACCTTTGGACGCTCGACGGAGCGCTGGGAATGGACCGCTGATCAGAAAAATATGAGCCACATGCCATTGCAAAAGTGACTCAATTCCCTACAACTCTCTAGTTCACACCGAGAGCAGCCGAGATCCTTTGGATGGTCGAAACAAGAGTTGAAGTGAAGACAGACAATCTGGCCGAGAGTTCCACATGCACTTTACACTTTAGGTGCACGCCGAGTCAAGCCGAGCCAAGCCGAGCCTAAGGCAATACATGTTGGCCAAGTTAACTTGCAAGCCAAGCAAAAGCCAAGATTTGGACATGTTTCCTAATTCGTTTTTGGGCTCGTTTCCAAAAACAGACTTGGAAGCCCTAGGACTTTTGCTATAAATAAGACCTCTCCTCAAGGCCAATAATCATCCTAAAACGTGGAGAGCTCATCCTACAATCACGAGCAGCAACAATTCGGCCAGAGCTTCTCTCTCTAGTTCCTTCGTTCGGCTTAGAGAAGAATTCTTTACTTTCATTCATAAAACTTTGTGTTTACTTTCCATGGACACGAGTAGCTAAATTCCCATTCGATTTAGGGTTTATATATTGTGACAATTGTTTTGAGACTTGGTTCTTAATTCTATTTTATGTTCCACTAGTTCTTGTGCTATTTATCTCGGATTAAATTGTGAAGCTAAGCGGATACTTGCAATGGTAAAACTTAGCCAAGCAATTTAATCCCTTTATTCGCTGCTTGTTTGATACTAAACCGTTAGAATAAGTAGTTGCACTTAACCTAATATAACCTGAAACGGAGTATTAGGTTTGCTAGAACTAGAAGTCTATAACCTGAAACGGAGTAGATTGTGGCTTAGTGGCTTGAAACGGCCATACCTTAGGTTATAACCTGAAACGGAGTAACCACACTTAGTAACATGAAATTAGATTATTAGAAGTCAATGATAAACGAGTCACAATAGGAACCCTAGACCGAATGCTTTCTCTGATTGAATTTCCTTTCGCTTTATTTCCTTTTATTGCACTTGTTTCCAAATCACTCACAAAACCCCAATTACTTTATTTTACAGAACAACAAGTAACCTCATCAGCTCTCTAGGGTTCGACCCTTGCTTGCCGCTGTACTAGCCAAAAGTAAGGAAAATATAAATTTAAATTTGAGAGGTCTGACGACGTCTGTCAAATTTTGGCGCCGTTGCCGGGGAGCTGCAATACGGTGAAGTTGTTCTTTCTTTTCTTTAGTTTTTCTGTTTTTTGTCTTAATTTAGCTAATTTTTTAGCAGAAAAGCGAAACCACAGGATTCGAGCTACATGTGTCCGATTTCAGCCCATAATACATTGTTCTGAGCGGAACGATGAGAAGATCAGATATCACTAGCTTTGCTCGTGACATAGGGTGTAGTGATTTCTGATCTTCTCGTCGTTCCGCTCAGAACAAGGTATTATGGGCTGAAATCGGACACCTGTAGCTCGAATCCTGTCGTTTCGCTTTTCTGCTAAAAAACAGCTAAATTAAGACAAAAAACCAAAAAACTAAAGAAAAGAAAGAACAACTTCACCGTATTGCAGCTCCCCGGCAACGGCGCCAAAATTTGACAGGCGTCGTCAGACCTCTCAAATTTAAATTTATATTTTCCTTACTTTTGGCTATACAGCGGCAAGCAAGGGTCGAACCCTAGAGAGCTGATGAGGTTACTTGTTGTTCTGTAAAATAAAGCAATTGGGGTTTTTTGAGTGATTTGGAAACAAGTGCAATAAAAGGAAATAAAGCGAAAGGAAATTCAATCAGAGAAAACATTCGGTCTAGGGTTCCTATTGTGACTCGTTTATCATTGACTTCTAATAATCCAATTTCATGTTCCTAAGTGTGGTTACTCCGTTTCAGGTTATAACCTAAGGTATGGCCGTTTCAAGCCACTACGCCACAATCTACTCCGTTTCAGGTTATAGACTTCTAGTTCTAGCAAACCTAATACTCCGTTTCAGGTTATATTAGGTTAAGTGCAACTACTTATTCTAACGGTTTAGTATCAAACAAGCAGCGAATAAAGGGATTAAATTGCTTGGCTAAGTTTTACCATTGCAAGTATCCGCTTAGCTTCACAATTTAATCCGATATAAATAGCACAAGAACTAGTGGAACATCAAATAGCATTAAGAACCAAGTCTCAAAACAATCCTCACAATATATAAACCCTAAACCGAATGGGAATTTAGCTACTCATGTCCATGGAAAGTAAACACAAAGTTTTATGAATGAAAGTAAAGAATTCTTCTCTATGCCGAACGAAGGAACTAGAGAGAGAAGCTCTGGCGAATTGTTGCTGCTCGATGATTGTAGGATGAGCTCTCCACGTTTTAGGATGATTATTGGCCTTGAGGAGAGGTCTTATTTATAGCAAAAGTCCTAGGGCTCCCAAGTCTGTTTTTGGAAACGAGCCCAAAAACGAATTAGGAAACATGTCCAAATCTTGGCTTTTGCTTGGCTTGCAAGTAAACTTAGCTTGCAAGTTAACTTGGCCAACACGTATTGCCTTAGGCTCGGCTTGACTCGGCGTGCACCTAAAGTGTAAAGTGCATGTGGAACTCTCGGCCAGATTGTCTGTCTTCACTTCAACTCTCGTTTCGACCATCCAAAGGATCTTGGCTGCTCTCGGTGTGAACTAGAGAGTTGTAGGGAATTGAGTCACCTTTGCAATGACATGTGGCTCGTATTTTTATGATCAGCGGTCCATTCCCAGCGCTCCGTCGAGCGTCCAAATGTCTAATCTGAAACTGTGATATTTTTGGCATAAAAAGCCATCTTTAATGCGCGTTTCCTCATAGAGCTTCCAAAGCACCTGAAATGCAAAACAACACTAACAAGTAACTCGTTCGCATAATAAAGTGTCGGAATTGGTGGGATTTGTTTACTCGATGAGTCGTATAAATACGGCTCATCAGTGATCATTATCTATTTTTAAGTCTGATCATTATTTCTTTAAGTCTGATCATTATCAATTGAAGTTTAAGTCTGATCATTGTCTCTTTAAGTCTGATCATTAACTATTTTAAGTTTGAGCATTATTTCTTTAAGTCTGATCATTGTCTTTTAAGTCTGATCACTGTCTCTTTAATTCTGATCATTATCTATTTTAAGTCTGAGCAATATTTCTTTAAGTCTGATCATTATCTATTTTTAAGTCTGAGCATTATTTATTTAGGTCTGATCATTGTCTTTTAAGTCTGACCATTATCAATTGAAGTTTAAGTCTGCTCATTGTCTCTTTAAGTCTGATCATTATCTATTTTAAGTCTGAGCATGATTTCTTTAAGTCTGATCATTGTCTTTTAAGTCTCATCATTATCAGTTGAAGTTTAAGTCTGATCATTGTCTCTTTAAGTCTGATCATTATCTATTTTAGGTCTGAGCATTATTTCTTTAAGTGTGATCATTGTCTCTTTAAGTCTGATCATTATCTATTTTTAAGTCTGAGCATTATTTCTTGAAGTCAGATCATTGTCTTTTAAGTCTGATTATTATCAATTGAAGTTTAAGTCTGATCATTGTCTCTTTAAGTCTGATCATTATCTATTTTAAGTATGAGCATTATTTTTTTAAGTCTGATCATTGTCTTTTTAAGTCTGATCATTATCAATTGAAGTTTAAGTCCGATCATTGTTTCTTTAAGTCTGATCATTATCTATTTTAAGTCTGAGCATTATTTCTTTAAGTCTTAATATTGTCTCTTTAAGTCTGAGCATTATTTTTTTAAGTCTGATCCTAAAATCAGATTGAATGGAATACTTAACGGAGTTTCCAAATCAGGGACTAAATTGAAAATAAAACTAAATATAATAATAAAGGGATTATGTATAATGATTATAATACCCCTCCGTGATTTATCCGAGATTTCGAATAAATGGGACACGTGTCAACTGCAAATGTAATTTTTAATTTTCATTTATAAATGTGGTTTGTACGTGAACTGCACATAAGCTATTTGCATACTTGCAGTGAGAATTGCTAAAGAAGAAAATATAGAGTGCATGAAGGAATGGGTTTCCAGTTGCATTTTTTTATTGAAACAATATGACATACAGAGACCAAGCACCAAGGCTCGGTACAAGCGAAACTGGCACATACAGACGAAGCGGCACATCAGAACTTCTACAAAACCAATAAGCTCAGGCCAAACTACACTACAGGTGACTACACCTGGAAACTAAAAACCAAACACGAAAAAAGAAACACAAACAAGTACACTATGCTGGTGGACAGATACAAACTCCTCAACTAAGCAGAGGAGAAACCACACAAGCTATAAACATAAATGGGCATATGAGCCGCAATCCACCAGCAACCAAAATTCAAACACCTCGCCGGAAGCACACCATCCATCATCAACTCCAAGCTCCCAACTATGCACCTGCAACACCGAAAAGCCTCCACCAAAGAACATTAGTCAAACGCCCCGACACGACCCTCCAGCCCCAGATCCGGACCCTTGCACTGCAAGGGCGACGACGGCGACGCAGGAGGCACTTCATCGGACAGCGGGACCCGCGAGAAAAGCCAGATGAGGAGAGGAGAGACGAGAAGAGGTGGACTTACCGGCGGGGTTTACTTAGCGGGGTGAGGCGGCTGGAAGGTAGCAAAGAAGGTGAAGACTTGGGAGGCTCGAGAGAAGCAGTGCCGTGGTTTCCAGTTGCATTGAGCTCATGATTAACTTACTGTTTACTATTGATCACATAAAATAGCACTTTTATAGATGTTTAAGGTTCTTTAATACATCAAACCACATTGAAACTCGCTGACAAGTTGTTGGTGATTGAGTTGGTTATACTTCGACTTGTAATAATAAGTTTAGGGTTGAAGTCCCACCACCTTGACATAATCCGTCGTTTTATGGGGATTCAGATATCCTTGTGCTTGCTAGATAATAGCTATGAGATTTGAATCAGTTGTATCCATAGATAAAAAAAAAATTACATTCTCTGAATAAAAAGAAGGCGAGAATACACGATATTCATTCACCTGAATTGCTCGTGTCTAGAGTTCCTTGTACATAAATACGAAAAATAAATGTTAATAAGTTGCTCAAATGCATGACGCGGATGGTTTGAGGACATCTCCTAGACATAGAATCATCCAAGTGATCAGTAACAATAAATTCTATCATTCATATTGGAAGACATAAATTTGTATCAAAAAAAATATTGGAAGACATAAAAAACTTAAGCAAGAACTTACTTATCATCTTAATATAATAATAATTTATCTATAGGTATCTCTTCAACTAGTTGTATATTACGACAGAGGTTAATTTATGCCGCAGATATTTGACCACTCTGTTAATATGTTGAAGCCTTCAGTAAGGTTAACTGATATCTGAATTTCTAATCCAAAAGCAGCCGGGCAGCTTATGTTTGCGAGGGGAATGGTTCTATAAATGTCCTCGTCTCAGTTCTCAGTGTGCTGTTTTCCTACTAGTTGTATTGGAATGCAATCTGCTCCGTAGAGTTGAACAATTGGCTTGCATCATAAACTGAGACAAGAGTAGAGTAGAGTACAGACCATATCACCCACATCAGACTTCGATGCATAAATACGAGTACAACAGTTCCTTAGACTTGTTGGCTAATCCACAGACCACAATGTTCCTGCAATTCGCATCTGCAGTTTCCAAAACTTTGCAGTGAATTTATATCAGAAAGACTAATTGAAAATGATCAAAAGTTAGTATCCTCCAAGTTCAAGTTGCAAAAAATGTACAGGGAAATGCATAACCACGTATTATGGCATGAATCATTTATTTCAGAAAAGAAAATGCAGCACAGGTTCAAACCAGAAGTTACAGCAAAGCTTCGTTGAACAACACAAATTAAACTGGCAACTTACAGTTTCAGTCTTTCAGAATTATGTTAGCATTAAGTTGTGGTACTTCAATACAGATTTGATGAATAGATGAAATATTTACCGTTCATGATGTCGGCGTTTTTCGCACGCCGCTCAGTTGAGCTAAGTAATAGCTTTCAGCAAAATCATGTAATGTTCGGCGTGGCCGTATTCCATCAGTGCTGGGTTTCCCTGATTCTTGTGTCACCATCCTTCTACATGCATCATCATCCTGGATTATTTGCAAACTGATAAGACATACAAGCTGCATGTTTCTACAGATTTTAACTTTACACAAACATGAGATACACACTCAAACCGATGCCCAATCAGTGGTATCAGAGATGCTATGCAACATCGCAGTCAAAATTCACATTGGACAAGAAAGGAATACCCAATCATACTTTCAAATTTTGAAAATAGATCATCGGCAGATCCATTAAAAATTGAAAATAGTGTACATAAATGACATGAGATAGATGCAGATACAAGTAACCATTTTAGATCAGACAGTTTGGCAAACTATCCGAAAAACCAAAATAGTGACTGGTTAGGGACTCAAAATTTGCCTGATTATCAATGAATAAATGACATATTTATTTAACCAAAAGACTGTTATACATATATGCTTTCCGAATTGTGACATAAACTCGAATGTAGCAAGCCATTAACATGGCTATGACGGCACCACGTCAAGCTATGCATTGCCAAACGAGTAGTCATCATCTCGAAGAACATGCCATCCAGAGTAGTGTAATATTATGACTACATACAGTCAGTGATGAACTTATTTAATAGTTGGAATGGTGCCAATGCATTATCTTGGATATGGGGTCACATTGCCATATTCAGTAATAGGGTGGCGTGATACTATCAACTAAGACTCATTTCTTTAGTGAAAGTTGATGGAACACAAGTCTTCCGAGTGCTGTCATTTGTGTGATCAGTTTCCAGGCCAAGTCAGCGATATTTGACCAGCCTGGAAGCCCCGTGCTCAGCAACTCCAATCAAGAGCCCTCCCAATGATTTATCGACCATGGCAATAAAAAACCAATGATTGACCATCGACAACCAAAAACAAAACTTGTTAGCAACTTAGGATGCGCGCTTTCTTGTTCATATTACCCTCTCAAGTCGCAATTCTATAAAGATTGATGCATATAGTATTTGACTTGTGGCAGATTCACTTCACATTTTAGAGCAAAAATGCATAACCAAGAAAGGTCGTAAACATGCACTATACCTGTAAGAAATGTAACATCTGCTCTTCAATAGTTCCTTTCATCGCTAGAGTTTCCACATTAATGGGCTGAGTAGCACCCATACGATGAGCACGACTTATAACTTGTTCTTCCATGCTGTTGAATGTATTTGCATTTCATTAAATAAAGCAAACAATTTTCACTGTAAGTTCAATAAATAGACACTCAAATAAAACTCTCTCGTCTATTAGGCTCCATATGAATAAAACTCAAATAAAACAATCAACTTTAACCGTAAGTATTAAATAAAACCCTATTGATACACCTCTTCAAAACCATATGAACAAATTTTATACTTGTACAAAAACATACCTTCTATCCCAAATAGGCTCCATTAAGAACACGTGTGTCACAAAGCTTAAATCAAGGCCCAAAGCGGCTGTTCCATCCATTAATAGTGCCATGCAACTATGATCATGTTGAAATGTTTCAAGTGATTTTATCTGAAAACAATAGAAGATTAAGAAACTTGGACATCAAAAAATCAATAAATTTTCACATTATTACCTTGTTGCAAGAATGCATTGGACTATACAAGCCAACAAAGCTTATACCTGCAACCCTTAGCTGGCATAAACAAAGGAATAAAGCAAGCATCAAACGCTTGATAAACTTACGAAGATATTTTGCTTATGTAATAACTGGTACCTGCTGTTCGATAACATGTATATGCTCAAGAAATTGAGAGAATATGATAACTTTCTCCGATACATGCATCAAGTACTCATCACTTTCAATTGGGCTCTCGTGCAGTAAAATGGGGTTCAAAGTTGTCAACTGTGAAGGCTGAAATGATTCAATACCAAGATCGAGTTTGCTACTGTCACCAGTGGAGTGGACATTCTTTTTCGTGTCCCTGAGTGCTTTTAATCTTTTAATGAGATATCTCACTTTGCTGCTGGATGTGGATTGCCAATCAGGATCCCAGTTATCCTATTACAGCCCACAAAAGTGAGCAAGGGAAACAATCAGCATGACAAAACACAAATGAGATGAAGAAAATTTAGAGCTTGCCTGTTTGTATGATGGTTGCAACTCGATCAAATCCTTGGGGACAGGCCACTTGGGATTAGGGTTTTCTGGGCGCGCCAGTTCTTCAGGAGTTTGCATCTCGTAAGACTTGTCACAACCAGGAAAAGCACATTTTTCACTATCAAGAGCAACACAATCGAGGCACAAAAGATGCCTGCATGGTGTAATGACAGGCAGACGGCACCATTCCTTGCACCTAACAAGTAGCAATTCCCATGTTCTCAGAAACAAAGGTAAATCGTGAGTAAATACTGATGTAGTAATAAATATGCTGAAAAGAAAAATCTACCGCATGCAGTGGCCGCCATAAAGAAGGTTATTCTTGATGAAAGCATATTCTTCAGATATAGAATCCAGGCCATCTTCGACCAAAAGATCCATAGTTTCCTGAATATCACCACCAGCGTCAGACACCTTAATATGTCCTGCCACACAGCAAGAGAGCCTGATATTTCTAATAGTTGATATTCGAGATTTCCACTGCCTTGGATTCAGAAGACTCTCAACATGGGAAGGATCATTCCAGTCTGCCATTAAAATATTGCGGCGAACTGTAACTACTAATTCATTATAACTTTTTGCATGTTCTTCAGTAAAATTAACAAATGTCACATTCTTGATACAAGGAGGAATAGTTCGCAAATCTGTCTTCCTTGCACTTATCATACACCTGTGAAGTAACTGCAACAGTCGTGTACGTCCTTCTTCCATCTTTGATTCAAAAGGCCTAAGAATGCCGGCTTCCCATGGTTTTTGACACTTTCCAAAAGCCTGCTCATGAAGGAACGCAAGCAGCGGTCTAAGATGAGATACTTGGCTATTTGGTGTGTTGGGAGTTGGTGTCCCTGTTAATATCCAACGGCTCGAAGCCTGGAGTGAGATAGCCATTTGCAGTTTATTCGTTAAGTTAAGGCTTGAGCCAAGAGTGTGCCCTTCATCTAGCATGATTCTAAGCCAATGGATTTGCATTAGCGCACAAGCATTACGGTTGCCCCACTCAGCACTTAAACGATTGAAAGTGGTTAAAACAACATCATATTTCCAGGCAAGGTCATGTGCAAGAGGCTTTTTCTGATCTGTCCAAATATAAACCTTAAGCTGACCAGGTCTCACATGCTTTTGAATTTGAATTGTCCAGTGATCCACAAGATTTGGAGGAACAACAATCAGAGTTGCTCTGGATAAATATACTCTACGTGAATCCATCGGTGCGCAAAGAGCGATTCTGAGAGCTGCTAAATCAAAAACCAGATTGTCAAGAGTTTGTGGGTAAAACCATCTGATGGTGCCCTTTACGACCCTCTTAATGAAACCAAATGACTGAAATATTTCAAAATATCCATTGGCATCAACAATGGATACATCCACCGGGTGAACTAGACCAACAGTTTCCATTTCTGAAAGCTGACTCTCCAAGAGCTTCGCAAACCATTTCAGAGCCTTCTTGGTCGGAGGATCCATACATGTATAATGGTCCTTGAGTACACTAGTAAAGAAAGAAACATTTTCATCCCTACAACCAGCGGTTTCTTTAGAGTGAAATCCAGGAAACTCTGTTATCAAGTCGCTGTAATCCCAAGATTCTTCTGGATCGCCACAACTCTGGTATAGAGGGTTGGTGTTCATACTGCAAAACCATGCTTCATTAGCATCTGATGCGATGGGGGGTGGATGTTTACGCCACTTACGGCATGAGTCACACTGTATCCAAGTGTCATTTTGCTCCGATTTGTCTCCATGATTCTGCTTGTGTTTCTTGCACTCATGTACTAGCTTAGCAGGGGACGTACGTTTTGCTGAACATTTTCTTCTTCTTGAGTTAATTCCCTTCTCTCTTTCATTAGAGACATCAGAAGAATCATCGTAGTCAAGGAAAAGATTTCTTTTGATACGACCCAAGCTTCGGGCTGATCGGCCTCGGAGGCTTGCTTTCAGGGTGGCATTCACATCTGAAGAAACCCCATTATGTGGAAGTATTGACTTTGATTTCTTTGTGGAGCATTCATATTCATTTGTCGGTGTAACTTCATCCAGTGACAGTTGTCCTCTTCGGCTTTTGTTGCCCACAATTGTTTTTCCCACTCCCACTTTAAATCTAACAGGATTTCCATTTTGAAGTTCATAGTAGCCACAATGTTGTTTTTTATTGTACGTGGACCATATAACTTTTACCCCTTCCGGAGGAACGGCTAGTGTTCCTCGAGTCTTCAGAATGAGAGATAAAGCAGTAATAGTTTTTCCCAGTCCAGGTTCGTCGCAGAACATACCTCCACGGAAGTCTCTAATGGTAGGAATTTCATTTGTAAGAATTTTTCCAGTAACACTGCAAACATAGAAATCAAGCCCATCCTTACTGCAGAAATGCATATAAAGAGGATGTGGCAAGATGTCAGAATTCTGTTCTCGATGTAACATCCACTCAACTGCAGCGCGCTGGTGAGGATATAATTTAAGTTTCATATTCGGAATAATGGATACAGTTAGAAGCCTTAGATGGCGACATGTTGCAGATATGGTAGTAAGATCTTCAGGGCCAAGTTCGGTTAATATCTTAACCATTAAATCATCAGATAACTCCGCAAGTCCACAACTTAGAGAGGCATCTGCTGCTTTCACTGCTGAAGAACTTGGCATCCAATCTGTGGAGCTTGATATACTAGGCAAACTCTTGAATATTTCATGAAGCTCAAATAGGCTGGTCCTAGAAGTCTGGTCGAGGTGCAGCTTACACTCAAAGACATGACAGTCAGGCACATTCCATATAGTTTCACTGATGGCTTGTCCCATATCAAAATTGCTGAGCATTGAACACCTCTTAGTCCAGTCACAACTGTGAATTATATAAAGTCAGAGCAAAGTTTTCAAATCAGAGAACAGTCATGACAAAATATGAAGAAACAAATCAAAGACAGAGGCAGGAAAAAAAAGAGGATGAAAAGTGAAACCTCAAATGCCTGAAGAAAGCAGCCGCAGTAGATGCCGATCTGGGAAATTGCCAACCAGAGCAGATGTCATTCCGTAAATAAACGTCCAGGAGCAGAAGAGCTCTAGCCTGTATGCGGCGATCACAATAGTGAACCCTAAGAACAGTGCCGGCAATGCGCAAACACTTGTTGTTCACCAATACACAGACTTGGTGAACCACACTGGCATTGGGATGATCGAGTGGAGGCTTCCTTCTAGTCGAATCACGTTCAATCGCGGACAATACAACTCCGGATTCGGAACGGAAGGTGCCGTCTGAAAAGATATGGCATCGGGAACCGGGTCGTAGAGAAGAATAGGATTCGTCAGCGACGAGAACAGCGCAGAAGAAACCGCAGAGGGTATGATGATCGAGATGCGTATCGGAGGACATTGGGAGGAATTAGGGTTTCGAATACATTAGAGGCGAATGGCAGGTACAAAATTGGATTGGCCGATTGGGGTTTAAGCAGAAAGCCGTGACAAATGGAATCGATGAAATTTTGGATACAAGAGAGAGAGCGATTGTTCTACTTGTTCCGGATCCTGTTGCGATTTATGTTGTTGCTTGCAACACTGCTACTAGTGGCAATCAACTTCCGGAAGTCTTTCCTTACGTTCCGCAAGTCTAGTTTATAATATATTTGGTGAAGATGATGTGCGAATTATAAATCGAAAAAATATAGGTTACTTTTTCAAACTACGTGTTCATATGAAGTTTATCAAAATTCATCGCTTTCTAATTTATACCTAATCTTTTTCCTCAACGGTAATGACAATTATTAACAAAATGAACATTAATCTTATAGCGTGGTTCAGGTAAAAATCACTATTATATATGGGAACTAAAAATCGGATTTCAAGCTGACACGTGTCTAATTTTATCGAAAACTCGGATAAAACACGGAGGGGCATTATAATCATTTCACATATCTCGAATTTCAAATCAGTCTTAAATTGGAATGATCAGACTTAACTTGGAATGATCAGACCTAATAATTAGACGTTTTTTTATAAAACTTAATAATTAGACTTAAAACATCAATATCCAGACTTAAACAACAATGATCAGACTTCACTTGCAATGATCAGACATAATAATTAGACTTAATTTGAATGATCAGACTTAACTTGCAATAATCAGACTTAACTTGCAATAATCAGGCTTAACTTGCAATGATCAGACATAATAATCAGACTTAACTTGGAATGATCAGACTTAACTTGTAATGATCAGACTTAATAATTAGACTTAAACAGCAATATTCAGACTTAAAACAGCAATATTCAGACTTAAAACAACAATATCCAGAGTTAAACAACAATATCCAGACTTAAGTTAAGTCTAGATATTACTGTATAAATTTTTAGGACGATTATACCCTCGCATCTATTATTTAATTTTAAATAAGTCCGTTTTATTTTTATTTATAAAAAGTGCTCCAAATTATGATTGGTCAAAATATACACGTGACAATGTTTTATTTGATTTTTAATTTTTATTTATAACCGTGATTTGTATTTAATCTGTTTCTTTAATCTTATTATACAACCATTTTAAAAATATAAAATATATTTTTTTATTATTGGAATATAAAATATAATTTAAATAATACAAATATCAAAACAGCATCTTAAAAATATAAAAATATAGTTTGAATAATACAATATCAAAACAGTATCCATTCATTGGGAAACCGAACTCTGTTCAAAACTAAGCAATTTTAAGAGTTTTTTTTAAAACTGACCCAAAACGAGTTTCCGATTTTGAAAATAACCCACTCGAGTTTCACATTTCAAAACTGACCCATTTTTAATGAGACCGGATTCCCAGGATCCGGTCTTTTAAGTTTTTCGAAAGACCGGATCCTGGGAATCCGGTCTTCTGTGTTTTTCTAAAGACCGGATTCCCAGGATCCGGTCTTCTGTGCGTGTTCGAATGAGAGAACTACACGTGTTTCGTTTGCACATAAGACCGGATCCTGGGGAACCGGTCTTTAGAAAAACACAGAAGACCGGATTCCCAGGATCCGGTCTTTCGAAAAACTTAAAAGACCGGATCCTGGGAATCCGGTCTCATTAAAAATGGGTCAGTTTTGAAATGTGAAACTCGAGTGGGTTATTTTTGAAACCCAAACTCGAGTTTGGGTCAGTTTTAAAAAAAACTCCAATTTTAACCAAAAACATATCAAACTAAGTCGTTATTAATTGCTATTTTTAGCTTGATTGCACTCTATTTCATTCCACAATAATACTAGGCCGCTGTTAATTTCCATCTCCATTCACAAGATACAAGGAAGAGTCTCTGTTACAACTTGCAATAATACATGAGAATAAATAATCCTTTCACTATTTTACAGAGCTGTAAATATGAGAACATAGCACTAAAACCATGCTTTGTTATCTACTTCATCTTGGAGGAAGTCAACCTGATTCTCAGTATCACTATCCGTATTGTGGTGGTCGTCGTACATGTCTTCATTTTCATCATAATAATCTGAGTTGTTACTGTGATGTGAGTTCCAGTCAGGTGGAAAGGTATGTTGCAAAGCCTCCGTGAGTTCGCCTCCACTTCTTTCAATTTTGCGCAAACATTTTGACCAATGGACAGCTGTTCCCATATCCACTGTAAGTTCTGATTCTATCATTTCTCTGCAGATTGACAGGATGCCCTTGAATACATATTCCTCAGCCACAGTAGCCCTAGAGAGTAAAGATGTCATCAGGCAATGGTACACAGCTTTGTCTGGTTTTAACCCAGCTAACTTCATTTCTTCATAGCACCGCAGAGCTTTCTCAGGGAGGGAAGCACGTGCCCAGCCATGTATTAGTGTCGTGTAAGTCTTGACATTTGGCTTTATACCAGCAGCTTCCATTTCTTTGATCGTCCTTGCTGCCCTCTGAACATTAGTTTTTAAAAATAAAAAATTTTGAAAAATATTAATCTTCTAAACCTTCAACTTATTGTATGTAATGAAGCTTAAATGTAAACCAAATATTCACCAGCATATCTCCTGCCTTGCAGCAAGCATTGACCATTGATGTATAAGTATGAATGTCAACTTTCACATTCTCTTGCTTCATTTGTTGCATCAGATCAGCAGCTTCCCAAACGTCTCCTCTCCGAGCCCAACTGTAACAATCATGTGCAACTTTTAGTCAGTTCATACAGATCTCATATGGAAAAATGAGGACAAGCATCCCCATTTAATCAAATTAAACTGAACAATCCAATAAACCTAAGGAGCAGTTACAATTATACCAATTCAAGTTTAATTTTAATTGAAAGAAACCAAGCCATACCCATCTATCAGTATGTTATATACAAAGGTGTTTCTTGGTATCTTGCGAGCAGCCATTTCCCGTGTGACAGCTAGAGCACTTTGCATTCGCCCCGCCTTACAACAGGCCTTTAACAAGGCCTCAAATGTGAACACATCAACCTCCAGCCCCTCCTCTTTATGTTTTGTAAAGTACTCAAACGCCTTTCCTGTATCACCCAACGCTGCATATCCGTGCATTATAGTTGTATATGTGTGTTGATTTGCACTAACACCAGCTAGTGACATTTCATCTAAGATATTAACAGCCTTTTCCATCTGTAGCAAACATGATAAGAAAGTCATCATGAATGTAGTTTCTCCAAAAGATAACAATGGTTAAGCTCCGTTAAAAGCAATATGCTTAAAGAACTCCATGCAAAGCAAGTTTCTTTGAACAAAAACATACCTGCCGTTTCTCAACAAGACCAAGAATTAAAGCATTGAATGTGTGCACAGTTGGGACACATCCACTTCTCCTCATCATATCAAAAATATCTAATGCTCTTCTCATATCCCCTGCTCTAGCAAAGCTATGTATAATTGGCATAAATGTTCTCGTTGTAGGCCTATGCCTCTCTTTCTGCATATCTTTTACCGTTTGAATAGCACGTTCCATGTTACCCATCCCACAAAATGCAGTAATAATATTATTGTAGAGGACAACATCAGGCTTGAAGCCATCGTTCACCAAATCTTCAAAAACGGCAAACGCGTTGGCCCAATCTTTCAACTTCAGAAACCCATTTATTAGCATAGAGTAGGTTTTCATGTTATGTGGAATTCCAGCCAACTCCATCGTTTTGCTAACCTCCATAGCTTTGTGAATTTTTCCAACCTGAAATAATCAGAAACAGAGTCAGTCAATATCTCAAATCAGTGATTGTCAATCATCCAAGAGAACCACAGTCTCACATGACATTCCAAGTAATCTGCAACCTGGAATATCGATTTACTATATGCTAAAGATTGTTGTAAAGTTGTCCATGGATACATATAATTTATCTCTATCTCCTTGCACACTGGTAGATGCAAACTCAAAGAACATTTATCAAATAAAGAAATTAATACTTGCAAGAACCACATATCAGAAAAGGATAACATAAAAAACCATACATACCTTGATATACAGATTGATGAGACAGCCATAACTAATAACGGAAGGTGTGAACCCACATTCCTACAGAAAGAAGTGTTTCTCAGAAATAGTAACAAGTAAGAAAGCAGACAAGCGCGATATGATGCTTTGATGAAACTACGAATTTGCTGATATTTATAATCCTAGCAAGCTCTTCTAGGCATCAAGCACAGACCAAACGCAAAGTTCCCACTATAATGGGAATTAGTCTTCTAACATATGTCATTGGTGCATGGCATCTTCCTAGAGTACAGGGTACTTGCCTTCAGTCTGTTAAAAACTATTATACATTTCACTTCATCTCCAACAATTGTGTAGCCATCCATCATTGTGTGATATATGCAGATAGGAATGTCAATTCCCTCTTCTTCCATCTGTTGAACGAAAGCCTCTGCTCTGTTCATGTTACGTGTCTGACTGTTTACCATGAAGAAAGAAATATGAATACAACTTTTGCAAAGAAAAGTGAGAGAAATAATGAGAGAATGTTGCTATAGAAGGAAAATGTACATAGAAGAAAGAAGAAATAACATGGGCGCTAGGATGGTTTGTCAGAATGACTTAACTAAATTTGTGAATTTTCACTAAGAGAAAATTGCCTATTAAGAAATTAGTCAATTAATTTTGGTTTCCCATACACGAGACATAAGCATTGGTTTCCCATACACGAAGCATAAGCATTATTTGTCTCCATCTGCATTGTAAACTACGTAGTAATTTGTAAAAATATGTGTCAGTATTCTGATATAAGACTATGGTAAATCATGTTTTGGTCCAGGTGGAAGTAAACTCGAAGTTAATATCCCACTTGTATATTCAACATGCCCCGTACATGTTTATTGAACAATTAAAATAGCATCTCAAAATTTAATGTATCATTGTACTATTATTACTTCAATTAAAAAAATCAGGTAAACATAATCACGAAAGTTTTTCTGCATACCAATGAGCATATATGATGTTCCCGTATATGATACTGTTCAAAGCAGGGAGAGTGTCTTTTGCTTCATTAAACCAGTGATCTGCAGCTCTTCGGGAAGGGTGCAAACAAACAAACGAGAATCATCAAATATTAGATCAAATTGCATACTTCAGTTGTCAATAACCTGATGCACGAACATAAATAATCTGTACTTGTACCAAAAAAGTCATCAGCATAATCTTGATTAATACAGGAGTTTAGGGGACTAATTATGTTGAATTAAAAAGACAGGTTGCAAATTAAATTGTCCGCGTTAAACAAGCCAAAAGGACAGCTATCAATATTTAGCTATGGTTGTTTGCATTTCTGTCTTATCCAGGTAGTTATAAGATTATTAATGCGTAAAATTTTATTACTTTTGGGGTTTCCACTGAAGATATATGCACTACATAGTAACTTAATCCTAAGGTTTAATTACAGAAACAGAAGATAGCATGCGCTTCTTATAATTAAATGTACACTAAAAGTCTGTTGGCTAAAACTCATAGCTAAGAGCCTAAGACTAGCTTGCTGCCTTGACAGATTACCATGAAACTGGAAAAATCCAACTATAACTGCTACTGGTACAAACTATGCATGAGAAGACAGATAACTGAGCAAAATTTCTTCATGGGAAGTATTTATCAGTTATCACTAGATATGATCTGCAAATCCATCACTTACTCAGCATTTCCAATCTTAGCAAACCCTCCGACAAGAATACTGTAAGTCACCAAAGTCAACTCAATACCCTCTTCCTTCATTTTTCTGACACACGATAATGCTTCATCCATGTCTCTACCAACTGAGTATGCATGAATAAGGCTGCAAGAAAAAGTTTGCTGTCATTAAGTAGAAGTTAAGGAGATAGTTTTCTGTCCAGCTACAACTACTATACTAGTCTTATCCTATCTACAACTTCTAGCCAAAAAGTTCTATAATTTTTGGATCTAGCAATTTACCTACAGTCATACACATTGTACGCCCTGTTTACGTACTTTCAAAGTACGGCGTTTACTCAAGCAACTAAACACACAATTCATGATGCACTGCCCAATTAACTGTAAAACTTCATCATAACAACATCGCGTCTTACTTTGTATAAACATGTGATGATGGCTCTATTCCCCTTGCCCGCATATTCTCAAATGTTCCTCGCGCACGATGCATGTCCCCTCGCCTTGCATAATAGTTGATCATCAGACCAAACTCTCTTCTGGAAGGCTAAACAAAATGCATCAACAACTATAAAATCATAATTGTGTAAGCACTGATATATGCACTCTGACAGCTTGGTTTCTTTATGGTAGTTCCAAAACAAAAAAGAGTATCAGATGCTGGGTATATCAACATCGTAGCTACTGCTTATCTAACAAATGCCCTGAGCATGCAAGCATCTATATTATTTTTAGTTCCAGGGGCATCTTTCAGGTCAAGTAAGAAGTACTTTATCAATATTACTCTAAAAAAATGTGTATACCTTGTTGATCTTTTCAAATGCACGAACCACAGCCTGCCAGTCCTCTGGCCGAGTGTCCAAAACTCTCTGTAACTCTGACCTTCGGCTCTCCCTATCCCCATGCCACCCAGACTTATGCCCTAGCCCATCACTTGTCCCCTTCAACCAACCCTGTCTCTCATCCATTTTATCCTTGTTCCTCTTCCCATCATCCAACTTGACAGTCAATATCCTTCCATGGAATTCGACCCCATCAAACTCGACAGCCTTCATAGCAGAGCTATCCGCAGTGGGACCACCATAAATAACAAACCCAAAGCCTGCATTCTTTTCCGTCTCATTATACCCTTTGATCAAAATAACTTTAGAAATAGGCCCAAACTGGCGAAAATACTGAGCGACTTCATCCTTCTTAATCCAAACAGGTAAATTCCCGACGAATATCTTCCCCGTCTGTCGAAATTCGTTACCTTCGGGTACTCCACCAGAGCCGGAATCCTCGTCAGTAACCCTAGTAACAACAGCATCGACAGGCGGCGGCGGCGGCGGTTGAGTGGGAGGAGGAGGATTGAGTTTGCTGGAGAGCCAGA
Organism: Rhodiola chrysanthemifolia; assembly: GCA_033675395.1. Taxonomy (NCBI): domain Eukaryota; kingdom Viridiplantae; phylum Streptophyta; class Magnoliopsida; order Saxifragales; family Crassulaceae; genus Rhodiola; species Rhodiola chrysanthemifolia. Next base: position 8,661,472 of record CM066206.1, read on the forward strand.
GCTTACTAGAGAGGTCGATTGGTTGTGGATTGGGTGAAGCAACGGTGAGAGAAGGTAAGTTAGGGTTACGGGTGATTCGGAGTGGATTGGGAGGTTTACAAGTGGGTGGTTCGGAAGGTGGGTTTGTGAGAGTTTTAGGACGACGAAGATGATCGGACGAAGAGGAATTAGATAGGAGGAAGGTGTTGTTCGATGGACAGCGTAAGGTTGAGAGGATGGAAGACATTGTACCGCCTTCCATTCATTATCGTTTACTCCTCTAGTCGGATATTTTGAGCCGTTAGCTCTTCATTCTGGTTGAATTGGGGTAGTTTCTCGGTGAATTTTTTTTAATTAAAAACTTGAAAATTAAATAAAACTATGAGTATTAGAGCATCCCACCCAACCTGACTAAAAAAATCATGTCATCTATCGCTTTTATCCACTTATCTCTCATTTAGTTATAGTTTATGGACATTCTATTCATGACCAAACATGAAATTCATCATCACTCTCTCTTATTTCTACATAAATAAGAGCATATGAATATCAAAATATATCAATGTATCTCTATTTATAGGTCTTCAAAAATTATGAATATCGGTGATTATTTTATTTTTTAATACTTTGTAATTTTCAAGATATATTCGTTACAAAATCTGGATTTAAACTGATAAAGTTCTGACACGTGACGAGCATCCCACCATGATCTTTTGGGTCATGAAAAAGAGTCATAGGAGGTGATTGAAAAAATCATGCACCACATCATGATTTTTCTAGTCACATCCCATGACCAAACGAAAATTTGGTCATCTCATGATCTTTTTTTAGTTTTGGTCATGAGAGTTGAACCAATCCTAATGTGACACCTGTCACGCGTCAGAACTTTATCAGTTTAAATCCAGATTTTGTAACGAATATATCTTGAAAATTACAAAGTATTAAAATAAAATAATCACCAATATTCATAATTTTTGAAGACCTATAAATAGAGATATATTTTGATATTCATATGCTCTTATTTATGTAGAAATAAGAGAGAGTGATAATGAATTTCATGTTTGGTCATGAGTGGGATGTCATAACCAAATAGATCATGAGCGAGAGATAAGTGGATGAGAGAGATGGTTGACATGTTTTTTTTAGTCAGGGTGGGATACTCTAAATGACTTTCTGAAAACGAATAAGACTTCACTCAAAAAAAAAAACTATAAGACTTTTAAAAAATAGAAAAATATTCTAATTTTTAATCCATTTAAAGGTATAAATAAGTTATAATAGCTACCTAGTAGACCTCAATGAGTCAGTATACAATAATGTGCCTTAAGAGTGTCAACAATTTCTATGACTTTTGTGTATCTATTTGTCTAATTGGAGTTGTAGTGAATTAGAATTGAGAATGGAAGGCAAAATTAGACTTTCAATGATAACCTAGTTGTCCCTGTTAACAAGAATGTGAGACCCTTAGCCCCTCCGGCTCATGTTATTGAATTGCATCTGCAACACACAAGCGATGGACCGGGTCCATTGCATTCAATTCCAAGCAATGCATTGTTGTGGTAATCCATAAGATTTCTTCTTTCTAGCCATCTTGGCCCTCCATGGATCATTATGTAACTTGTAATGAAGCACCTGTTTTCGAACATAAATGAAAGGTGTGAGCACGTAGAAGAAACACCAAATATATGAAAACACATTTACACTTCAATTTTCCAAGTACATACTTGAAAGCTCAAGTCAAAATAATCTGGAAAAAAAAGGAAAGCCAAACAAGTACCTTATCCCCTATTTCTATGAAGAAATAAGGACTGCGAGTGACATAGTACCTGTATAAGAGTGGCGAAGGCATCATCTTCCTTCAGCTCTGCGAAATCTATGGCCCAATCATCAACCCGACCATATGATGTCTTTTGCCTCTCAGCTTCAAGCATAATAGAATCTCTATACAGGAATCTCTGCCATATTTTCTTTACATTTGCCAGCTTAAAATATATTTCTGTTTCATTAAACTTCTGCAAAGTAAAGTAAATTACCAAACCATCAATGAAAGGCGGAAATTCTAACCACAAAGCAATTATTTTCATAAAGCAAAACCAGAGTGTGGCTTTGGGTTGGCAATGTTGTAGGATGGTAGACGGTAAAAGTACTCACCCGAAGAATCTTAATCATGTTAGGAATTTCATCTTCGCGAATGCGGACAGCAAAGCTTTCATAGTTAAGCACATTCTCGTAAGGCAGAAAGATCCCATCCTACACAAGAAAAAAATGATTGTGAAATATCATCTATGCAAGTGCATCTCATCAAACAACAAGAGAGTGCAATCTTTAAAAGGGACGAGGTGGAAAAAGCCTCTACACAGGCAGAACACTTAAAAAGGGCCTCTTTGTCGGTGGGCATTCTGGTTACTCGAATCTATTGAACCTCAGACTCTCTTTGTAAGTGACTGCTCAGTCCAACCCATAGGAAGCACGACTTCCAGAGAATTTTACGAATAAGAGTAAATGTCACTTATGATAAGGTTTACACATACTGCGAAGTTCACAAGTGTCTGTGAAGAGGTGCTTATGAGGGACATAGCAAATAACAGGTGGACAAGCAAAAACATTTTGCACTAAGAATATTTTTGAAGAAGCTACTAGTACACAATCATACTACCTGAATGAAGACAGGTATGCATCCTTGGAGGATACTATCTTCCATCCTACCGCTCCAACCATCTCCAGGCAATACCCCGCAGAAGATAGAACTTCCCAAATCGGCATGATAATGATCAGAACGCAGTGAGGTCACTATAACATCTTCGGAATGTTGTTCACCAAGTTTTCCTTCTTTATTGGGGCTGGATCCATATTCTTCTGCTAAGTGTTGCCTAATGCCCATACTATACCTAAATATAATGGATGAAAACTGTATATTTAATTGGTACGACAGAGTGATATATGGGGGTGGAAATTTACAATGATGCTCATAATTAGCTCAGATGTAAGGTTGGTTGCTTTTCTTTGTCTCAAAACTATCAGTGATCAAATATTAGCCATGGAAAAGCAAACAGAAAAACCTAGATGGGAATTGACCTGTATGGAGTTGTAACCATGATCCAATACAAAAATCAGATAAAGAGCAATTCTACAGCGTAGGGTAACTTACGTAGCTTCAGGACGTCCTCCTTCGTATGCGGGACCTAAGTTCCCATTGAAGTAGAAAAGTATTTTTCGCTTCTCACGAGGCCTGCATTAAGCATGAGGTTTAGTGATTGAAAATTGCATGCTATAGTCATTAATTTGAAGTCTCATTCGTAGCTCATAAGCAAACATACCAAGCCCAAAACTTCACTCGTAATGCACTAGTATCAGGAGATTTCCAAGCAGGAAGTACAAGATCCTTACGAGGATCAAAGCAAGTATGGTTGCCTCGTCTTGCTGAAGGAATATGATCCCAGTTGTCAGCATAATATGCTGTTGTTGAATGGTTATGCTTTGAATTAGTATTGCCCCAGTGGACCAGCATCATGCTATTCCATATCTCCTTGGGTGCATAACAAGCACCTTCATCCCATGAGAAAAACTGCCTTCACATTTAAATGCAGCATTATGGTTGAAGGTTAAGATAACAGAGCAACCAAAACAAAACAATGATGAATGTTTTTGGTTAATACCCATATATGGTCTCTTCCTGATGAGCGATTCCAGTATGTGTATTGACTGCTTATATGATCAAATGCCTTTCGGTAGTATTCCAGCGTCAAAGAGCTCCTTAGACCCTTGTGGTCCTATGAAGATATCAGAGAAAGTTAAGTTGGAAGGATAATTGTTCGCAAAAATGCACAAGCACAAACAGATTCACTAAAGTCACTTGAATCAACAAACACCAGCTCAAATGGGCAGCTTTGAAACTTGTACTACCAAAGACTTCCACTTCTTCCTATGCTACCCCTACCCCTACCAAAGCCCCAGCTTTGGCCCCTATCAGGTTTTGAACTCAACTAAAGACCTTGAGGAATTTGTTCTCATAACGCCTCCCCATGTCGCCTGGCCACGCCCTGATGGGATCTTATGATGTATCATGTATGTTAATTAAGGTTCCCATCCAAAACAAATTGGAGCATTTTCATCATAAAAGCACAATAAGAAACCAGACATATTTCAGCAATTGAAACAAGTTCGGAGATGGCACCTGCATACTTAAATGGGGCGCATCATCTGCCCGGGTTATGATGCATGAATCAAGCACTGGAACAAAGAAATAGTCAGCTTCTTCACCATTTAAAGTACGATGAGGGCTGGCTAATAGACTTTCATATATAGCTATCTGCATCAGTCATCAAAGGGAAGCCACAATTTCTTAGCATAAATGCATGTATGGTTTCAAAACAATGCATTGCAAGAATTTTTGTATGTTCTGTACCTAGAAAATCATACCTGTGCACCATACAACTGATCAGTCCAAATTGTGGCATTTCTATCATCGTAGATTCTGTTTACACACTCCAATTTATAATGTCGACCCTGTGGTGGAAATATTTGTATATGGATTTAAGACCTCGAAGAATGGGTAAATGGTGGGAGCATATGATTCTAACCTCAAGAAGAAGGCTGTTAAATTCTGGAGGCAAATCATACACATAAATAAGAGGCCTCCTCCTTTTAACTACTGCATTGAAACCAAGAACACTTCCACTGACTTGGGTAGCAGTCGGCATAGTGACCTGAGCTGGTCGAAGCCATAAGGGCCACTTCAGTACCGATGAGCTAATGGATGGAGTGCTGCAATCTGATCCATACCAGCCATTGTCACACTGATGCACACAAGTTTAGATAATTTATAAGATAAATTGTAAGGCAGGACATTAGAGATAGCGAGAAGGTCATTCAGCAGTTACAGCTTATATTATACTATGCTTTATTAGCAAAATGAAAGATACGGGACAGAATGTTACAGCAGTTACAACTAGTCCGCATCCAAATAAATGTTTGCCTTTGTTGCTTTCATGAGAATGTGTAACTTAAACCAGGCACAAGGCATCCAAGTTTTATAATTCACGGCAGAATTGTTTAGGATATGGAAGACAGACTGATGATTGCTCTTGATGGGAAAGATAATCTTGGCTGCTGAACTGGTACGGTTTGGTGCGAACTATTTGATGCTGCTTAGTTTTGAAAAGCTGCTAGTCTTAATAAATTCGGAATTACCAGCTCATCAAGATTTATCGACAATCACTCTTATTTGAAGTTCTGGGTGCGTATTATCCAAAATGTATTAGTAAGTGAATGTAAAATTTTTACCTGACAAAATCCACCACGACAGAACCCTTGTCCCGAGCACTGATTAAGGCAGACACTTTGCACAGGAATTTCACAGAACAAGCCCCATAGACCATCATATTTGCAATCACATTCCTCTTTGAATTTAGCCTGGGAAGCATAAGCTTCAGCTGGATCCACATTGCACCATCCTTGCTTACTTTGATTTGTCGAGAAAATATTATCTAAATCAGCTTCTGTCCAGTTGGTCAACTTGGGTGCACCAGGTTCAGATGGTAAGCTGGAAATTTTCAGAGGAAAGACGAATTGCAGTGAGACCAAGTGCTATCAACGTATGCTTTCAAATTAAAATTTTCAATTCCTTACATGATCTTGAATCCGCAAGACTCAGCCACTGGACGTTTTGGGTATTTGGTGCCTTCTCCACAAAAGCACATTGCTCGTGTTGTGTCACAATATGCAGAGCAAATGGAGACAACCCATCGCCCATATGGTAACTCGGGTGATGCAGGATAGTTGCAGTTCAAGTTCAATTTCAAAGCACATGCTTCCCCTATTGGAACACAAGTGTCAATAAGTATTGACAAAAAATGACAACTGGAAGAGAAATAAGTCACAACCAGGGTCTTGAAAATTGAGATGTCACTAAACACAAAATATAAAAAGTCCAAACTTCCTTGCAATGGTCCCATTCCGGTGGCAGAGTATATCAATCCTTATTCTAAAATTATGATTACATTTGAGATAGTCATAAACAAGATAAAAAGATGACAACGAAAAGTAACAAAGAAAGATCAAGAACATAAATAGACGAGGCAAACAATGTCACTAATTTATGGTCAACTGACACAATTTCAAGCAAACCTTTCAACCAGGTCACATGCCATTATTTTTCATTTGTTAACATAAGTAAAATAAATAAATAAAACTAAGGCTCAAGGAATGTACTCTCCTAGAGAAGGCAAATAAGTAAAAGTCGGGCAAGTGATATATGACAAAATTGCAAGTTGACATGAAGCAGAAGAAAAACAAGAGCTCGTGTAAATTACCAGCGTATCCATGAAAGCATCGACACTGTCCTAATTCATAGTTGCAGACACCTTGTCCACTACAGTTGCTTGGGCAGCTTATGCCTCCTATTTTCTTATGAAGAGTCAGAAACGCTAGTAAGCAGATAAGAACTGTGATGGAAACAGAATAATCTTTGTCATACCAAATATCATATTTTGGTATGACATATCTTTTAAAATGCCATTTACAAGTTTTTTTAAGAAGAAAAATTGAATGACAACTAAACACTAAAGACTTTACAATACCTCAACAATGTCGATTTCCACAAGAGATGCATCACAACGTGAGAGCCACTGCCCAATTTCAGCCTTCCAAGGCGCACCGCGATACACCACAGCATTAAGTCGATAATCTGGAAACTGGTGATCTAAATCATTAACCGGAATGGTGATCTGTGAGAAGGTACTGGTAACACCTTCAGTAGTTGAGGTACTGACAGGGTTTAGAAATTGAGGGACCCTAAAGTAATCAACCGAAGGGGAAAATGATAGGTGAACGATGGTAAGCACTGCCAATAGAGATGCAGTGGTTACAAACGTTGACCAATAGCATTTCATATTCTGATTTCTGAATTAAAATCAACCAGTTCGATTCAACGGCATCATAACACAAGAGATTACTGGCGATGCAATGCAGTCTGAATCTTCTGAAATCAGGGAAGCCCTAATTAAATAGTAAATCATCATTTAGTTCCGTACAAGTCAAACAACCGAGGAAACATCATAAAAACGAAAACGCGGAGCTCCGCTCAGGTGTGAATAGACATTGCGGTAAAATGGAAAAGGTAGGAGACCTGTTGTGATTATGATCGACGGCGGTCGGAGTCAACGTAGAGCGACATTCCATACAGATGAGACGGCTTCCGGTTCGCTGTCTCTCTCTCTCTCTCTCACACTGCTCGAATCGGAATATGTAAATTTATTACATCCTTCAGTTGCGCTGTTGAAGATTCCGTGTCACAATTATCAGAAAAAAATATTCCAAATCCCGGCTGTAATTAAATGACGTTTCTTTTTTTTTAATCATCATTTTGTCCTCGTTATTAAAATATAAATAATAAAAAGAGTAAATTACAAAAATATATCCGGACTACCGCCTCAATTCAAATTAAATATCGAATTTTTTCAATTTTCAATTTAGTGACTTTATCATCAATTCATACATGCTTCATCCTATTAATCACATCACCAATCCAAAAGAAATTCGACCAAATCAAGTTAACCCCATAACCAAATGCATACGTTTCGCGACCTTAAAACTTCCTCAATTTGTCCTCGTTATTAAAATATAAATAATAAAAGAGTGCGGTTCGGGTACGAACCAATTTATAAATAAAAATTACAAATCGATTTTTAAGTTGACACGTGTCCCATTTAGTCGAAATCCCGAACAAACACACGGAGGGGTATAAACCTAATAATGTTATTTTCAATTTAGTCCAAGAGTTGTTAATGATCAGACTTAAAAAGCAGCAATGATCAGACTTAAAAAGAAGCAATGATCAGACTTAAAAAGCAGCAATGATCAGACTTAAAATACTTAATGATCAGACTTAAAATAGACAATGATCAGACTTAAAAAGCAGCAACGATCAGACTTAAAACAAGCAATGATCAGACTTAAAAACAGCAATGATCAGACTTAAAAACAGCAATGATCAGACTTAAAACAGCAATGATCAGACTTAAAAACAGCAATGATCAGACTTAAAACAAGCAACGATCAGACCTAAAAACAGCAATGATCAGACTTAAAACAAGCAACGATCAGACTTAAAAACAACAATGATCAGACTTAAAAACAACAATGATCAGACTTAAAAATAGCAATGATCAAACTTAAAATAAACAACGATCAGACTTAAAAACAGCAATGATCAGACTTAAAACAAGCAATTTTAAGTCTGATCATTATAAATTTTAAGTCGGATCAATTTTAAGTCAGACTTAAGTCTGATCATTGTCAATTTTAAGTCGGATCATTGTCTATTATTAATGTCTATTATTAAGTCTGATCATTATAAATTCTAAGTCTGATCATTATCAATATTAAGTCTGATCATTGTCTATTATTAAGTCTGATCATTGTCTAATATTAAGTCTGATCATTATAAATTCGAAGTCTGATCATTATCAATTTTAAGTCTGATCATTGTCAATTTTAAGTCTGATCATCGTCTATTATTAAGTCTGATTATTATCAAGTCTAAGTCTGATCATTATCACTTTTAAGTCTGATCATTGTCAATTTTAAGTCTGATCATTGTCTATTATTAAGTCTGATCATTACCATATTTAAGTCTGATCATTATCAATTCTAAGTCTGATCATTATCAATATTATGTCTGATCATCAGCTATTTTAAGTCTGATCATCATCTATTTGAAGTCTGATTATCATCTATTTTAAGTCTGATTATTTATTTTTTTAAAGTCTGATCATCATCTATTTTTCTACAGTAAAAGTCAATTTTACTGTAGCAAAAGTCAAATTTTACTCACAATGATCAGACTTAACGCACGTTGATCAGACTTAAAAAAACGTACTGTAGCGACAGCCGAATTTTATTGTAGCGAATTTTAGGACGATTATACCCCTCCTATCTTTTATGTATTTTTAAATAATTCCGCGTGTGTTTTTTTTATTTACAAAAAGAGCCCCGAACGGGATGAATTTTTATTGGTCGATTTTTACACGTGTCAACTTTTTTATGGGTTTGTAGTTTTTATTTATAATTTTGGTTTGTATTTGATCCAAATTCATAATAAAAAGGGTAAATTACAAAAATATATCCGGACTACCGCCTCAATTCAAATTAAATATCGGATTTTTTTAATTTTCAATTTAGTGACTTTATCATCAATTCATACATGCTTCATCCTATTAATCACACCACCAATCCCAAAAAAAAAAAAGAAATTCGGCCAAATCAAGTTAACCCCATAACCAAATGCATACGTTTCGCGACCTTAAAACTTCCTCAAAATTTTGAATTCGGAAATAAAATGTATACAAATTGATACAAAAATCACTAAAGTGAAAACTGAAAAATCCGGTACTTGATTTGCAATGAGGCGGTAGTCCAAATAATATTTTTGTAATTTACCCTAATAAAAATAAATTCGATTTTTTTTAATCTGCATTAAATTCCAGTATTTTTAGCATTAAAGTCCAAGAGGATTGAAACAGCAGAGGCATATATGTTCAGAGTAAGCTACAGAAAAATCTAATGTGAGCCCAGTTCATTATTGGTGATCTGTTCTGTTGCATGATTTGGATCATTATATAAAGTGTATAATAATTTGCAGATGAAATAAACAACTAACATGCCTTCTGTTTCTACTTTCTACAAGTAATTTGACTTGGGCAAGAAGAACTTTTCAGCTCCGACTTTCATATTATGAACCGGTACTCTTTTGCTAGATTCCCCCTTCAGTAATCTCAACATCTACGGAAAAAGTTGCACAAACTGGGCGGTGATCAGAAAACTGATTCTCTCCGCGTATGTATGTCCTTTGATGTATCCCTTTTCCATGCCACAATATTCTATCACACCTGTGATATATTTTCCCAGCATTTGTCATTCACTGTGTAAATGACATATTGTTTGATTTCAGTAAATGGTACATACCAGGCGGGCGTCCTCCTCTTGCTTTTTGACTTGATGGTCTCTCCTGAGTAAACATCAGAGTTGTACGAATACTTATATGTGGGTGCAAAATAAATTTTCCCTTCCTTCCATCCCTTGAATACTCTGCCAGCATCACGTTCGATCTTAAGCTGTAAACACACCCACGCACAAAAAAATGTGGACAACAGGATGCGGAAGTAGAAAGCAAGGCTAGAAACAGACCCAAAAAATTCTTCTTAATTTGATTTACTAATCTTATATGTTAAAATGTCATTAATTTTTTGTTTTGAGAAGATTTAGCAAATGGAAGTAGTTTGCATGAAGTTACCTGATCTTTATTAAGAAGTGCATCCCAGGCATTTTCAAGTAGCAACTTTCGCGTGTCTGAGTAGCTAAGAGCAATCCGATAGTTCAAATCACCAAACCATATAATCCGTCTATACATAAGAAATAAAGATTATAACTGTATAATTTAAGAATCACAGATAGTGGATGCATGCAGTAACTGTGCTCTGATTTTCAAAGGTTACTTAAGTGATTTGAAAGAAAAAACGTACTCGTGGTCAAGAATTTTGTCTGGCACTTTACTCTGAGTTGATTTGCAAATTTTTGGAAACTGAGTGCTTTTTAGTATCTCAATAACGTCCAAGTTTCTCCGGAGTTCATCACCCTCCTTCTCCCCCGATGCTAAGTGACTGCAAATGAAGCAGAAGCTTGTCTGGAGAAATGCAAAGCTCACAGAAATGCATCCCTGTACCCAAGTCAACTATAACACATGAATATCCATCACCAACATAGAATTGCCTCTCTCTTTTTTATGTTAACTGGAATATTTTCAACGTTTACCAACCTTGTTTCCAAGGCAGCCCATGATGCCCCGATTAACACATGAGGTTCTCAAGTGGCTGACATGCTGAACAAGCTCCTTTTTCATCCATATAGTAACAAATAGTCCCACCATTTGTTTGCTAACAATCAAACCATACTTTGTATGGCTATTATTTGCGGTAATTGACATGTATGAAATGCCAACAGGTCCATCATCATCTTCAGAAGAAAGTTCTTCCTCGTTTCTTAGGGCATCCTGGCAGCGGAAACATGAATCCATGCTGTTTCTCCTATCTAACTCAGAGGGACAGTTACATGACTTTAGCTTTCTCTTTTTCTCGGTCCTGTATTGTTTGCTATACTTTCTGAGGGATGTTTTTTGAAAGAAGAATGAACTTGTTGGGGAGGAAGACTGGAAACTTCTCATTGACTTCATGTTGGAGTAAGAGCCGGAAGTTGTCTGATTGAGGTTTTCTTCTCCGGATGGCCTATTAAGTGATCTGTTGATCAATGATAGCCATCTTGCTGCAGGTTCGTTGTCTTCTATCACGAGTACATTTCCAGCATTCAATGGGACAATTTCCTGAAAACTGTTGCCACAGAAGGGTACATTTAAAGGTCGGACAAGAGCATATTTGTGAAAATATCATAAATACATATGAAGACTTCAACAAGAGATAAAAATATACCCCAGTACATATATATCAGACTGATTATGGACCTGAAGGAAATCATCAAGATTGAGGCCACTATGAGGAGATTTCCCCGCAACGTTCCACGTTGCAACAAAAACACTACATATTTAAGACGAATAGTGTGTAATAATTAATAAGAAGCAAATTCAATAACATGGTAACTAAAGAAAAGCTACAATCTTTAGTCTCTTCTCCTGAATAACACATATACCTGAAGGGCTGGATATGAGTACCAATTGCCATTGATCTCTCAAGAGAAAACGCAAAAAGATTCCTCAGCTCTGAATTGGCCTCTGCTTCAGCTGAGAACAGGAAAATGGATCCAGTTTCACAAAGACAGCCCAACTAAAAGAATCGATTATAATGATCAAGATGCCGAATTCTTCTTCAAATCAAGGGGAATAGTGAGCCTATTAATTGACACAGACACAAAGATGTCAAAGAACTAGTGCATGCCCAACGTATGAGTATACGTTTACGAAAAATCACTTTTATGTTTCCATGAACAAAACTATACCATATTCCTTACTGGATGAAATAGAATCAAATACATTCTTCAAAGGCAGCAATTTTCATTCTGATTCCTAATTGATGGATAGAAGAATGTATCTCCACATAAGAATTTTTGACTATTGGATATCCAGAACACTCCTCTTCACATTATAAAATCTTCTCAAAGAGGTTTATGATTAAAAAGAATAAAAATAGATTGCTGAATTTACTTACCTGGACAACTATGACACTCAATTTCCAGATGTTATTATTATTACACACCATGGATATGCAACCTTCTCCAACAGTGAAGTGAAACAACTACGACTAATGATGTGCATGTTTGGCAAATAAAAAGACAACTACAACTGAAACATAAGATGAACCTTCTTTTGGCTGTTATCATTCCTCTCAAATCATGTCGGCTGAGTGTCCCCAAAACTGCGACTCTTTCATGACTCATATTGAATGATCACTTGCTGGACGAAATAAGTCGAATACACAATCAACTGATTTATATATTCATAACAAACAGTATTACTTTGCTTAATTTCCTTAAGGGGCATCATTTTCAATCGAGTCGATTACATACCTTAGTTGACCTAAATTAGGAGAAAATGCATCGATTGTCACAACCTCAACTCTTTACAAAATAACAAAAACAAAAGAAAGTCCGAGAAAACAAACCGGAAAGAGTGCCGAGGTCTGCGAGCATGCGATCAGATCAGATTACCTTGGACAGGTGACTATAATACCAACAATTTCATGGTGTGAAATCCTAGGTAAGAGTTTGTCGAGAAGATCAATATTGTCTGACTGAAAATTATTTTTGAGACGAATCGAAGGGGAAGAGAGTATAAGTAATTAAGAAAATGGAGAGGCGAAGAAGAACAGAGGAAGACGAAGAAGGTTGTGACTGTGAGCCTGCGAAACGTGGAGATGGAGCGAATTATGTATGATTCTGGGAATCATCAGTTATTCGATTCGATGAAAGCGATCCAATTTAGAACGAGCTTATTTTTGGCTTGTAAATGACGACGTTTCATTTTGTTCAGTCGAATGCTTTCATACTGTTTTCATTTTGCCAGCTGGTTTCTGTGTCGGGACTGACGGGTTGTGTTTATGGATATTACTGGCATCTTTGGTCTTTGGTCTTTTGTGAGCTGTATGCGTGACTTACGTGTAGGGTTGATGGTGTGTTATGTTCGTCGTTCTCATGGACTTTATCCTTATTTTTCTGATGGTGTGAGTTTTTTTTTTTTTTTTTTTAATTGATGATGGTGTGAGTTTTAAGGTGGTGGATCCACACAAGTAGACGTGAGACCAAATGGGACATCATACTACTTATCAAATTACGCATGCTCATTTTGTAGAAGCTGGTTTCAGTTGAAATGTATTTTAGCTTTTAATTTATTTTTTTGGGAAAGGACTATTTATAAAAGGGACCAAAGGCTGGCGCGACCACAGACAATAAGGAAACAGGAAAAAACATAAAAAAACAACAATAGGGGAAAACACTAGATTAGAACAAAGTTCCCGTGGAGGGCAGCCAATAGAACCTCGGAGGAGGTACTACAGCGTCGTCTGATGGGATGTTCACCGTGTTTTAGGCCCTGCACCACACAGGAAGACACATGTAATCTAGCTTTTAAATCCTCTGTAAAGCCTATATCTACTTGTAATTTATGAAAAAAAAATTAAGTTTCATTTGAGAAATTAAATAAATTAAGTTTCATGTAATCTAGTTTTCATTTTTTTCTCAAAACACTAAATAGAATGTTAGAAACGAAAAAGAGGAAAAAGAATGTGAGTGCGACTGGAAATATATGAAAGAATGATGGATGAGGTGTTCCACTTGCGGCCTGCAGCTGTGGAAGAACTGAAGAATGGGACTTTCTTCATTGTTTTTTCTCAGACAATTAAAAAACTAATAACTTTTAGTCTTAAATAAATTGCACTTGTAAAATGGAAGGCCTTTTGGCAGTGATGTATGCCTGTATGTGGAACGTCGCCGTTTGATGAATATTCAACTCAGCAAATCTCATCTTTCCTTCCTTATTTTAATCGTTTTCTCGCGGCTAAAGTCATTTTCATTCCGCATTACATTAAACATTTTATTGGAGTAGTTACACTGACGTTAACTATCCATCTTACCTTATTTATTAAATATTTAAATCTCAAATAAATAAACAGAGAGCTGAGCAGAGCAGAGCAGAACAGAACAGAGCAAATGGGACAAGAATCAAGAAAACTCACCGGCGACTATGAAATCAGCAGCGTCCTTGGCCGCGGAGGCTTCTCCATAGTCCGCTTAGGTACCAAAAAGAACTCCTCCATCCGCGGCAATGACCAAGTCGCCATCAAAACCTTAAAACGCGTCGCTTCTTCCTCTTCCTCCTCCTCCACCTGGAAACAAATCTCCATCTCCGACGCTCTCCTCACCAACGAAATCATGGTCATGAAGCGCATAGTCGACGAAGTCGCGCCTCACAGAAACGTCATCGATTTATACGACGTGTACGAGGACTCGAGCGGCGTGCATCTAATCCTGGAGCTCTGCTCCGGCGGAGAGCTGTTCGACAGGATCGTGAGTCAGAAGCAGTACTCGGAAGTCGAAGCTGCTGGAGTGGTTAGACAGATAGCTGACGGCTTGTCGGCGATTCACAAGGCGAATATTGTTCACAGGGATTTGAAGCCTGAGAACTGTTTGTTTTTAGATAGTAGTGAAAAGTCCACTTTGAAGATTATGGATTTTGGGCTCAGCTCGGTTGAGGAGTTTACTGATCCTGTGGTTGGTTTGTTTGGTTCGATTGATTATGTCTCGCCCGAGACTCTTTCTAGAGCTAAAGTTACCGCCGCTACCGACTTGTGGTCTCTCGGAGTTATTCTCTACATTCTCCTTTCCGGGTAATCATCCTTTCAAAATCAAAACTATCCGTCTTTTTTACCTTCACAGATATTAAAACGACGTCATTTCGATCACAACGAACATGTATGTCAACTCAACTGAAACAAGACAAGCAAACAGTTAAGAAGAATATAAGTTCTAATCATTAATGACTAGCTTTGGCATCTGTGACTTCAGGTTTCAGATATTCCTCTTGTTTGTTTCTTATTTTTATTTTCAGGTAGTTCGATTGAATATTTTTACGACTAAGGGTCTGTTCTGTAGAGTTTAAATTTCATGTTTTTCAGTTAAGTAAAGTTAAATAAAGTTAAGTAAAGTAAAATAAAATAAAATTCAGTTCAGTTAAATTAAGTTAAATAAAAATTTCCAGATATCAAATTTAAAGTTCAACATGATTAAAACTTAAATCAAACACCTTTCAAAAAAATTTACTTTTTTAAGTTCAGTAAAATTAAATAAAGTAAAATTAAAGTTCAATAAAATTAAATTAAATTTTTTTCAGCTCTATCAAACTGCACCGTAAGCTTCTTTTATGATGTACTAATGTTTTCGCAGTTTAGCTTATACCCAGCCAATGCTTATTCGAATAATTAGACATTAGAATTATTTGATAACTTTAATAAAAAAAAGAATTATTTGATAACTGGTTATTGTCGTGTTTGATGATATGTTTTCGCTGCCGACTTCTGGAAAAATGCAGGTACCCGCCGTTCATGGCTCAGTCGAATAAGCAAAAGCAGCAGATGATCATTAATGTATGTGTTTAGTATGTATCTTCCTTGAGTAAAAAAAAAATTAATTCTTTTTTTTAATGTGAGTTTACATCGAACATATCTAGGAATACATCACATACATAGCATATATCGGTTACATATCTATTTCTAGACCGTTTGAAGTATAGACCGCACAAAGGACACCATCCCAAATTTGAACTTCAAATATTTGCTGGAATAAATTTTGCACAGTAATCAGCTCCACCAATTAAAATTTTAATGATCACAGGGAGAGTATAGCTTCCATGAGAAAACTTGGAAGAGAATTTCTTCAGCTGCAAAACAAGTAATTTCAGGTCTTTTGACAGTAGACTCTCAAAAGAGAATGACAGCCATAGAGGTGCGTTATGTTCCATTATGTGGTATGATTCAGAACAAATTATTTATCGACTTTTTTGCATCATGAAGATGAACTAATGGTTTTTGGATACTGTAAATGAAAACAGCTTCTGCAACATCCATGGGTCACAGGAGACTTAGCGAAGCAAGAGCAAATGGACCCTGAGGTGGTGTCAAGGCTGCAAAGCTTTAATGCCAAGCGCAAATTTCGTGCTGCTGCTATAGCCAGCTTGTACACCAGTACAATCTTCATGAGAACCAAGAAGCTCAAGTCCTTACTTGGGTCTCATGATTTGACACCAGACGAAATAGAAAAATTCCGAACACATTTTCAAAAAATGTAAGCACTGTTGACATTATGAAACTCTCTGTAGTCATAGTTTGTTATGCCTGATATTATTAACTGGGAAATTGCAGTTGCCATGGGGACAACGCGACGCTAGACGAGTTTGAACAGGTGCTAAAGGCTATGAACATGTTGTCTCTGATCCCACTGTCTCCTCGTATATTTGATCTTTTTGACAACAATCGTGATGGAACTGTCGACATGAGAGAGATCCTCTGTGGCTTCACTTCTCTCAGAAAATCACAAGGAGATGATGCCCTTCGGCTGTGTTTTCAGGTCCTCTTTTTGTTGTAAACTGTTCTTTCTGTCCAACATGATAACAGTATGTGGGGATTTTTGCCTGACGTGAACTTCTTTTCTTCGTGATCAGATGTATGACATTGATCGGTCTGGATGCATAACAAAGGAAGAAGTTGCATCCATGCTTAGAGTAAATTCTCCATACTTTCTGAAGGCCTTTAAACAGATTTCTAGTCCTGATCTCCTCAGTAGTCAGTCCAGTCTTTTTTTACTATTTGTGCAATTTTATGCAGGCCTTACCTGATGACTGCCTGCCAGCAGATATCACAGAACCGGGAAAGCTTGATGAAGTATTTGACAAGATGGATGCTAACAATGATGGGAAAGTTACCTTTGACGAGTTCAAAGCTGCCATGACGAGAGATAGCTCACTCAAGGATGTTGTGCTCTCTTCTCTGCGCCCCCTGTAGCGTAACTGATGAATGATGCCATCAGTCCGTTGGCCGGTGTGCTCTTCATCCTTTTCCTATGTGAATTATAAAGCTCATTTCAAACTAGAGATGAATGGCATATCCGTCCAACAATTCATCTTTTTTTTTTTTTGGATTCCATATTCAATCCATCATCACAGAACTGCTAAGAATAATAATAGGTGATGGAACATCAAATGCGTGCTTGTTCTTGATAGAAGTTAGAACATGAAATGTAGATGATAAATCGTAACTGTTCGGAGACGATTGTTTTTTATATTCAGTCTTCAGCGACTATTTTCTGATAGACAGATGCTCGAAGCTTCTAAGTGCATCGTCCCGAGCACGATCTCTCTCTGTATCTTGCACGTCCTTGGATGAAGGCCCATCCTCTGGTGTCCGGTGTCTTGATTGCTCGCCAACCGGACCAAAACCTGAAGTATTTATTCAAGATGAAGCCTCACACACACCAGGAAATGCACCACTGAATCGTATCTCCTGACCTACAGAAGGCTCAGCTGCAGCTGGTTCCGGACTGATTCTTTCTCTGGAGCTACTTCCAATATGAGGATCCTTCAAAATAGTCCAGTCAAATATGTAGTCAAACTGATACCCTTCTCGGATAAATAAATCTCTGAAGAGCCTCTTCAAGTAGTTATAATCTGGCTTGTCATCGAACCGCAGTGATCGACAGTAGTGAAAATATGATAAGAATTCTGAAGGATACGATTCGCAAAGCACCTTGATCTTTGACACTTTCATCTCAATAATTTCATCATTTTTCTGCTTTTTAATGCGGTCTTTCAGTCCTTTGCCATGGTAGACTTCCTCTCAGAAAATACATGAGAGCATATCCAAGAGATTCTAGATCATCTCTCCTGCTTTGCTCAATCCCAAGTAGAGTGTTCACTAGCATAGAGAGGGTTTGCAATGTGGTTCCTATTTTCTCTATATGGTATGTGCTTATGGGACAGAAAATCACGGAACTTTTTGGCGAGTCCATAATCGATGATGTATACCTAAAGGAACCCATCAGGTATAAACCCATCAAGAAGTTACCAGGCTTGATACTGCGATGAAGGAACCCTCTTGTATGCATAAACTCCACCCTATTGATCAACTGATCTACAAGCATCAGAACTGTTTTCAGAGATAACTTTCTATTACAATAATTGAAGACGTCTTCCAAGCTTGGTCCAAGAAGGTCAATGACCATCACTCTGTAATCAGTCTCCGCTCCAAACCACTTGAGATCTGGAATCCCAGTTCCTCCCCGAAGTCGCTTATACATTATTGATTCATGATGTAGCTGGGGGTGCTTGGCCTTGACAGGCTCCAGCTTAATAGCCACCTCCATTCCATTCTTCACATTGACACCTAGATAGACCTCCCCAAAAAGAGCAACTCCCAATCTTCCGTCCGAGCTTGAACCAGGGGCGGATGCACTAAGGATAGGAGGGGCAATTGCCCCGGGTCGATTTTCCGATTTTTTTTAATATTAGGCTAATGCAGTGTATTTTCGACTGATTTTTACATCTTGCCCCTGGTCATTTGATTATATGCCTCCTCTAGTATGAAAATAAATTGATGAATCCGCCCCTAGTCCGAAAAATTTCTGGATCCGCCCCTGCCTTGAACTTATCCCAAATCACACGATCCATGTCCAGCCCTTATTCTCAACAAACCACCACAACAAAATTCTACAAGCAAAAACAAACAATACACCACACAAATTTCAACTCCCTCAAAAGAACCAAAATTTGCTCCAAACTCCGAATCCCCAATTCAGATTCTCCAACAACCAGACCCTAGACACAAAAAGCCACTGGAGAACCCTAACAACGCAAAACCCACCAAAACGTAATTACTGGAACCCTAGAAAGGCCAAAATCGATACAAATACCTCAACCTTTTCTTCAAAAAAAAAAAGCTACCCGGTATCAAAGAATCCAACCTAAAATTACATAATCGAATTTCACAGTCCCTCTGCACGCCACGAATCGACGACCTAATCAAAGAATGAGGACATCCAGGACAACATAATTGATCCAATCGACGGACGCGAATCGAGCCGAGTATAGGGATTAGTGCGACCTTTTGATTTTTATTTTGAGTTTGGATCGAATATAAACCAAAATTATAAATAAAAACTGCAAATTCATAAAAAAAATTGACACGTGTAAAAATCGACCAATCAAAATTCATTCCGTTCGGGATTCTTTTTGTAAATAAAAAAACACACGCGTACTTATTTAAAAAGATATAAAAGATAGGAGGGGTATAATCGTCCTAAAATTCGCTACAGTAAAATTCGACTTTCGCTACAGTTCGTTTTTAAGTCTGGTCATTCGCTCCTTAAGTCTAGTCATTCTTAATTTTAATTCTGATTATTACCAATTTTTAAGTCTGGTCATTCTTAATTTTAAGTCTGATTTATTACCAATTCTTAAGTCTGGTCATTCTCTCCTTAAGTCTGGTCATTCTTAATTTTAAGTCTGATTTATTACATATTCTTAAGTCTGGTCATTCTCTCCTTAAGTCTGGTTATTCTTAATTTTAAGTCAGATTTATTACCAATTCTTAAGTCTGGTCATTCTCTCCTTAAGTCTGGTCATTCTTAATTTTAACTCTGATTTATTACCTATTCTTAAGTCTGGTCATTCTCTCCTTAAGTTTGGTCATTCTTAATTTTAAGTCTGATTTATTACCAATTCTTAAGTCTGGTCATTCTTAATTTTAAGTCTGATTTATTACCAATTTTTAAGTCTGGTCATTCTCTCCTTAAGTGTGGTCATTCTTAATTTTAAGTCTGATTTATTACCAATTCTTAAGTCTGGTCATTCTCTCCTTAAGTCAGGTCATTCTTAATTTTAAGTCTGATTTATTACCAATTTTTAAGTCTGGTCATTCTTAATTTTAAGTCGATTTATTACCTATTCTTAAGTCTGGTCATTCTCTCCTTAAGTCTGGTCATTCTTAATTTGAAGTCTGATTTATTACCAATTCTTAAGTCTGGTCATTCTCTCCTTAAGTCTGGTTGTCTGATTTATTACCAATTCTTAAGTCTGGTCATTCTCTCCTTAAGTCTGGTCATTCTTAATTTTAAGTGTTATTTAGTACCAATTCTTAAGTCTGGTCATTCTCTCCTTAAGTCTGGTCATTCTTAATTTTAAGTCTGATTATTACCAATTCTTAAGTCTGGTCATTCTTAATTTTAAGTCTGGTTATTACCAATTCTTAAGTCTGGTCATTCTCTCCTTAAGTCTGGTCATTCTTAACTTGAGAACTAAATTGAAAATAACATTATTATTTTTTATACCCTTTAGTGTGGAATGACTATAATACTCATCCGTGTGCTGTTCGTGATTTCGACTAAATTGGACACGTGTCAGCTCAAAATTCGGTTTGTAGTTTTTATTTATAAATCGGTTTGTACCCGAACCGCACTCATTTTTTAATAACCTTTTTAAGGTTTCCAGTTTTACGAAATGATTTGACCGAAAGAGTTCTACATATCCGGTTTAGACTTATTTTTAATAAAACCAATATCAGGGTACCGTGGAAAATGGGTTCCTTCCGGATCTGAATTTTTCACATCAAATGTTTTCTTTTTTCACATATTTTTTATCATATCCAAATCTGATTTTTTCAAATGAGATGATTTTTTTTTGTAGTATGGGTTTATATCGAACATGTATAGAAACCTCAACCTTATGAATGTAAGGCCACAATCAATTGAAATAACATCGATTCAACGTCAAACTATCAAAGATCAACACTTCACTCCAAAACACTCATGATTGAAAGAAACAAATCTGAAATAAGTTAGAAAATCCATTACACTCTCGGAAGATCATCTCTCGTTCATAGATCGAGTTCACGAGCTCCGTCTCAAATTAGTTTAATTTGTTATCATTCTTTTTGAGATTTGCGGTATTATTTTGGCTGAGGGATTGTGTACGCGTGGTTGAATAGGAAAATGTAAGTGTTATTGGGAGGGATGTTGAGCAGTCAGATGATTCAAGTGGTACTTCTGATCAGGGGAAATTGGTTTAGGGTTTTAAATGTTTATTTCCTTTAGGGTTTGTTTCACATTAGTTGTTTTAAACCGTTCTTTATTGTAGGGTTTCTTGCCCAAATGATTCAAGTGTTACTGATGTAGAGCATGTTTCTTTCTATCAAAAGGGAAAACAGGTTTAGTTTAAACTTTATGTTTATTTCCCAGTTGTTTCTTGCCCATTTATTTATTTAACAATTTCTATGCAGATTATGTTCGATGTTGATAAAGTTTGTGCCAAAGAGAAAGTTTATGTGTATCAAATAGAGGCTGACATGAATCCTATACTAATTCCAATAGGAATCATCCATTCGGTATATTTTTCATTTTTTTTCCTTTTAGTTATTGCTGTTTGATTCGTGTTTTTATTTGTTTGGCAGATGTCAGGTAACTATGTTACCATTGAAATCAACGAGGAAATTCAGCCCCTTAAGACTGGATGCGTTATATATTTGGAAAACGGAACAATATTGGGCAGTGTGGACCATGTTCCTGTAGAGAACCAGTCGTACACCATCACCAACCACGACCCACAGAATATTGCAGATCCAGCTTCAACCGAATTCTTAGGGGAAAGTTTACACACAATTGCAATGAAGAGTCACAGAATATGCAGGTAACTACGAAATGATTCTCAGTTTCCTTTCTGGGAGTTCAACCAAATTTTGGCTCACATTCTCTTTTGATCTTCTAGAGCTTCAGAAAGATTGTGCAAAGAAAATTGAAGATGAATGGAAAATTCTGAAAAGCTCTTTGCCAGCTGGTAATTGAACATACACTGCTTACATGGCTTTTTATCAATATGTTTTTACAATATAGCAATATGTCATTCCTCTTACACCAGCATAATCTTTTTATGCAAGTTTATCCATGTTTAGTTGTATAATATGAGTCGAATCTGATCCCATTGCGTATGAAATCTCGGGTGTAAAAATGTTAAGTCGTGAGTATCTTCCATCGCTTGTTGGGATGTTTTGCATAAGATCGGATGTAAATAAAAACTAAAATAAGAAACTAATAAAATCTAAATAAAATTAACTAAAATAAAAAACTAATAAAATCTAAATAAAAACTAAAATAAGAAATTGATGATACCGATACAAGCCTTGTCATGGGTTCCTTCCGGATCTGAATTTTTCACATCAAATGTTTTCTTTTTTCACATATTTTTTATCATATCCAAATCTGATTTTTTCACATGAGATGATTTTTTTGTAGTATGAGTTTATATCGAACATGTATAGAAACCCTCAACCTTACGAATGTAATTGAAATAATATCGATTCAACGTCAAACTATCAAAGATCAACACTTCACTCCAAAACACTCCGGATTGAAAGAAACAAATCTGAAATAAAATCGATTTCTAGGAACCAGTTTTCCACGTTGAGTTACGAAATGGTTACCCGAGATATCAATTTTATTAAAAATAGCCCAAACAGAATACGCGAAACTCGTGC
The DNA here is from genome assembly GCA_033675395.1 of Rhodiola chrysanthemifolia. NCBI lineage: Eukaryota > Viridiplantae > Streptophyta > Magnoliopsida > Saxifragales > Crassulaceae > Rhodiola > Rhodiola chrysanthemifolia. Next base: position 8,684,022 of record CM066206.1, read on the forward strand.
GTTATTTCGTAAAAATAAAAGAGTGCGGTTCGGGTACAAACCGATTTATAAATAAAAACTACAAACCGAATTTTGAGCTGACACGTGTCCAATTTAGTCGAAATCACGAAAAGCACACGGATGGGTATTATAGTCATTCCACACTAAAGGGTATAAAAAATAATAATGTTATTTTCAATTTAGTCCTCAAGTTAAGAATGACCAGACTTAAGGAGAGAATGACCAGACTTAAGAATTGGTAATAATCAGACTTAAAATTAAGAATGTCCAGACTTAAGGAGAGGATGACCAGACTTAAGAATTGGTAATAATCAGACTTAAAATTAAGAATGACCAGACTTAAGGAGAGAATGACCAGACTTAAGAATTGGTAATAAATCAGACTTAAAGAGAGAATGACCAGACTTAAAAATTGGTAATAATCAGACTTAAAATTAAGAATGACCAGACTTAAGGAGAGAATGACCAGACTTAAAAATTGGTAATAAATAACACTTAAAATTAAGAATGGCCAGACTTAAGGAGAGAATGACCAGACTTGAGAATTGGTAATAAATCAGACTTAAGAATGACCAGACTTAATGAGAGAATGACCAGACTTAAGAATTGGTAATAAATCAGACTTAAAATTAAGAATGACCAGACTTAAGGAGAGAATGACCAGACTTAAAATTGGTAATAATCACACTTAAAATTAAGAATAACCAGACTTAAGGAGAGAATGACCAGACTTAAGAATTGGTAATAAATCAGACTTAAAATTAAGAATGACCAGACTTAAGGAGAGAATGACCAGACTTAAGAATTGGTAATAAATCAGACTTAAAATTAAGAATGACCCGACTTAAGGAGAGAATGACCAGACTTAAAAATTGGTAATAAATCAGACTTAAAATTAAGAATGACCCGACTTAAGGAGAGAATGACCAGACTTAAGAATTGGTAATAAATCAGACTTAAAATTAAGAATGACCAGACTTAAGGAGAGAATGACCAGACTTAAAAATTAGTAATAAATCAGACTTAAAATTAAGAATGACCAGACTTAAGGAGAGAATGACTAGACTTAAGAATTGGTAATAAATCAGACTTAAAATTAAGAATGACCATACTTAAGAAGAGAATGACCAGACTTAAGAATTGGTAATAAATCAGACTTAAAATTAAGAATGACCAGACTTAAGGAGAGAATGACCAGACTTAAAAATTGGTAATAAATCAGACTTAAAATTAAGAATGACCAGACTTAAGGAGAGAATGACCAGACTTAAGAATTGGTAATAAATCAGACTTAAAATTAAGAATGACCAGACTTAAGGAGAGAATGACCAGACTTAAAAATTAGTAATAAATCAGACTTAAAATTAAGAATGACCAGACTTAAGGAGAGAATGACCAGACTTAAGAATTGGTAATAAATCAGACTTAAAATTAAGAATGACCAGACTTAAGGAGAGAATGACCAGACTTAAGAATTGGTAATAAATCAGACTTAAAATTAAGAATGACCATACTTAAGAAGAGAATGACCAGACTTAAGAATAGGTAATAAATCAGACTTAAAATTAAGAATGACCAGACTTAAGGAGAGAATGACCAGACTTAAGAATTGGTAATAAATCAGACTTAAAATTAAGAATGACCAGACTTAAGAAGAGAATGACCAGACTTAAAAATTGGTAATAATCAGAGTTAAAATTAAGAATGACCAGACTTAAGGAGCGAATGACCAGACTTAAAAACGAACTGTAGCGAAAGTCGAATTTTACTGTAGCGAATTTTAGGACGATTATACCCCTCCTATCTTTTATATCTTTTTAAATAAGTACGCGTGTGTTTTTTTTATTTACAAAAAGAACCCCGAACGGGATGAATTTTGATTGGTCGATTTTTACACGTGTCAATTTTTTTATGGATTTATAGTTTTTATTTATAATTTTAGTTTGTATTTGATCCAAACTCTTAAAAAAACTCCATTTTGCATCCATAATTTCACTATTGGTCAATGGCATGATAAACTATAATTTCAGAAGTGTTGGGCCTTACATCTGTACTGCTACTAGCCTTCCTGCATCAGACAATTTAGTAGAAACATCAACAGTTTAAATCCATCTTCAGAGCTGTATCGTGTCCTCTCCAGTCTCCACGTGCATATTGTCAAATACTGATCAAAGGTGAAATCTATAACTTTTTGTTGTGATGATTATCCACCTGTTCTACATATGCAATTATCATATCTTCTCAAAGGTGCTCTTGGATGCAATCCATTGATGCCAACAAAGAAGTTAGTGTGCTGCGAGACACTTGAAATTTCAAATCTGTTCCTCCAGTTGTTGTTTGCATGTCTTGAAGCTGCGAAGAAAGTGCCATGACGAGAAAATTCATGAACTTCAGAATAGATGTCCCACATCTTTAAGTTGGAGTGAGGATAATCAAATTATTCTTACAGCATGCTTAATGAAAAATGGTAAATGATGATAATAAATTATTTCATCAGATGTCAATTGCCTATATAATATTGCTGTGGTCATCTAACTCTCGAAAGCAACTCAAAAAGTAACGTGGTTCGCACATACTTTAGCTCACATGTCAAGTGCCAAACAAAGTAAGAAATAGACGACGAGTACCTTTAGATTGATCACAGCAACCTTATTAGATGGAGATGAAAGTTGCTGACTTATGAATGACATGGACCTTAGCATAGGTTCAAGGGTGACCTTTGAGACTCTAAACTGAACCTCCGTCTCAGCTGCAGGAGTCTTGGCATAGTCTAGCAGCTGTTTTAGGAAAGTAAAAAATGTAATAAATAACAAATCAGTATCATGAAACAACAGTCCATAAATTAGTGGATATGAGGGCACATTAAGTGGTAAAGCCCAAAGATGTTACATCAAGAATTATGTTCTCAATACTCAAGATTTGTATAAGAGAAGGTTACCTTTAACTTGATGACAGCCACTTTACCAGCTGCCGTTGAAGTTTTGTTTTCAATTACCCACGTCATGGACTTGTAATATGTGAGGACCTAAACCACATAATGACAAAAGCTATGTTATATGTAAAACCCCTTAACCAAGTGAGAAGCACCACTAAGAATCTGAAATCCGATAATATCTCTTACGGTCTCATTGGGGCCTGGCATCGATGCTACGGCCATGGTGGGTTGAGGTTCATTCAAATCAGAAACAGGTAATCCGGGGTCTTTAGAAATAGAATGAATAAGGTTTGGTTCCTGCCATGGCCACAAAGATGGTGTCACATCAGAGACACCTTGCAGAGCTGCATTCATGTTACTATCTTCTTGGATATTCCCACTTCTATGACGTTTGTTGGACAATGGTTTGGCATTACTTTTTTGCACAGCAGAGATTTTCCTGCCAGCATCCCTTAGAGCATTTATTGCCACATCATAAGTTTCTACACAAATTGCCCCTTCCTCAGCAAGCTTGACAGCTTCTCGACATATATTGTTAAAACGAGCAGTCAAAGACCCAGCATGGCGAGGATCCACATTTGGTTCATCCAATCCAGCACAAGTCTTAGCGTTTCTTGTCCACCGCTTCAATATGTAATGGGGTGGAACAGTGAGAACATTTGTGACTGTAAAGACAGTCAGTATATGCCTACAAAGGATGCCAGAATATTCAAACTTTTGACAGCTACAACTGGCTCTCATCTCAGAAATATTCATGGATACTGTGTAAGCCTTGTGATCATGTTCATATTTCACAACCCTGAATTTGTTGACTGGACCATCAACATCTATTCTATTAGCAGTGTATATGAAAGTCTCTACCAACTCCTCTTGGAATTTCATAAAAATGGTTTTTGTGTAAAGGTTTGCAGCCTGTTGTTCCATTGGTGATGGCGTCTTTAGGGATGGAGTGGTGTTAACAGTATCATAATCAGACTCTATCTCCTCCTCTAATGAACGTTCGAGAGCCATCTCATAGTGCTTAAAAAACAATGGTAATGAGGTCTGTTGGTTGACATATGGATCGAAAAAGGATCCAACTCCATGATTTGAGGAGAGAGCAGCAAAAAAAGTACCTTGAAAATAAACAGGGGCCCATTGTTTGCGAGCCTTAAATACTGCCAGAAGCCATTCATTTTTTCGAAGATCGTATTTATCAAGGAGAGAGTTCCATGATGACTCAAATTCTTCACTTGTCTCTGAAAAGTTGATACAGCTGTACAGCTCCCCCTGAAAAGAAGGATGTACTATAGATACGTGAGCCAATCGCTCTCGTCCTTCCCTCAGGATGTGCCATTTGCAAATACGATGACATGTTTCGGGGAGCACCTGTGACACAGCTGCTTGAATAGCTCGATCTTGGTCGGTTGTCAAAGATGCAGGAGGGCGACCATTCATTGCAGACAGCCAAGTCCTGAAAAGCCAGGTAAAAGATGCCTCAGACTCATCGAAGAGCAATGCACAACCAAATAATACCATCTGACCATGATGATTGATTCCGGTAAAAGGAGCAAACGGAACCTGAAACTGTTTTGGTCTGTACATCGTGTCAAAGGTAACTGCATCCCCAAAGTGGTTATAAGCTGCCCTTGATCTCGCATCAGCCCAGAACACATTAGTCATGCGATTACCCTCATCAAGTTGTACTGCATAAAAAAAGCCAGGATTTTCAGCTTGCATATTCTTAAAGTAGCTCAAGAGGTTAGGAGCATCCTTCCCGAGAATTCTTCTTCGAGAATACGGGAAACAGCCACTCATAGAGCCACCACTCCTGGTCATGGGGACTGGTTCCGCAGAGGAGAAATTTCTTGGCATTTCAAAAGACATTGGATTTCCGTCCATGGATACAAAACGATCAGCAGAGACCAGGGTTGTTTTACCATTATTTTTTGAACCAGTAAAATGTCTTCGAATGGGATGGTTTACTTTATTCGGACGAACTATAGAATGGTTATGATCCTCGACAAACTTTGTGACAACCCACCCACTTGGATCCTTCTTCTCTATCCTAAGCAAGGCGTTGCAGCTGTCAGCATTTTTTCGTTTAACAGCATCCTTAGAACATGCAAACTCCCAAGAAATAATAGGTCCATCAGGCTTAGCACGGTTGTATTGGCCAACATTGGTAGTGAATCCTACACGTCTAGCGTAAGCATCATAATATGATTTAGCGGAGTCATCGGATTCGAATTCCATTCCCACATGTGGTTTGCCAGCATCTTCATCTTCCTGATCATGTAATTCCCCTTGAATTTCCGCCATTCTTTTATTTTTTTTGGGGGGGGGGGGGGGGGGGGTGTAAATGCAGCTACTTACATATCCATACAGCTCTATACCATTTTCTGACAGTAAACTTCACTTGATGTACAAATGAAATTCAAGGCACATTTATACAGGTACCAATCACAAAACAATGGAAGCAGCTAGTCTAATCCGCTAGCGGATCGCGAAGTGCCAACAAATATAATCGACCTGATGCAAGCAAGAAACCGCCACTAGCAAGAAACCACCAATTACAAAAGATTTCCACCTCGTTGAATCCGATCACCTCCACTGAAAACGGAACTCCGAGTGTCCGATCGAGCCGAATTAGCCACTTCCCTAAATCGAAGACTGATGAGAACGACTTCCTGAATGAAATAGAATTTCTTTTCTAGGGTTTTTTCTGTTCGAGAGGAGAAAGAAGTGAAGAGGATTTTTCCTGTAAAAAAAAATTAGATTAAAATAAACGCACAAAATCAGTTTAAAAAATGAACATAATTCGATAAGTGTCAATCATAATTCGGAAAATTAAGTCTGATCGGACTTAACTTGAACAAAGTTAAATCTGAATTTGACAATTTCAGACTTATTTTGTCAAATTCGGATTTAACTTGGACATTGTTAAGTCTGATCGGATTTAATTTGGACATTGTTAAGTCTGAATTTGACAATTTTAGACTTATTTTGTCAAATTTGAATTTAATTTTGGACAAAGTTAAGTCTGATCGGAATCCGAATTAAGTCACTCCGCATTATATTATCAACTTCAAATTATATGGAATGTGTTATAATTATCTTGGAGAATATGGAAAAACTTTGGGACTCGTTTGATCTCAAATGCACTGAAATATTAGAGAGAAGGAGAGGTGAAGGGTGAGTTTTTCCTTCACCCGAACACCTCTATTTATACTGCAATTCATTCACTAATTTCTTTGGTGTGGGCCCCACATGTGGGTCCCACATGACAAAAAATTCAATCTTCTTCTTTGATGTGCAGACCACCATTTATGACACTCCCCCTGGGATGCACATCAAACGATTTAGGCTGCCTCGTTAAAAACCTTAGTTGGAAAAATCCATTGGGATAAAAACCAACTTAAGGGAAAAAGAGTGCAGCGACGTAAAGCTCCCCCTCACATTGGCATGCGTGATGTGCTCATAAATTTTGCAGCTTTCGCATTCCTATGTCGTTGACATGTTTTCGGAATGTTGAGGTAGGGAGAGCCTTTGTAAAAAGATCTGCTGAGTTTTCATCAGAACGAACATATTGTATGCTGATAACTTTGTCTTTTTCCAGCTCTTGGGTGAACGAAAAGTATTTGGGATGGATATGCTTTGTTCTATCACTTTTTATAAATCATTCCTTCATTTGAGCAACACACGCAGCGTTGTCTTCATAAAGAGTGATTGGATCATTCACTGAAGAGAGGCCGCTTGTGACTCTGATATGCTGTGTTATGGATTTCAACCACACGCATTCGCGACTCGCTTCGTGTAATGCGATGACTTCGGCATGGTTTGATGATGTTGCCACTAGTGTTTGTTTCTGAGAACGCCAAGAGATTGCAGTTCCTCCACATGTAAATACATAGCCAGTTTGGGACTTCGCTTTATGTGGATCTGACAAGTAACCTGCATCTGCATAACCAATCAAAACTGGTTTTGTATTGTTAGGATAAAATAATCCTAAGTCAATCGTTCCTTGAAGATAACGAAACACATGCTTGATTCCATTCCAGTGTCTTTTGGTAGGAGCTGAGCTAAACCTGGCTAATAAATTAACAGCAAAAGCTATGTCAGGTCTAGTACAATTAGCAAGGTACATAAGAGCTCCAATCGCACTGAAATATGGTACTTCTTGACCAAGAATCTCTTCAGATTCTTCACATGGACGAAAAGGATCCTTGTTCACATCAAGGGATCTTACAACCATTGGGGTACTTAATGGATTTGATTTATCCATATTAAAACGTTTTATTATCTTCTTTGTATAATTTGATTGATGCACAAATATCCCATTCTGGATGTGCTCAATCTGTAATCCAAGACAATACTTTGTCTTCCCCAGATTTTTCATTTCGAACTCCTTTTTCAAATAAGAGATTACTTCCAGAATTTCTTTACTGGTACCAATGATATTCAAATCATGAACATAAACGGCAATTATTACACAACCGGATGTTGTTTTCTTAATAAAAACGCAAGGGCAAAGGGGATCATTGACATAACCCTTTTGAAATAAATATTCGCTTAATCGATTGTACCACATGCGTCCGGATTGCTTTAACCCATATAAAGATCTTTCTAACTTGATTGAATATCTTTCCCTAGGTTTGGAACTTAATGCCTCATGCATTTTAAAACCTTCAGGGATTTTCATGTAAATTTCAGTATCAAGCGATCCGTATAGGTAAGCGGTAACAACATCCATGAGGTGCATATTCAATTTCTCATGAACTGCTAGACTTATCAAGTATCTAAACGTAATTCCATCCATGACAGGAGAATACGTTTCCTCAAAATCGATTCCAGGCCTTTGAGAAAAACCTTGTGCAACAAGTCGAGCCTTGTATCTCGCAATTTCATTTTTCTCATTTCTTTTTCGTACGAAAACCCATTTGTATCCAACAGGTTTCACATCCTTAGGTGTGAGTACTATAGGCCCAAAGACTTTGCGTTTATTGAGCGAGTCTAGTTCAGTTTCAATTGCCTTTTTCCACTCAACCCAATCGTGTCTATTTTTACACTCAGTAATAGACCGTGGTTCGGGATCACCATTATTTTCATTCATAATATCACATGCCAAATTATAAGAGAATGCATCATCAATGTTCTCTTTTCGGTTCCATAATATGCCTGTCTTAGCATAATTAATCGAAATTTCTCGATCCTTTTCATTTTGTATTTCTATAGGAATACTTTCCACCACCATAGGATCGCTTTGCTTTTCTTCCCCTTTTCTTTTTCGAGGATTTTTATTTTTGGAACCGGGTGGCCTTCCACGCTTTAACCGTGTTGTGATTTCATGAATGACTTTATTTTCCGGCTTCCCTTTTGGAATTTCAATTTGTACGGGAGCATTCTCAGCCGGTATGTGAGATTTAGTCACTCTCTTTGTGTCTGTAAATGCATCAGGAAGTTGATTTGCCATTTCTTGCAAATGTAAAATCCTTTGTACTCTACCTTCACAATCTTTTGTGTAAGGATCAAGATGCAATAACGTTGGTACAGACCAAGTAATTTCTTTCTCAAACTGTTTTCTTTCTCCACCTAATGGTGGGAAATTTTCCTCATCAAAGTGACAATCAGCAAAACGTGCTGTGCAAATATTTCCAGTTTGAGGTTCAAGAAATTTAACAATAGATGGACTTTCAAAGCCTACATATATCCCAAGGCTTCTTTGTGGTCCCATCTTTGTTCTTTGAGGAGGTGCAATAGGCACATAAATAGCACAACCAAAAATTCTTAAGTGCGATATATTTGGTTCTTGACCAAATGCAAGTTGTAGTGGAGAACTTTTATGATACGCACTTGGTCTGATGCGAATTAATTCAGAGGCATGTAATATTGCATGACCCCATACTGAGGTAGGAAGCATTGTTCTCATTATCAATGGCCTAGCAATAAGTTGGAGGCGTTTGATCAATGATTCAGCCAAACCATTTTGTGTGTGGACATGAGCAACAGGATGCTCGACCACAATCCCAACTGACATACAATATTCATCAAATGTCTGGGATGTGAATTCACCAGCGTTATCAAGTCTAATTTTCTTGATTGTATGATCAGGAAATTGAGCTCGCAATTTTATTATTTGGGCAAGTAATTTGGCGAATGCCACATTGCGAGTTGATAACAAACATACATGTGACCATTTGCTAGATGCATCTATCAATACCATAAAGTATCGAAATGGTCCACATGGTGGGTGAATAGGCCCACAAATATCACCTTGAATACGTTCAAGAAACATAGGTGATTCTGTTTCAACCTTTCCCGGTGATGGCCTTATGATAAGCTTTCCAAGAGAACAAGCTTTACATGGAAAAGTATTTCCTTGAGGGATTTTATGACCCTTCAATGGGTGTCCATGCGTATTTTCAATAATTCTTCGCATCATACTTGAACCTGGATGACCCAATCGGTCATGCCACATGGTTAATATTGAAGATTTCATAACTACCGCATTTGACTCAATCACATTTATATGTGTGTAATGCAATCCAGTGGGAAGCATTGGTAGTTTTTCAACTATGTATTTCTTTCCAGATCTATACATAGTGAGTAACATGAATTTCATGTTACCTTCAGTCATAGACTGAGTCTCGAATCCATGGGTATAAATATCATTGAAACTCAACAAGTTTCGTTTGGATTTTGGCGAAAATAAGGCATTATGTATCGTAAACTTTGTGCCATTTGGCAATACAAAATTTGCCTTGCCAATTCCTTCAATCAGATCTACAGGACCTGATATTGTATTCACAATGGTTCGTGTTGGTTTTATCATCAAGAAAAACCTTTTATCCTTTAGGATTGTGTGCGTTGTTCCACTATCAAGTATGCACATTTCTTCAATATTAATCCTTTGGTTGACTTTGGCTTTGTCCATTTCAAAGCTTTAAGTAAACAAGAAAATGATAAGATAGATGAAAAAGGTAGACATATTTTATTACATGCGAGAAAAACATAGTCATGCTTAAAAGAAAAACATACATATAATATAAGAAAATCAAATTAAAACATCGGACCGTTTGGCTTCATCCCATGGGTTTACATAACTTCCCCTTTTAGTTCCCACCAGTCATTTTTCCAGTAATATCACCAAGGAAGACCTCACTAGACTCATGTTCCCCAAGATGAGTGTACTCGTTCACGGGATCATTCTCAATAAAATTGATCTCATTTGCATTTGAACAATCCCCAACTGTATCAACAAGTTCATTGTTGAAATCAAATTCTCCAAGTCGAGTAAACTCATTCATAGGAGTTTGGTCAATATAGTTGACCTCCTTTCCTTTTCCCTTCACGGACTCTTGATAGAGTTTGCATAAGTGTTCAGGGGTTCGGCAGGTTTTAAACCAATGCCCTTTACATCCGCATCTAAAACAAGTGGCCTCGTCGGGGCCTTTTGATGAACTTGGACCACCTCCCCTTTTGTGGGAGTTCTCATGGTTCCAGACATTTTGTTGTCTCCTTTGGTGATAATTGACGATCTTATGAGGTGGATTATTGGGATAACCACCTCGACCGCGCCCCTGGCCAAAACTACGGCCTCGACCTCGTCCTCGTCCACGTCCACGTCCACGACCTCGGCCTTGCCCTTGACCCTGAAAATAGTTCATGGGTCTACTCTCATTAGAGTTGGCAAAATGTACCTCAGAAAATGTTCTGGAGCCCGTTGGGCGAGATTGGTGGTTCTTTATCAACAATTCATTGTTTCTTTCCGCCACTAGAAGTGTACCAATCAGCTCATGGTATTTTTCAAAACCACGTACACGATACTGCTGATGCAAGGTTACATTTGATGCATGGAATGTAGACAGAGTCTTTTCCATCATCTCAGCATCAGTTATCTTATCTTTACAAAATTTCAAGTGGCTCACAATTTTAATCATCTCAGAATTATACTCACTGACTTTCGCAAAATCTTGGAACCGTAAAGCGGCCCATTTATCCCGATATAAGGGAAGCATTACATCCCTTTGGTGATCAAATCTGTCTTTCAGATTTTTCCATAGATCACTCGGGTCTTTCACAGTGAGATACTCATTCTTGAGATTCTCGTCGAGATGACGACGAAGGAAAATCAAAGATTTTGCCTTATCCACTTTCGATGAGGTATTCCCCACAACGATTGTTTCGGGAAGATCCATTGAGTCCAAATGTGTCTCAATGTCTATTGTCCACGGCATGTAATTTTTTCCAGAGATGTCGAGTGGACTGAACTCAAGTTTTGCGAGGTTTGACATGGTGGCAACTAAAAGTAGAAAAAGTTTATTAGATTAATTTAAAACATAAATGTTTACAAGTATTGTAAGGAAGAAAACGACATACATTATTACAAGCATTTCTAAACTATGATAGAAATCATCCGGTGTTAGATTCCCGGTGAAATTACAAATAGTGAGTACTACAATAATTATTGCAACAAAGACCAATAGTAAGCTAGACATTTTATTGCTTTGGAAATTTTGAGTGTGTTTGAAGTGTGAAGTAGAAGAGAAAATGTGATTTTGTATGATGAATGAAATCGAATTTATAGGGAAAAAAAAACTAGCCGTTTATGACCGTTTAAGCATGTTACCGTTGGGCATGTTACCGTTTGTTACCGTTGGGCATGGGTTAATTCATGCTAAGATTTAATTAGAAACGTAATGCAATTAATTACCATGTGAGGATAGACATGTATAGTATAAATGCTATTAACCATAGGAATAAAGAAGTAAAATAATTGTAATTCACATCATATTATTTTACGGTGGCTGAGCCATCCTTTGTATAATAATATGATGTTATACAATAACAAGTAATAAGCATAAAATAAATTATACAGTTTAAAGAAAATGAAGTCTTTAAAGTAAAGATAGTTACTTTGCAGATCACAACACTTTACTATGGGGCGGTAATCCGCACATCATAATAATATGTTGTTATACATTAAGAAAGTAAAATAAGTTGTTAATCATTACTTTGTAGATCACAACAGTTTATTATGAGGCGGTAATCCGCACAGCATAATAATATGTTGTTATACATTAAGAAAGTAAAAACAAGTTGTAAAAAGTATTTAAAGTAAAACATACATAACCGTTGCCGTAATAGGATTGAATTCCAAACAAAGTATAAAGTAAAGGAATTCTTAGTTTATTCATCCAGAAAAACTCAGATATCAACACAATCAGAAAATTGTGAAATAGGGAGAGTAGAGCTCCCTTTGAGGCGTGAACCCCTTATGATATCCAAGTAGAACAGATGAAGAACTAAGCTAGCGGCAGTTGAGAGACAAGTGAGGAAAACACTTACTTTCTTACTGAAACTTATGGTATGGGAGTGGAGAGCGTTCGTGCTGATAACGTGTTATAATTATCTTGGAGAATATGGAAAAACTTTGGGACTCGTTTGATCTCAAATGCACTGAAATATTAGAGAGAAGGAGAGGTGAAGGGTGAGTTTTTCCTTCACCCGAACACCTCTATTTATACTGCAATTCATTCACTAATTTCTTTGGTGTGGGCCCCACATGTGGGTCCCACATGACAAAAAATTCAATCTTCTTCTTTGATGTGCAGACCACCATTTATGACAGAATGAATATAAAACTCCTCCATGTTTACCCGGAACCGTCAAACAAGTAACCCATGCCTTCTTATCATTTCAAAAAAAAAAAAAAGCAATGCCTTTTTTTTTTTTTTAAATCATGATTATTTTTTATTCACTCGATTAAATAATTTATACAAGAAAGCAATCTAGTAAAGTCCGCTTTGTTTTTTTCTGACAAGGAAAAGAGGCGGAAGCAATATGTCGCATATGCATCTCCATCTCCATCTCCATCTCCATCTCCATCTCCATCTCCACAATTTTGATATTCAACAAACAGATATATTCGATTAACGAATGGCTTCATCCGCCTTCAAATCCACCTCCAAACGAGGTTGCGACGCCTCCAAGCCGACGACTGGTAGACATGGCAATGCTACCGATTTGACAAAGAAATGTACTGGAAGCAGAAGATCCAGAAGTGTCTCCGCCGTTAACAGGACCGACCTTCACTTTTCCAACAAGCGGGATAATCCTCTTTTTTCCCGCCATGACTCGCCTCCACCTGACTACACGGGAAACTCCGAGGACGTCAGGAGGGGAAGATCTTACTCCGAAAATGTTGACCTAACTGACGAGAGTGGTCGTAGTCGTAGCTCTTCTTCGGTTGTGACGGAGAGGCGATTTCGCTCGCTGTCAAGAAAGCCTTCCCCTAGGTCAAGGAATGCCCATGAGGTACACTTATTGAATTATGTTTCTGTGAAGCACCATATGATTGAAGGTATATTTAATTCTTGTTATGTATTCATTGCAGAGTGAAACTGAGAAGGAATATGATTCTTTCTCTGATTGTAATAAGCCACAGTTACTCTCAAATTTGGTCAGAAATTCTGGCCATGCAGTAAATCTAATGAAAACTCCAAAAACATTGTCTACCGTGCATCCATTAAGTGAGCCATCTGATAGTTCACCGTCTATGGTAAGCATTAATGATACGAACATGATGAGCCCATTTGTGATTTGTGAAGATGCTATGTTTTTATATTTGATTGCTTTTTCAGTGTTCTCGAGTTCCCAACTGGGAAGACAGAGGATCTGGATTTTATTTTTCAGAAGCTGAGGAACAAACTATTAATGAGTTCAATCAACATATACTTGTGCGTCCTAGGTCTTGATATCCGTTTCAGTTCATTTTAGATTTCTGGTCTGCAAAATACTGCAACAGCTTTTATAGTAATTGGTATTTTGTATTACAGTATATGGAGGATGATCATGATGAAGTTGATAGCATGATTCATGAAACTGGCGGGCCGGAAGTTAGAAGATCAATATGTGACATCCAAAATGACCTAGTAAACACTTTTCATCTTTCTTGAGATTGTGGTTTTTGATTAAATGTTTCGTTGTAACAGATCAAGACATGTGCAAACCTCAATATACATGGTCATTTTAGCTCTGCTTTATCCTACCTGATCAAATTTAGAAGCGAAAGTCGAAAACTGAGCTATTATCTTGCCGCTGCATTTTGACCTTTTGAGTTTCATTAACCAAAAGGTCTGAACTGCTTGTTTAATCAGTATGGTTTTCTTTGTAGTCCATTAAACGTAAATATCTTGCAGACAAATTGAAAATAAAAGCTTTTTTCTTCTTGAGGCAAGACATTTTGTTGTTTGAGAAGTAACCTCCTAATCTTTGTTGATTAGCGTGACTTCAACTTTTTGTGCATGTGCTTGACACTTGACAGTTGCATGTCTTTGCCCTCTTGTGATTTCTGTTACATGTTTGATAAATTCTGTTTGAACCTGTCTTTAGGTGGATCACGGGACTAACCCCACTATGGCTTCTGTGAATGTTCCTCATAGTGCACAGAGCCCCAGCCCGGTGGAGTTAGTATTGGACATCAGAAGAGAATACGTGAAAGAGCTTGAGCAGGTAATGCACTTGCTTATAACTATGATTCAATGGCAAGCTTGCTGCCATGTCATGCGAGTTTACACTTGGTCGTGCATCCCTTGGCCCACCCAACAACAGTGACATTTTTTATTTACTTTTATTTTCGTTCTCTGTCCATGGACACCCGGACAGTATTGAGTTTGGTCTGCCTTGCAGTCCGAGGAGAGAGCGCGAAAGCTTCGTGCTGATTTGGCTGCTGAGGAACACCGTGGAATGGAGCTTGGAAGAGTTCTGAAGGAGTTACTTCCAGATTCAAGGGTGGCCAGTTTACAGAGGTGTGGTCGTGCAAGAAAGGTATGATTAGTTCTTTATAAATTTATCACATTTTACTTTCACTTTGATCGCCATCTGTGTCATACCAGGACCAAATACCAAGGCATGGTTGAATTAAGTTAGTACTGTATCTCGAAGCAGTAGTTCAAAATCTCATTATGTTCCGTGCATTGTCTTAAAATGACAGAATAGCATTGAAAGAAGAAGGATGTCTGACCGACTTACTGATGAAGCCCTAGCTTATTTTGATGAGTGTATATCAATATCAACTTTTGATAGTTCAGATTTGTCATCCCAAGAAGATCCACCTCTTAACTTACAAGCTTCAACAGCAGTTCAAAGTAGTAAATCTGTAACTCGGGGATGTTCAACTATTCGAGTGGTTAGAAGCAACGACACAGTTCCAAGCTGTTACCAGGTATGCCTCTTGAATATGTATCAATAGATAAGATAACTGGAAAATCTTTGTCCTTCAATGTCACTTCCACTATTGGATAAATTTTGTATGGAATATGCAAAGTGCACCGAAACTTAGTGCTTACTATCTCGTCAAATGGCTGAAATGTCCCTAGTTTAATTTTATTGACTTCTTAGGCGAGGCACAAAAGTAGTTGCATATTAAAATTAAATGAATTAGCACAGAATTTATGTACATATATCATTACTGATTTTGAATATGTACGTAAAACTTGTGCAAATAAAAGTTAATAGAGATGGTTATATTGCAATACTATGCTACCAATCCCACTTCTTAATTCTTATTTATATGGTTGATTGTATTTGTTTAGCCTTACGGTCATTCTATATTCAATCTCCATTGTTTTATGAGAATATTTTGTGGTTACGTTGTTTTTGTAGGAACCTTGTGGTGATGATACATATAACCAAGACAATCCAAGCATATCAGCCAGCATTGTTCAGCCAGGCCTAAGTTCAACCTTCATTTCTAAAGGCTCCAACTCAAGAGGAAAATTGTATAGGTTTCAGGAAGACATGAAAAATTATACCACAAACAGGGATATCAAAAAGCATGCCTGCTACTCGCAATCTTTAGGTCGAGAGCTGGACATAGATGAGTATAATCTTCATGGTAAAGCTGAGAACATTTTATTCGACAAGGTCGTCTTCCAAAATAGGATCGATTCTGGCAGTGTCCACCTGTGTGGAGGTGCTGCATTTTCTGTCTACCCGTTTTCCTTCATTTTCTGAGCTAGAAACAAACATACATCTTTCGTTTGCAGTGATAGAATCACATGCTTCACGTGTACATCAGTTTTGTATATTTTGTTCGTAATGGATCAAATTTAGAAATTTTACCCTCAAAACTATATGAGCTTGAGCTTGACAAAGAGAGAGTTTGGAGCTGAGCATGAAGCAGTTGGTCCCCCAGTCAGATAATTGCAATTCATTATTCATTCCAGAATCCAGTTGAATTTAATAATATTGAATATAGGAAATAGAATAATGAGAATCATGCATGTTTAAAAGTAATCACTAGACAATAAATATTTCGCATGAAGTGTAAAATATTTTGAGGATAAACAATAAAATTTATTGTTTCACTGTTCTCAAGTTAAATTAGAGTGTTCTCACTTTTTTTTTTTTATGGGTAAAAGAAGTACAGACGTTGGACCCTGCCTAAACAGGAACTCAAGACGGTACAAAGAAACCATTGAAGACCAGGCCTAAAAGGCCACCCATCTAAAACGTCCTAAAAGGACAAACGACCAGCTAAAGCTGATTATATCCGGCCGAAGCCGACTGATTCCGGCCGAAGCCGAAAGGTTACCGGTCGAAACCGAAACTAGATTACCGGCCGAAGCCGAAACTAGATTACACTACCTATCTAAACTAAGCTAAAAAAACTAAAACTAAAACCGAACTTAACAACTAAGTAATGGGCAAACCGGCACCACCGGTCAAAAGAAGCCCACACGCCAAAAAAACCACCACCAACCAACGGAGAGAACAACCAGGGGAAACCACCGCCAGCCACGCCGTCATCAAGACTCCAACCGCCTAGCAACCAAACACCACACCACCCAGCAGCGGCCGGAGAAACTCCGCAAACCGCCCAACAGCCACCACCGCAACCAGCTAGCAACGGTCAGAAGATCCCAGCAACGAGAAACCCCGACGATCGACCGAGGCATCCAAACCCCACAGCAGCATCGTCCAAACCAGCAGACCCACCAACGTCCGACGTCGACCACCCACCACAACATCAAAATCGACGCCAGCCACCACGCTACCAAAGACGACCGCCAGAAGGACCTCGCGACCAAAGGGGAAGCAGCTGAGACGATGAAGGCCGTCGATTAGTTCGACCCCCACATCCTTCCCCCCGCCAGTCGGCTGAACTGAGTTGTCAAACGCCGGAGAAGAGCAGAAGAAACGAGAGTGTTCTGAGAGCTTCTATTGTGTTTTTCATTATAGTGTTCTCACTTGATCCTCATTCATTAACCTTTGAAACAGTAACTAAATTTAAATTATCGCAACAAGTTTGAATGTGATTTTATTAATAGAGGGAATAGATGCCTAAATGACATTTAGTAGCATGCAACAAAAAAATCACTGCACAAGTAAAAACAGAACAGCCTGACCTATTTATTCCACAACAACAGCATAAACAGCGTATCCGAATCCGGAGCACATGCCTCAGCTGCTCTCATCTCCTTTGGAAATTCAGGAACTTGATGCCATATGCAAACACAAAAAAGAATAGCAGAACCCAGCCAACATGGGCAACAGCCACAACCCCAAGAAAGTCGTACTTGAACCCAAACGTCGCTTCTAGGTACACATTCACCGGCACTGGCAGTTCTCTCCCAGGAATTTCCATCAGATCACTCTTGTCGCCTATTTGGGACGTCACAAGGCCGTAGATTGTCCACGCCACCGGAGAGCACCAATAGTACCATCTCCACCAGATTGGAATAAGCTGGCATTGCATAACGTTATTATTTATTAAATCGTACAAAGGTTGGATATTTTTGAGACCGATCACCGATGTGATACTAATTTACACGTACCGTTCTGGGAATGAGAAATCCAGAGAAGAGATTCCAAAAGCTGAGAAAGAAAGACATGACGATGGCAGCAATTTGCTGGCTTGGTGTGAGGGCTATGAGCATCATTCCATAGAGTGTGAAGTAAATGAAGCACATGAGAATGTAGAAGTAAAACATCAGGAACTTGTCAATTTTCCAGTAGAACCCAATCATCGAGTACAGGAGTAAACTGTATACAAAAGTCTGTACGGCGACGTAGATGGTCTCTATGGCCACCTGTGCAGAAATTCCACATTAGCCAAAACAAGTATGGAGTTTAAGCAACCAAAAACTTCAACTTTAGAAAAAAGTTGTAGAGACAATAACCTGAGCAAATGCATAAGGCAATGCTGAGTACATTCCTGCAGCCCGTTCACGGTAGAAGACGGTCCTTTCTATGGCCACAACAGGTTGGACTGAGGTTGTGTTGGTGGCTCCGAGGAAGAGAACAGCCGAGTACATGGCACCAACGAGATTCAGTACATCTTGCTCTTTAGTTCTGTTGAGCACATAAAAACAGCTTGTGATCAACTTTTATTCAAGTCTACTATAAAATGAGATTATCGGTCATAAATTCAGTTATATGAAAATTCATATTATTGGCTTACGTCTGCTCTCCCTTATTCCAGAATATGACCCCAAACAGAACACCAACAACAGTAGTCATCAAGAACCTGACAGCATTGTAATGTGGATTCCTCCAGTAAGACCGGTTCTGCTTCCAGAAGCAGGCCTTGCACTGAGTGGTGAAAGATTGCGAGTATTTTGTTGGGAAGTGAAGATCTTTCGAGCCCTCCGGCGGTGAGCTGAGCTCTTTTATGAGCTCTTGATTCTTCCTGCATATTTAAATGACAATTCCAATAAATACCTAAAGAATAGAATATGAAAGAAAAAAAAGTTATATATCTAAAAATTCTTGCTACACTTACTGGTATAAATCTGACTTCGCATAGATTTCAGCAAAGTCGACGCCAAGCTGGGCCTCGACTGCGGAAGAAGTGACGTCTAGCATCCAAGTAGCTGGATTGTAGCCATCAGTGATTGGCGGTATGCGTGGAATAGCCTACAGAAGAGCACAGATGTTACAATGACATAAAACTTGACTTATAGAAACGGTAGGTCAAATGAATCTGTCTCACTTCAAAGTACTCAACAAGCTTGTGAGATTGACGCCCAAGAGTTCCAGCATAGATCACTTGTCCTCCTCTCTTCATTAATAGTAACTGAAAAGACAATACCACAAAACTTGGAACTCTGAGTTATTGAAAAATGATATATATAAAAAAACACACAAGGGCGCTTGAGAAGGATAGAAACGAACCTCATCGAAGGCTTCGAAGATGTCAATGCTGGGCTGATGGATTGTGCAGACAACAGTTCTTCCGGTGTCCACCGTGTTTCTTACTGTTCGCATAACGATTGCAGCAGCTCTTGCATCAAGCCCTGAGGTAGGCTCATCCATGAATATAATGGAGGGGTTCGCCACGAGCTCCACCGCTATAGTGAGCCTCTTTCTTTGTTCAGTTGAAAGTCCGTCGACGCCAGGAAGTCCCACAAGTGCATTCCTCAATGGACTCAGCTCAACCAACTCCATAACTTCCTCCACAAACATCTGCATCATCACAAAATTTGGTATGTAAACTCATCATCTCTTGCCTTCATTTAAATAACTTACTGTCTGAATGAGTTATGAGCTTACCCTTTTGGATTCAGTTTTTACATCTGCAGCGAGACGAAGCCAGGCAGAATACATGAGAGACTCATACACAGTGACATGAGGTGAATGGATGTCATTCTGTTCACAATAGCCACTAACACGAGCAAAGGTGGCCTGGTTCTTTGGGTGTCCGGCAATGCTGATGTCTCCCTCGATATATCCCCCAGTCTTTCTTCCTGCCAACACATCCATTAGCGTCGTCTTTCCAGCCCCGCTGACACCCACCAATGCTGTCAGAATACCGGGCCTGAATGCTCCACTGACGTTGCTTAGCAACTGGAGTCTTGTCTCTTCAATTCCTTGTTTCCTCATTTCCTGACACACACAAAAAGAGGAAAAGTACTTTTTTTAGTATGAGACTTGTAAATAAATATTACCTCAATGTGTTTCAGAGATTAATCTGGTCTGTGACTTACAGCGGGCATGTCAACGTAGTAATTCATATGATCGAATGTGAGTGACAAGGGCTTAAAGGGCAGCACCATTCCTCTTTTTCCCGGTGCCGCGACGGAGCTGATAATCGAACTATCGATCTCAGGCTGGGTGTGCCTCCCTGCCACCAGCACAATATGTATACAAGTCAAGTACATACCCATTTGAATTAAGTATACATCTAAAGCCTTTATTTGGTGATCAGTTGTGTACCATCAATTGATGTCATCTCTGTAACCATCTTTGTTCGCCGCCCTTCAGAATACACATGCTTCTTATCAGTCTTCTTCGAGTCATCATCGGTCGAGCTGCCTTTGGATTCTCCCAGAGCTGATCAAAGGCACTTATAGTTATGAATGCTTATTAATATGCTTCTTGTAGCTCATTTTGTTTAGAGAGGCTTACGGTTTAAGTAAGTCAGAGCTGCGATGAACAACAAGTTGAAGAGCACGGAGAAGGCAAACAAGGCAGCGACGCAGACCCAGTACAAATAATCATCGGTGAACATTCCTCGATTCTTGAGCAGGACCTTACCAACATTTGGCTCTGGATATCTAGTATCCAAATTAGGCTGATCCCAAAAAAAAGCAAGTGATGATTGTGTTCCTTGCTGAACAAGTAAACATTTGAAATATACGGCATGATTCAAATTGAATTAACTAGTCTTACAGTTGCCCATCTGTCATCCAAAAACTCATTCATGACAATTGCATTCAGTCCATACATCATCGGGGAGAGGTAATAGCCCCATATCATCCACGGATCGATATCATCTGATCACACCAAAAAAATATTAATGCTGTCAGCAATGGCTTAGAGCTAAATGTAAATAGCTATGAGCATTATTAGCTGACCCTTCGCGATGATGAATCCGCCCATGACAAAGACCAATAGTAATGTGAAAGTGCCAAGAGTATTCGCCACAACATGACTTCTACCAAGTGCTGCAATGAACCTAAAGAGTGACAGGGCCATCTGATGTACACCGAAGAAGGCCAGTAGCTGACGGAGAAACCTGAAGTTTTACATCAACAGCGATTATGTGGTTAGTACTTAAAATTGAAAATTTTCAGGATATTGTTTTAGATAGTAGACAAACTGAACATAAAATAAGTACCTGATCGGAGAAGGAGCAAATCCGATAGTATAGTATGTGAGAATGATCCATATACCGGATTCGATAAGCGAAAGAGGAATTTTCAGAAGCCAGATAGGTAATCCGAATGCCCAAGCTGGATAAAACAAGAAATCTCGTTGTTTGTAGAACACGGGAAGCCTGAAAATAGTCATGGCCAGCTCTGCCATTCCGTTGAACATTACATTTATAAGACTGAAAAACAATGCACCGTAGAACTTTCCTCCATCTTGCACAGTACCCGTTTTCATCTCAGTCCTTAAAAAAACTGTCATGGCGATTATAGACATTATTGTGATCTGAGTCGTCTTGAAAATGTACAAGAAGTTGTTTCTCTTGATCAACAGCCATTCTCTCGCAAAACAGGCCTTTAGGAGATCCATGTTGGAAAGACCATACTTGTCTTTCACCAACGCAGCAGGATGCGTTTTGCTCTTGTCATATGGAACACTGAGTTCAAGGGACAGCTTCTGCCCGATATGGAAAGAGGCGAAGAACTTGACGAACTCGGGGACTGTTATGAACCTGAAAGGCTCATCCTTTCTGTACCAATATTGTTGTTGGTCTTTCTTGGAGGTCACTTCTTGGAGAAAATCTGCGACTCCTTTCCTTTCCGGGCATCTGAATCCCACGTACTCAAAGAACTCAAGGACATTCTCACGAGGGCCTTGATACACAAGTTGACCTTCTGAGAGTAAAAAGATGTCATCAAAAAGATTGAATGTTTCTGGGGCTGGTTGTAGAAGAGATATCATCATGGTAACATCATTTATGTGAACCATTTGCCGCATAAATTTCACAATTTGGAATGTTGTGGAACTATCAAGACCAGTTGATATTTCATCCATGAACACTGCTTTTGCTGGCCCAACCAACATTTCTCCTGCAAAAAAAAAAAATTTAATTAAACAAGTACTAAGAAACCTTGCACAGATTTTGGCTAAGGCATATATGAGCTCAGCATTGTAAATACCTGTGGTGACACGCTTTTTTTGACCTCCAGAAATCCCTCTCCGCATCTCGTTACCAACCATGATATCCGCACATATGTCTAATCCAAGTATCTGTTACAAAGTCCCATTCAGAAAGTTTCTCTGTAACTTCGAATGCAAACAGTGCAGGAAGCGGGGCGACATGTACCTTTAAAATGTAGTCAGTGACCATACTAGTTTCCTGGCCTGCCATTGCTGTTGCTTTCATGAAAGCATCAATCTCAGCGTCTGGTTTGATTCCAGCTTCCTTTTCCCTTCTAGACAGTTCAGCCAGCAATTCGTATCGAGTTCCAACTCCTTGGCAACGTCCAGAAAAATCCAATGTCTCTCTTACGGTCATTTCCCCATGGTGAAGATCATGTTGGCTAATGTAAGCACACGTTCTTTGTGGAACAAATTCACAGAAGTCATGGCCACAGTAAGTGATTCTTCCAGTTGACTGTTTGGAAAATTTTCACACAAATCAGGTAACTTGTCTTACAAGTTACAATAAAGATGTTCTTAATAGAGGCTCGAAATTTATTGTTACTAAATAAGATACAGACCCTTAAGTCTTTGTCCATTTCACCGGCAAGAGACTGAAGAAATGTTGTCTTCCCGGATCCAGGAGGCCCAAGAACCAGTACCATTCTAAAGACAACAAAGAGATACAAATTAACATACTAGCCCGACAGTTGACGCAAATAAATGAGAGTTTTGAGGTCATTTAAAATATATTTTCAGAGACTACTAAACATTTACCTTGATGGTTTCACTATTCCACTGACATCATGCATAATCTTTACGACGGTTTTTTTGGATGGAAATACCCGGAACATACCCAAGAGTCCCTGCGTCGCAAATAATCTTGAATTAAGGCTTCAAAATCCTTAAAATTGGCTGCAGTGCTAGGCATCAATCATACTCATAAATTCAGGCTACACAATTTGTAAATAGTGAACATTCTCACCTCCAGAAAGTTTAAACTGGCATTGGCCAGAGTAGGAAGGGCCCTGGAACCTGCATAAGCATCACCTTCAATTGATAAATGCTCGAACCGAATTTCAATTTTTGGAATCTGAATGCCAACCCTGCAGCCACAGCACGGTTTTGATACGGTAAAGATGAGATTTCTCGTGATAAGAAACTTTTATGTCAATGATGAAAAGCTAATAAAAATACCTGTCAGTACGATCTCTAACTCGAAGTAGGAACTTCTCATTATCGTCTTCAACGACTTTCAACATGCTCTCCATAAGATGCTGCTTGTCCTGCACTCCAAGATTAGTGACATCAACGGCCTCAAGACTGACCTTCCCATCATCCCTAACATGCTTAAGAAATGCTTTCTGCAGTCTATCATAAGTAGGGAGCCTCTCAAGGGCAGCCCACATCAACTCGTCCTCATCATCCTCCCTTCCACTTTTTTGAAACACGTCGCCTTGCCCATTCCACGCCTCGTGAATACTCGCAGAGGCCCAACTCCGCCTGCTCCCAGACCCAAAGCTTGGCCTTCCACTTAAATTCCTGCTCATGTTTCGGCTCATAGTTCTTGCAAGATCATCCCCGGCAGCCATCATACCTGGTCTTGTTAAAAACTTTCCAAATCGGAAACTTTTTTAGCCTACTGAATTATGCTAGACTTATATGAGCACCATGCTCAAGCAAGATGTCTGTCAGGACTTGAGTGTTGAAGACTGACGTGAGATCATAAATATAGCTGGTTTTTAAGGCTAAAGACAGAAATGAGTATTTGAGAGTCTTCTCATCAGATTAACCACTTGTAATTTTAAGGACTAAGAAATGCCACATTTTGTTGTTTTCTGAGAAAAGAAAAGGCTTGAATGGTTTTTCTCTTGTAGGCATCCACGGACGGCTTACCATGGACAACAAACACATAACACCATTTAAAATCATAGTTTCCTTATTCTTTATAAACAGACATAGTTGCAGCGACAAATGGCCAAATACAAATTTCAGTTTCTGATACACTTCTAGAGCACATCCACGCATAAACTAAGGATTATTTGAATTAGTCCCAAAAATTGTCTTTTTCCTTACTGAACATTCCAAATCAGCTTAACCATTTTCAAAAATCACAAACTAGCTCATTTGCTATCAACAGTCAAAACGTGAAATAGTAATGCATAAAAATGTTTCTTTTTAACCGCTACAACCTCATCATATTTTCACTTGATGCTCTTGCGCATCAGCCTGAAGTTTAGAGAAGGAACCTTGGTCGTATCAGCCTAATATAAAACAAATAGTCAATAGTGATACTTCAGATCTATAGAATTCTGAATTTATCAAAAGAAGGAACCTTGGTCTTAATCCTAAGGTGCTTCAAAGCCGTGCAGGCTATTAGGCCACAGATGAGGCGGGCTGTAATGTCCATGGCAAGACATCCTCAAACTAATATAGGAGTTGTTGATAAGTGAAAATTCATCTGCCAGCAATATAACACTGTTTGAAATATTTTATAGATATGACAAACCTGCATCAGATATTTTGGCATACATTGCAGCTCACCAAACAAAGGCTTATTAAATAATCTTGCGACAAGCATTTTGCTAGACCTGGATACTGCTTGAGAAAAACAGTCGAATCAGCCAGGTCAGGTGATCCAGATTTCAGGTCTGATAGACATCCTGCCTTTAAGCGTCGTTGAGTAGTATATATATGCATTTGCCACAAGTATCTGAGCTATAATCATTTCTTTCGCAGCCAAATCCATTGCTCATAACCGACGCATGGACTGTTTCAGTTCAGCCCTGATCAAGACATCTACAATCTACATTTTTCTGCTGCATTTAGCACTTCATAGAAGCAGCTGTAACACATATAAATAGATAAACAGAACAACTTCATAATGAAAGATGAAAAAGAGAAGTCCTTCGCTTCAATAGGTAACCGTGACTTATAAAAAATAATAATTAAATACTTACGCAAATCACAATAACACGAAAATTAGAATCGGACAATGAAGCCAATCAGCACCACAAATTCAGGTAGAGGAGTTTCACCACGACAGAAATACTAAAAATAATTAATAATTAGATTATTCCACTAATAGAAAATAGAAACTGACTGTAGCGAAGCACGCATTTTTACTTGAGAGAGGATTTTGAGCTTCAACCTCAAAGCCTGGGCTTGATCTTAGCTCTAAGTGGATTCTTCATCACCACAGTAAACTCCGTCTTCCCAGTGTAATCAATCACGCTGTTACCCGGATCAGCACTCCACTCAAACTCCTGCACCATTCTCGCCAGCATCAAACTGACATGAAGCGTCGCCATATTCAGACCCGGACAGATCCGCCTACCCGCCCCGAACGGCATCATTTTCACACCCGTCACGCACGTCATATCCGCCTCCACACCACCGCTCAAAAACCTCTCCGGGTTGAACTTCTCCGGGTCGGGCCAGATCCGCGGATCCTCAGAAATACCCGGTAAATAAAACTCAACATTACAGTCCGCTGGGATGTCGAACCCGGCCAGTTTTGTATCCTCGACTGCCGCGTGGGTCAACGAGAAGTAAGTCGGAGGGTGCTTACGTAAAAGTTCTTTCACGAAAGCGTTTAAGTAGGGCATTTGGTCAACGTCCTTCTCGTTGACTTTTCTGTCGAGTGTCGTCGTTTTGATCTCGTTGTAGAGCTTGGATTGCATGTTAGGGTTTTCGATCAGTCTAGCGATGGCCCACTCGATCGCCGTGCCGGTTGTGTCCGTTCCGCCGTTGAGTAGCTCGGAGCAGAGCGTGACGATCTCCTCGTCCGAAGGCCTGGCTTTTCGTCCATCGATTTTCAGATCGAACAGAGTGTCCAGGTAGGAGAATGAATATTTGGCTGCTTTGTAGTCCTCGTTTGCGAGAATGCTGCGGCGTTTCTCGATGAAAGGCACGATCGTTTCGATCTGCTTTTGTCGCACTCGCATCGCTGTCTTCCGCTGCTTCGAAAAAAACGGACTAAGAATCGGCAAGTAGTCGTCGATTCTCGGATCGAGAACGATCAACACCGTCTTCATCATATCGTCCATCATCTCAACTGTCTGCTCATCCATTTCAACGCCAAAACACATAGCTAACAAAATGCAAAACACTGCGAATCGCGCGTTCTTTAGCACCAAAACGAGCCCGGAGTTAGCCTCTGCTTCAAACTTAAGCTTCTCAATCAGCCTATCCATAGCGTCATTCCTGACTTCCACAAACTCCTTGAGCCTCGACGAGCTCAGCATGTTCTGCACCATGTTGCGGCGGAGAGAGCGCCACACGGGGCCGTAGAGCGCTGCATTGACTGTGAACTTGTTGGCGCTGAATATGTTACGAGTGGGATTCTCCCTAGGCCGGGAGGCGAACAGCGGTCCCTTTTGGATCAGGGCTTCGTGCGCCAGCTCGGCACTGCTGATGATGATCATGGTTCTCGTCCCCATTCGGAGAGTCAAAATGTTACCGTATTTTGGTATCAATTCTTGCACATATTGGAAGAATGGCTTTCCGGATCGAGCCACTTGAAACAGGTTTCCAACGACAGGCCATCCGGGAGGACCCGGTGGGAGCTTTGGCCGCTTTGATAGTGTCACAAAGAACGCTACTGAGATGAGAGCGAGCAGGCTTGTGAAGAAGATGATCATGGTGATTGGTGAAGTAACCATGAGTGTGATAGCTAGAGTGAGACTCCCACACTGAGAAATATATAGAAAAAGATCAGCGATGACTGAGGAATGAGGTGGGTTTAAAACAAGGAAGAGGGTGCATGAAGAAACAGGTGAGAACAATTAAAGCTTGGTGCCTTTGTTTATGTAGATGTACCTTGTGTTCAGATGATTCTTTACTCCGGTGTTTGGTGTAAGTCTTAATGTCTGCTCTGCAAACTTCTTCAACCTGTTTATGGTATTATATGCAAACAAGTCAAATATGTTTTTTTTTTGGGTGTCTTCTTCCGGAATTATACTTCATAAGCATGTCAGTAATATATGCAGTGTTTAGCCTTAATTAGCATAGGGCCAGTGTGGCATTGCATTTTTTATTCACAAAAGAAATTTTAAAGAAAGTGGCCTTAAAAAAGGGTTGAATGTCATTAATAAATGCAGTAAATAGCCTTACATACACTATAGGGTAAAAGTGTTGCATTGCTATTTTGTTCTCAATAAAATTGAAAGGAAGTGTTACAATTTTATAATTAAATTGAATTTTATAATTAAAATGAATTGTTGAGCTAGTTCGCGTTCGCTTAATAAAACGAAATTAAGGAAAAGATCAGATAAGAATTATCAGTTTTCATGAGAATTTAGAATTGATGTCACCATACGATCAAATTAGTCAATATCCCTGATTTTTAGTAGTTTTTTTAATTGTCCATCAGGGTGTTGAAGGCTAAGATATAAAACATCTGATGCCCAAGCAGTCGTGTGTTTGAATTTTTTTTGATGAAGGGGTATAATACAACGATTCATAACATTTCAATGCATAGTACGTATATATAGATCTTTGAAGCTCTTATCTCTCGACAGGATCCCGCAGTCATTGGTACATATATCGGTATCTTGAACCACATGTCAGGTCCGATACTTTTTACCATAGATCCGCGCACATGCCAGGTCCAACACTTTTTACCATAGATCCGCGTATATCTATCCCTGAATCATTGGTACATTCTTCAACATTTGGAGCACAGGTCGCATCATCGGACACCTTTGCCATTGCAAGACATACACCTAAGAAGCATCCACGCCCAAGGTCGGAGTGTAAAGAATCACGTCTGACTCCTTAACCAACAGGAATCATGTCGTGTGTTTGAATCTTAAGGGGCAAAAATAAAAGTAGTTTTTATGATTATATGATCTGGGTGGCATATTTGTTAGCTTAAATCTTTATTTTAGGATTTTAAATGATAAATAAAATGAAATCACTTGAAATCAGATTTTGTTCTGAAATTTTTTCTAAAATCAAATCATCCATTGGTTATCAAAACAGTTTTTTACGTCTAACTTTATTCAATTCATATTTAATTTTTTGCGTCAAATAAATTGGATTCTAATCAAATAGTGCTATATTCTGAGCAAATATAATCGGAATTCGCATAGTTTCTAGTTTTAATCTCATAGTTCGTCGGTTCAGTACTCATTGTTTAGTGAGCATTTTACATAATTTATGGTTTTGTATTCGTAGTTCGTAGGCTTAATACTCTTTATCCACTGAGAATTTTAATCGGTGAGAATTTTACATAATTCTAAAACATAATGAACATTCTATTGACATATTCAATTCGATTTATGCAGGACAATCAAAATGAAAATTTCACATACTAAGCACCACCTGTAACTCCATCGCACTTTGTTCCATCATCATCAGACATCATAATACAAAACACGAACAAAAGAAAATCCACCACCTTTAATCACTTCATAATACAAAACAATAGTATATGCAGTGTTTAGCCTTAATTAGCATAGGGCCAGTGTGGCATTGCATTTTTTATTCACACAAGAAATTTTAAAGAAAGTGGCCTTAAAAAGGGGTTGAATGTCATTAATAAATGCAGTAAATAGCCTTACATACACTATAGGGTAAAAGTGTTGCATTGCCATTTTGTTCTCAAGAAAATTGAAAGGAAGTGTTACAATTTTATAATTAAATTGAATTTTATAATTAAAATGAATTGTTGAGCTAGTTCGCTTAATAAAACGAATTTAAGGAAAAGATCAGATGAGAATTATCAGTTTTCATGAGAATTTAGAATTGATGTCACCATACGATCAAATTAGTCAATATCCCTGATTTTGGTATCCCTGATTTTGGTAGTGGGACACATGTCATCACCAGATGAGTTTGATGGAGTTGATCTAATGGTTAAAATTGGAGCCTCACGACCTCACCAACATGAGGGCCAATCAAAATGAAATTTCACACGCGAAGCACCACCTGTAACTCCATCACACTTTGTTCCACCATCAGACATCATAATACAAAACATTGAACAAAAAAAAGCAGCACCTTTAATCACTTCCTCCCCACAAAACTCAAACTTTACTACTTTAGCTTCCACCCCCATATTAACATCATGTTAGTGTTTCGCCACATTCCTTGGTAGACCGAATGAACTTTGAAGTGGAAGATATGACCAACCTTTCGAGTAATCAGGAATCGGACAGTGATGGGATCAAACTGCGATGTAAGCCAGACAAGGAGTGTAGTGTACATGTCATTAATTTAGTGCAAAGTACGTGATCCAATATACATTTCAGTACAGTCTTGTATTTTGTGAGACAAGTAATGTTAGGGACTAGGGCACACCAACCCAAGCAAGCAGATATTAATACACCTGCATTTCAATGCTCAGGATAGCTCTACATGCTAAACTATTATAGCACTTGCAAATGCAGGTGTCCCACATGATCCGATTACAACTGAAGCTAGAAAAAAACTAAAGAGGGTCATTGAATTATGTTGTGAATAAGGTGGTTGGGTGGTAGCTGGATCTAGCTACCGAGGGCATTACAACATTAACATTACAAAACCCACAAAATATAAAGAGAGGTTGACTATCACAAGCAAAAGTCCGGTACTCGTACGTGAGTCTAGTATCCATCCCTCATTTAATGAGGTACACAAGGCGACTCACTGTTTTAGGACCACAGCTTGACTTCAAATTAATTAATTGTTGTCTCTGGTTCATCTATTTTTCGTCTTCTTTTCCAATGAAAGTGAAGGTCATCGAACTAATTGTGCTCAATCAGACATAATACGAGGAACTAATTGCAGTACATTAATTGCAAAAGGAAACTAACATTAAGAACAGAGATTTGCGGTTGTAAAAGACAGTAAGCAAGCAAACAAACAAACAAGAAAGGACAATCATTCATGATTAATGTTTATCACCAACATAAATATACAATTTCATATACAGTATTTCGTAACGCAAGCACTTCCTAGGGTAATACACATAAGATTATATCATTCAACTCTGTTATAAATGTGAGAAAATTATTTACCGCAAATGGCTAAGATCAACAAATTACTGTCACTTCCACACATATTTAGCTTTCTGAGTTAGTTTCACTCCCTTTGGCTGAATCAAGACATAGACGATCAGAGAGAAATCAGCCAACAATCTTCATTTTCATTTCATACAAACCTCACAAACTGATCAACTTTTGTGTGCATTTTATAAAATGAGATGTCCTTAGATAATGGTGAATTTTCACGTGAAACATGCAATAGAAACTTATTGCCCGACATATAATGAACATGAACTATATAATGTTGTGTTACCCAATGAAAGAGATAGAGTTTCAGAAATCAAGTAGATTTTTACTACATTCACATGTGAAAAACTCTACGAGTGATGAACTGCAACAGTTCACAAAGACCGTGGATTTATTTTCATATTCGGGCCAAAGTTCAAATCCTCCCCTATTTCCATTGCTTCTAACTATTGACAAATTTCAATGGTATACTCTTCATTTACAAAACCAAAAAAACAATAGTCATCACACTAAGCGAGCGCGGCATGCTTAAATTTACGGATATTTACAACGTGGATATGAATCTTTGAGATCTATTAAATTCATATAGGGAAGTAGAATATAACGTAATCAGCACGTTGTTAATGACTGAGTCGGATAGGTCGCCACAAGTTGCACCGAATCAGATCCCATATAAACAGTCCTTACATTACGTCGTTTACACAAACTAAATTATGATATGAATTGTGAAAGTTACAGAATACAGAGAACCATCCACACTGAAGTTAAGCCAAACAAAGTAAGTTTGACTGTTGTCGGAACAAAATACGATTTGTTTTCTTATCATTTAAAACAAGAGAGGTTTTTATGACAAAAGAGTGATACCAACATTAAGATATCCATGCTTGAAGATAGGATTAAAACACATTTCCCAAACAGCCAGAATACTATTCTCTGCAGAATTGTGGAAGTCTGCGATAATTACTGCTAAACATTCTTGTTGTTATCACAATTTTAGCCATATGAGACCAGGGCATCCAAAGGCCTCAGACATCTTCAGTTAAATTCACTTTAATTTATTCCTGATTAAGCTACCAAGTCTTAAGGCCATCTCCAATGTTCCACACCAATCAGCACATAACCAAATTGGTGCGAAACTCAAATTATATATGTTTTTCTACATAAAATAATCACAACAATATCAATATGGAACACATTCACCCGCACCAAATGCTACATGATTGTAGTGCACAAACACAAAACTGAAATCCCATTGACTACTCCTCTTATGCGATTGATTAAGGTTAGTGATGACCAAGATGATGAACATGTGACGACTAGCACTAACAGTTGAATAGAAGATCCATTTATCAGCCATAAGGACAACAATAAGGCCACCACAACATTAAGGCGACAGCTAACTGAGTAAAACCAAACGCTGATATTTATTAAAATGCATCAAAATGGTCACAAAAGAGTAATGAGAATGAAGAGAAGAAGAGCAGCAATGAAAGAGTACTTAACAGCCGCAACAAGGATAGCTAGGGAGATAAAGAGCAGTTGCCAGAGCACCTGAACGCTGGCCCAAGTTAGCAATCCAGTCAATCCAACTGCTAAAACATTATCAGCATCAGGATTCAGTAGATCCGCCCACTTAATATCAAAAAGCGGCCGTCGGTCTTCGCCTCCATCATTTTTGTCATCGAACAAGGAGCTGTTGGCGGGCTCTGTGGTGACTGGATCGTCGCCGTTGTTTGCGAGGGTAAGTAAGCGGGTTTGTGGTTTACGGGATTTGAGGAGAAAGGGACGAATTGGATTGGAGTAGGGAAAGTTTCTAGTAATGGATTTGGGGATTGCAGCAGATATGGAGCAATTGAGCCCTAGCATTTTCTTTCCTTCGCAGTTCAGACTCAACTGCTGGCAGGGCTCTTAGCAAAAAAATAAAAATATTGTGACTATCTTTGTAAATAGTTATTCATCTATTGTATTATTTTTTTTTGATAAACTGTAATTAGCAGATATAAAGCTGATACAGGAAATTTGAAAACTGAAATACATTTAAGTTGAGATCAATTCCAACACACACACACACAAAAATCTGCGTAACTAAATAAATAATCTACTATTCTACTTCACCTCACGCCTATGTAGATGGATCCACCACCTTGCAATGACCAGAAAGCCATGGAAAACAGTAGTCAAAACATACACTTCAACACCCATCAAAAAAAAAAAAAAAAAAACATACACTTCAACAGCACACCCAGCTCCTACGTGGGACGTGGCCTTCAAAGCTTCGTTAAGTTCTGCCAGCTCATACCGTCAAGCAAAAGATACGTATGCGAGAGTTGTAACAAAAAGACAACAAAGCAAATAGCTCAATTAAACTATTAGAATAATCCTACGACTCGAGGAGGCAAAAGGGCATGACCGGTTGACATGCCCGTCTAAGAGCTCAAAGAGCCTAGGTTCGAAGTCCTCCTCACCCTAATCTAAAACTAACCTAAAAACTAACTCCTAACCCCCGATCAAAAAAAAAAAGAATAATCCTACCACTCGTGTGACATGGCAGCATGAAACAAGAAGCCTGATCTGGCAAGAAACAAAACAAAAGCCATACTTTTCGCCAGCCCAAACTTTACTGAGAAATGTGAAATTGAAAAACTCCATTTGTTGCCAACTTGCTTGCAGCCGAGAATAGTAAGTGAAATCCAGAAGAATCATAAAAAGACAACGTAGCCGGGGTAGCTCTGAACACCATTGAAACAAAAGATGAAAGCTTCACAAGCTACCTCGCCCCAAAAAATCCAAAATCAAACCTCAAGTCTCCCCTCCTCACTATACATCATGAGAATCAACTCGCTGCGGCGATAAATAAGAGAGGGAGAGGAAAGTAAATCCGGTCCGAAAAAATTGACTAGAAAGAAAACTCTCTTAGGCGGATATTCATCTATTGTAGTTTTTTTTGTGTGATAAGGATCTATTGTAGTTTGGATACACTGTTTTTTTTTCTTACTAATTTTCTCTAATTACTATCTTCATTTTTTTCTTTCATAATAACAACATATCATTCTTCTTATGGAAAAAATTAAAGGAAAAAAATAACTTTTTAGACAAATTCAAGCTGAAAAAACTATTTCCAAGAAAAATTATATTTGAAATTTATTCCCAACTGGGTCAAAACATATCTTATTCGCAATCCCTTAAAGAAATATCCGAAAATTGGTAATATTCTAATATCAAGGAATTTGGTCATGGTATTTTTTTTTGACAGAATGGTCATGGTATTTTTGAGACCAGGAATTTGGTCATGGTATTTATAATGCGGATTTTTTTTTGATAGAATTTATAAGTGCATAATGAAGAAGCTAATGAATATATGACGTCGTCGCTGACCTAGGTTTTGAACAAATATACCAAGCTAGTAGCTAGATCCACTTCATTACACTTTTTTTTGATTAACCACAAGCCAACACGGCTACAAGAGAGACAAGCTGCCCCGAAAATGCACTCCGCCCAAGAAGCGCACGACAAACAAACTGGCCACTTCATTACACTTCAAGGCTATAAAAGTGTGGTTTTTACTCTTGGTTTAGTAGAAAGTAAATAATGAATTTCTAAGAAAAATTCAAATCTATAATTTGTTTTGGAAAAGCATTTGTCTCTTCCCTACTTCTCATTACCAACAGGCAAACGCGTCCAATAAATTTTAATGTTATTTACGATTAATAATATTATTTTATCTCTATAAAATTATGATTCTAGCCTCTAATAAGTTTTAGGGAAAAATACAAAATGAGGTGGTGAACTACCATCAATTTCTAAAATTTTGTCAGAACTATGCAACTTTCCAAAAAGGGACTGAACTATCAATAAATTTCCAAAACAATAACATTGCCTAACACCGTTAACAATTACATAACGGCATTAGGGTTCCGTAACACCGTTAGTTAATAAAATTGAAAAAATTAAAAAATTTCTAAATTTTTTTAAAATTTAATAATGTTCTATTAAATTTTAATTTTTTTATAGAAAATATAAAATAATAATAATAAATTCGAAAATTTTGTAAATAATATAAATTTTTATAAAAACGTAAGAACATTCAAAAAATTCTAAAAAATGTACAAATACTCAAAACATTTTTTAATTAATTTCCAAAAGTTTTCTGAAATTTATTAATATTAAAAATTGCATGTTTTAAGTATTTGTACATTTTTGAAATTTTTTACGTTTTTATAAAAATTTGTATTATTTACAAAATTTTCGGATTTTTTAAATTTGTTATTATTATTTTATATTTTCTTTAAAAAAATATAATTTAATAGAACATCATTAATTTTTTAAAAAAATTAGAATATATTTTTTAATTTTTAAAACTTTCAATTTTATTAACTAACGGTGTTAACAGAACTAACGCCGTTATAGAAATCGTTAACGGTGTTAAACAATGTAGTTTTGGAAAATTGTTGATAGTTAGTTCAATTCTTTTTTGAAAATTTGTATAGTTCTGACAAAAATTTGAAAATGGATGATAGTCACCCGATTTTGTACTTTTTCCTCAATTTTAATGTAACTATTTTTATAAAAATAAAAATTACATGATGGAGCTCTCAAGTCCTCCACATTTCTATAAATCAGATGTTCACCGCTAAACACTACTTTGTTAGTGGACACTATCACTCGTTGTGCGCAAATAAAATTTATAATGAGAAATGGTAAAATAAGAAATGTTTTGAATTGGATGACGGAAAGATAATTGTTTCGGACGAAACTACCATATTGAATTTTATCGAAAATTTCTTAATTATATTGAATGGTTTGATTTGGTGTCGTTTTCAACTTAAACCTCCATTGCTCCATCATCATCATTTTAGCATGTTGCATTTATTTTTTATTTTTTTTATTTTATTTTATTTTTATTTTTTGATTGTGAGCTCATGCTCAAAGTTGTAGTATCTGTCCGTTTTTTTTTTAATGTGACGGAT
This sequence comes from Rhodiola chrysanthemifolia, assembly GCA_033675395.1. Classification (NCBI taxonomy): domain Eukaryota; kingdom Viridiplantae; phylum Streptophyta; class Magnoliopsida; order Saxifragales; family Crassulaceae; genus Rhodiola; species Rhodiola chrysanthemifolia. The sequence goes on from CM066206.1 coordinate 8,718,998, forward strand.
GGGGACTTCGAACCCAAGCTGATAGCAGCTGTGTGAGTTGCTCCACTGAGCCATCTCATTTGCCCCATGTTGCATTTATTTTGATAAGGCAGCAAGTAGCATTTTAGTTTCCGAAATTTGAAGTCATCTTATATATCTGTAGTATATCAGACTTGTTATCGCCAAGTGTGGTAAATTGATTTCATAAAACAAAATACAAATCCATGTTGCCTCTGATTATCAACATCATTCAAATCATATTGAAATCCATTAGATAAGCTGGCCACGACTCGATAACATGGATATAACAACTTCCCCGCTAAAATACTACACAGACCAAGTCAATAGGAGCGTTGACCAGTACCACAACTCGCCTTAAACAAAATCTCTCCATTTCGTTATTAAAAGCATATTGAAAGACTCACTATTTAAAGTCTAAACACACCAACCACTACCACAACATGTCTTATTGTTATTATTTACTTCGATGAATTGGCCATTTTCTTATTTAGATAAAAAAGTCAATTACTCTTCAAATTGAAATATTCCCAATCGTGGAATTGGTAATAAACACACGAAACTGTATCTAGACTCTCAGTTTGGTTTGGTACATGTAAAGAGAGGCTCATCAATAGGCTTGGCAACTTTACTTGTATAAGTAATAATTAATAGGGAAAATGATAAAAAGAGGTATGAACTATCACCCATTGACAAATCACGGTCTGAACTATGAAAATTGACAATTAAAGGCAATTTCAAAATATTTTACTTCTCAATTTCAAAATTAAGGGCAAGAAGATTTTTTCAATTCGTTCATTTAGTTAACTTTGTTAATGGACAGAGTGATATTCCGTCAATTAAGTGCAATTAAGTATTATATGAGGATTATAAATATTTTGAAATTGTCCTTAATTGTCAATTTTCATAGTTCAGACCGTGATTTGTCAATGAATGATAGTACATACCCCTCTTTATCATTTTCCCTAACCAATAAGTATCCAATTTAATAAATACATGATGATTCTAGAGGATCTGTTATCCTTGTATCCAAACAGCTTTCGTCAATTCAAATCAAGAGAAAGGTGGCAACTACGTATGCACGAACTCGGCACGAGAACTGGACACGTGGCGAAAAATAGTTGAGGAAGAACATTTGTCCAGCTTTTGAAGGAGAGTGTCGTTCACGCGCTCTCATGAGCGATTACGTTTTGCAAAACGCGGTGGATTTTCGATTTTAATTAGTACTAAAACGCAGTGACGCGAGTGGGAAGACGGAATCAAAATTCATCGCGGCAGCATGCCCAAAAAATAAATAAAAATTTAATTTCGGGAATATTTATAGAGAAAAACCCAAGCGTCGTTTCGAGTTGAGTCGAGCGTGCTGCGATTGCGAATGTGGAATTTGGTTTGACGATTAAACCCTAAAGGAGCGAAATTCGGACAGGAGAGAGAGAGAAACCTCCAGAGTAGAGGGCTGTGGAATGGGCTCGAGTCCGACAGTTGGTGGAGGAGGAGGAGGTTTAACTAGTAGCAGCAACAGTAATGGCGGTGGACGGAATGATTGCTGTTGTTGCGTTTTTGGTTTGAAATGCTGGTGCAGATGGTGGAGGCTTGATAACTGGTTTTTTTCCTTTTCGTCTCTGGCTTTCTTCGTCGGATCGGCTTTTCTACTCGCTGCTGTTTCAACGCTGTACGCGTGGATTTTTATCTCCCCATTCGGCAGCCCTCACGGCAATCTGGTCGGATGTGGAGAGGACGGTGAGGGTTCTTGGTCTATCGGCGTTTTCTATGGCGACTCACCGTTTACTCTCAAACCTCTGGAATCAGTATGTTCTAGCTATCTCTTTGGGCTTTGTGCTCATTTGATTTTGTGCGTTGGGGTTTAGGGTTATATGATTTGTTGGTGTTGCAGATGAATGTGTGGAAAGATGAGGGTGCAGCTTGGCCGGTATCAAACCCTGTGGTCACATGTGCCTCAGTATCTGCTGCTGGTTTTCCTAGTAATTTTGTTGCTGATCCTTTCCTCTATCTTCAGGTACTTCAAAATAACTCTTTCCTGTTTACCGTAACGGGGAAACCTGTTTCATCTTCTTGTATAGTCAATTCGTTTTTTTTGCTTGTACTAAACTAAATTGTTATTCTCAGATTACCTTAGCATTTTTGCTCTGTAGTTTGATTTCACAATTAGTAACCGAGAATGATGCTGATGAACGACATCCTGTGCAGCTATAAACTTGTTCTGTTGGGATGTCCAATCTCCTAGAGTGGCTCTGTTGCATTTAATCTTAGACTAGGTTGCTCTAATGACTCCAAGATGGTTGTTTTTTTGCAGTATCTAGCTTGAATACGGTATGCTTGGGGGTTCAAATATGTACACTGTTCTAGATCCAATCTGGATGCTGTTGTTAAGCTGAAAATATTTTTTATGGATGGTTAAAAGAAATGGATTATTTACTTAGAAACGACCTATTCTCGCTGCATTAGAATTAGAAACGTCACATGTTATCCTTGATTCATCATGTGCAGGTTTTTGCCGTCACTATTTTGTTTAATGGTGGGAACACATAGTATTAAACTTTAAAAATGCAATAAGCATTGGGTGAGGCTAGCAAGATAGGAAACAAATTGCACAATTCATGAGTAATTTGTAATAGTATTTACATGTTAAGCTGTACATTGAATTTGAAATAGGACGAACATTTGTCTGATGCATTGACCAACATTATAATTCAGGATGATGCTCTCTATATGTTTTATGAAACCAAGAATACGGTTACTTTGCAAGGAGATATTGGAGTTGCAAGGAGCACGGATAAAGGAGCTACTTGGCAACCTTTAGGCATTGCTTTGGATGAAGATTGGCATTTATCCTACCCATATGTGTTTAATCATCTCGGCAAGGTAATAAGCTGAACATTGAAGCAGTAATATCAAATATGTCCTAGTGCGCGATTAGAAGGTGGGATTTTTTTATATTTCTTTTTTACTTTTTAAATATATAATGTGTGCTATCTCATATCAACTCTTTCAGATATATATGATGCCGGAGAGCAGTCAAAAAGGTGAATTGCGTCTTTATCGAGCTCTTAACTTCCCATTGGAGTGGAAACTTGAAAAGGTCATCTTAGACAAACCACTTGTAGATGCGAACATCATTTTTCATGGTGGGATGTACTGGCTTCTTGGTTCAGATCATAGAGGATATGGCGTACGGAAGAATGGGGAGCTTGAGATTTACTATGGTAGCTCACCCCTTGGTCCTTGGAGGCCACACAAGAAGAATCCTATTTACAATGTAGATAAGAGCCTTGGAGCTCGTAATGGTGGCAGGCCATTCATCTTCAACGGAAATCTATATCGAGTTGGTCAAGACTGTGGTGAGACTTACGGGAAACGTATTCGCGTGTTCAAGGTTGAAGTACTCAATACGAATGAGTTCGCGGAAGTTGAAGTGCCCTTGGGTATGGAAAAGCCAAATAAAGGTCGCAATGCTTGGAATGGTGCCCGCTATCATCATCTCGATGCCCAGCAACTCAGTTCTGGTATATGGATTGCTGTTATGGATGGGGATCGGGTGCCCTCAGGTGATTCAAGCCGCAGATCAATTGTTGGTGTTATATATATCACACTCGTCACTGGACTTGTTGCATTGTCAGGTGTTCTACTTGGAGCTGTCAAGTTCACTATTCCTTCTTATCGATGCCCTCCCAACCGGGGAAAGAGAAGCAATTCTCCAATGTCTTGGGAAAGATCACCTTCGTTATATTTGAAATTTAGATTATTTTTAACTCGACTAAGCAGAGGATTTATGCTACTACGTGGCATCATAAAGCTCAACACTTGCAAAGGGAAGATTATGGTGTTCTTACTCTTTGTATCAGGAGCAGTACTAATGTGCCTTGGAATTAATTACTTGTTTGGCGGTAATGGTGCCAATGAATCTTACCCAGTGAATGGCCTCCACTCCCAGTTCACTCTGCTGACAATGACATATGATGCAAGGCTGTGGAATCTGAAAATGTATGTGAAGCATTACTCAAGATGTTCATCGGTGAAGGAGATAGTTGTTGTGTGGAATAAAGGAACTCCTCCAGATCTAAGTGAATTTGACTCTGCCGTTCCCATTAGAATTCGAGTGGAGAAAAACAACTCACTCAACAATCGTTTTAACATCGACCCTCAAATATCAACTCGTGCCGTTCTTGAACTTGATGACGACATTATGATGTCTTGTAACGACATTGAACGTGGTTTTCGTGTGTGGCGTGAGCACCCTGACGGCATTGTTGGATTCTATCCAAGACTAGTCAAAGGCAGCCCTCTGGAGTACAGGGGCGAAAAGTTTGCACGCATCAATAAAGGTTACAACATGATACTGACAGGGGCAGCTTTCATGGATTCCCTTGTAGCATTTCCGAGATATTGGAGTGACGCAGCCAAAGAAGGTAGGAAGATTGTTGACAAGTTATTCAACTGCGAAGACGTGTTAATGAACTACTTGTATGCTAATGCGTCTTCATGGAGAACAGTAGAGTATGTGAAGCCAGCATGGGCAATCGACACATCAAAATTCTCCGGTGTAGCCATCAGCCGAAACACAGACGCCCACTACCAAATTAGGAGTCAGTGCCTGATGAAATTTGCGAAAATGTATGGCAGCTTGACGTCACGGCAGTGGAGCTTCAATGATAGGGAGGATGGCTGGGATATGTAGCGAAGTCCCCCACAGCTATTTATTTACTCAGTTTATGTGTTGGTTGCATTATTTATAGTGAAATTGTAAAAAACAGTTTGGGTTGGGGCTTGATAAATGTGAAGATGCAAAAAGTACAGGGACCGTTTTAAAAAATACATATAGTTTTAGTGATTGACGACACGCCGCAGCAAAAGAAGTGAAAATTGTGGTCAAAATCGAAGTGGAAGATGAAGCGGAAGAAATGGTCGGAGGCAGAAGAGAGGAGTCTGCTGAACAAGTACGCGGACCTAGTCAACTCCGGAACCCTAACGAAGCTGAAAACCAGGGAGAAGAAATTTAAGCCAATAGCCGAGTACGTGAATCAGCTCCATCATCACCAAGATCCCAACGCATTTCCTTTCAAATGGTCCTGGCGCGACGTCTCCATCAAGGTCCAGAACATGCGCCATCAGTACCTGGGAGTCAAGCAGAAGATCAGGATCGGCGATGAGCAATTCAACTGGGCCGACGGCGATAACCACTGGGAGAATTTCACTAAGTATAAGGAGGTTTTCGGCGACATTGACCTCCAGATCAAGGATAGTAAGAAGCTCGGCAGCGGCAGCAGCAGCAGCGGCGGCGACGATGACGAGGTTGATGAGGGTTTCGGGCTAGGGTTTACAATTGACGATGATGCCGTCAGTGATGGTCAGACTGGAGTCCAAGGAATTGACTTCCACCAGACTAGGAAGAAATTAGGGCTGGTGGAATTGAGTGGTGGTATTGCGAAAATGAGTGACAAGAAGCGACAAAGAGAACTCGATGATACGAGACGGAGGATGGATGAGTTGCAGGAGCAGTGGGAAGAAGATGCTGAAATGAAGGAGATGCATCGCGAGAAAGAGGAAATGGACTGGGAAAAGCGGCAGCTCGAAAGATGGATGAGTATGGAGGAGGAACTGGAGAGGGTGCGGCAATGGAGGATGAAAGTGGAAGAAAAAAGAGAGGAAGAGGAGATGGAATTTCAGGAGAGGATGGTGAGGTTGCAGATTGAGCATGAGAAATCAATGATGCAGATGTACTCGGATGCTTGGCAGAACCAAATGCAGATTCTTGGTGTGTTCGGTAGATTGCTTTGCCAGTTTTTTGAATCTGCCAGTGCCAACGATGGATTGGGTGCTATGCAGAATATGCCTGGTGACATTGATGATAATGTCAAGCTGGATGACACCAATTTGCAATCCCCGTTTTTGTAGAGCATCATTGTGATTTTGCTTGCTAACTTTTACCTCCATCTACTTGATTTCGGCCAGCAAATAAAGATGTAGAAACTCTAGATGCATCTCTACAAATTATACAACTCCTTGAATTTCACTGAGCATCAGATAAGATAAAAGCATCAGCAGTTCAGCACCCATGTACAAATTCAGCACGAGTTAGACGAGCAACGGTTGCCGTTTGTGCTATTTTTGAGCAGCAGCTGCTATCTCAACTACTGAAACAGCACCTATTACAACCGTTGTCGCGCAAAAATAGCAGCGTCTGCCTAACAATTGCTCATTCAAATTTTTACATGCAAATGCTTTTATATTTCAATTTCGTAACACATACTCAAACAATTGAACGAAATGGATAATAATAAAAAATATATTGAAGAATGTATCAATATTAAATAAATGCGTATCTTTTTATTTTCTCTGTGTCCTTTAAACCAAAAAAAATTTGTTGATAGAGATTAGAGAGATACACGGTAGGGTAAGGAAGTGATGGCGGAGATGCAGAAAGATGCGGTGGAGCCAAACCTAAAAGTCGACAAGAGCGGCGATGGAGGTTTGGAGGTAAACTATCGGAAGCGTGATATGGTGAGGTTTCCGCAGGCAACACAACTTGTCCTGCCACAATTGCAGCTTCAATCCGAACATTCTGAGAAGAGCGACTTCGTTATCTGGCAGGTTCCGTTTTCAACTTTTTCATCTCATCTCATCTCGTCTCATCTGTCTTCGTATAAATCCAGATACTGTTGATTAGCTGTGTTTGAAGTGCCTCTGTTTACCTTCCAACACACAGTTTGTCTTTTAACCTAGGCCATCTTGTAAACATGTGTTCTTTAGGGTTTGGGATTGACTGAACTAAAATAAACAATAATAGTGAGATGATATGAATTTGACTGAACCAATAAGAGCAGCGGCTATAGTTTCCTGGACTGAATTTGTAACTAGTAATTGATATTAATATGAATGAAATGCCATGTACATCATTGTGAACCTTGTCATTACGTTGTTAAATTATAGTTTAATAATATGAATGAAGGTTAGTAATCCCCATTAACATAATCAGTTAGCAACTGAGCATAGGATATGACTGTGTTAGTTCCAGACCGCGCAAGGTTAAGGAGTTGTGCCCCTGAACTGCCGACATCTTCTACATATTGTGGAGTGGTTTGAAAGGCACAAACATCTCTTCCGTAAACTGTAAATGTAATTTTCTAGTAGAGAAGTCGCACTTGTAGTATAAGTTGCAACTATGGTAGTATAATGGATCATACAAGAGTTGGTTTCTGTGAAACGTGTAATGTTTTCATCTAGTGATAGTTTAAGATGATCTTACTTTGCTTCGTTGGGCATGTATTTTTTACTGCACGTGTAGTTTGTCCATAAAAAATTTATATGAAAATATTCTGAAACTCTTGCGCCTTCCATTCCATTTGAACTAATTTTACAATGGCTTTCAGGTATATGCTTTTGGGGGATACATAATTCTCAAATGGCTATGGGGTAAATGGAAGGAAAGACAAAATCAGAAGGGGAACCCCAATGAATAACAGGTGCGACTACAAAGCCAGGGGCCAGTTCAAGCCGTGTTGCAATCTTTTTAAAACCTTTTTAGCTGCAACTCATATATATCAAGCTTCAACCATCTTAAAATGGGCTCCCTTGGGTCATTTCCGACGTCGGAGCACCATCTGATGTTCAAGGTGTTTTTCTTTGTTGAATGGTGGCTGGTTTTGACTTAATACAATGCATTGATTGTTTCTCTCACAAGTCTTTAAACACCATTTGGTCCATAGTAGGACAGTCTGCAGCTATGTAGCACAGAAACAGAAACGGACCAAGCGATAGAACTTGAGCTTCTGCTGATTTCACTTACCATAGGCAGTAAATATGTATATTCCAGTAGTAGACTCAAAACAAATTCTCCAATAGAGCAACAGCAAGTGCAGTGATATATATGATCATGCTATGCTAGCAAAGGCCAGTGCTTTCAGAAAAAACTGCGGCTACTTCATATAAAAATGAGTTTTCTTTTGGGGATAAAAAAAAATGCAAGCATGCTTAATAATAACTGAGCCTTGTAATTAGGACTACAAAAATGTAAGCAAGCTTGCCGCTCAGTATATGTTTCATACTGCAATTGGCAGCACATCAAACTGAAATCAAACAATTAGGAAAGAAACTCCTTTCCTTCCTCCTAAAAGAATCGACTCATTTGAAGAATAGAAAAGCCGGCAAATAATTTGTATTTCACCCAAAGTCTACAGTTGATGCAACTCAACTAGTGCGAGCATATTCTGTAGAAAGCTTTGACTTTCCTTAATCTCCCAATCCTAGTGACCAAAGCTTTGACTTTTGATAGTCTCCACCAAATCATAGTGACCATAACCATGAAAGAGAACGTTGATCGGATCACCATTCTTCTGATACTCCTCGCCATATTTTGCAATGTTTGTCAAATTTTGTGATTTGCTATCCATCATAAATACACAAATTGGTGTCCTGTAAAATGATCAAACTTAGTTAGATAACCAGAACTCAAACCCGCACATTTCAGAAAAGACATACTAATACATCACATTAGGTAATATCAATCTCATAATTACAACTGCAAATCACTATCATGGAGAATTAAAGATAATGTAACAAGATTATTTCACTTGATGGTCAAATATGTTTTCCCCACACAAAACCAGCATATGAAAGAGAAAAAAAAGTTAGATGAAAACTACACATATAACCCCAGGGAAACTAAAAACGAAAAACTTTCAGTTTGATCATGTCCTGTCTTATTATTTCATATAAACGTTAGTCGTTACTAGTTGATTTGGTTAATTGCAACATCAAATATAAACGTTAGTTGTTACTAGTTGAAACTTTCCATCTTTGTCTTTGATGATATCTAGTTACATTCTTTTAGACTTTTTTTTTCAGTTCCTATAATACAGAGTAATAACCAATTTTGCTCCGCCGAGCAATTCAAATAAGTATTCAAAGTCTACCCGACTTCTGATCCAATTTTAAACTCCAAAATCATTTGTTTTAAATCGAACTTCCCCAAAAAAAACATGGCGAGGTTAATTTGTATAAAGGAACTGAAGATGGATTAACTACTTACCACCTACTTCAGGGAAGTTAATTGCCTTATTATTTTACAAACAAAGCATTTCACAAGGCAAAATTTTAGCTTTATGATTGAGTTAATCACATTTAGTGTCCTAGTGTAGCATTTGAGCGCATGGAAAAACAGTTCAAGGCCAAGCATTTGCTTTATATATGAAAATGAATCGGTGCCTTTTTTTTACTTCAAATGAATAGCGGCAAGTCGCTAGCCTATATGCTAGGTTGCACGGATACGGACACGGGATACGGATACGGATACGATACGGGGATACGATTTTTTTAGAAAAAGCAGGATACGATACGTTTCGGATACGTTTGTTATTTTATATAAAAATATATATATTTATAAAGTTATACCATTTTTGTAAATTATATAAAAAATTATGCACAAACAAATAATTTAGTTTATAAAACTCCCTAGTTTAACTAGTTAAACAAAAAGTTCAAGCATATAAATTAAATAAACATGTTTAAAAAAATAAGTCAGTAGTAAAAGTCTCAAACTTCATCAGAATTAACAAAATATATTCTTCAAGCATGAGTCTATTGAATTTTTTGGGCTGATTTAGTTAAAATTATGGGTCTATTTGAATTTTTTTGAGCTACATTTTTTTGGATACGGTAAATACATGTATCCAAAAATTGAGATACGTTTTTTTGAACGGATACGAAGAATCCGTGTATCCCAAGCGTGTCGTGTGTCGGACACGGATACGATACGGGTACGTGACTATTTTGGAGTATCGGTGCAACCTAGCCTATATGATTGTCAACAATTTCTGAAAACCGTATACACCAATCTAAATTCTCTAAATGAAGAGGAGTTAGCGTCCAATCTATCAATAAAAAGCACTTAAATCAGATAATGAGTTACTCACTGAAGGACATGAGTTGCCATCAACAATTCAGGTTCTCCTCCCCACACAGTGGGTAGCATAATCCTCTTCACATATGCATCAAAGTCTCCTTCAATAAACCTATACATAAATCATCAACGATCAAAAGCTACGTTAACATTTTGACAAAGAGCCAATTACAAAAAAAAAAAAAAAAAACTCTGCAATAATTTCTCACCACTCAGATTCCTCGCGCCTCTTCAAGAGCTCCTTCACAACCTACATAATGAACCATCATATCTGAACAGCATTTATTCCGCAATCACATAGTATGATTGTGGTAGATGGGTATAAAAGATGAATTTTGAGGACGCAAAAAATACCTGAGCTCTCAATTCATCAGCAAGTGTTCTCTGTCGGGCTTCATCAGGAGCTTCTTCTCCAGCTCTCAAACAAGTCCCATGAGCTATAGCTCTGAAAAGGCACCTACCATCTGCCAATACCCCTGGTGCATTGAATCCACTAACTAAGGTTATCTAATTATACTCAAACTTAACTCGTACATACATAACTAACGTGAAGAAGGATTGTTCTTGCCTGTAACTTTGTAATTAGGAGTAGCCTTATCATCATCAGAGCAGCTTCCAGGCTTGTCTTGTTGGATTACAAGATCATCAGAAACGACATCGCTGAGCGAATTACCAACAACAGGAGGCAAACAAGAACAAATGCCGAAGAGAAACCAAGCAGAATCAGGCCTGTGCAACCATCTAGCAGGTCTAGCATCCCATGACACGTTCCACGAACCTTCTCCGTTGAGAAACGGATGCATCGGAGGCCGTAAATGAGTGTTTGTGGCACATGGCGAAACAACATGAACAGCAGGAGTGAGTTGTTGTTGTTGTCGTCCTCGGCTACAAGTCGTCGAATGGCGGCGAGTGAGGGTCCAGTCAGGGCGGACCAAGTTGAGATGTCGAGGAGGCTTCGGGACATGGAAGATGGATGGGAGCAGGAGCGATTGCAAAATCCTCGACTTGTGAGATGATTTGTAGAGTGCCCTAAGCATCACCGGAAGAAAAAAGCAAACGCGAAAGCGAAGAATGATCTGATTATTGAGTAATAAACAGAAAATTAAGCTGACCGCGTTATGTCAATCCTTCGTCATCGATGTCCAAATCGCCATTGAAATCGTCGATGAGAGCAGAATTGAAGAAGAAAAAAGATTATTCCTCGGTCCTGATATGCCTACGAGCCAACAATGCACTCATTTTCGACAGAAAAACGATGTCGTTTTGAAAGTATCGGATATTCGGATCTGAGTTCTGAGCCGTGACGCATTAATTTGTTGTTGTACTAAAAGTTAATTTAGCTCTTAACCTATTTGATTACAATGTATTAATTTTGAATTAAATATTTGGAAATTCGGTAGGTAGCTTACTACATACCAAATGGAATCTGAATAGCTGATTTTTAAGTAAATGAAATTAATAGTATATGATAAAAATTGGAATTGGATCTCAGCATCCAAATTGGTCCCCCGCATACTAAAAATGACTTGGGTCACTTGTAAATTTGAATTTTGTAGTACAAAATTGAACACGAGGGCATGCATGATACAGGCCGAGGCTCCGATCATTGATCCCGTCAGCCCAAGTTCAAATGATATTTGAAAATACTATAGGGTCGTATTGGGCCGGGCCGTATTTGGCAGAAAAAAAAATAAAGAGTCTAGTACTTACCCGACTCACCAGTCGGTTTTATTTTATGGGCCGAGCCTTTGTTAAAAAAAATAAAAAAAATTTATCACCGTTCAAGTCAGAGAACGAACATAATTCATTTGTGTTATAATTATCTTGAAAAATATAGAGAACTTTTGGACTAGTTAGCACTCAAATGCACTGCAATATTATTGAGGATTTAGAGAGAAGGAGGAGGTGAAGGTGTGTTTGATCCTTCACCCCGAACCTCTTATTTATATTACAACTCCCCGACATGCATCCTCATTTTACTCAATTCACAACTTATTTTCTTTGGTGTGGGCCCCACATGTGGGTCCCATTGATATATTTTTCCAACCTATGTGTAGACCATTCATAACACTCCCCCTGGGATGCACATTAAGCGTTTTAGGCTGCCTCGTTAAAAACCTTAGTTGGAAAAACCCAATGGGATAAAAACCAACTTAAGGGAAAAAGAGTGCAGCGACGCGAAGCTCCCCCTCATATTGGCATGCGTGATGTGCTCATAAATTTTGCAGCTTTCGCATTCCTATGTCGTTGACATGTTTTCAGAATGTTGAGGCAGGGAGAGCCTTTGTAAAAAGATCTGCTGAGTTTTCATCAGAACGAACATATTGTATGCTGATAACTTTGTCTTTTTCCAGCTCTTGGGTGAATGAAAAGTATTTGGGATGGATATGCTTTGTTCTATCACTTTTGATAAATCTTTCCTTCATTTGAGCAACACACGCAGCGTTGTCTTCATAAAGAGTGATTGGATCATTTGCTGGTAGAAGACCGCTCGTAGTTCTGATATGTTGTGTCATAGATCTCAGCCACACACATTCACGACTTGCTTCGTGTAATGCAATGATCTCAGCGTGGTTTGATGATGTTGCAACGAGTGTTTGTTTCTGAGAACGCCAAGAGATTGCAGTTCCTCCACATGCAAATACATAGCCAGTCCGGGACTTCGCTTTATGTGGATCTGACAAGTAACCTGCATCTGCATAACCAATCAAAACTGGTTTTGTATTGTTAGGATAAAATAATCCTAAGTCAATCGTTCCTTGAAGATAACGAAACACATGCTTGATTCCGTTCCAGTGTCTTTTGGTAGGAGCTGAGCTAAACCTGGCTAATAAATTAACAACAAAAGCTATGTCAGGTCGAGTACAATTAACAAGGTACATAAGAGCTCCAATCGCACTGAAATATGGTACTTCTTGACCAAGAATCTCTTCAGATTCTTCACATGGACGAAATGGATCCTTGTTCACATCAAGGGATCTTACGACCATTGGGGTACTTAATGGATTTGATTTATCCATATTAAAACGTTTTATTATCTTCTTCGTATAATTCGATTGATGCACAAATATCTCATTCTGGATGTGCTCAATCTGTAATCCAAGACAATACTTTGTCTTCCCCAGATCTTTCATTTCGAACTCCTTTTTCAAATAAGAGATTAATTCCAGAATTTCTTTACTGGTACCAATGATATTCAAATCATCAACATAAACGACAATTATTACACAACCGGATGTTGTTTTCTTAATAAAAACGCAAGGGCAAAGGGGATCATTGACATAACCCTTTTGAAATAAATATTCGCTTATTCGATTGTACCACATGCGTCCGGATTGCTTTAACCCATATAAAGATCTTTCTAACTTGATTGAATATCTTTCCCTAGGTTTGGAACTTAATGCCTCATGCATTTTAAAACCTTCAGGGATTTTCATGTAAATTTCAGTATCAAGCGATCCGTATAGGTAAGCGGTAACAACATCCATGAGGTGCATATTCAATTTCTCATGAACTGCTAGACTTATCAAGTATCTAAACGTAATTCCATCCATGACAGGAGAATACGTTTCCTCAAAATCGATTCCAGGCCTTTGAGAAAAACCTTGTGCAACAAGTCGAGCCTTGTATCTCGCAATTTCATTTTTCTCATTTCTTTTTCGTACGAAAACTCATTTGTATCCAACAGGTTTCACATCCTTAGGTGTGAGTACTATAGGCCCAAAGACTTTGCGTTTATTGAGCGAGTCTAGTTCAGTTTCAATTGCCTTTTTCCACTCAAACCAATCGTGTCTATTTTTACACTCAGTAATAGACCGTGGTTCGGGATCACCATTATTTTCATTCATAATATCACATGCCAAATTATAAGAGAATGCATCATCAATGTTCTCTTTTCGGTTCCATAATATGCATGTCTTAGCATAATTAATCGAAATTTCTCGATCCTTTTCATTTTGTATTTCTACAGGAATACTTTCCACCACCATAGGATCGCTTTACTTTTCTTCCCCTTTTCTTTTTCGAGGATTTTTATTTTTGGAACCGGGTGGCCTTCCACGCTTTAACCGTGTTGTGATTTCATGAATGACTTTATTTTCCGGCCTCCCTTTTGGAATTTCAATTTGTACTGGAGCATTCTCAGCCGGTATGTGAGATTTAGTCACTCTCTTTGTGTCTGTAAATGCATCAGGAAGTTGATTTACCATTTCTTGCAAATGTAAAATCCTTTGTACTCTACCTTCACAATCTTTTGTGTAAGGATCAAGATGCAATAATGTTGGTACAGACCAAGTAATTTCTTTCTCAAACTGTTTTCTTTCTCCCCCTAATGGTGGGAAATTTTCCTCATCAAAGTGGCAATCAGCAAAACGTGCTGTGCAAATATTTCCAGTTTGAGGTTCAAGAAATTTAACAATAGATGGACTTTCAAAGCCTACATATATCCCAAGGCTTCTTTGTGGTCCCATCTTTGTTCTTTGAGGAGGTGCAATAGGCACATAAATAGCACAACCAAAAATTCTTAAGTGCGATATATTTGGTTCTGGACCAAATGCTAGTTGTAGTGGAGAACTTTTATGATATGCACTTGGTCTGATGCGAATTAATTCAGAGGCATGTAATATTGCAAGACCCCATACTGAGGTAGGAAGCATTGTTCTCATTATCAATGGCCTAGTAATAAGTTGGAGGCGTTTAATCAATGATTCAGCCAAACCATTTTGTGTGTGGACATGAGCAACAGGATGCTCGACCACAATCCCAACTGACATACAATATTCATCAAATGTCTGGGATGTGAATTCACCGGCGTTATCAAGTCTAATTTTCTTGATTGTATGATCAGGAAATTGAGCTCGCAATCTTATTATTTGGGCAAGTAATTTAGCGAATGCCATATTGCGAGTTGATAACAAACATACATGTGACCATTTGCTAGATGCATCTATCAATACCATAAAGTATCGAAATGGTCCACATGGTGGGTGAATAGGCCCACAAATATCTCCTTGAATACGCTTGGAATGTAGACAGAGTCTTTTCCATCATCTCAGCATCAGTTACCTTATCTCCACAGAATTTCAAATGGCTCACTATTTTAATCATCTCAGAATTATACTCACTGACTTTCGCAAAATCTTGGAACCGTAAAGCGACCCATTTATCCCGATATAAGGGAAGCATCACATCCCTTTGGTGATCAAATCTGTCTTTCAGATTTTTCCATAAATCACTCGGGTCTTTCACAGTGAGATACTCATTCTTGAGATTCACGTCAAGATGACGACGAAGGAAAATCAAAGATTTTGCCTTATCCACTTTCGATGAGGTATTCCCCTCAATGATTGTTTCGGGAAGATCCATTGAGTCCAAATGTGTCTCAATGTCTATTGTCCATGGCATGTAATTTTTTCCAGAGATGTCGAGTGGACTGAATTCAAGTTTTGCGAGGTTTGACATGGTGGTAACTAAAAATAGAAAAAGTTTATTAGATTAATTTAAAACATAAAAGTTTACAAATATTGTAAAGAAGAAGACGACATACATTATTACAAGCATTTCTAAACTATGATAGAAATCATCCGGTGTTAGATTCCCGGTGAAATTACAAATAGTGAGTACTACAATAATTATTGCAACAAAGACCAATAGTAAGCTAGACATTTTATTGCTTTGGAAATTTTGAGTGTGTTTGAAGTGTGAAGTAGAAGAGAAAATGTGATTTTGTATGATGAATGAAATCGAATTTATAGGGAAAAAAAACTAGCCGTTTATAGCCGTTTGTTACCGTTTGTTACCGTTGAGCACTATGTTACCGTTGTTACCGTTAGGGCACTAATATTAACAACGTAATATCATCAAATAAATTATACAGTTCAAAGAAGATGAAGTATTTAGAGTAAAGATAGTTACTTTGCAGATCACAACACTTTACTATGGGGCGGTAATCCGCACAGCATAATAATATGTTGTTATACATTAAGAAAGTAAAATAACTTGTAAAAAGTATTTAAAGTAAAACATACATAACCGTCGCCGTAACAAAGCAATGGAATCCTTAGTTTTTTCATCCAGAAAAACCCAGATATCAAGTCACAATCTGGAATTGTGAAAGAGGGAGAGTAGAGCTCCCTTTGAGGTAGTGAACCCCTTATGATATCAAGTATTTCAGATGAAGAACTAAGCGAAAGTTGAGAGACAAGTTGTAAATCACATCATTTTTTTATACGGTAGCGTAGCCCCGTTGTATAACAAAATGACATTATACAATAATATCGAAGAGAGAAAATTTCGTTATGTACCTTTGTTCGGAACTTACGGTATGGAAGTGGAGAGCGTTCGTGCTGATAACGTGTTATAATTATCTTGAAAAATATAGAGAACTTTTGGACTAGTTAGAACTCAAATGCACTGCAATATTATTGAGGATTTAGAGAGAAGGAGGAGGTGAAGGTGTGTTTGATCCTTCACCCCGAACCTCTTATTTATATTACAACTCCCCGACATGCATCCTCATTTTACTCAATTCACAACTTATTTTCTTTGGTGTGGGCCCCACATGTGGGTCCCACATGATATATTTTTCCAACCTATGTGTAGACCATTCATAACAATTTGCTTATTGTCATGTGAGTTTTTTTTTGTGGGTTTACATCCAACGTTACAATGAATACATCACATTTCTCGGGTACACATATATTTGTTGTACATTTGAAGCGCATGCCACACAAAGGCACCATCCCGAATTTGAACTTTGAGCTTGAATCATTCGTTGAAGCACAAACCAACTGGCACTTCTAACTTTGAACCTTACGAGTGGACACACCTCAATAGTAAGGGCATAGCAGCGAAGCACGCCAGCATACCTCCGCGAGGGGATTGGGCATAACACCTACAAGCGTCCATAAGGGACGAGGAAGAGAAAATTATAGGAAAACATCCGCAAGGATGGAGGAAGAGCTTCACACCATAAGATGAGACTAAGAAAACCCACACAAAATTGTGCGAGAAAAATGCAATGGGTGGAGCTTGAACCCTCCATCTTGTGGATGCAAGGTAAGAATTCTACCACTAGGCCACACCCTAATGTCATGGATGAGGCTTGAACCCTCTACAATGTCGATGTGAATTCTGAAAACAAACTTAATAAAAGAAAGATCAATTTAATATGATACAAGTTAATGACGAGAGCTCCAAATTATTTTGATAATCATGTGAAATGTATTTGTTTTTGTCCCAATTTTGATATTATAAAATTGAAAAAAAGATCTTATGTAAAAAGCTTATACAAACCAATCCACACACAGATCATTAGACGGATAAAATTAAATCACGTCGATTTATAATTAATTTTTGGATGATAAATTATAAATTATATTTTTAATTTCTGGTCGAGAAATTATAAACTAACAAACTTTATATTTTACCCCAAAATTATACTGATTACCTCCTCATGTTTGTTGCATAGATTGTATAAACAAAGATGAGCGGAAGGAGCAATGCGAAAAGAGAGTATCAGAAAAATGGATATCCGATATTCTTGGGGCGTTCGTTGACTTACAACAAAGCGTATCATACCTTCGCTGCGCACGATCCGCTACCGTCACTTGTGCACGACGACTTTCTTCCCTATAAGTAGCCCCTGAGAAACACTCAACCCTATTTTATCCCATTTTCCAGAACTAAGTAAGATTTGTTGTTCGATTCGATGGAGATCGACGAGAGGAACAAGGGCACTGTCAGATGCGCGGCGTGGATCAAGCGTCCTGAGAACGCGCATCTCGTTGTAATCGGAAGAGGCCAGTTAGGGCACACTTCTCCGCCCGCTCTTGAGATCTTCGCATTTGATCCTCTTACTTCTTCTCTCTCCCCCTCTCATAAGGTTTTGTCCGTCTCTCTCTCCTCCTTCCATTCGTTCTTTTTTAATTTTCACTTTTGATGGTTTGGAATATTGTTTTTTCTCAAGGCTACTCATGTTATTGAAGACGCTGGTGATCCAATCAACATTTCTGTTCATCCTAGTGGAGATGACATTGTCTGCTCTACCTCATCTGGTACCTGCCGGTTAGTATTTACTCTACTCACTATGTTTGATCAACCTTCCTTTTAAACTGCACTTATAACTCTGTTCATGATGTTATAATAATGTTCCAGAATTCAGAATACAACTATTCACTTGTATTTCACTTCCACTGCAATCATTTCATTTTTGGAATATATTTTTTTGGGTGGGAGTTGCAAGACATCAGTTGTTAAATTTCAATTATTTTTGAGATCCCAAATAACTGTTAATAGTTTGTAGTCTCTAACTAACAATTGGAGTCCTTGCATTAGCTGATGCTTTTTACTTATAGGCTTCGTTTGGTTCATGGAAAGTCTTTGAGATGGGAAGCACATTTGGAGGAAAATGTGATTTCATGTTTGGTTTTCCATGAAAATTTAAACAAAACAAAGGGATGTAATGCTAAATTTTCCTTATCGTTTTCCATGGAAAAATGTCTTTCCCATTTATTTTTTATTTCATTTTCTTTCCACAATTCCACCACATTTTCCATGATCCGGATGGAGGGTTAGTGCAATCAAACAGATTAGTTTAAGCTACATGAGACAATTCACCATTGCCTGTATAGTTCCTTTTTATCTTCAGAGCAGCATCTAATGTATTTATTTGAGTTTGTTTCTCTACCATTACCAAACTCTGCAAACAAACATATGTCTTAGCCCAATATATCTAAATTTATTGTGTTGGAAAATGCAGATTATTGGAGTTGCATGGAGGCGGTACAAACATGAAGTTGGTAGTGAAAGAACTACTTCCGCTGCAGGGTGTTGGTCTGCAGAACTGTATTGCGTTTAGTGCTGACGGATCGAAGTTTGCCGCTGGTGGGGCTGTAAGTGATAATTGTGTGGTCATGTGTTCAGATAGTTACTCACCTTCTGATGAAACTGATCCGTATTTCGCTTGTATTGTAGGATGGGCATCTCAGAGTCTTTGAGTGGCCTAGCCTGCGCATTATAATTGATGAACCAAACGCTCATAAATCCTTCCGTGACATGGATTTTAGGTACGCATGTTCTGTATTGTTTGTTTTTTTTATAAGTTAAAAGTCTTTCAAAACAGTCAGGCTTTGAGGCCCAAATTACCCTTCACTAGAGGCTAAACAAAAGACCTAGAAACTCTGAGCTACTCTACTGTAGCTTACTACTTTAGTTAGGTATTGTTCTGTATTGTTTTTTTTAACTTCAGGCCTGTTTCTACGCAGCGAAAATTATTTTCATTATCATTAGCTATCTTTTCATTTCTATCATATCGCAATTCCTGTTCATCGCTCTACCTTCTCAAATTTATTTGTGAAAGAATTATGGCCTCATGTCTCAAACAGTTATTGCCAAAAATAGATTCCTGTGCGTTCCGGATATTAGTTATTATTGTATGTGTTGGGTTACTAGTACTCTAGTAGAAAGATAGATCAGTTGATCAAGTTCAGATTAGGTAGGAAATTAATGATAATTTTTGTATGACAAAGATATTTCCTAAATCTGATCGTGAATACTTAAATCATGATGCCGATTTATGTACCCTTCCAGCCTCGACTCTGAGTTCTTAGCTTCAACATCGACTGATGGATCAGCAAGAGTATGGAACGCTAATGATGCTGTTCCTTTGACTTCTTTGACCCGAAAACCAGTATGATTCCTGTTGCTCTGCAACAATAATAGTCTATCTTTCAGCGATCCTCTTAAATTTCCAAACTACTGACACTTTTTTTCTTTTTCTTTTTGACCACAGGATGAGAAGATTGAGCTGTGTTGCTTCTCTAAAGACGGGACAAAACCCTTTTTATTTTGTACTGTGCAGAAAGGTATACATTTCCACTTCGTACAAAGAAAGGCATACTTTCTAACTCAAATACATTCAGTTACACATTTAATCCCTACACATAAAAATAGGTGGGAAAGCATTGACATCAGTCTGGGACATGAGTACATGGAATCAGATAGGGTATAAGAGACTTCTCAAAAAGCCAGCTGCGATGATGACCACCAGCCTGGATGGGAAATATCTTGCTCTGTAAGTATTTGAAACAACACTTCAAAGTGTGTACTCGTCGCCCACCGATACATCGTAATGACCTGTGACCCTCATGATTCAGTGGAATCATCTACGCCATTTTTGAATGCAAACTATTTGTTCATTGTTGTTTCCTCATTTTCACTGATTGCCATGACTGCATACGGACTTTGATGCTCTTGAGTTCATATCTTCCCATTCCTTAAAGATGAGTTTAATGAAACTGTTTCTAATTTCAGTGGGAGCAAAGATGGAGACTTTTGTGTTGTGGAGGTAAAGAAAATGGAAATTTCTCACTGGAGTAGAAGACTCCATCCTGGCACTTGTATTTTGACGATGGAATTTTGTCCTAGTGAAAGGTAATTTTGGAAGCAAAAAATGTTTTGATTCAAAAAGTTAGTAAAATCCTTATCAAACCTGAAGGATTTTCTGGGACTTTTTTTTCCAATGTTATGCTGCGCACTAAATATAAATTACTAGAGGTCTAAGACTACATGCATCCACCGTCCGATTATGCTCCAGTATGTTTAGTTCAGTAAGCATGTTTTTCCTGGTCACCTTGAACAATTGGCCGTGACAAATTAATCTTTTATGTTTTTATCATTTCATGATGCTGTGGTGTCAGTTACGATGCTATCCGCTACTGCTTTTCAGTGTTCAAATTTATAAATTTCTCTGAGTTCATGGCCCAACTTCTCTTGTATTCAAAGTGAAATTCATTGTCCTTTCCAGGATCATGCTTACTACTTCTGAAGAATGGGGAGCTAAGGTTACCAAACTAAATGTTCCGGCTGACTGGAAAGGTCTCTCTATTCACCTGAACCAGTTTTATGTTGTTATAGTAAAAATGAGCTATAAAATAATGTAACACGTTCTTTTCTTCCTTGGTGCAGAGTGGCAGATCTACCTAATGCTTCTAGGACTCTTTTTAGCTTCAGCTGTTGCATTCTATATCTTTTTTGAAAACTCTGATTCGTTCTGGAACTTCCCCGTCGTCCCAGACCAATCAGCAAAGACGAAGTTAGGAGCAATTTTTGCGGAACGGCATTCATCAGATGATCAAAATTTGCAGGGGCCCTTTGGACCTCTTGATATGTGACACCAACCACCGAAGCTCAACCTGCTCTAGTTGTCTGAGGCGTCCCACATAAGAAAACCAGAAGAACTTTGGCTATTTTCCTAGGCATAATGGAACTTGTTACAAATGTTGTATTTTAGTGACTTATGTTTCTATGGGTGAACATCCTGAAAACAAAACAACTACAAAATCTTTAACTTGTAATTTGCTTTCCTCACATTCAATTTGGAATTTTTGCTGATGACAATAGAGAACATTTTAATTTTTGCCTTAAAATTTTAACAAAAAATTGATATAAATAATTTTTGTGTGGTGGTAAAAATTGATATAAATAAAATGATGAAGTGAAATTAAATATGAAATGAAACTGAGATGTAAAATAAATATTTAATTTTTTTGATGGGAATAAATATTTAATTTAAGCACAAAAAAACACAGCTTGTGACTGCGTGTTGTGGGGTTTAATAGGAGACAGAGAGGTGAGGTGCTTTCTCTATGTGAAATGTATAGGGTTTCTCGGCTCCTCTCTCGCCATCTTAAACCCCCCCTATCTCGCACCACATCTACTCTCAATTCCAGGTACTCTTCCCGCTGATTACACTCCAACTCAGTTCAGTTCACTCTCTCGATACCTCTTCCTCACTGTCGGCCTCACATACATGTAATTTGTCTCTGCTTTGGAAAGTGTGTGAATTGCTCCAGTTGTTGTTTTGTGTTCAATTTTCAAATGATTCGTTGCTTTCAAACAATCATAAACATTTTGTTACTTTTGTTTCCAGTAAAGAAATTGTTTATTATTAAGCAGTAGCTGGTGACATAGTTAGTCTGATTGACAGTTCTGCAGGACTATGTATGCTATTAAGGGTGGCTGGGCCAGGCAAATATCAGCTCTGGCCAAGTCCAATGATAATAATGTTGAGAAGAAGACTAGAGTCCGCTTGTCCAAGAAGGAGAGGAGAGTCATGGTTGAATCCTTCATAAAAACGTAACAACTTTCCTCCCTATCTTTTTATTTTATTTTTATGAACATCATTATTTAATTCTAAACTAGTAAGACTAAAAATTAAGTATGCTCCATTTTATCTGGTGAAATAGCCATCATCATCTGATTCCATATTGTATTTCGTAACTTTGTTACTTATGAAAGAGATATCTTTTGGAGATACAGGTCTCACTGAACTGTAATTTACCAATGTCAGAAGCTATCCAAATAATCTAAGAGATATCATGGTGCGTGAACATTTTGTATCTAGTAATTAGTATGTTGTTCAGGAAATTAAGTGTTGTACCATGTCATAATAACATCTGGTAATTATACTTTCCCAACTTTTATATGCCACACACGCACTTGTTAGGTTTGGCTGTTCTAATGTCTAGTTTAGTCCTTTATTTTCATCTATTTGTTTTGTTGCAGATTTCAGAAAAGTAATAATGGAACCTTCCCATCCATTAAACTCACACAAAGAGAAGTTGGTGGATCTTATTACATTGTTCGGGAAATCGTAAGAGACATAATCCAAGAAAATAGGGTGCTAGCTCCTCCTAAGGAACATAAAACATTTAATTCACTCCCAGGTGACTATCCGCTGGGATCCATCTCCATGGAACCCCCAGTTTCGACAGCACCATTGCCAAATGGTATGCATGAATCAGATTATGGAGCTTTAACTGGAGAAGTGATTCTAAAGTCTGAGGAGTTAACTGATCACAGCATAGATCATAATCATTCTATTGGTCAGAATGCACCAGATGGAAAGCTAGAAGAGCAATTTCATGAAAAATTGCAAGCAACCATATCACCTTTTGGAACTTACCAAGATTCGGAGAAACCCAAGTTAGAAGAGACTGTTGAACAAACAGAACCACCTTTGGGTATGGTTAGTAACATATCTACGGCTGTGGAGGTTGAATTATTTCCATTGCAAGATTCTATGAAACTTGGTGAATCCCTTACTCCAAGCTCTCAAGATGCAGTTAATTTAAATGGTACTACTGAACGTGTTATTGACCAAGCTGATGTGGATCCTATCAGCCCTATCATTCGTGTGGAGGATCAGAAAGCTAAGCCAATGAAAACAACCACTGAACAGGGATTGGACAAAATTTCAGAGAGCTCCTCAGGAAAATTCAATAATTTTTATGACAAAGAAGGTATTGGAGCAGATGCCACAGGCAGTGATGGTCAGAAGGGTATCGTATCCCATGGTGGTGGGGCAACTGCTGTGGTAGAGCAAGGTCAAGAACTAACTTCTAGTGAGGTGAGTTGGATTAAAATTTGAGTTCAACTATCACAATACTATGTTTTGACTTCCTGTTATCAGTCATTTTTTGGTCTTGTTCCAGCTAGGGAACTTTTCTGCTCATATATGCTCGTATTTATTGTTGTTTAATGTTCTCAGATCAATATCCTGTTGTTGCTAGCTTCTATTTATCGAGCTAATAGGGCCATTACACTCTTGTGTTTATCATGTTTACAACTTTTACAAATGCATGCATGAAAATATCTTCTTATTTGTTGATTTACATGTTTGCATCCTTGTCTCTTCTAATTTTCAGCCGGCAGCCATAGCTTCAAATACTGCCACAGTTAAGAACCCCAATGAGAAAAGAAGTGATTCTATTATGAAGTCAGACGAAAAAGGAACTACGGAAGCCAAATACGAAGCTTTCCATTCAAGTATAGATGTAACAAGTGACAGTATTGTGAAGTCATCAAGTGAACAAGACGCAACAGAAGCCAAATTTGAAGCTGTCAAGTCCAGCACTGGTAACCACAAAGACAGCAAGCCGCCCACCCTGGACAGAATAAATCTGTAAGTTGATTGTTTCTTATAACCAAACTCCAAATTGTTTTCCCTATCTTAATTCGTCTAGTGTACTCTTTATGTGCTTAATTTCTATTACTCATTATTCTTCAGTGAATCATGGGAAAAGGCCACCAAAAAACCAGCACAAGAAGTTAGCCCATTTTCTGCCTTTGTCAAAGCTTGTGTGTCTGCCTTTTCAAAGCTCTGGTCAAAGTGAGAGCCCTCGGAAGAAACATCCGTGAAACCGATGGTGTTCTACATTTTTGTTGAGCATATTACCCTGCAATCATAATCTAAAGTTGCACTGTTTACTAGTACCTTATTTGAGTTTATTGCCGATCTTAGAGCAGCTTGTTTGAGTACTCTACATTTGGTAATTAATCTGTTCAATCCTCCCTCTATTATATATACAAGGCTGTATGCTTTTGATGGTGAAATAGTAGACCATGAAATTCTACCTCTAAAGTCATCCATAGAGTGTGTGCCTCTTCTGGTTCTGGATTTGCAATCCATGGAATTATTTTACTCGAGGATTATGTTGTACATGAGTCTGTATCTGTCCAAGAGAAAGAGAACTCTCCTATGTCCTATCCTAACGTTGTTTAAAACGTCAAAAATTATTTTATCCGATGATTCCAAAGATTTTACTTGAGGATTAACGTTGTGAAAATTCTTTGCCTGATATGTCTATGAGGTAAACTTTTCGAATATGTTCCGGTTCTACACAAAACGGTCAATCAGAAGGTCAATCTACTTTTTCAATTAGAAGATCAATCTATTTAGTTGCCCTCTAAATCCGTCTGGTCTAAGGGTCGGCAATGGGCAGGGTAAGGTCATATTTCCTTGATCCTATGAATAGTACATGGTAGGGTAGAGTAATTTTTCGAAGCACGTAGGGTACCCATGGGCAGGGTAATATTAGGGTAAGCTAGGATACGGTCGGGTCAAGTAGCGTAAATTTAAGTATTATTTTAAAAAAAATCATAATATGAATGAAAATGGTAGGGTATAGTGTATGACAGTATACAAGGGCATGATACGATAATAGGATAGGAGGGCATGGTAGAAGGGTAGGGTATGATTTTTTTGTATGACCTTTACTCTGCCTAAGGCTTACAGGGCATGGTACATATAGAGTAAAAGACCGGACATGATAGAGTAAGAGTAGAATGAAGATTACTCTTTAGACATTTTGACCCTAGGGTCAAATGATGAGCCCTATCTCCACTTATATATATTTTTTTGATCGATATCTCCACTTATATGGCTCAACCTTTTGAACAAAACCAATGAAATCTAAAGATGTTTCTGCTGTATAATTGCGTTTTATGTATTAAACTACAATAAAACATATCATAATATTATTAATATAGAGTAAATGGGTCAAGATCGGTACAAAGTTGATTTTTTATACAAAATATAAAGTTCGTCAAAATCAACCTATAATTCGTCATTTTCGAGCCAAAAAATAAAAAAGACGACATAGTTCGTCAGTTTCATTTTATAAATTGTCACAAAGAAAATGCACAAAAAATCAGGATTTAATCTCATCTATTCAAATCACAAGAGCAATTTGTATGATTAGTTTGTATTTTGTACCAAAAAATCAACTTTGCACCTGATCATTTTCCTAGAGTAAAATAGATAGTACAAATCATATTTTTGGTGCAAAATACAAAATTCGTCAAAACTAGGCTTTAATTCGTCGTCGAGAAACAAAAAGTACGACATAGTTCGTCACTAATAATTTATAATTCGTCACCGAGAAATTAACCATAAACGAAATTTAAAACGAAATTTAATTTTATCCGTCCAAATGACCAAATCAATGACTATGATTGATTTGTATTTTTTATACAAATATGATATTTGCACCGGTTCCTTTTTCTATTAATATAATTATTTATCATTTGAGTATATAAAACCAATTAATTCCGATTAATCTCTTACTAATTTCCAAGTCTCTTTCTGCCTGATTAACGTCCAGCAACCTGCCATTTAATCTGGATCCACCAGGCGAGATAGAAAGCAAGCACATGCACATAAGCTAGAAAATTGATCCCAGTTCGAAGTAACAACTTTTTTTACAAATGAACGAGACCGACACAAGGTAAGCTAATTGCAATTTTGCCCCAGAGTACATTTCAAATAGATCAAAATATGATTAGCCAAACGGCATTCCCAACTGAATACAGAGTGTAATGTTCTCATGACCTTCCATCGACACATGCCGAGGAAAACTAACGTCAGATTTCTAAAACTAGTCATCCATCCATCTGTATATTAATTTTGACCATACTTCATTTTATAGTATTGAATAAGCTCGAATCACCTCAACAATAGGTGCACGGCACAACGGACACTTCCCTCCACCACGGACCAACTCATTTGCACACTTCGAGCAAGTGCACATATGCCCACATCTGCATGAAGTGATTGCATATTAAAATTGAGCGACTGACTAGTTTGGATGCGTGAGACTAGAAGAACTACAAGACGCCAAACACATCCATACCTGTATAACAAAGAATCTATTTGGCTATCACAACAGACACAACAAGTCCCCTTCCTCACATGACCCCATTTAGATCCATCTTCAGATGTCTCTGGAATTGTTCCTACCAAAGAAAGAAATTATTTCCATGAAGTGTTTTACCATAGACATTAATTGGGGTTTAGAAACCATCCTTGCCTGGGGAAATAGCTTTACAAAAAGAAACAAAAAAGATTTACCTGCTTCACTGTTTGATCGATTGAGAGCTGCCGACACTTCCTGTCTGACAGAGCGTTGGAGCTCGAGTTGCATATCCATGCAGGCCTCTAACATCCTCTGCATGTGGCTCATACCCTGCTGCAGCCTTGCCATATCAGATCTTAGATCACTGATCATTTCCCACTCCTGCTAGAAATTGACACCAAAGTCAGTAACAAAACAGGAAGATATTTGGTGGGCTTCAAGACTCAAAGATGGAACTAATTTATGTAGTGTGCTATGTCTTCGTAACGTGGCATTCTAATGGGTCATATGAATCACTAGTATCTGTTCATTTGGAAAAAGACTAGTATATCCCAACAAATTTTAAAATGTTCACAAGAGAATTTTAACTACTGTTTATTAGCAAGACAAAATTTTAATTCCATTCCTTCAACCCTATCATCTTTAGTATTGGTTAGCATGTGGCATGCAAGTAAAAATGCAATAGACCCGCTAACTATGACAACAATCTAGAATATACTAGTGATTGATTGAGTGACTTACCATTTCTGAGCGGTGCACGCTATGACGGGCCCAATTAGCATGGTGCAACTCCTGGTGCCATATTGGCTGAGGTGGGGGTACCGGTGGAGATTGAAGACCCATTGAAGGTCCAACAACACCATCAGTTTGATCGTCAGCCAGTGCATTTCTTTGGTGACCTTGGTCTTGCTCAGGAGAATCATCAGCAGTCGGGGTGGGCAAACTTCCATGCAAATCCCAATCAAAGGGGCCATGACCCCTTCTTTCCACATATGATTGTATCAACTGGTCAAGACTCTCACGAAAGCCACTGCGAAGGAGATTGGAGACACTTCGCCTGCAAATGTAATCATAAATAGAAAATTATCAGATCGTAAATCACCTTTTTGTCTTCCAAACATAAGGACCATCATACTTGTGTAACTTTATAGGGTGATCTACCTGCTTAACAGTTCTCTGAGTTCCATACTATATACATTATCATCATCTGGAGGGTGAAATCTGTTAATTCTCCTAACTGGAAAAGTTCGACGACTTCTTGGAACATCAGAAGTCCCGTCAGACCAGTTACGCAAGGGGTTCTGCGAGTTAGCATCATGCCACACCCTTTGAGTCTCTGCTGAGCGAGTGTCCTCAGCATCATTCGTTTGACTTTCTCGAGGTTCCAAGTTAACTGGATTGGCATTCCAGTCTCTATCAGTACTGTCCACAGCAACATCTCTTTGTTCGTTATAATTATCAGAAGCTGGCTGCTGATGGTTTCGTCCATCATCGTCAACACTTCGTTCTTCACGGTGCTCTTCATGATCAGCAGTTACTTGCAGGAGTCCTGGATCTTCCACCAACTGTTGAGCATGATTTGCCTGATTAAGGAGTTGCAGCTGTTGGGCATTAACAGCCAGATCTCGAGGCTGTAGTTGGTTCTCATTATCTTCTTGGAGGTCCTCTGGCTCGTTCGTTTGGGCATTGACTCTGGATTCGACACTGCTAGCGGCAGAATCAGGCTGGCTGCTTACTTGACTACGAACAATGTTCTCCAGCCTTGAACGAAAGCCTTCCCTGAAAAAAGTATAAAGCATCATGGCATGCTATATTATGCTGAAATCTGAAAATGCTGAAAATAGCACACTTCTGCAAATAACAAAGAGTTCTGAGTGCACACTAACTCCTGCGCAGGTAATTGAGAATGGTGATTCTCGTATGCAATATGCATACCTTATCCCAGAGACAGTCTGCCGTTGCCTTAACTGTGATAATTCATTTGTTGCCATTGATGGTAGTCTCTCCTCCTCTACCGGCCTTTCATGCCTCAAGAATCTACCTCTTAGCAATGACTGAAGAAATCAAAGTTAATTTATCAAGAAATTGGTTGGATTCAACCACCAGTTCCACCAGTTTCGGGCCTCGATAAACATGATAACACCAAATTTCGAAAAAAATATATTTGTTCCCTTTTTTTGTCCTGAC
Source organism: Rhodiola chrysanthemifolia (assembly GCA_033675395.1). Taxonomy (NCBI): domain Eukaryota; kingdom Viridiplantae; phylum Streptophyta; class Magnoliopsida; order Saxifragales; family Crassulaceae; genus Rhodiola; species Rhodiola chrysanthemifolia. Next base: position 8,747,573 of record CM066206.1, read on the forward strand.
CTATTTCTAATGAAGGCATATGAAAAGAAACTCTACTCGGGTAATTTCTTGCACTATATTGTTCTATTTTTCTACAATCAGTGATGGGATTCACATGTGCAACTTAAACAACCGCATTGCAACGTTCTAAGGTTGATTTAGAACATTTCTCTAATCAATCTAAGGCTAAACAGGACCGCGGTGTGATGTTGAGGTTTAGATGCTTACAATTAAAAATAAGGATATTGAGCACTATTCTGAAGCTTAACATTTTATAACTATGATAAAATGTTGAATCACTGCCCCAAATAATTACTACATTCTAGACCATTTGCAGGAATGAATTATCAGCCATTTTCAAACATCGTTAAATATTATAGGAGGGCTACTACAGCTGCGGATAAAACAAAAATGATGGAAATCCTAACAGGCAAATAACTTGTGTATTGTAAAATTTAGCAACATCTGATCCAAAAGAGAAAAGACCAAGTAAAATGATAACCTGAATACGACTGCGATGAGCAAAATCAGACACAGCCCGGTGTTCCAACAAGCCTTCAAGTTCCCTTTGCCTTTCCCTCTCAGTCCTCACAAGCAAGTCCACTATGGCTTGTCTTCCACGCAGCCTCAGCCTTTCTCTCTGTAGATGTTCAGGTTGAACTTCATGATTTTCGGCAGCCAAGCGTTCACGTGAATGGTCAGCCTGATGGCTAGGCATTTGAGCGTCCCTTCTACTTCCACGAGCCCCCCTTTGCTGACTAGTCATCTGCACCCACTCTCTCACAATCCTCACTCTTTCTCTTTCAGTTTCACCAAGCCATTCACCTCGATTACCACCGCTCCTCTGAGTAACATTAGAAGAGTGGTCGCTGATTCCACTTTCCACCCACCCCCGGGCTATCTGTCTCACTCTTTCCCTCTCAACTTCACCAAGATCAGGAGATTGCTCACGACTTGAGCTGTTACCATCTCTGCGCTCATTCTGCTGAACATGAGACCAAGTCCCATACTCAGCCTCACTCTCACTAACATCTCCCACACTACCCTGAACACCAGTAGCTCCACTTTCAGATAAAATGGTACTAGACATATTGGTATTTGATTCAACACTCTGTTGATGCCGTAACCTCTCTCGTACTCTCTCACGAGCACGGTTAAGCACATGCTCATCCTCCAACTCCCTCCACATCTGCAAAATAGTTGAGGCTTGAGTACTAGGCCGCTCAACAGATCTTTGTTGCCTGGATGTAGGAGACTGAGACTCTTGCAAAAAAGATGAATCCAGCATTGAAACAGTGTGTAGACCTGCAAGTGCCATCAGCTCGGTTTCTCGATTTCTCCTCTCAATAGTTGTAATCATTTCTTGAGCCTGGCGAGCAGCCCACCTACTTAAAATTCGTGAATGGCGTCGCCTGGCAGCTGATGACTCAGCCAAGTCATCCCCTCCAAGATCTGAACGACGTCTCCTCCTAATAAGCGGATCACCCTCATCATCCTCTTCCTCCGTGTTGCGATTAGAGCTTCGTGATGCATATGAGATGCAATCATCAAGATGCCCACGCATCAACTCCTCAATCCCTCTCTCAAAATCTGATGGAGAATCATGGCTTTCAGGCTTCTGTTGCAGTGGTTGGTAATCAGCCATCCCAACCTTCAACAAACCACCAACACCAAAGTGCCCCAAATGGCTCTACCACCTTTGTTTAGCCAACAAAGCACCAAATATGATCCATATTTCCTAAAAGAAATCCCAACTCAAACACTCCTCAGCCGCAGAATAAACGAAACTCAGATTCCAGCCTCACGACCTAATTAATGGCCAAATTTTTTTCCAATTTTGCCTGTCGAGGAAGGCATTGACCTGATCAGAATTAGGCGAAAATTAGAATCATCGCCACACGCAGGTAGCATCAATCGAAACGTGGAGCAAACAAAATGCAGAAGCAATAAAAAAAAACTCCGCCAGAAGCAAATTACAAAACCAAAAAAGGTCACACACAAACGAACGACGAAAATCAAAATAGACAGAGAGCGATTTGATAGCGAAGAACACGTACCGAAGAGGAAGTTCCGCGGTTTCTGGTCGTTCCCAAAAAATCAAAACCCTAGAATTTCCGAATTCGCGGGATGAGTAACACATATAGCAATTCCAATTAGCAGTGGAAATGGAAAGAAAAACAAATGAGATGAAAGGAAGAGATCAACAAAATCGAATGGATTTATAAATACATAAAATAAAAATATTTATTTGAATAAGACGGACCAATGGACGATGACAAGAAGAATAGGAAAAAGGAAAGAAGCTGAATCACTAATCTATTTATTGATTCTGTTAAATAAAATGTATAACTAGAGTTCTATCACCCATCAAAAAATAATAGTAATAGAGTTCTATCATCGCAGATAAGGCAGCCGACCGATAAGCATTCTTTGTTCTTGATATTGAAATATAATTCACGAATTCGAAAAAGAAAAAATTGTACAAGCAATTTTTATCTCATTTGGGTTCGCTTTAAAAAAAAAAAGGTTTAACCGCTAATGGTTGAGCGGATAGTGTAAATCAGGACAATCAGGTGCCACCTCCTATTACTAAATGACCGAGTTCCTAATGATTTATTCTCCTTGAAAGTGTTTAACAGGAATCGAACCTGAGACTTTACCTATTTCAATTTGCTGTTCACCCACTCGACTACCAACTATGTTGACACAAAACTATCAACTATGTTGCCCCACTCATTTGGATTTGCTTCCGCCTTGAAATATGCTTAGAGAAAAAAAGTAAGATATAATGCATTTTAATATCAAGATTTAGAAGTTCTCACTTTTGAGTCATAACCGGTTCGAATTAAATTAGACTGAATCTTAACATTGCTATCAGAGTTCATAATGTGTTACGACATGTTGTGTTGCCATGTAATATTCTAGTGAAATTGATGTTGATATATTTTTACTTGAATTAATCAAAATGGTCAAACTTACGAGTCTGAATTTTACCTAAGAAATGTGTAATGACCTGATTGGGCCGAAACCTAACAATATATATGTTTGCCATGTCCAAGAAGTAAAAATTGATGAACACGGTTTGAAATTATACTAACCATTTTTATCTGAAAACCATGACATTCCGTTTTCTGATGTAAACGGATATGATAAATTATATTGTCTAAAACTCAGAGGACATATTGAGATTTACGAACATGAAAAATAACACTGTCAGTATAAAATGTAACAGAGAGTTGTGTAATTTGAGGATATTGAAGTGCAGACGTGAAGTTAAGCAAATGTAGGATACTTAAGATAGCTGTTTGTCCTCGGATCCATCAAAGCATAGACAGACAGACCGACAACTTGACACAATCATATAGGAGTTTCTATATGAAAGCAAGCATATGTTATGTTCACAAAGGACGAGGAAGAGTCCACGTCATTGAACTTGACTAGGAAAATTCACACGAATTGCGAGAAAAGTGACATGACAAAAATTTAACCACTTCACCGCCACCTTCGTTGGCACTTTAACAAATTATTTAATATTATGAAAATAGTACTAAAAGTATCATCATATTAGCAAGATGGGATGAACTTAATTTCAGTGGACGCACTTGGATAGAGTTAAAAATATCAGCAAGCAGCTAGACATACTGATTATGTGCATATAGTCAAAAAAAAAAGCTGGAAAGTGATGGAGTGGAGGGGGCCTTGAAACTCAAAGATTTTAGAATTTGTGCAGAAGAGTATATATGTCCGCAAACAAGCTGACAGTAATAGCGTAAGGACAGATGGAGTAGTTGTGTTACGTGCATTTTGCGGTGACTAGTCTAAAAGGTCTCTTTGTTTTTCCTCATAAACCCATCCATCTCTTCACCTCTGCTCTGCTCATTACATCAATATTCATGCACTGCCTAGCCCCTTCTCTATTAATTTATTTCTAGCATAATTCCAAGAGGGAACAAGCCAATTACGTACCATTTCCTTTGAGGAAAACACGAGTCCTGTCTTCTAAAACTTTATTCAACACGATATGATTTCGCAAGATCACATGAACCATAAGTTTATAAATTCTGAGCAGTGTACGCAAAAATACCTTCAGTCCTTCAGGATATGTTTTCTTCTGCTGAACTTTGATTTCATATCGAATATGTTATATAAAACCCAAGTAAAAAAGCCTAAGAATTTCCAAAACCTGCTGAAGGAGATATGATTAGATATAAACCGAAAGCATTGAAAATATGGGCTTATTTCGAGAGCTTACTTGTGGCTAGACATTGTTGTTTCGCCTCAGCTACAGCTACAGCTGCTGAATTTCTTGTTAGTGTCTGTCTGCTTGCAAAAAGCCTAGGAATAAAGCAGTAGGCACATGCTACGTCCAATACAGCAATACTGGAGAAGGATGACAAATTGTGTGCAGCCAAATATGGTGATCAGACATGCATTTCTGCTTGCACCAAATTAAAACACAGTGATTGCAATTTTCTGGCTTCATGTGTTTGTACAATCCCAAGCCAAACATAGGTGTAGATTCTGATGTCCAGACATTCAACGTGTCCGATGTGGTACTCACTTGCCTCCGGCAACAAACCACTACTGGTACAGGGTTAACCTGAGAATGCGTATTGTCATCGTATAAAAAAATATTGTAAACAAGATTTGTATATACAATACAGTATACTATTGGACATGGCTGAATATCTATGGTAGGTTACATTATGTTACCCAACAGATAACTTCTGCAAATATTTTCATGATTAACTAGTGTGATGCCTGCGTCTACTGTCAAACAGGAGAAATAGTCGCTGTCCTTCCCACGGTTCTTTGGCTACCAGCATAGACGCACATCTACTATGACAATTTGTAGGCAACATGACTAGAATGTAGTAGCGGATTTCAATTCTTTTTCGTGTGATTATCGATAAAGCCTGAGGGATATCAGTCCTGCTCAAATCTTTCCTGTTCCAAGAGGTTCCCTTGAGTTGTCCCCAAACCCCACGCGGTATAATCCTTCACTAACTGCGGTACATGTCAAAGTGAAAAACTGTAAGCAGATTTGTTCACATTTCAAGAAAAAACTTGACCCAAGTGACATCCAACTATCCACAAATAATCTAAACCATTATTCATATGATATGACCCAAACATCTACCAAATTAGACAGGTTTCACTGGTTAAACGATCCACATCTATTAATCAATTCAAAGACCATGAACAAATACACTACAACCCAACCCATTAAACTATGTCTTTATATTCAAGATGAAACTATGTGGTAACAAAATGGTTATCCGTTTAACTCAATGATCAATTAGATTCATATATTTATTACATGAATATATTTGGATCCAATATTTAAAAGCATAATCAGCAATCACTTACAATCCATATAACCATTTTCCACCAGAACATAAATATAAATCTTCACATTAGAAGTCCAGTAAACTTACGACTTACAAGGTAAAAATTCAATATACATTGACCAAACCTAAGATTCTTATGAATAAAAAGGAATAAAATTAAATAGGCTGGATAGTTTTTATATCCATCCTCTAGATACAATTGGCAACTTTAGTCCTTCAAAAACGTCATCAAGGAGCCACCAAACCAGATATTTGCAGGCAAAAAATGTTAGACATCGTAAGCACCAATATCTTCATCCAACCAACATAAACGAGACGAGCACAATCTTGTCGACAAATATTTTTTCCTATAATACTTCCACATAATAAAAGTAATACAGAATGTATACTAAGTCAACCACCTGAGCCATGAACCGGGGAAGCATAAGCTTCAGTACTTGTTCGAGAACTTTTGTCCCGGCTGACTCAATAGTTTTCACAGGAATGGCAAAGAATGTGGATGGAAGCTTCATGCTAACCTGAGTTTAAGTTCTAAAAGGAAGTTATTCGGAAAGATATAGATAAGAGGATAATGGAAAGGAAGAAGACATTCATATCATAAGATATACCTCAATAACTGTGTCAGAGGTGAGTTGCTGTATCGAGGAGTTGCCAGGTATAATGTCACATGAGATTTGATTCACCATTGAAGCTGCATGCTCACACCAAACCATAGTCAAACAAGTCCTGTAAAGGAATTATGTGAAGTTTCATAGGAGTATGAGGTAAAGATACGTCTTTTAACAACAGATAACACCGCTGACTGAATTTGACCCAGTTAAGCAGAGAAGGCCTTTCAACAATGATGAACAAGCCCCCCATAAAAAAAACAATGCTGAACAAGCAGCAGACACATGCCCTGACGACCACAAAAAAAATTCATCCCAAAAAAGAAATTTCAACCACGGCCCCATAACAAATCAACCAAAATAGATAGATAGTGTTTTACTAGGCCAGCACAATGTTTGGGACTTTTGATGTAGCTGTGGTTTATTACACAAAACAGTCATGTTGTCAAAAAAAAAAATCAACAGATAGCAGATAACAATAAAGAGTAAACACTCAAAGAGCAGCTGCTGCGGTTTCCCCTTTCAAAAAAAGAAGAAGGAGAGAGTAAACATAAAAATCATAATCCTTGATCCTCTCGAATCGACTGCATCACATCTGCTTGTTATGTTGACCAAAAGTGTAGTTAGGAGAAACAGTAAGGTGGTGGCATTTACATTTCTGAACTTTAATACGACATCACTTATTACTTGACTCAGCATGCAACTTTAGCGAAATTCGAATTAAATGTCCCTTTTATGTTGTTGTTGTACTTTGAAATACACTAGATCAATAACTTGTTTATCCCGAGAAAATAATATATAGTTAAACCGTAACCTACAAAGTTTTGCTTAGCTTGAGAGGATGTGAAAATGCAGATGGGAAGAATATGTAGGTACAAAGAAAATGTGGACTGTCCTGCCAAAAATCCATTTAACTACAATAACAATCGGGTTTTCATTAAAAACCATTTCATTTTTTTATTGAGTATGTATTTTAGCTCTTCCAGACACTTTAAATCATAAATGAGAATGAAGTTTCCACTGGAATTATATTCCCCTGTAACTTAGGCCTAACTATTTATATTGAGAAGATTTTTACCTGCTCTAAGACAAATCAAGAATCCTTATGCTGCCAATTACACAATTTTATTATCTAAAAAAGAATATTTGTTATAGTATAGGGATTAGGGGTTATGCTCACTCTCAAAGTTGTCGCTTTGTGCAGCAACTGAAGGGGATCCCTCGAGCTATCCTTGCACCAAAAGAAAAAAAGAGATAAAAAAAACTTGAGAGTTGAATTGTAGAGAGTGCAGAAAAGCAAAATGAGAGAAGAAGAAGAAGAAAGACCTTGCAAGATAAGAGGTTTATGCAACAACCATTAGGTTGTTGATCAACTCTAACAAGCAGAACAGGGCAAATCTGGTAAGTGAAGACATTGAACCTGTAGACATGACACCTGTAAGTGTTATCGTCAATCTTCTCGACACTTTCACCATCCAATACGGAGTGATAGCTGATTGGTAAGCTCATATACTCGCCTGCAACATTAATCACAAATTATTATTAATCCAAATCGTCACAGAACAGAAGAAGCATAAATTAAATCAGGTGTGTGGTATGTAAATATAGATACTTAATGGCTTTTGGAGCTGGTGAACTGGAATGGATTCTCGTCTGCGAGCGGTGAATCGGGCGGTGGAGCTTGCGGAGATGCGGAGATTGGGTTTAGTGGTGGCGAAGTGAGGAGTAAGATGAGGTTTACAGTTCCCGAGTGATGGGGAGAAAGCCATCGCCGGATCCCAAGTCCCTCCACCTCAAGGAGATCGATGGGTCCTCCGGCCCTCCAGATCTATTAGGCCACAAGCACCCACAACGGTCAACATTGGGAGCCTCACAGGAGGAAGAGTTAGTCTCAGCTTCAGAGACTACAATGTCCTCCCTTATCCTACAATCAACGCAAATGCAAGACCCTCAACATCTACACAAGAACCTGAGATGGACGAAGAAGAGTTCATCGGCATGATGTGGGAAAACGACTCATACGCTCAATCATACAGAGAACTCATAGCACGTGAACGACTTAAGGAGGCGCAAACAGCGGCCATATTTGAGTCACAAAAACAAGGACCCAAAGCTTACAAACCAACGGTCAGACATTTCACCCGCCGACAACGCACTGACTGGAACCAAGAGGAGGACCGACCAAATGACAAACAAAAATGGGTGACACATGCTGATAACGGACGATATGCGTTTACAGTTAAAATGACACCACCAGCGATCAGCAGTGCCTACATACCACCATCCGGATGGGATGATGGCAAAGGATCAGACCCAAAGGATGATTCCGATGGACCCCGCTGGGACTCTTCGCCAGATGACGATGATAATGAGCAAAGAACCTACATGTGTGAGTCAGAATCAGAACCTAATTTCCATGAAAAGGACTCGGAAGCTGAAAGCGAACAGGCGTATCCCGCTGAACAGGACGATATTCCCGAAATGGAATATCCTATGATAGCCAGGATCCTTAGGGCCAACAAAGCGGCCCAGGAAGAAGGGGCCTTCAGCACCACCCAATCAAACGCGGCCCAAACTAGCGCCACATCACAGTACAGACCCCCAACGGACGCCATGATGGGTCCAGTACTATATCCGCCAGCCGTTAAAGGAAATCCAAACCCTTATGAGGCGGCTACGCAATGGGCGACAAAACCATTCAAAGGGCGAACACAGCCGTTCAATAATGAGCTGTACCAATTACCTTCGGCGCAGCAAATGACAGGGGCACTACTTGTCCTACCAGAAGACATAGGGTTGTACGGAGACGTAATATCCCGATGGGAATCTATTACACTAAATTGGATCAACAGCCAAACATGGGCGACCCCTCAAGCAAAGGTCAACGCGATAGAAAACTTGCTAGGGGAATTGGAGAAAAAGATTTGGATCCAATGGAGGACATCCTACGTTCAGGAGTATGAACAGCTAGTTACAATAGCGGATGATCCCCAAAACGTAATCTCACAGATACGAAGGATCATTACTCTGGAAGAACCATACCAAGGATCAACCGACGAACAAGAGCGTGCATACAGAGATCTTGACCGCCTCTCATGCGATAGGATGCGTGACATTTTCACGTATATGAACCAATACAAGATCCTTGCAATTAAGAGTGGAAGGGCATTCATGTCTACAGAACTATCGGAGAAGTTATTCAGAAAAATGCCCCCATTAATCGGAACAGAAATTGCGGAGGCATTCGCAAGGAAAAATCCGGGAGCGACCATTGGCGTCCTCCCTCGCATACACTTCGCCTACCAATTCCTAGCAGAGGCATGTAAAAAGGCAGCGGTCCAGAAGGAGATGAAAGACTTATCTTTCTGTAACCAAGTTCCAATCCCGGGATACTACAATAAACCAAGCAAGTACGGGATAAGAAAGTCCAGAACCTACAAAGGAAAACCACATGACACTCACGTCAGAGTTTTCAAAACGAAGCATGCCGACAAAATACGAAAATGCAAGTGCTTCATATGCGGAGATGAGGGACACTTTGCGCGAGATTGCAGTAAACAGCGAGGAAACATAGCTCGAGCATCCATACTTGAAGGACTCGAACTACCAGAAGACCTGGACGTAGTCTCGGTAGACTTAAACGAACCAGACAGCGATGCGATATGTAGTATATCAGAAGGTGAAGAAAACTGCCGCTACATAGCATCAATGGCATTATTTCCTGACGAATGGGGGATGATGCTTGGAAGGGAAGGAGGATGGAGGCCCCAAATTAAAGTCAGAGACAAACAACTAACCTGCCAGCATAACTGGGAAGAAAATAAGGAAGTCAAAATTAACTTTCTTAATTGTTCATTCTGCAAACAAAAGACAAATCCAAAGATGCGACTACACTGCCCGTTATGCGAGATAACAAGCTGTCCTATGTGTGCCCCATTCTATCTGAACAAAGAGGTCAGCCCGGCGCCTCCAACAAAACAAGAGTATGTTACCACCGATGAACTGCTCAGGGAAGTATTCGGTTATGTACAATTCCTGCATGCAGAAATTGACAGACTAAATGCCATCATTAGCAAAGAACGAAGGGCCGAAACTGAGTTAGAAGAGGAGGTCGAGGAACAACTGGCAAAGGACCTGGAAGACCTTACAATTATTGATAAGGGAAAGGAAGTCGATGAAAGCGCAAATTGGCTCAATGAGGGAGCCTCGTCAGTTGCACCCACATCAACAAGAGCTGTGAGCAGACTGTTTCACATACCGGTAAAATTCTCAATCCCTGGGATGCAGCCCTTCACAATTGAGGCAATATTAGACACAGGAGCAACATGCTGTTGCATCAACAAAACAGCTGTACCGGAAAAAGCGCTGGAAGACTTAAACTACACGGTCTTCTTCAGCGGCATTAACTCAAGACAACCTGCCAAGCTAAAAATAAAAGATGGGCAAATGACCATCGATGAGCAGGTATTTCGAATACCATTCACATACGTATTCGATATGACAATGAAGGACGGAGTACAAATGCTCTTAGGATGTAACTTCATCCGAGCACGAAGCGGTGGGCTAAGGATAGAAGGAAACTCAATCACCTTCTACAAACAGTTAACCACCATCACCACCAGCCCACAAACAGCGGAAAAGGCCAACGTATTGATAGAACTGAGCCCAATGGAAGAAATGGAGATAGTAGAGCTGGTCTACTATAATATGGGCCAGACAAACAACCAAAACAATATGGGCCACGAAAACAATAAACTTCAGAAGAGATTAAGCCCAACTCTCGGCAGGCTCAAGCAATTGGGCTATATAGGCGAAAACCCATTACGACACTGGGCAAAGAATGAAGTAACATGCAAAATTGAGGTGATAAACCCGGATATAACTATTCAGGATAGACCCCTTAAGCATGTAACACCAGCAATGGAACAGAGCTTCAACAGGCACGTAGACGCACTACTCAGCCTCAAAGTCATCAGACCAAGTAAAAGTCGCCATAGGACTATGGCAATACTGGTCAAATCAGGAACCACGGTAGACCCAAAAACTGGCAAGGAGGAAAGAGGTAAAGAACGCATGGTGTTCAACTACAAAGCACTCAATGACAACACTCATAAGGACCAGTATACACTACCGGGTATCAACACCATCCTAAAAAAGGTCGGAAACGCAAACATATTCAGCAAATTTGACCTAAAAAGCGGATTCCATCAGGTGACAATGGAAGAAGAAAGCATTCCCTGGACAGCATTCGTGGTTCCGGGAGGACTATATGAATGGCTAGTCATGCCATTTGGTCTCAAAAATGCACCGGCAGTATTCCAACGAAAAATGGACCATTGCTTCAGGGGAACGGAAGACTTCACCGCCGTCTACATAGACGATATCCTCGTCTTCTCCCGGACAGAAGAAGAGCACGTTACCCACCTACAAAGGGTACTGAGCATATGCGAGAAAGAGGGGTTGGTACTTTCACCAACCAAAATGAAGATCGCCACCAGGGAAGTTGAGTTCCTAGGAGCAATCATTGGAAACAAAAGGATAAGGCTCCAGCCGCATATCATCAAGAAGATATCAGAGTTCAAAGAAGAGACCCTTCGCGACAAAAAAGGCCTCCGGACGTGGCTAGGAATACTCAACTACGCAAGGGCATACATCCCGAAACTAGGCATCAAACTCGGCCCCCTTTACTCCAAAACGAGCCCACACGGTGACAAGCGAATCAAGGAGTCAGATCTAAAAATAGTCCGACAACTAAAAGAGGAGATACAGAATCTCCCGGATCTTGAGATACCACCTGAAGATGCCTATATCATACTGGAAACCGATGGGTGCATGGAAGGATGGGGAGGTATATGCAAATGGAAGAAATCAAGAAGTGACCCAAGGACAACAGAGCGCGTATGTGCTTATGCGAGTGGAAAATTCTCTGTTGTCAAGGCAACAATTGACGCCGAAATACACGCCGCGATGGAGAGCCTCCAGGCGATGAAGATCCACTATCTAGATAAAGAAGAGATCACCTTAAGAACTGACTGTCAAGCTATAATTAGCTTCTATAACAAAACAGCAGCCAATAAACCATCACGCGTCCGATGGATCGGGTTCACCGATTTCATCACTGGCACAGGCGTAGAAATACGTTTTGAACACATAAGCGGCAAGGACAATATGCTTGCTGATGCACTCTCACGCTTAGTTCACTACCTATGTGCAGGATGTTTAGCGGACGAAGAAGCAGAGGTCGTGGCCATAGCTCTGGAAGAACTACAAGCTATGGAAGCATCCCACCATGGCGCATCTACCAAACACGCGGAGGACCAAGTTCTCATATACATGCATGGCCTGCTCCTACGAATAGAGCAGACGAGTACCACAACGTCCTCTTCCATAACCGCCAACAGGACAGGATTGAAGACCTACAGGACCCTGTACAAGCCCAGCTCGACAGGGAAAGACTTGCTCAAGAATGCCTCGAGGAAGCAGCTGACGAAGCCCAACAAACCATGGAGCAACTATGCTCAATGCTGCGATATAAAATGGAGCACTATGAGGCCCAAGAACAAAACCACCCAGGCGAAGGATGGGGAGAGCAACAGCGACGGGCCAATACCCAACTCACCTCAATCGAGCGAGTATGTGAAGACCTGGCCCGACTCATCAACAGGATCCAAGAATAAACAAAGCCCAAACCCAAGATCATCTTCTAGAGCGCGCACCTAGTTTACCGTCGCCCCTTGTTTTCAATAAACCGGGATACCATCAGCTGTTTTGATGGACCCTTGTGTCTGTAAAAAGTCGCCTAGTGGCGCGTTATCCGTTGTCGTCTATCTAAGAAGATAGCAAAGCATATTTTGCATGTGTCGATGGGGCCCAATGAGCACCCGACATGCATTATTAGGCTTTGTTCCCTTCTTGAGAGTCTCCCTATATAAGGAGCTCTCAGTTCTCTTGAAAAGGCACGAACCGATACACATCAGAAGCCAATTCTTGAGAGAAGGTCTGTAAAATATTCTCTTAAGCATTCAGTAAATATTGCAGTTTGTTTTGTATCTCTTATCTACAAATGTTTTCAGCTTTATACTAGGCATACATATTTTCCGTTTGCATTACGCTTGAAATACAGCGCGAGACAAACTGAACGTATGGTTCCAGTATTCTGTTGAATTCAGTTGTTCGATTTTAGCGGTGCAAAACTAAAATTACAGTCCCAGAGGCTGTTGCCCTGAAAACTGGTACCCATCCCATCCCAAAAACCTCATTTTCCAATATTATCAAAGGATACTCTAAGTATCCCTTTCCTGAATCCGAGAAGTAGTGGCAGAAGGAGTAAGCCCATGAAGAAGTGAGGAAGGAAAGGATACCCAAAAGTAACAACGGATCAATATTGAGGTGAGAAATCACTGTACTCCGGGAGTGCACATGAGGAAAGAAGATGGCCGATAGATTCGAAAGATCTATCCAAGATTGGTACCAAAATTCAAGAACAGCTGACCTTGAATTCATAAATCTCGCAAACCCAAACCTTTCTGACATAAGTAATAACATCACAGTTCTGTACGACAAACTGCTACTAATTTCAAAGATCTGCATCAAACACTTCCACCGGTTACACGATCTACTCTCACAACAAACCGACGCACTCGAAAGTCGTCTTCTCAAGTTAGAACAAAACCAAGATCAAATCCTCCGATCCATACACACGCTTGAAGACGAAGTACTCACTAGACGAACTCTCACTCCCAAAGAAGTAACCGCAGTAATTAATGAGGCCACCCAGCAACCGGAAGAAATCCTGCGAATCTCCACAAAAATCAAGGAGCAACAGGACCAACTACTCAGCCTTGTCTTGGAAATCAAGAAAGGAACCATTGGCTGATGTCAAGAAATTCAGCAGCATACCAACACTCAGTAGAAGCGGTAGAAGGAATCGACCCACCAGCAGTTGGATTTACCAAAGCCTCAACCTACGGCACCTCAAGTCTGGGAATCCAAGCTACAATCAAGCAAAACAACACGATAATAGAGTTACTGCTAGGACTCGACACAAAAATCTCGGAGCTTACCCATCTAACGAGGGAGCACTTCAAACAGAAAGGACCGGGAGACCCGAAAATAGCAGAATCTATTGCAGAGCTATCCAAAAAACTTGCTGGGCTAAATATCACAAATCCAGAAGAACCAAGGAAAATCAGGGCTACATCAGGACCCTATTACGTCTTCAAAGATCCAAAGGCGATACTAGAAGAAGAAAAATCCAAGAAATGAGCCGAACAATCACGGAACAACTGCCGGTTTTAGAAACCGGATCAGGATCCACAAACCCAAACGTCGAGGATCAAATTCGTGATTACAGACGAATCAGTCGGGCAAGACACGAGATAAGCCGACGACTGATCGGACGAAGGACGCGTGGAAGAAACCTGGAAAGAAGATTGAACCCAGAAGAACAGCTGGCTGTATCCCAACAGCAGCGAACAAATTTAGTACCTGCAGAGGTACTTTACAACGCAAGATGGAGTGAAGCGCGTCACAGGGTGTACGAACACTACTCTGATAGCAGAATCCTATGCAGAGAAGGCGAACAAACAGACTTACGCCTAATCACTGAACAAAGTTACCAAGCCGTAAGAAGAGCCGGCATGCAGCATATACATCTGGGGCTCATAATGATACGGATACATGCGCTACACAGGCGAAGAGCGGGCACTACTGCCTTGTTAGCCCTACGAGATACAAGATGGCAAGATGAACGCCAGGTGATAGAAACAATGGAGGTAGACCTATCCGAAGGAACGCAGCTGGTATACATTGTGCCAGAGATCTTCATGTCCGTAGACGATTTCTATAATCATATAGAGATCGCTATACAAACCCAAGGATACTCGCCCACATGGGATGGAGAAAGTAATCTCCTAATATCTCGTTCGCTCATTGGCAGGCTCACAAATACAAGCTACACAGGATTCAGATATAATGTGCGACACGTAGCAGAACATCTGGCTAGTAACGGCATCCGCGCCATCGCCGGATCCCAAGTCCCTCCACCTCAAGGAGATCGATGGGTCCTCCGGCCCTCCAGATCTATTAGGCCACAGGCACCCACAACGGTCAACATTGGGAGCCTCACAGGAGGAAGAGTTAGTCTCAGCTTCAGAGACTACAATGCCCTCCCTTATCCTACAATCAACGCAAATGCAAGACCCTCAACATCCACACAAGAACCTGAGATGGACGAAGAAGAGTTCATCGGCATGATGTGGGAAAACGACTCATACGCTCAATCATACAGAGAACTCATAGCACGTGAACGACTTAAGGAGGCGCAAACAGCGGCCATATTTGAGTCACAAAAACAAGGACCCAAAGCTTACAAACCAACGGTCAGACATTTCACCCGCCGACAACGCACTGACTGGAACCAAGAGGAGGACCGACCAAATGACAAACAAAAATGGGTGACACATGCTGATAACGGACGATATGCGTTTACAGTTAAAATGACACCACCAGCGATCAGCAGTGCCTACATACCACCATCCGGATGGGATGATGGCAAAGGATCAGACCCAAAGGATGATTCCGATGGACCCCGCTGGGACTCTTCGCCAGATGACGATGATAATGAGCAAAGAACCTACATGTGTGAGTCAGAATCAGAACCTAATTTCCATGAAAAGGACTCGGAAGCTGAAAGCGAACAGGCGTATCCCGCTGAACAGGACGATATTCCCGAAATGGAATATCCTATGATAGCCAGGATCCTTAGGGCCAACAAAGCGGCCCAGGAAGAAGGGGCCTTCAGCACCACCCAATCAAACGCGGCCCAAACTAGCGCCACATCACAGTACAGACCCCCAACGGACGCCATGATGGGTCCAGTACTATATCCGCCAGCCGTTAAAGGAAATCCAAACCCTTATGAGGCGGCTACGCAATGGGCGACAAAACCATTCAAAGGGCGAACACAGCCGTTCAATAATGAGCTGTACCAATTACCTTCGGCGCAGCAAATGACAGGGGCACTACTTGTCCTACCAGAAGACATAGGGTTGTACGGAGACGTAATATCCCGATGGGAATCTATTACACTAAATTGGATCAACAGCCAAACATGGGCGACCCCTCAAGCAAAGGTCAACGCGATAGAAAACTTGCTAGGGGAATTGGAGAAAAAGATTTGGATCCAATGGAGGACATCCTACGTTCAGGAGTATGAACAGCTAGTTACAATAGCGGATGATCCCCAAAACGTAATCTCACAGATACGAAGGATCATTACTCTGGAAGAACCATACCAAGGATCAACCGACGAACAAGAGCGTGCATACAGAGATCTTGACCGCCTCTCATGCGATAGGATGCGTGACATTTTCACGTATATGAACCAATACAAGATCCTTGCAATTAAGAGTGGAAGGGCATTCATGTCTACAGAACTATCGGAGAAGTTATTCAGAAAAATGCCCCCATTAATCGGAACAGAAATTGCGGAGGCATTCGCAAGGAAAAATCCGGGAGCGACCATTGGCGTCCTCCCTCGCATACACTTCGCCTACCAATTCCTAGCAGAGGCATGTAAAAAGGCAGCGGTCCAGAAGGAGATGAAAGACTTATCTTTCTGTAACCAAGTTCCAATCCCGGGATACTACAATAAACCAAGCAAGTACGGGATAAGAAAGTCCAGAACCTACAAAGGAAAACCACATGACACTCACGTCAGAGTTTTCAAAACGAAGCATGCCGACAAAATACGAAAATGCAAGTGCTTCATATGCGGAGATGAGGGACACTTTGCGCGAGATTGCAGTAAACAGCGAGGAAACATAGCTCGAGCATCCATACTTGAAGGACTCGAACTACCAGAAGACCTGGACGTAGTCTCGGTAGACTTAAACGAACCAGACAGCGATGCGATATGTAGTATATCAGAAGGTGAAGAAAACTGCCGCTACATAGCATCAATGGCATTATTTCCTGACGAATGGGGGATGATGCTTGGAAGGGAAGGAGGATGGAGGCCCCAAATTAAAGTCAGAGACAAACAACTAACCTGCCAGCATAACTGGGAAGAAAATAAGGAAGTCAAAATTAACTTTCTTAATTGTTCATTCTGCAAACAAAAGACAAATCCAAAGATGCGACTACACTGCCCGTTATGCGAGATAACAAGCTGTCCTATGTGTGCCCCATTCTATCTGAACAAAGAGGTCAGCCCGGCGCCTCCAACAAAACAAGAGTATGTTACCACCGATGAACTGCTCAGGGAAGTATTCGGTTATGTACAATTCCTGCATGCAGAAATTGACAGACTAAATGCCATCATTAGCAAAGAACGAAGGGCCGAAACTGAGTTAGAAGAGGAGGTCGAGGAACAACTGGCAAAGGACCTGGAAGACCTTACAATTATTGATAAGGGAAAGGAAGTCGATGAAAGCGCAAATTGGCTCAATGAGGGAGCCTCGTCAGTTGCACCCACATCAACAAGAGCTGTGAGCAGACTGTTTCACATACCGGTAAAATTCTCAATCCCTGGGATGCAGCCCTTCACAATTGAGGCAATATTAGACACAGGAGCAACATGCTGTTGCATCAACAAAACAGCTGTACCGGAAAAAGCGCTGGAAGACTTAAACTACACGGTCTTCTTCAGCGGCATTAACTCAAGACAACCTGCCAAGCTAAAAATAAAAGATGGGCAAATGACCATCGATGAGCAGGTATTTCGAATACCATTCACATACGTATTCGATATGACAATGAAGGACGGAGTACAAATGCTCTTAGGATGTAACTTCATCCGAGCACGAAGCGGTGGGCTAAGGATAGAAGGAAACTCAATCACCTTCTACAAACAGTTAACCACCATCACCACCAGCCCACAAACAGCGGAAAAGGCCAACGTATTGATAGAACTGAGCCCAATGGAAGAAATGGAGATAGTAGAGCTGGTCTACTATAATATGGGCCAGACAAACAACCAAAACAATATGGGCCACGAAAACAATAAACTTCAGAAGAGATTAAGCCCAACTCTCGGCAGGCTCAAGCAATTGGGCTATATAGGCGAAAACCCATTACGACACTGGGCAAAGAATGAAGTAACATGCAAAATTGAGGTGATAAACCCGGATATAACTATTCAGGATAGACCCCTTAAGCATGTAACACCAGCAATGGAACAGAGCTTCAACAGGCACGTAGACGCACTACTCAGCCTCAAAGTCATCAGACCAAGTAAAAGTCGCCATAGGACTATGGCAATACTGGTCAAATCAGGAACCACGGTAGACCCAAAAACTGGCAAGGAGGAAAGAGGTAAAGAACGCATGGTGTTCAACTACAAAGCACTCAATGACAACACTCATAAGGACCAGTATACACTACCGGGTATCAACACCATCCTAAAAAAGGTCGGAAACGCAAACATATTCAGCAAATTTGACCTAAAAAGCGGATTCCATCAGGTGACAATGGAAGAAGAAAGCATTCCCTGGACAGCATTCGTGGTTCCGGGAGGACTATATGAATGGCTAGTCATGCCATTTGGTCTCAAAAATGCACCGGCAGTATTCCAACGAAAAATGGACCATTGCTTCAGGGGAACGGAAGACTTCACCGCCGTCTACATAGACGATATCCTCGTCTTCTCCCGGACAGAAGAAGAGCACGTTACCCACCTACAAAGGGTACTGAGCATATGCGAGAAAGAGGGGTTGGTACTTTCACCAACCAAAATGAAGATCGCCACCAGGGAAGTTGAGTTCCTAGGAGCAATCATTGGAAACAAAAGGATAAGGCTCCAGCCGCATATCATCAAGAAGATATCAGAGTTCAAAGAAGAGACCCTTCGCGACAAAAAAGGCCTCCGGACGTGGCTAGGAATACTCAACTACGCAAGGGCATACATCCCGAAACTAGGCATCAAACTCGGCCCCCTTTACTCCAAAACGAGCCCACACGGTGACAAGCGAATCAAGGAGTCAGATCTAAAAATAGTCCGACAACTAAAAGAGGAGATACAGAATCTCCCGGATCTTGAGATACCACCTGAAGATGCCTATATCATACTGGAAACCGATGGGTGCATGGAAGGATGAGGAGGTATATGCAAATGGAAGAAATCAAGAAGTGACCCAAGGACAACAGAGCGCGTATGTGCTTATGCGAGTGGAAAATTCTCTGTTGTCAAGGCAACAATTGACGCCGAAATACACGCCGCGATGGAGAGCCTCCAGGCGATGAAGATCCACTATCTAGATAAAGAAGAGATCACCTTAAGAACTGACTGTCAAGCTATAATTAGCTTCTATAACAAAACAGCAGCCAATAAACCATCACGCGTCCGATGGATCGGGTTCACCGATTTCATCACTGGCACAGGCGTAGAAATACGTTTTGAACACATAAGCGGCAAGGACAATATGCTTGCTGATGCACTCTCACGCTTAGTTCACTACCTATGTGCAGGATGTTTAGCGGACGAAGAAGCAGAGGTCGTGGCCATAGCTCTGGAAGAACTACAAGCTATGGAAGCATCCCACCATGGCGCATCTACCAAACACGCGGAGGACCAAGTTCTCATATACATGCATGGCCTGCTCCTACGAATAGAGCAGACGAGTACCACAACGTCCTCTTCCATAACCGCCAACAGGACAGGATTGAAGACCTACAGGACCCTGTACAAGCCCAGCTCGACAGGGAAAGACTTGCTCAAGAATGCCTCGAGGAAGCAGCTGACGAAGCCCAACAAACCATGGAGCAACTATGCTCAATGCTGCGATATAAAATGGAGCACTATGAGGCCCAAGAACAAAACCACCCAGGCGAAGGATGGGGAGAGCAACAGCGACGGGCCAATACCCAACTCACCTCAATCGAGCGAGTATGTGAAGACCTGGCCCGACTCATCAACAGGATCCAAGAATAAACAAAGCCCAAACCCAAGATCATCTTCTAGAGCGCGCACCTAGTTTACCGTCGCCCCTTGTTTTCAATAAACCGGGATACCATCAGCTGTTTTGATGGACCCTTGTGTCTGTAAAAAGTCGCCTAGTGGCGCGTTATCCGTTGTCGTCTATCTAAGAAGATAGCAAAGCATATTTTGCATGTGTCGATGGGGCCCAATGAGCACCCGACATGCATTATTAGGCTTTGTTCCCTTCTTGAGAGTCTCCCTATATAAGGAGCTCTCAGTTCTCTTGAAAAGGCACGAACCGATACACATCAGAAGCCAATTCTTGAGAGAAGGTCTGTAAAATATTCTCTTAAGCATTCAGTAAATATTGCAGTTTGTTTTGTATCTCTTATCTACAAATGTTTTCAGCTTTATACTAGGCATACATATTTTCCGTTTGCATTACGCTTGAAATACAGCGCGAGACAAACTGAACGTATGGTTCCAGTATTCTGTTGAATTCAGTTGTTCGATTTTAGCGGTGCAAAACTAAAATTACAGTCCCCCCCCCTTATGGTATCAGAGCATTTTTTTAGGTTGAAGAAATATGCCCAACTGCATTCAGTTAAAAAGGTCTCCTAAATCCTAAAGACTTCAAGTAATAACCGTTTTTGCATATATTTGGAGTTGCAGATGATAAGGTGAAATTAGGGGGCGTTCAATTGAGAATGCCTCCAGAAATGAGTGATACGTGTCACACTCACCAAAAATGTGTTCGCACTGTTTTTGTGAGTGTGACACGTGGCGCGCCCGCAAAGCACGAGGTTTAGTGGGACATGTAACGCGTTGTGATTGGTTGTACTCACGACTACATTTCTAGAGGGCGTCCTCAATTGAACGCTCCTCGGTGAAAATAAATTGTAAAATCTGAACGTCGAACAGGAACAACAGATGGACAGTAAAATATATAATTGATGACAAAAAGTAACTGGTATTATTCTAACTTGAATTTCTCAGCTTCTCCCTGGCCCTTCTGAACTTGCGTGAATGTTGTTCATCGATTGAGTGATTATTGCACTCAGCTTATACTTTTTTTTTGATGGCGCAACTTTTTTTTTCAGTGTAGTATCCATTTTTTTGCGCACATAGGGGCTTATAGGGATTGAACCCGGGCCGCCACATGCCACGGGAGAGGGACTAAACCACTCAGCTTATACTTAGATCTTCAGGACACCTGTAATACAAATTTTATATGATTGGACATGTGCGATACTTACCCGGGCACTATGATTTGGGACACATGTTGGTGTAGCCTTTCTTTTGTTTTTTGTTTTTTTCAATTAAGCAATTATATAAGGGAAACTTAGTCGCGTCTATTTTAATTATAAGTCAAGAGCAAAAATTGAATTAATTTCGACATTTAATTGGTATGACGAAGAGACCAAAAAATATAGATTTACGTCACGCAGTCACAGGAATACATTTAAGTGAAGATTGACTTCTTTTTTTATGGGTAATATATTGGAACTCAAACAAAATGCCATTTGTCATTCTAAGCGTTCATTTTTGTGCCCACTCACTCGTACTCATCAATCATGTTTAATTTGCTGGCGGTCGAGTCGGGAAAGCAGCCGGTGTAGTGCCATACAACCACGTCTAAATAGATAGACATCGATTTGAATTTTAATATGAAAGTGAGAGGACCGTTCCGGGATTCGTATGAACACATGGACGACTTTGATCATGTTGAATTTAGCTACTTCAAGTTTGTGGGTGCTAGCACTTCTTCACCAAGAAAACACCATGGGTGCTGATACAAGTTAAATTTAACTAGTTCATATAGTTCCGTTGTGACCCAAAAGCTTAAGCTTGTGGGTCATGATTCTATAGAACCAAGTTAACACTTATCTTCTTCACCAAGCAATGTGGAACATTTGTCCATTTGACTTTCACTCAACAGATCACACACATATATATTAAAAGATAAATTTTCATATTCTTGAAATATATAGCAATTGCCATTTGAGCGATCCTCTCAAATTGAGAATGAGACAAGGACAAGTTATGGTGGGAATGCAGATGGAGAAGGGTCCAAATTGGAGGAAAGTATACTAGTATAGTGGTGCACAAAAGTGCATAAAAGAATGTTTAGAATGAGACCACGCGAGAATTTCCATTATCGATCAAGGCGTCATGATGAGATCGTGCCACTCTCCACCGAAATCAAATGTCCGCACTAAAACCTCGTATATCTCATAACACAACACGTAGTCTAGTCATCACCTTTAGTTAGAACTTACTATAACCAACACCTAGTAGGCGTAAAGCATGCGTTCAAAACCAAATGGACAAATGTCCACTCCTAAGAAAAAGATAGATCAGTTAGCTTATATAATTCTATCGAACCAAACCTCACAAGCTTAACATGGGACACGTGACAGAAGCATAAGGGCACACCTAGTGAAGGATAAAATGTAGGGCATTGCTATGGAGAAAAGAAATTAATTGACTTATAAACCCACAAACTTAAGTTTTTGAGTCATTAATTATGAAACACTATAGACAACTAGCCAAATTCAATTATTCAAACTTCACGTTGTCACTCATCATCATCATACATGCTTATAAATAAGGCGCCAACAACTGGATTCTTTTGTCACTTGTTACTCACTAGCTTCTGCTGATCATTGATAAGTAAAGAGAAGTTTTTTTTTTAAGACGATGAGTTGTAAGTTGATGATAAGTAGTGCATTGCTGGTTATGTTGTTGGTGGAAGTCTGTTGTGGTGGTAGAGCATCACTGAAGGAAACAGGCTATGGCGGAGGAGGTAGGGGCGGTGGTGGTAGTGCTAGTACTAGTTTGGGTTATGGGCCGGGATCCGGGTACGGCTCAGGGTATGGAGCTGGAGGTGGTGAAGGGTATGGTGGCGGTGCATTAGGTGGAGTTGGAGGAGGAGGAGGTGGAGGTGGAGGAGGCGGTGGTGGATCGAGTTTAGGTGGTCGTGGTTATGGGTCAGGGGAAGGATATGGTTCCGGTTATGGCTCCGGGAGTGGTATTGGAGGAGGCGGAGGGGGTGGTAGTGGGGGAGGTGGCGGCAGTGGGGGAGGAGGAGGCATTGGTGGGGGTGGGGCTGGTTATGGTTCAGGAGGTGGTAGTGGATATGGTGGTGGAGGAGGAAGAGGCGGGGGTGGGGGTGGCGGAGGAGGTGGCAGTGGCAGAGGAGGCTCGACAGCGGGATATGGTGGCGGATCCGGGTACGGTGGTGGATCCGGGTATGGCAGAGGTGAAGGTGGCTGGGGCGACAATCAGCCATGAACTCTACTCGGCGTGGCCTTTTTCAGATTTTACTATTACATAAAAATATGATGTTTAAATAAAAATAAGGCATTGATCATCAATCAAGAAAAAAATTAGGCATTAATCATATTTGGTCCGAGTCTGGCTATGATAAAATAAAAATAAATAAATTCTTTAGCAGAGATTTCTGACTTGCGTGAATTATAAAATTTCTTTCGATATATTTTTACTCGATCTATCATTTCTCAATTTACTCACTTTCCCAAAGAAACAACCAAATATTTTTTAAAACCTCCCAATAAGAACAGTACAACTGTAACGATATCAAAACTCTAATTTCAGTTCCATAAAAAAAAAAAGCAAAATGACAAAAATAGATATGAACTATCACTCATTGACAAATCACGATCCGAACTACGAAAATTGACAATTAAGGGCAATTTCAAAGTACTTTACTTCTCAATTTAAAATAAAGTTCAAGAAGATTTTTTCAAGGGTGCGGTTCAGGTACAAACCGTTTTATAAATAAAAACTACAAACCAATTTTTAAGCTGACACGTGTCCCATATTTGCCGAAATCCCGAACAAAACACGGAAGGGTATTTTAGTCATTCCACATAAAGGGGTATAAACCTAATAAAGTTATTTTCAATTTAGTCCACGAGTTGTTAATGATCAGACTTAAAATTGAAAATGTTCAGACTTAAGCAACAGCAATGACCAGACTTAAACTGTACTGTTTCTAAATGTTCAGACTTAAATTACTAAATGTTCAGACTTAAGAGATTAAATGTTCAGACTTAACAGATTAAATTACTAAATGTTCAGAATTAAGAGATTAAATATTCAGACTTAAGAGATTAAATTACTTAATGTTCAGACTTAAGAGATTAAATGTTCAGACTAAAGAGATTAAATGTTCAGACTTAAGAGATTAAATTACTAAATGTTTAGACTTAAATTACTAAATGTTCAGACTTAACAGATTAAATGCTCAGACTTAAGAGATTAAATTACTAAATGTTCAGACTTAAGAGATTAAATTAAAATGTTCAAACTTACAAAACGTAATGATCAGACTTAAAAATGATAATGATCAGACTTAAAAAACAGCAATGATCAGACTTAAAAACAGCAATGATCAGACTTAAGCAATGATCAACTTAAAAACAGTAATGATCAGACTTAAAACAGCAATGATCAGACTTAAGAAATGAATGATCAGACTTAAGCAATGATCAGACTTAAAAAACAGCAATGATCAGACTTAAGCAATGAATGATCAGACTTAGGCAATGATCAGACTTAAAAAACAGCAATGATCAGACTTAAAAAACTGCAATGATCAGACTTAAGCAATGAATTATCAGACTTAAGCAATGAATGATCAGACTTAAGCAATGATCACACTTAAAAACAGCAATGATCAGACTTAAAAAAAGCAATGATCAGACTTAAAAACAGCAATGATCAGACTTAAAACAAGCAACGATCAGACTTAAAAAACAGCATTGATCAGACTTAAAAACAGAAAAGAAACAAGCAACGATCAGACTTACAAACAGCAATGATCAGACTTAAAAAACAGCAATGATCAGACTTAAAACAAGCAACGATCAGACTTACAAACAGCAGTGATCAGACTTAAAAACAGATTGAAAATCCAATAATCCTCTTTAAAAAAAGAGAAAAAAAAAAGATTAAAACGCGAATTTGACCCTCCAGATGATCGAATTTGCCCTAAAAACGCCGAGCTCATGGCAAAGCGATGAGTTCTGCTCAGAATGTCGTTTCCACCCAAAAAATACTAGGCTTTCATCAAATTCTCATACAAGCGCATAAACATCAAATTTTAGAATCGTACTATAGCAAATTGTAAGTCTGACCATTATATCATTACCATCTATAAGTCTGATCATTACCATCTTTAAGTCTGATCATTACCATATTTAAGTCTGAACATTGTTATTTAAGTCTGATCGTTAATGGTTTAAGTCTCATTATTTTTTTTTAAGTCTGAACATTATTTTTTTAAGTCTGATCATTTTTTTTCAAGTATTTTCATTACTGGTTTAAGTCTGAACATTGTTATTTAAGTCTGATCGTTAATGGTTTAAATCTCATTATTATTTTTTCAAGTATTGTCATTGTTTTTTCAAGTATTGTCATTGTTTTTTCAAGTATTGTCATTACTGGTTTAAGTCTGAACATTTTTATTTAAGTTTGAACATTGTTATTTTAAGTCTGATCGTTAATGGTTTAAGTCTCATTATTATTTTTTTAAGTCTGAACATTGTTTTTTTAAGTCTGGTCATCGTTTTTTCAAGTATTGTCATTACTGGTTTAAGTCTGAACATTGTTATTTAAGTCTGAACATTGTTATTTAAGTCTGATCGTTAATGGTTTAAGTCTCATTATTATTTTTTAAGTCTGAACATTGTTATTTAAGTCTGATCGTTAATGGTTTAAGTCTGAACATTGTTTTTTTAAGTCTGAACATTACTGTAGCAAAAGTCAAAATTTATTCTTAATGATCATACTTAACGCATGATGATCAGACTTAAAAACGTACTGTAGCGAAATTTGAATTTTACTGTAGCGAAGTTTATGACGATTATACCCTCCTATCTTTTATAAGTCCACATGTGTTTTTTTTATTTACAAAAAGAACCCCGACGGGAGAAATCTCGGATGAATTTTGATTGGTTAATTTTGACACGTGTCAAATTTTTTATGGGTTTGTAGTTTTTATTTATAATATTGGTTTGTATTTGATCCACTCTCTTTTTTCAATTCATTCATTTAGTTAACTTTGTTAATGGACAGAGTGATATTTCGTCAACTAGGTGTAATTAAGTGTTATATGAGTATTAAAATATTTTGAAATTGCCCTTAATTGTCAATTTTCATAGTTCGGACCGTGATTTATCAATGAGTGATGGTTCATACCACTCTTTGTCATTTTCCCTTTAAGAAAATCAGTTATTAAATAATTTACCATGAGACAGGCTTTGTACTAAAAAGAACCATAAAAATTCTAAATTTTCTTACTGTTAAATAATTTTGGCATGATTTGTAGCACTACTCGCCCAAATGAAATTACTTTAATGTTAATAAATTATTTATATAAACACCGAAACTGAACACATTTCTCGTGAAGGGGTTCGACGAAGAATCCACGGTGGTCTCGACTTCGTCTACGCTCAATCGACCTCTTCAATTTCGATTCCTTGGTGTGATTTCAGTCTCCCAACTCCAATTTAGAGGGATTCAGGTACATTCTGTGATTGCTGTTCCGATCCGATCAGATCCGTCTTAGCTGGTTGACGGAATTGAGAACAAGTGATGTAATAAGATTTGACTCATTTTGGTTGAAATTTTTGATGTGATGATATCGGACTGCGCGTCCTCTCTGCAGCTTTACACTGATGGTGTTTTCTGTGGCGACGAAAGATAATAAATCCAAGCTTAATCAACATCATCCACCTCTTTGATAGCTCTTTTCTTTTCTTCTCATTTTATATTCTCCCTACTGTATTGTATTCTGATGTATGAAAAATGTGCTCGAAAATTGTTTTAAGGTTTTTTCAATAGGTAAATCATGACAAAATGATCAATCAGATATGAACTGTTGATTCTGTCCTTTATCATCATCCACTGAATGGTACTATATTGTTACAATAGTATTGAAATGAGTTTTAGAAACCTGAAATTCTTAGGAAGGTAAAAATTTACATACAAGTCTTCCTTCAATGGCTGAATGCGAAAATATTAAGAGTTTAAACAGTCACAGTTTTATCCTTTGTATTAGAGCAGGGGGGAAACCGACAATCATATGGGCATTATCAACTGGAATGTGGAATTGGCAGATGACAATTGGATGGTGTTGCCAGTGTCAGGTTCTCGACCATTGGCTCGTTACAAGGTCATAATCAACTGTCCTTGTCTTTTTTTTATTCATCATCTTACTTATACAGGAGTTGGTATGAAATTATGTCTGCTTTTGTTTTGTACATATTTTATTTCCGTTTTGATACACTTCAGAATAAAAAGCTATTGGGTATCAAACTCATGCTCCTTCATATGACTTGCTACAGCATGCTGCAGTAGTGATCGAGGACAAATTATACATTTCCGGAGGAAGTCGTAATGGTAGATATCTAGCTGATGTAAAGGTATACTATAATTTCATCACTAGTTTTGCCTCTTAACATTGATAAAATGTTGCTGAAGCTTGCGATGATGTGATTGGCTGTAGGTATTTGACCTCCGTAATTTGGTATGGTCCGACTTAATACAAGCAAAGGACAAAACTAATGGCAACATTACTCAAGAACTTCCTGCTACCTCTGGTCATAGCATGGTAATACTTATTGTGATCAGTTTTAAGCCCTCTGTTTCTTTTATTTAAGTCCTCTGATTCCATTATTCTCTCGGAGTGTATTAACATTTGTTTAATAGATCCTGTGGGGCTCCAAACTTTTGTTGATAGGCGGACACTCTAAACAAGTTTCTACCAGGTTGACAGGTACTACTGCTTCTCACCAGCAATGTATGGCTGTTGCTAAACATAATATACAATGTCTTGATTTTGAAGTGATTTTACTAAATTTTGTAGTGCGGTTCATTGATTTGGAAACCAACGACTCTGGTCTTATAGAGACCTCCGGTGAAGCTCCGGTGAGAAAAAACTGATTATCACGTTACATTTGGCTTCCTAAACATCTGGTATTCATAATTTACGCTGTTAATGCTAGAGAGCCCGAGGAGGACACTCAGTTACTCTTGTGGGTTCAAAAATTATCATGTTTGGTGGAGAAGACTTCAGTAGACAAATCATGAATGATATTCATGTCCTTGATCTCGAGACAATGATTTGGAGTATTGTTGATACAACGTAAGTCTAAACTTACTCGTGCCTAAAAGTATTCTGTATGTGCTTTGAGATGCTATTGGCTAAAGTCTCTAATGTTTTTATAGGCAGACACCACCAACTCCCAGATTCGACCATTCAGCTACACTACATGCTGACCGCTACCTGTTAATATTCGGTGGATGTTCTCATGCTACTTGTTACAATGATCTACACATGCTTGATTTGCTTACTGTAGGTTCAGTTGTTTAGTTGATAGCATGTCGTTAATACACATTTTGCTTAGAGTTTCTTATTTATCTTCTTTTACAACACCCTTATGGCAGATGGAATGGTCTCAACCCGAAATTCGTGGTGATTCAGTTAGTGTGAGGGCTGGCCATGCTGGCATTTGCATTGATGACAATTGGTACATTGTTGGCGGTGGAGATAATAGAAGAGGTCTGTTTTCTGTTGTTGCATTTACATTATTATACTTTTTGAACAAATAAAAAATGTCTGAGTGGGGCTTGTGTGATCAGGTTCCCCTGAGACACTTGTGTTGAACACATCTAAGCTGGTTTGGTCGGTGGTTACAAGTGTAGAGGAAAGACATCCTCTTGCCAGTGAGGTAGCCCACTTTTTCGACTACTCAAGGTCGCTCAAGTGTAAATAGAACATCATGTTGCAAAGATTGGACCCAAAAGTATATCAAGAATCTGCGCAAGTTGTGCTCTCAGCTCGTTATTCTGTTCTGTGTAATTAATCGACAAGCCACTATATTGTGAACTTTGTTTGAAACTTAAACTAGGTTATGAATCATCTAGATACACTGAACAAACTATTATTGGGTTTTTGTCTACTACATGTTATGTATTGTTAATTGAAGGATCTCAAATCTATCTGTCAAGGTGTTGATCATTTTTGTTTGATGGCAGGGCCTCAGTGTGTGCGCAGCCTTGGTGAATGGGGAGAAGCACTTGATTTCTTTTGGTGGCTATAATGGAAAATACAATAATGACGTAGGGAACGCCTCTCTCTAATGCATACATTTTTCTAAAGGAATATCTTCTTTACTTGTGCTCTTGATTTCTTTTATGAATTTCGACTATTGATGCCTCTCATCAGGTGTTTGTTATGAGACCAAGATCAAGAGACTCGACGCAACCAAAGATCTATAAATCACCAGCGGCAGCTGCAGCAGCTGCTTCCGTTACTGCTGCCTACGCTTTATCTAAGTCAGAGAATTCACACCATCCTGAAACTGTTGCGTCAAACTTTGTTAGTCCTGGAAACAATGGTCATCAATCAGATATCAGTACTGAGATTGCTGCATACAAGAAAGAAAAGAGTGCCTTGGAATTGTTAGTAGATGGAGCCAGAGCAGAAAACTCAACTCTACGTGGAAAACTTGATGAAATCAACGGCACATATGCCGAGTTATCCAAGGTATAGTCTTAAAAACTGAAACTGACAACAACACATTCAGGATGCATAATGATTTTGACTATGTCTCTCACATATCTAAGGAACGACAGTCTGTTCAAGGTCAGCTGATAGCCGAAAGATCAAGATGCTTCAATTTAGAGGTTTGTGCTCTAACCTATTTCTGTTTTCTATGCGTAAGCTGCACTATACTTGTGTCATCGAATATGTTCATCAATTTAGAGCATATGCTTTCAATTGAAGTGAACTTTTTTGCTGCTGGATTTTTTTTGTTGTACCAGGCACAAATAGCGGAATTGCAAAAGATGCTGGCTTCCATGAAATCAATGGAGGATGAGGTGCAATCACTCAGAAGTCAGAAACCTGTTTGGGAACGCGGCATGGAGCTTGCATCAGCCGTAGAGAGGCAGGGCTCCGGTGGCGTTTGGAAGTGGATAGCTGGGAGCACATAATTATATATAGAATGTAACCACAAAACTAGAAGAAGAAAAGGGCACCACCACTGCTGCTACTTTGGTCTCGTACCCACCTCAGTGCTACACACATTGTTGAAATCGGAATCAGTTATGAACAGTCAATACAAACTCTGCATGTTACTAGGAATTGTTTCATTTATCATTTCGAAGTCGGGACTAAAAACTGCGAAATCAATAGCAGAATTGCCTTCAACATCAGTCTGCAAAGATTATGGACATACATGCCACTCTGTTTCATGTTATTTAAATTAACATTTGCACCCTTGATGTATCTAGACTTTTATTTAATAAAAACACACCGACTCACACATGGAAAATACTTGGTGCAGGTTGCAACTAGTTTTAGCCGGACGAACTTGAATTGGCAGATGAAGATTGCAATAATCGGAAAGAGATGGAAATTAGGTGAGTGACATTTCACATTTTAGTTTCATAACTAACATTGAGATAGACCACACCAAAAGAAAAGAACAAAAACAGGATTACTTTCTGCATTACCTTTGTATTATAATATAACTACCATTTAAAATCAAAACTTTTTTTTTTTTGATAGAACATTTAAAATCAAAACTTGAAGGAATAACATGTGATACATTTTTTTTATACATAATGATTCCCTTTGGGAGGAGATATGTTACAAATTTACAATAAGTTCATGTGATGACAACTAGATACAGTGGAAGAAAATAACAAAAGAATTAATTTGTTTAAGAATGAATGTGATCCCAGTTTTCTGAGATTCTCGTGTCAATTGGTGAATGATGAATGAATGTATGAACAGATGGGTAAAAGCAGAAATGAATGAAGAATAAGAATATGGGAGACCTTTTTTTTAGTGTGTTTAGAAAAAGCAATCTACCATTGCAGGCGTTGAGAACACCATAGCAGATTGTTGTTGTGGTTGTGGTTGCTTTGGATTGAAGGAAGAAAACTTGGCTTGATCATGATTTTCAGGAGAAGCAGGGAGATTCAGATCCAGGGATAGAAAGCCATCATTTCCTGTATTGATCCGGTCGACTTTAGCAGCAGCAGCAGCAGCTGAAGAGGACTCTATGGCGATGGGGGCGGTGCTCAGAGAGAGGGTGGTATTAGCAATGTTGTTGGTGGCGGTGGTTGTGGAGGAATTCGGAGGAAGTACTTGACCTCTGTGACGCCTCATGTGTCCACCAAGTGCTTGTCCGGAGCTGAATTCTGACCCACAAATCGCACACTCATGACTCTTACTTCTCGATTTGCTGTTGTTGTTGGTTTGAACTAAAATCGGCGTAGGAGGTCTGGCGTAGTTGATGTTACCGAGTTGCAGGGAGAGCGGAGAAGACAAAGACGCCACAGTGACCAACGGTGAGATAATAGGAGTGATGTTGAGCTTTTTGTGACTGGCTCGGTGACCTCCGAGGGCTTGGAAAGATGGGAATGTTCTGTTGCAGGTCTTGCATTCGTAGACGCCTGCTACGCTGCTGCTGTAGCATCTCTTCCTTATTCCGAGGTTTAACTCGTTGCCCGTGATCACGGGCGATCTAGATTGGCCTTGGGCGAGGAGGATCAAGCAATTGGCCATGTCGAGCTGCTCCTCCTCGTCTTCCGCCTCCTCCTCTGCATCCTCCTGGCTGGAAGTATTATTATGAATAATCGGAGAGCGGAGCCTCTGCCTCTTGGTCCTCTTTCCCTTGGTCGTAATCATCATCGTTGGAGAAGACGGCTGCATTGCTGTCATCGCTTCGTTGTTGCTCTCATCATTCATCTCGACATCTTCTTCTTCTTCTTTTTGTCCTGTTTTTGAGTTGTTGCTGCTGTTATTGCCGCTTGTTATAGCTTTGTTGATCAGCTCAACTTCAACATCATCGTCGTTTTTAACTCCAGCAGCATCACCGTCACCAGTGACATGAACATTGACTAGCTGAACATTGTTGTGGTCAACGGCATCCTGTTCGAGTTGAGCTGAATTATTACTAGTGCAATCCATGATTGAATCTGCACGCCTACGCCACTGAGATGAACAAAAAAAAAGGAAGAAGAAGAAAGAATGGGACGATCGAGTAGAAGATAAAAGAGAATTAAAATGGAGGGTGTGCAAGAAAGAGGGCGAATATATAGCGACTGTGTATGAAGAGGAAAAACAGAGGATGTGAATAAATTAGAAAAAAAGAGTAAGAGATCAAAAAAATAGTAAAACACAAGTGAATGTAGGGTAAAGAAGAGTTTGGCATTTGATTTGGGTAACTTAAAAAAAAAAGTGAGTGACAGTTGGAGGAGAATTGAGGCCAAACAAAGTCTTGTTGTGTGATGTTATGGAATATAATAGGGAATTGGGGATGCCCCGTTTGACACTCTCCTTCTCACACTTTTGCCAACCCAACACACAAACACAAACACAAACACTCCTGATATAAACAAAACAAAAACACACACACACACACACAAACACACCTTCCTTCCTCAACCTCCAATTTTACAACCTTCTCCTCGCTCCTTCCCATAATATCCCCTAAAAATTGGAAGAGTGTTTAAATGAATTCTTCACTGTTCGGTAGATATGCATATTTGGATCAAAACTTTTATCTTTTACATAAATTTTGAAAAAAATGTAGCATTTTATCTTTTCACCTAAAAAAGTGTAAAACTCCAAAATCAAATCCAATTGATCACACCCTCCCAAAATGATACAATTGAGAGCCCCTCTCCAAATGGGCTTTTTTTATATGGTGGATCATTAATACTTAGTAAGGGAGCGCTCGGTTGAGATCACTCAAAAATTCGAGACCTTGAAATCTCAAATTTCACCATTAGATTGTGATGCATCTTTAAATTTGTATGTGACACGTGTTCAAAAAATAAAATCAAAGTTGGTGGCTTTGACTTTACATTAAATGCATATTGGAAAATGCACATGAGAGACGATTGTCACTACCATAATTATTTGATGTTGCATTTTGGATGGTGAAGATTGAGATCTCAAGATCTCGAATAAAAGAGAGGGTTTCATTTGAGGGCTCCGCATACTTCGTAAACAACAAAGATATTGACGTTTTTTTTTTTTTGAAATTGTCTGAAATGATACTGACAACAAACTGAAATATATCTCATTATTTGAAATGAAAATTACTTTCTCTTCTATCTAAAACTAAATAAACCACATATTCGTTTTCTTTGCTTCTTCTTTATTGCACACCTACTTACCAAACAAGCGTCTATATCGATTGTTTATCCTTCACGAGACTATGCTGGTGAGAAGATGTGCAGATTCCACCGACAAATCTTGCTTAATTAATAATTTTAGCGAAGTCAACTGTATTTGTAATCATTAAGTGATGATTACTAGTCGTGCAGCATATGCTACTAACACTCCCGGCCGGCTCAAGCTAGTCGGAGGCTGAAACGAGATATCAAAAAAAGGGCCTTAATTAATATAATTTTAGCATTTTATATTCTTATTTCTATTTTCGCCTTATGTCTTTTATTAATTTTTTTAAGTTTTTCGAAGAAAAAAATTTTCTTACAAGCATTTCGATATCTTCAGATCAGGAGAAGGATCAGGTACAAAGTTGATATTTTGGTACAAAATACAAAGTAATCATAGCCCTTGATCTTGTGATTGAATGGATGAGATTAAATCTTGATTTTTTGGATTTTTTTGTGTGACGAATTATAAATTAAACCTGATGAATTATGTCGTCTTTTTATTTTTCGGCTCGTCTTTTTCATTTTTCGGGTCGAATTTTGACGAATTATAAAATAAACTGACGAATTATAAAATAATTTTGACAAATTTTGTACCAAAAATTTACTTTGCACCAGATCTGGCCTCCTTAAGATCATTTCCAAGGTTTAGAATATCACATTTTCAGTTTTGATTTAGTGTTTGTTTATTTAGAGTTGGGATCCTTTTTAGGTGAAAAATGAAAAATTATCTTATCCCTCCATCTTAATTCATCGAGGGTCAGGATTAAAGCAGATTTTATTTTAAATTTGTAATTATATCAAGATTAATTAGTGATAAAGGGAAAATTAGACAAAAAAATAATATCAATCACAACCCAAATCCCGTTCTCGTCAAATCCCAGAACTAATCTTGATCTGAATGGCTTACCTTCTCATATCAATCGAAAATTTGCGCTCAAAATAGTCCCAATTTGGTGATGAATGATATCAAAACGAATCTGAAATTCGCAGGATTTACCAGCTAGGGTTCGCTGACATTGGTGATAAATCCAGCTGAATGATAGGAGATTTCAGAGATCGGGTGAGGATGGACGACGCCGGGTTGTGGTATGGCTCGTAGTCAGTAAATAAAAATTTGTAGTTTTTGTGTACTGGTTCTGGA
The DNA here is from genome assembly GCA_033675395.1 of Rhodiola chrysanthemifolia. Taxonomy (NCBI): domain Eukaryota; kingdom Viridiplantae; phylum Streptophyta; class Magnoliopsida; order Saxifragales; family Crassulaceae; genus Rhodiola; species Rhodiola chrysanthemifolia. Next base: position 8,781,800 of record CM066206.1, read on the forward strand.
AGAATTATAAAATTCGTAGCATGAAAATTGTAAAACTTAAAAGAATTAAAATTCATAGACTTAAGGAACAAAGTTCGTAACGTAAAAATCATAAAACTTAAAGAATTAAAATTTGTAGACTTAAAGAGCAAAATTCGTAATGTAAAAAAATGTAAAACTTAAAGAATCAAAATTCGTACACTTAAAGAACAAAATTCGTAACACCGAGAATTACATGGATATGAATTTGCAATAATGTCCTTACGAATATATATTATAGATATTCAAATTCAAAAAATATCCGAAAAATAAGGATCGTTGGATCAAAATCTAACGGTTGTGATTGATTCTCATTTCTCACCAAATTTATCAGTTCTCGTATGATTTTTTCCTTGTTTATTTAACTTAAATTTTTAAGTAATAAGTACACAAATTAAGTTTTTCGTTTATATTAAAGTAAATACTTAAGGTGGTAAGTGGTGGCCATTAACCTAGGTAAAGTATTCAATAAGCAGTTCACAATATTGAACTTTAATTGTAATATAAAAATTATCATTGCTATTAAGATTGATACTTTTATTAAAATAATAAATGCTATAAAAAAGAAGTTGGCATATAATATGTTTTTTTTATGGGACTGCATATAATATGTTTTGTTGGGCCTAAATTAAGACATAAATAATATATAAACTAATTAAAACAAATGAGGTAAATTGAACCTTTTTATAAATATAATAAATGTTGGGACCTTAAATATGTTTTGAAGGCCCTTAATTGTGTTTTATGGGCCTTAATTGTATTTTATGGGGCCTTAAATTAGAACATTTATAGCATTAAATAATTTGTGGCATGAAGCTGGTGCTTCAGTTGCCTCAAGCAAGAGCCGGCCCCTCACTAGCTGTCAAAATACTATTCAAGTCATCTTGCAAAACTGCAAAAGTAAGGCTATCGGCCGCCGGATGGTATTGTAAGATTAAGATCCCCATATTTTGTACAAGTTACGCAATATTTTTTTTTTTATGGGAAAACTTAATACATCAACAAACACAAACACCCTGAGGTACAGACCTCAGACAAACAACATCAGCTAGACAAAAGGGAATAGCATCAAGACATGTCCACTTCCAGCAGTGCGTACTTGCCATATAAGCTAATTTATCAGCCACCGTGTTTGAATCTCTATTCGAAAAACATAAACGCCATCCAGGATTTTGGCCCAGCAGTCGCAAAGCTGATTGAAGCCATGATATACACCATTCGTCGATTCCTACGCCAATAGAAATAGCTTTGTAAACCTCCAAGGAATCAACTTCAAATATCACTTTCTTGATGCGCATCCTGCTAGCTAATTCCATGCCTATTAAAAGCGCCTTGCCTTCAACCTCGCTGGGACAGAAGCAGCCCTTGGAAAATTCCGCCCACGACCACTCAACAGCACCCCTATGGTCTCTTGCAACAATGCCAACTCCTGCCGATCTCGTAATGCCATACCAAGACAGAACTACTTTAGTTAGGGGTGGGAAAAAATCGGTCCGAATTTAAAAATCGTCCGCACCGCACCGCTTTTGGAAAAATTCGATTTGTCAAAAATCGTACCGCAACCAAATAAAGCGGGTCTTTATCTCAAACCACCCGGTTTAAACCGCACCGCATATATAATTAGTTAATAAATAATTAAATATTCAAAATTATTACGTTTAAAAAAACAAATCATAATTTCAGGCCCATGCCCATGCCCATCAAAGTCAAGAAGTCTCCTGTTTTCACTTGTTGTGTCCAGTTTAGGCTCAATGCCTTGTTAGGTTCCTGTTTTCACTTTCTGTAATAGCCGCAAGGTTTTGAACTTGTTACAAAAAAAAAGTTGCAAGTCTCTAACATTCAACTTAGGGTTTTTTTTTTGTAAATTTTGAAAATCAGTTTTTAAACCAAACCGCACCGCACCAAATAATGTGGTGCGGTGCATATTTGGTTTTAACTTTTATAATGCGGCAGATAATGTGGTGCGGTTGCGGATTTACCCTTAAACCGCGCCAAACCGCACCGCGCCCACCCCTACTTGTAGTGACAAAGTGTCAATGGACCTGATTAGGTTATTGGGCTAATTTAGTCATTTTTAATTTAGATAGTAAAGTTTAAGAATTATGTTTGTCCTATTTATATCCATGTTGATCATTGTAATTGTAATACATCATCTCGTCAAAAAACCTGACTAGTTACGATTTCAAACATAGTCACAGTTAGGTGACGAACTGAGTGAACAAATCTTAATGTCCTCGCATTCATTTTTCTCTCTGCATATTCCTCCTAACGGGTAAAATAGGTAGTCATGTTTCGCACCATTCACACATTAGTACATTGAATGTAGCAAATAAAAATATATAAATATAAATGATTACGAGTAGAGTTCATATCATTAATGTTGTTCTTATCACACATGAACTTGTTGTGTGATCAGTCCAGGACAGATTGATATTGTTTGTAGGAGCTTTAGCGCTGTTACTTGCAGTGCGGTGGAAGTGTGTCTTTCCTTACAAAATTCTTCACAAATCTAAGACATGAACGCTTAAACAAATATTAGATCTAAGACATCATCTTGTCCTCCTCAAACACCAATAAACTAGCAGAGCAACTGACCTCACTGAGCATTGCCAAATGGTAATATAACCACAGTCCTTCATCTTTGGATTCATATCCCGTGCAGCAAGTCTATTTACAGTCATTTGAAACGACGTAGTTTTGATTAAACAACATTAAAACTACGCCGTTTCATTTATAAAACCCATAAATTAATTATTGAACATTTTTCAAAACTACGCAGTTTCATTTAAAACTACCTAGTTTTATTTTTAAATACATTAAACTACGTCGTTTTACTTAAATGGCTGTTAATAGCTTTTCTGCACCAGATTTTATTTCTTCATCTTTCGTCTTGCTTTATGCATAAAACCGCAAAATATCATTTATGTGATTTCCAACAGAGTACGTGATTACACACTTGAGTAAAAGTTCAAGTTAAGGAAGTTACAGTTAAACAGTTGAGATGCGGTTTTTCTAGTTTACACATATCATTACAAAACACACAAAAGAACATTGTCTGCTGGCAGACAGTGGCCATAGAGAATCATATAGATTATATATGTTGGTTATGCTTCAAGTGAAAGTATCCCAAAACACACATGTACGGAACAATGAAGATTGTGCATCATACTTGTCACACTCACTCCTGCTATGATTCGATCCACGCCTCCCTCTTCTGTAAACCTTTTTGGATACGATGATCTTTATAATTACAAACACAACACATGAAATATTCTTTCAAATTGGTGCTTTTGAACTATCACCTCTTTCCAAATTACGATCAAAATTATTAAAATTTCTAGTAAATGATAAAATATTAAAATAAAATAAAATTAATTAAATGGGAAATAACATCTCCGCGTTGATTAAATTTTCTAGGTCCCTCCATCATATTTCATCGGAAGACAAAAACACGCGGAAATGAGAAAAATGAAAACTACATTTCACACTCATTCATTCCTAATTCCGTGCCAAAATGCGCTTAAATTGAGAGTTCTAATTGTGTCATTTCACTACGTTGACAAGCTATGACTTCACTCAAAACTCACTAGCAATAAATGGAATCAATCAGGCCTTGATTTTAGTCCAAAAGTTTTCGGTTGTGCTTGATCGAGATGGACACTAACGGAATGTCGAAGTAGTTGAGTTGCGGTGGCGGGTGCTGCCACTGAGGCAGTGGACCGGCTAGAAGAAGTGTCTCGAGTAACGGCCCTGCGTCCATAACCGCCTGCAATAGCCTCCCTTTCTCTGGCAGCGGCTTGTCGGAAATCAGCTCCAGCACAGCTTCTGGCATCACAGCTGGTGGGACGACATTGCTACTGGCACTCGTGTTTGGTTCGCTTTCGCTGCTGCCTGAACTCGCAGTAGTAGTATTCTGGTGCATTTTGAGTAAAAGAAGCTTCTCTTGCTGGAGGCTCTGGCATCTCAATTGGGCTTCATCTCTTTCCTTAATCGCTCTGCTCAATAACTTCCTGAGCTGGATCAGATCACATTCTCTCCTTGAAATCTCATCTTTCGCCGATAACACACTCATCTCCAGCTCCCAAGTTGTGCTCAGTAGAGAGTGTTTCAGTTCCTCCAAACCCTTCAATTTCAACAACATATAGAGAGCTCATCAAAACATAAGAACACAAATGAAGTTGAGTTTAAAGTTCAAAAAACAAAATGTGTGAATTATACCAGTTCACGTTCGTAGTAAGACCAAATCAGAGGGCTGCATTGATCAACATCCATCTTTGGAAGAGTATGAGCTCTGGATATGAATGAGCTTGTTGTTAAGTAGTGGAGCTTTGAGACAAAGTGTGGAATGTGGATGTGATAAGTTTGAGAGTGTTCTTATTGGAAAATTTTAAAGAGTGATGGCAAGTTGTTGGGACAGCTTTTTTACTCTCTTTATCCATTCTAATAAAAATAGTACTAAAGCTATGAATAATGATATTTGTTACTTCTATTTCACACAACTTGCATTATATTATGTGAAGGACAAGATTATCATAATCAATCCTACCTTAAGCACAACTTGAAACATTAATGATATTGTCCAAGTTTGCTATCTATATGGATCCTTCCACTTGGACATCATTCCTGGTCACCTTCTACGAAAGTTCGATTATGATATCATCTGTAATTTGGTGACACGATTATTATCAGGCTACTTTATCAATCTTACACACACGATACTCCCAGATGATGTGAGACGCGGAATTTGGAGTGTTACACATATTCTGGACTATTTTTTTCTTGCTTTGCTTCATGAATGGGAAAAATACGAAAATAAATAATGTTTGTAAAAATGGGCAAGATACAGCCAAAATCCCAAATATGTACATGACAGAGACACATTTTGCAAATGCATTGGAAGCAAGCTTTTATTTTGGAAATCAAATTAAACAACAGAGGACAGAATGAGATCGCTACTAGTAGTACTCGTCTTTGCCTGGCAATTATGATGATCATGAGTGGCGGCATTGTTGAATATCTTCACTGTCGTCTTCGTCGCACCACGGTGGTCAGTGGGCGGATGGTAGTACATTCGGGCCGTTACAGGACAATGAGAGTGAAACCTTGCGACTATTCTGATACACATGTCCAACATCTCCACGTACTTCCCCATCAATTGCAAAATCTCAATTCGATCCGATCCAATCCAATCTCTTGTCGTCAAGTTTCTACCCAAATTAACGGCGAACGGGATCACGAAGAATTGTCCTAGCTAGAAAACCTCCCAGATGTCTTGATTATTATAATCCATGCAAGAGAGGATTCTGATGGAGATGTGTTGATGAACAAGTTAAGAATAAGAAGAAGAAATGTGCTTGGCAGGCTTTGGAAATACTCGGCGTTGTGTGTGTCCACTTGTCATCATCTTATCGAATTAGGCCGTAATATAATGATTAAGATAATGTTAATTGATCAGTTCGTTGTTGTTCGTTTTCGTTACAATTCCAGTCAGTCATAAATCGGTTACACATTTTTCGTACGCAAGTTAAGGCAGAAACTTCTCTAGCTTTATTTTTTCTTACCCTCCAATGTTTTATAATTTTGTTGTTATGAAATAATTACGATGTATGAGCCAACAAGGTGGTGGTTGAGTTGATAGAATACTTGACTTGCAATAGCAAAGTCAAGGGTTCGAATCCCACCGAGAGATCTTTTCGTCCCGTCTTGGCGTGGACGCGTTGTTCCTCCCTCGTGGAGGTGTTCTTCGTCCCGCCTCGGCTGTGTGTGTATGCGATCGTGGTCAATCCGGGTGATGCCTTGCGTATAAAATGTATTCGTGTAGTACTTGGTTTGAATGAAATGTTATAACCCCCAATCAAAAATAATAATAATTACCATGTATGGATGTTAGTAACAAATTTAATAATCATCACAATTTTACCATTTTAGAAATATAACATTTGAATTTTCTATGTTTATGCCATTTTAGAAATGATAATCACCATTTATGTTATCCTATTTGCATTTTTTAATCAATATTAATATCATGTAAATTTTAATTATACATTATTTCAAAAAAAAAAACTCTAATTATACATTTAATTGTTAGTTACTGCATTAATCCTAAAATGGTAAAAATAAGTAGAAGTAGAAAATTAGAGCTCAGACCGACTGCGAGCGAGAACTGCGACTGCGATCGGAGCAAGGGCGTCAATGGCGAGAGGGAGTCGTCCAAAGCTTGGTATTGAGAGGGCATTGGTGCGAGTCCATTTTCTCGAGGAGATTTGTGGTGAAATCAGGCAAGTCTTAGGCTAGTTTTAGTCGATTTCGAGCATAATGCGTTCTTCTCTGGTTTTTTTGTACAAACTTTCAATCGTTTAATAATGGATTGAGTCTCCTCCGAGTCTTAAACAGCTGGCAATTTCCGTGTGCTCTTGTTTCGATTTCGTTGCTGTAGTTGTTTGAATTGAGTTCAAGCTAGGTTGGAATTGATTAAGGAATAAGGCAGGTAACTGTAACGACCCGATTAGAGGATCCGATCGGCTCTGATACCATCTGTAACGACCCAACTGTCATGTCACCGCCTCCGCTGGGTCACCATGGTAGATGGGTGACATGATAGCTAGTAGGCTAGCTTATCAAGCTAGCACAAACACTACTCTCATTCGACGTGGAATAATAGTCAATTCAAAATTTGGAGAGTTACAGTAACATAATCCAACTTACGCTTGACTATCAATACAGTAAACAATTAGCTTCTAATACTGAGATTGAACTGAAAACTACTTCTTGAATATAAAAATGTAACAACAATTAAAATACTTGCTTGGTAATTTATTAATTGTAGAACTGTTTCTAAAAGTTGAGCATATTATAACAGACAAAAACATGAATCAAAGGTGGTGATTTCATTTATTGACTCATGCTTTTTCCAAAATATCCACCGTTAACTGAACTCGCCACAAAGTTCCAACAAAATGGCATGTCCTACAACCCACTTGGATGGGAACACATCAACCACAGCAACACAACTCTCATACTCATCAAAACCAATATCAATCGTCACACCCCCAACTCTCTCAAATTCTCACTTGTCTTCTGCTTGTTCTGTTTTTTCAGCTAGCTATGGTCTCAGCATTATACACCTCCATCTACGCAGCTCCTGTTCCAGCTCCCTTATCACTTCCCATTCGAACAGCTCACAGACGCTTCTTCAGTCCTTCGCGAGCCTCCCTCAGCTCCCCACCATCATCATCATCATCATCCTCGCAAAGTGATAACTCGGTTCTCTCAACCTCCAAGCAGCCACTTGCTGATACTAACAGACCTAATAGTTCAGCCTTCAACTATGCTATTGCTAGCTCTAATGGAAACCCTGTCGCACGCCTAGCCTTGTATACCGAATCAGCTATTGAGAGAGTAAGTCCTCAATCTATAGGTTAATAAATATTAATTGTTCAACTGCGATTATTTTTCTTCAGTTTCTTTGGAAACTTGTTCGTTAGCAAATATAATCAAGTTCAGGTTTTCATTCATTATATGGCTTGCATAGGCTGAAGGGAAAAATGGAAATCATACTTGGGGCATATCTGACTTGTTGTAAAACCTGGGCCGCTTTAATTTTTTATTAATAAAACAGGTATCAGTAGAAGATTCCCTAGTAAACCTAAATGATGGGATTTGTATAACATGTCTTAATATTTCTCTAGCGTTCTAAGAAATGGTAGTGCATATATTCATTATTTTCTTCTCCCAAGCAGGTGATATATGACTTTCGCTTTCTGGCACTTCTGGCTGTTGCTGGTTCATTGGCTGGATCCCTCTTGTGCTTTCTCAATGTATGTCTATCCTGCTGCACTGATTAATATGATGCTTCATGTTTGGACTCACCATATTCATCATATTTGTTTCGTAGTTGAGAATTTAACGCTATGATATTTCGCAGTGTATAGACTTTTCTTCCATAATAGATTGCCTCAAATTTTGAAAAAGTGACAATATTTTCACACCTCTTTGCACTGACTGCTGTTTGCAATCCTTTTAGGGCTGTGTTTACATAGTAGAAGCATACAAAGTGTACTGGAGTGGTTGTATGAAAGGGATTCATTCGGGACAAATGGTCCTCAGGTTGGTGGAAGCAATTGGTGAGACTCTCAACAGAAAATATATCTCGTTAAATCGTGTCTGCACTCCAAATTTCTTCAAGTTGTTTCTTTGCTCATTGTGAAGTACTATTTCATTTTTGCTTGCTGCTGCTTATTGCTGAATGGTAAAGCCATGTGCAGATGTTTACCTTGTTGGCACTGTGATGCTAATCTTTGCGATGGGGCTTTATGGATTATTCATTAGTAACGTGTCCCCAGATGTACCTGCTACTACTGACCGCGCACTCAAGGGTTCCTCCTTGTTTGGAATGTTTGCCTTGACGGTTGTAACACAATCCTGTTCTTCATCATTTGTAGCTTTCTTTTTCAGTTACATGGTAGAAACTGAACTCGATCAGTTTATTTTGCTAACAGGAAAGGCCTCAATGGATGAAAATCAGTTCACTGGACGAACTAAAGACGAAAGTCGGTCACGTCATAGTTATGATTCTTTTGGTGAAGATGTTTGAGAGAAGTAAGATGGTGACCATAACTACAGGACTAGATCTACTTAGCTATTCAGTTTGCATCTTCTTGTCATCTGCATCTCTGTACATCTTGCATAACTTGCACAGATCAGAGTAAAACAGAGACGGCATTGTTGGAAAATTATGATGACAAAAGCTATGTGAATATGGCGAGTGAAAGAAAGATGTTTATAGAGTTCCCGAGTAAAGGTGCATCAAATCTTATAAAGGAAGACCCACATCAAGGTTTAAATTTGATTTGTTTTCCAAACTACAGATAAATATTTCTATTCAGAAACTAAACAAATAAACCAGTCAATTGGTCTACAAATACTCGTGAGTTTTTTTTATTATAAAAATTAGTTGGACAAATTCTTTTCTAAATTCATGCCAAGAATGGACGACCAAACTCATGATATAAGATGCATTAAAGAAAATTTGAATTGTCGACTATTTGACCAATACTATAAGAGCGCTATATCACTACCTCTTCCGCAGATACTTGTTGGAGTTCATAATATAACATAATATAATCCGTCATTCAGCTTCAAGAATTCACTCACTCACTTGTAAGATAAACCAATACAGTTCTCTAAAGAGTAGCCAGATTTACCTTCCATGAACTTTCAAGGAAAATAAAGTGATTTATGCAACCGGGATGACCTTCACCTGATCAAGAACCGGACCACAAAGGGAGCCGTAGTCATCAACCCTAGTGTGGTAATACGTACTGAAAAAAGTGATCCTAGTCCGAGTAGACAACGCTTTAAACTTCAAGCTACCAGCCACGAACTTTCCCATGCCTTTAGATTCAAATGGGACTTTGGCGGTGTCTTTTCCAGCAAACGCTTCAACCATCATGGATCCATGGCACCCGTTCTTTGCATCTCCTACTGCAAATGTGAGCAAGTACGATTTTCCAGCAACTGTCCTGATGATTTGTGCAATGGCACTTTCTCTCCCCGCGACTAGCTCAACTGCAGCCAAGCCATATGGGACATTGAAATGCTTTGAGCCGATGAATTTAACAGCTTTGAGTGATTCGATGATCCATCCGGGAAGAGGTGATGTGTGATCTTGTTGTCTTGGTGGAAGGAGGACGCCATGGGTTGAATTAAAGAGCCGATGTGGACCTTCCTCAAATCCCCCATTCCTCGCAAGATTGTCTGCAATAACAATTTGCAAAAGAAAAAACCTAAATCATAATTGAACGGGTGTAGCATGAGAATTAATCGATTAGATTAGTAAAAATCCGATGAAGTCCAATCAATTATTTATCTTCCAAACCAGAATAAAATGAATTTTCCAAGGGCTCAATAAGTTGGTGATCAGTACCTCTTGTAGGCAATTGAGGATGAAGCTCCTTAATGGCAACGGCATCCATAAGAGGTCCACAAGCAGGATCTTCCTGCACACCCGTATTGTGGAAGGTCACCTTGGCCACATCAGAATCTGCACGGAATCCCCAGCCGTAAGTATCCCCACCATTGCTGCTATAAAGGGTCTGCAGCGGCAAATCCCCTGTCTGAGTGCCGACAGAAACTCTCAACACTTCATCCTGGGCACAAGTTCTTGATGCGCTGAATGTCAATGCATATAAGGCTCCCTTCTTGACAGGGATAGTTTGGGAGATGAATGCCTCGTTTCCTAGCCTAACGGCGTGCACACCGTGAGCTACTGCAAAGTACATCCCACCGGGCTGTGGGCCGCCTGAAATGTACTCAACCAAGCCATTGATTTCCCATTTGGGTAGAGAGTTTTTGCCAACTATCACAGTTTTCTTGAGGCTTGCACGGTTCGGGGATTCTTCGAAGTTGCCATTTGGGAGGAGTCCTAAAGACATTTGAACATAAAATTGCTACTGTTATGAACAGATGTATACCTGATATAATGATGCAACTACAAAATTAAGGACTAAAAGCTGAGACAAAATCAAACAAGAAAAATTGAAGATCCAAATCTAATTGTTGGGACCTTAACAAAATTTAATCAAGATGCAGAGTAATGAAATACAAACAAACACTACTGGAACACAGATGCAAAGCCAAGCCAAAAAAATACAAACCCTAAAATTAGTTGATAGATTTGAAATGTGAGGTCACTGCAACCCAAAGGATACACGAGAGTTACCTTCAAAATGAGTAGGTGCAGCTGCAGATGAAGGAGAAGTAATAAAAAGCAACAAGGTCAAAAAAAGCACAAAAGAGAGTGAAGCAGCAGAAGTAGCCATTTTGGAAAATCTAATGAATGAAGATAGAGAGATTGGAAGAGAAGAAGCAGCTAAAGTAATATATTTATAAATGTGAAGAATTAAACAAGTGATGTGGTGTCGGTGGGGCAAGTGAGGCATGGAGCAGCAGCAGGAATCACGTTCTAGACTTCTAGTGCACATTTCCTGTCTGTTAAACGGATTTGGGGAACTCTCAAACTCCCATATTTTATTGCATAATTCAAGGCACCACCAGACAGCAGCACTTGGCTTTTAGTGTAGAAACCAATACATGTGGCAGTGTGGTGTGTCCCCCAGCCAATCTGTTTCCGCCACGTGCTGTTCATCAATCAATCCGGCGGTGGTTTCGTTCAAATTTCAAATATTGGACGCCGTTTTTGTTTGCAGGGTATTCACATTCAGACTAATTATTTTTATTGATAATGGGTTTTTTTTATAAAATGATAATGTGTTTTTTTTAAATATAAGTGCCAACACGGCAACAAAGGAAACAAGCTGCCCCCGAAGAGGCACCACTCCAAAAAAGGGCACGATCAAACAGACTGATTGGCCGACCTCAGTGGCCGACACTACATAACCGACTGACGCGCCGTCGTGCCCTTTGAAAATAGCAGGAGTCGAACTCCTGGATCTAAAAAAAAACTAAAACTAAAAAAGCTCAGACCGAAAAACCGACTGAGAGACAACAACTCAGACCGAAAACCGGCTGAGAGGACCCGAAAACTAAAGCTAAACTACAACTAGACTACACCTACCACTAAAGCTAAACTAAAACCGGCAACCAAAAAGCCACCACCGCAAGCGACGCAAGGAGCAACCAAGGAGACCGAACTTTTGAACTCTAATCGATTAAAACTCCTTTCGCAAAAAAAAAATACTTGACTAACGAAAATCCGTACTTATTCTTTACAAAGCATAAGTAAAACATATAGTTTTCAAATTAATTAACGAAAAATAGAGATCCAGGACTAGCAGGATTTCCCTAATTTGATAGTGCATAATGGATCGGTTCTGGTGAGAAGTCATATATCGGTGAGAAATGAGAAATATTCTCAACCCTACATCTTATTTAATTAATGCATCTGATTAAATATAAATTCAAATTCAAATCACGCTAATCGGTCATTAATATATGAATTAGGGGTAGTTTAGTCCAAAGATGTTAATTTGATTTCTCTAATCAGTCGACCTCTGTCAACCCTATTGATTCCCAAAATTAGGATTTCAAAAATCAAAATCGAACAGCAAATAAGTTAATTTTCAATCTGAAATATAAATAAAGACCTGGCTGACGTCATCCCGAGAAGCAGCAGACGCCGTGGAGGTGCAGATCGGAACCCTACATTTCGCTGACGCCGTCAATTGAATGACCTGTTAGCGTTCTTCACTAAAAGCTTCTTAGCATCATTTGTTTTCGATGATTCGTAGTATGGTATACATTATTCGTAGTACAGATGATAAAGCAGATCGTATTTGTAAGAATTCGTAGTATACTATACATATTTAGTAACAGGACTTACAAAACTCTATTCAAACTAATGTTTTATAAAATAAAATTCGTCACTTGATTTTCTGGGACTGCATCTGCATACTATTATTCGTATCTCTTACGCATAATTCGTAGTAAAATATGCATCATTTGTACTGTAATTTGTGTCTTATTCGGAATCTGATAATCATAATACGTAGCCAGGGCCGGCCCTGATGTACAAATTAGGTGGGACAAAGCCAAGGGCCCATCCCTAATAGGGGGCCCAATTTTTTAAAATTTTGTTATATATAATTATATGTAGTTGTTCATCAAAAAAAAATTTATATGTAGTTGTTCTCTATAAAAAAAAATAATTATATGTAGTTGTTGGGCTGAGAGTAAGTGGAAAATAAATGGGCCGGCTTAGGTGGGAAATGACAACTAAAAAAATTATATGTAGTTGTCTGCGGGGCCGGGGGCCCATTTTTTTAAAACAATACCGATAATCTAGTTGTTGGGCTGAAAACAAAAGCCCAAATTTGCACTACAAATTAAAAAAACATACGTATAGGGTCTATTTTTTTTTATAAGTAACAAATACAAATTAATTTTATTTTATTAGGGCCCAAAATTTTTTTTGTCCATGGGCCCCCAAAATCTCAGGACCGGCCCTCTACGTAGCTTCTGGTTCATAATTGGTAGTAAAAGTCGAGGTCCCGGTAATACGTAGCTTCTTTCTCATTGATGCTTGCTGATAAAATCATTCAAAGACTTAGCACCGCGACTGTAAGCCAACATAGTGTTTGAAATTGTTACTTGGATTTAAATACAGATCATCCATCTTATATATATCTAGCTTGTGATATTACATTCATTTTTCCCAATTATTTAGGAATTTTAGCGTTAGATCATCCCAGAGTATTAAAAGTGGAAAGTTGTTGGTACCTTTGGAGCATAAACTGTGTAGAATAGATTTTTAAGTCTATCTGTCTGTATGTTATATATTATTCGTAATCTGATACTCTTCATTCGTAGCTTCCAACAATATTTCCATTGACATGCAGCAAAACGAACAACTGATAGCGATGTGTGACACTTACATGAACGTGACTGTACGCTCACATATGAACTCAAAAAGAGACTAAGTGTTACAACGCACCATTGAATTGATGAAAATGAAATATCCGGAAAAAATGATGATTCGATTACTGTTTTCCATCTGCTGCAAAACTTCATTTCCCATATGTTGCTCATCATTTTGAAATAGGGAAATTACATTCAGGATATTGTCTATGTGACCTTACTACAAATTGTACTGATTATCCTACGAAAATTGTTATTTTTTCGTAGTATTACTCCATACAGGGTAGTCTCATAATTCACAGTAAACTATGTAAAAGACTACGAATTAGATGAACAAGACAACGTGGTAAACATAAAGCTGACCAATGACAAATATATCACATGTTCATTACTTCCTCCTTGCAAGATCCTATACAACTTTGACTCGTAAAGCAGCTGAGGATGCTTAGTCTTTGTACCTTCCTGTAAACAAGAATGATGTTTAATCACTACCCCATTGCTGGTTCAAACATCCAATGTTACACAGATTCTATACAAAAGTGAGATAACATTGAATGCACAACTAACCAAGTCTCCAGGTAATGCAGTAGTACTTAAATAGATTCCTCTAAACTATTGACTAGACTTAATATTATGCTATGTATTTTGATTCAATTACTACGAATTATGTTAACTGGACTACGAATTATGTTAACTGGACTACAAATTTTAACTAGAAAGCTACGCATTATAAAAAAAGGGGTTAAATGACAGACTACAAATTTTAAATGAAAGACAACGAATTTTAATTAAAATGCTACGCAATTTAGATTGCATATTACAAATGTTGCGCATTACAAATGCTACAAATTTTAAATTTCTTCAAATTATTACAATGCTTTAGGATGTGGCTTTACATTCCCTGACACATCTACTAGCAGCCTGGGTACTAATAAAGGACTGTGCAACTCCGTGCTCCACCCGGCTTCAATAGTGCACTGACATTCCAGCTTCAGTGCAACTCCGTGCTCCACCCGGGGGTACATGTGTAATTGATCTTTACGACTGCATTTTCCATACAACATAGCAACTCATCCTGTCATCATCAGCATCAAATATCAAACAAGTGAGTTCCTTTTTCTCACATTAATTGATGCTGTGTAGCGTTAACCAGTGGGACTCTTTGTCCTTCCAAGCTCCTTCAAACTTTGAAATGCTCTTATCCAAACTCTTGCTACCCTCAGTAAAACCATCAGATGTCTCGGAAAGTCTCACCTGCAAAAATCACACAGCCAACACATGTTTGAATGAAAAATCTAAACACCTAAAACAAGCATACAGCTTACAAAATCATAAATTGTAATACTGTCATTACATGAGTAGTACGGAGCCAGCTTCCATTTTCTGATTCTTTATTGGGACTCTCAACACTAAAACTACCCACACATAATACATGGATAACGCAAAATAGTTAGCTATAAAGTGCCAACCATCATACGATATTACAATTTATGACCAGTTGATAACAAAAGATTGGATGTGTACATGTAATAATGTATGTCACGAAAATCATTGTTTCTATGAAAAACTGACCACATAATTTCAAATTAAAGTGGACTTTACAGTGAGCAAAACAATTAAACAGAAACTTACCACAGAGTATAAGCATGTCGCAAGAGCATATAGAAGGAAGACAAAGAAGAACTTGTATTTGGCATGTCCCACTCAGTTATTAATCCAGATCCAGTGGTGATCCTACAAAAAGATACAGTTACTTCGACATTCTTTCCACGAAATCCAAATAAGCATGAGGCAAAAATTCTTACTATTTTCAAAACACATCTTTTACAAACACGACAATGATGTGCCCGAGGTTGATGCAAATCCTGTTTGTATTACAAGCTAGCTCCAACTTCACCATCTTTCCTCTTCTCAGTTACTTCCTTTCCCTCGTCATTAGTTACTTCTTTTTTCTGAAGGTATCTCCATCAGCAAACAACAAAGTAAGCACATACATAGTCTTCACACAAGCCTTACATTTATCTTGAGTACCAAAAAAGGTTGATGCAAATCCTGCGACTCGGAGGTCCTCCCTAAACCTACAAATCGATTTTACTTTTCTGTTTCAAATTTCAATCACAGCAACACAATCCACCTAGCCGACAACAGTTCTACAAGATTGAGAGACAAAATGCTTTCAAAACTATAAAAATGTCTTTACATAAAATCCAACAAAATTGGATAGTGTTTAGCAGTTAGCACCCTAAAACAAAATCAAAATTCAACTGACCTCCGATCCCAATCAAATAAACCAAATACGAAACCCCAAATGAGCTCATTTCAATTCAAAGCAGCCACACACCAAAACAATTAACCAAACACGGAATCAACACAATGCGGTGAAGGAAAATCAAAGAGAATCTCACCAGATCAGCGATGGAAATCGATACCTGAAAATTGAAATCCCGGCGAAAAATTCCAGCCGAAATTCACAGCATCCGATTCTCAAACTTGTAGAGTTTGAAATTCATAGCGTCCGATATTCATCACGACGCAAAACACAAAAAATTGAAAAACGGAAATTGAAATCAATTTTGCCATTTTAGGGTTCACGTGAGATGAAAAAATGGACTCCGGCCAGGAATCACGTGAGAGACTGCCTAATAAATTTACTATAATACCCTTTAATCAGATTTAAAACTTAATTATAGGTAAATAATCTTGATGATTAACAGTCATAAGATCTTTGATCCAACGATTTAAAAATTTTATCATTTATTGGGTCTGTTCTGTAGAGCTTAATTTTCATATTTTTAAGTTAAATAAAGTTCAGTAAATTTAAATTAAATTAAATAAAGTTACAGTTAAATTAAAAAATTTAGATTTCAATTTTGTAGTTTAACATGATTAAAACTTAAATTAAACACATTTATTCAAAAAAAATTATTTTTTTAAGTTCAGTAAAATTAAATAAAGTTAAATTAAGTTCAGTAAAATTAAATTAAATTAAATTAAATTAAATTAAATTTTTTTAACTCTATCAAACAGCACCATAACTCCTATCCTAATATGTAGTGTTTCTTTACAAAACATACGTAACAGTAAAACATAAACTTTTCAAATTAAAATAGGAAAAATAGTTTTCGCAATTGAGGTCCTAACTGTAAACTAATTTTTTGTGGGCATGGGTTAAAATTCCACTTCTAACAAATTGTGAGAAAAAAAAGAAGAATGCAATCTCATTTTTTCTCAGTAGTTACCTTTTTGCTTTCTCTTCTTTTTACAGAGTGAATATTCATGTGTTGAGAACTTGAGATACAGAGCTTGTGTTTCTGATACGCTAGCAAGGCTTAGAGATAAAATAAATATGATTCCAATAATAAAAATATTCAGGGAGGGATGATAATTGATAACATTACAACTCTGACATACTCTCAGTGTCATCTCACTGCGCCAAATGCTACTAATAATGACCCTTAAACAACTCCATCATCTACTAAACAATAACCTCTCAGATTCCTTACAATGGACATACATATTCCATCAGTACTAATCCTCAGACAAATAACTAACAAATTGATATTTTGTAGACCCTTTCAAATTAATGTCTCTTAAATAAAAGTAGCAGAGCCGTCTAATGATTTCAGCATTTCGGACCGACCATGCCATGGTAAATCAGTCCCACATTGTCACAAGCAGCTTCTGCCTTCTCGCTGCGGTCATAGCTCACCAGTTTCACATTGTTCATGATGATCCCGTGGCACCCGAATACCTTGCTGCAGTCAAACTTTATCGCCACATCGGACGCACTTGTTCCCTTGATGTTGCTGTACATCACGTTCTGAATCCTCACTGCTGAATTCTGTCAACACATAAACAGTTGCAGTTCGTTAAATTCTGAAAATATATAATTTTGAGCAGTCAACATATAAACTTTTTTTTAAAAAATTTGATAAGAGTGCTAGTGCGGTGTTTGAACCTCCTGGTGACATTTCTCATGGTCGCAGTAGTTCTGATCAATTATTATCGGGTTGCTCACGTTGTTCATAACAATGTTCTGGAAAACAATGTTGCTTGCCGTCCCCGATCCACCCTGCAGACGCATACAAATCGCTTAAGTACTTAGTTTACTCTTATATATACCTACACTTCTTTTTTTTATTCCATTTCTCAATGTCATCATATAGTTAAATAAATCATAAATTAGCTAGTAGTAAGTATTTCCTAGTCACCTGCCAAGTTTTGATTCTCACACCATTCATTGTTCCAGAAATTCTTGCTCTATTAACAATCACATCAGAAACATGAGCCTCCGAGTTATCTGCTCCCAGACTCCCAATGCTGTAATTAAAAAAAACACGCTAATTAAATAAGATTTATTATAATTAAAAACTTAGCGCAAGTGCAGATAAAGTACAATTAGAAGTTGGATAAACAACCAAAACTTCGATTCCCATAAAATATGTTGGATAGAGTTGGTTGATCAGCTTATTATGCTAATGTATACCTGATTCCGTGACCTGGTCCACAGGTTATGTCCGTCGCCTTTACACTTCTAGACCCACTCACTACCGAGATACAATCGTCACCTGTTAAAAAAAAATTCATCAGTAATCTTGCAGCTTTTGAAGGTATATACAATTGTAATATAATTTCTTGGTGTGTGTTTGTTTACCAGTTTTTATGACACTGTTCATTATGCTAACAGTTTGCGTTTCTGAGACGTGAATTCCATCGGTGTTGGGACTGTTTCCTGGAGATTGTACCATGAGATTTGAAGCAACTACATTCATACATTTCATGAATACGAGATGCATTTGCTGCGCATTTTGAATTGCTAAATTCTGAACATTCACATTCTTGCACTCGTTGAATGTCACAGCCTATACAAACAAAGGGAAAGTGTTATCAGACTTGGTGTTTTTAAAATTTATCACTATTTATAATGATTAACAGAAGAATAATTACCGTCGGAGCCTTCGTGCATGGCTGCGTCGTAAAGGAAAAGAAAAAAGTCATTAGATGATGTGACAACGAAGCGACAAAAAAATAACAAAAGTTGTAAATTAGTAGATAGCATGTCTTTACTTTGGATGGATTTATTTTGCAAGAGTTTCTCCACCAATTTGCACCATTTCCGTCGATGGTTCCACCACCGTTGACATTGACGTTGTTGACATTATCAAACAAGAGCCAGTATCTACTGTCTTTTGCAAAGTCACCAGCATTTGTAGAGGCAATGATTTTCCCCATTATCTGTGTAAAATAAGTAAATAGACGCCGGTCAGTCTCAGTTCATGAGAAATATTTTAAACTGACTTTTACGATCTCGTATTTAATAATAATAATAATTATTACCTTCACTGTCAGAGAATTTTTACAAGGGCCCTGAAATGTAATTGGCTTAAGAAGAAAAACTCCACTTCTGGGAACCATAAACACTGCTGCATTACCAGAAGAACAAGCCTGCTGCCATGCCTTCCCAAATGCCTGACAAAGTACCATAAACCTCAACAACATTAATAATCTTTTTTTTTTGTTAATACTATTAATTCCATTTACATAATTTAGCATATGCAACACTGTATTAATTCTAAAAAAGGCAATTCTTAATTAAAGAACGATCATATATAAAAGTAGTACGTACTTGTGTGTCATCTGATCTTCCATCGCCTCGAGCTCCATAACGAACAACGTTGAACACAGTTGAAGAAGATGAGCGAGAGCCAAAGCCACCGTGCTGCCTTTTCACGGATAATGTCGGATAATTCAAGTAATCACGTCCATCATCGCGGTTATACGACATTTGCCTCTGATGATCAGCTGATGAGTCATCATAATACTTATAATATGTGGCCTGATCATCAAAATTCAGCTGGTCGTCCTGGCTTTCAGGGTAATAGCTGCTCAGACAATTCGGAACAAAAAGCGAGGCCAAGATGATAAACACAAGGCATCTCGTGAGTCCCATGTTTTAGGGAAGGATGTAGGTAATGAGCTGCTGGGGGAAGCAAGAATGTGATAGAGAGAGAGAGAGAGTGAGTAGGGGAGATCTCAGATGTGGTTGAGTTTGGTGGTTTTGGAGGCAAATGGGATGCTTGGTATTTATAGGCGGAAATTAGCTAGCAAAGAGATCGAGTTAGTGAAGAAGTAAAATGTTAGATGATTTAGTTGAAAAATATGTTTAGCTAAATTGTTGACATACAGGTAGAAATTATATGACTTGTTGTAGTACTTTCTGTTTTCTCTTAAGGTTAATCAGTTTGTGTTTGATTAAATTTTATTTACAGGGATTGTATTTCGCCGTGTTGGTTGGATATATAATATATTAGTAATTAATGGTTTGTAAAAATACAAAAACAATTTCTTTGGAAGTCAAAATATATTCCCAAAAAGTCTCATCGAGACAAAAGAAGTTGTTGTGAACGATTTATTAGTCTAAGTTTTAATTGAGTCTCTCCGTTTGTGTGACAATTTCAGAATTCCGTCTATACACTGATCAAAAGATAAATAGATGCACTGCTGATCAGCAATAAAATGATCGTAATATTAAATATTTTAATGTATCCCAGAATATAAGTACGTATAGAGTGCAAAAACTATTTCTTGTTATCGGCTGTTTGGATCTTGAAAAATGTGGAGGAACGAAAATGAAATGGAAAATGCGGGAAGGAAATGTTTGTGTTATTTATCTTTTGGTTTCGATTATATTTTCCATGCGACAAATCATATTTATTGGAGAGATATTATGAACCCATTTTTGTTCAAGAGCCAGACAAACACAATTATTTTTGTACCTGTGCAATGTGTGAAACTAAACAAGTAGTTTCATCGGAGTTTGAATTTAAAACCTGTAACAGTAAGTTTACAATCGACCGTCATTTGCTGCTAAACTGTCTGACCATTACAATCTACATTTAACAAATGATACAAGTACACCTTTGATTTCAGAAGTAATTTACGACTTATATTTGTATCCTAGAATTCTTTTAATTTAAATTTTATAGGATTATGCCAATTAATGTATTCATATCCCAAACAGCCAAGTCAAATATTCATTTGAAAACGACGTAGTTTAGATAAAACAATTTCAAAACTATGTCTAGTTTCATTAATATAACTCCTAAATTAAAAATTGAATCATTTTCAAAAGTACGCAATTTTGACAAAACTAGACCCTTTTATACTAAATGGCTGTTTTTTCACCTGGTTACACATGATCTCATTCCTTATGCCAATAAAGATGATGGTTAAATGGTTGAATGCTTGTCTTGCATTCATAAAGTGAAAGGTTCAAATCTCACACATTACATTTTTTTCCCACAATTTGTGTGGGAGGTAGAGTTCCTAATCCCACCTATGACGTAAACTCTTACTCATTTTTCGTTGACCTTTTCTTGATTGTTTTCCTTGTAAATGGCATTGAAATATATTTACATACTCATAAATTAATCGAGTCAATAATGAATAAACAGCCTCATATCGATCATCATCATCATCACCAAAAAAATATTACTTGCTCGTTAACAATTAATAATTGATGCTTAAAAGAATAGCTAGGTGCTGAAAATAAAGTCTAAAATTTCTCAACGACTAGCAGTGTTTTAGTCCTTAAAGTTGGGTAATGGCATGGTGAACTCGCAGGTAGGTGATCCAAAAAGAATTTTGTACTGAAAAAAGAGTCTCTTTGGGTTGGAAAGGTAGACAAATTACAGTTAATGGGTATCTATCTATCCATAATCATACACGTCACGTACATACTTACTTGTAATCTACTTATAAATATTACTCCACAAACCTAATAGTTATACAGTTGCATGCAGTTAATTAGTTATGTTCAATCACTTTTGACTTGACCTTTTCCCATTGTCCTAGTATTCACATTTATAATGCTATTTAAGGAATCCTCTAGCAAGGAATTAATTCCCAAATAAGATAATAAAAAATAATTAAATAAAGAGAGTGGATCAAATACAAATCAATATTATAAATAAAAACTACAAATCCATAAAAAATTTGACACGTGTCAAAATTAACCAATCAAAATTCATCCGAGATTTCTCCCGTCGGGATTCTTTTTGTAAATAAAAAAACACATGTGGACTTATTTAAAAATATATAAAAGATAGGAGGGGTATAATCGTCCTAAAATTCGCTACAGTAAAATTCGAATTTCGCTACAGTACGTTTTTAAGTCTGCTCATCATGCGTTAAGTCTGATCATTAAGAATAAATTTTGACTTTTGCTACAGTAAAATTGACTTTTTACTGTAGCAATTTTGACTGTTGCTACAGTAATGTTCAGACTTAAAAAAACAATATTGTTCAGACTTAATTAAACCATTAACGATCAGACTTAAATAACAATGTTCAGACTTAAATAACAATGTTCAGACTTACACCAGTAATGACAATACTTGAAAAAACAATTATCAGACTTAAAAAAAACAATGTTCAGACTTAAAAATAATAATAATGAGACTTAAACCATTAACGATCAGACTTAAATAACAATGTTCAGACTTAAACCAGCAATGACAATACTTGAAAAAACAATGATCAGACTTAAAAAACAATGTTCAGACTTAAAAAAATAATAATGAGACTTAAACCATTAACGATCAGACTTAAATAATAATGTTCAGACTTAAATAACAATGTTCAGACTTAAACCAGTAATGACAATACTTGAAAAACAATGATCAGACTTAAAAAAACAATGTTCAGACTTAAAAAAATAATAATGAGACTTAAACCATTAACGTTCAGACTTAATAACAATGTTCAAACTTAAATAACAATGTTCAGACTTAAACCAGTAATGACAATACTTGAAAAAACATTGACCAGACTTAAAAAAATAATGTTCAGACTTAAAAAAATAATTATGCGATTAAACCATTAATGATCAGACATAAAGATGGTAATGATCAGACTTAAGAATGATAATGATTAGACTTAAAGATTGTAGTGATCCGACTTAAAGATGGTAATGATCAGACTTAAAGATGGTAATGATCAGACTTAAGAATGGTAATGATCAGACTTAAAGATGGTAATGATCAGACTTAAAGATGGTAATGATATAATGGTCAGACTTACAATTTGCTATAGGTAGATTCTAAAATTTGATGTTTATGCGCTTGTATGAGAATTTGATGAAAGCCTAGTATTTTTTGGGTGGAAACGGCATCTGAGCAACTCATCGCTTTGCTATGAGCTCGGTGTTTTTAGGGCAAATTCGATCATCTGGAGGGTCAAATTCGCGTTTTAATCTTTTTTTTCTTTTTTTAAAGAGGATTATTGGATTTTCAATCTGTTTTTAAGTCTGATCACTGCTGTTTTTTAAGTCTGATCATTGCTGTTTGTAAGTCTGATCGTTGCTTGTTTTAAGTCTGATCATTGCTGTTTTTTAAGTCTGATCATTGCTGTTTGTAAGTCTGATCGTTGCTTGTTTCTTTTCTGTTTTAAGTCTGATCAATGCTGTTTTTTAAGTCTGATCATTGCTGTAAGTCTGATCGTTGCTTGTTTTAAGTCTGATCATTGTTGTTTTTAAGTCTGATCATTGCTTTTTTTAAGTCTGATCATTGCTGTTTTTAAGTGTGATCATTGCTTAAGTCTGATCATTCATTGCTTAAGTCTGATAATTCATTGCTTAAGTCTGATCATTGCAGTTTTTGAAGTCTGATCATTGCTGTTTTTTAAGTCTGATTATTGCCTAAGTCTGATCATTCATTGCTTAAGTCTGATCATTGCTGTTTTTTAAGTCTGATCATTGCTTAAGTCTGATCATTCATTTCTTAAGTCTGATCATTGCTGTTTTTAAGTCTGATCATTACTGTTCTGATCATTGCTTAAGTCTGATCATTCATTGCTTAAGTCTGATCATTGCTGTTTTTAAGTCTGATCATTCTGTTTTTTAAGTCTGGATCATTATCATTTTTAAGTCTGATCATTACGTTTTGTAAGTTTGAACATTTTAATTTAATCTCTTAAGTCTGAACATTTAGTAATTTAAACTCTTAAGTCTGAACATTTAATCTCTTAAGTCTGAACATTTATTAATTTAAGTCTGATCATTTAGTAATTTAAGCCTGAACATTTAGTAATTTAATCTCTTAAGTCTGAGCATTTAATCTGTTAAGTCTGAACATTTAGTAATTTAAGTCTAAACATTTAGTAATTTAATCTCTTAAGTCTGAACATTTAATCTCTTAAGTCTGAACATTTAATCTCTTTAGTCTGAACATTAAGTAATTTAATCTCTTTAGTTCGAACATTTAATCTCTTAAGTCTGAACATTAAGTAATTTAATCTCTTAAGTCTGAATATTTAATCTCTTAATTATGAACATTTAGTAATTTAATCTGTTAAGTCTGAGCATTTAATCTGTTAAGTCTGAACATTTAGTAATTTAAGTCTAAACATTTAGTAATTTAATCTCTTAAGTCTGAACATTTAATCTCTTTAGTCTGAGCATTTAATCTCTTAAGTCTGAACATTAAGTAATTTAATCTCTTAAGTCTGAATATTTAATCTCTTAATTCTGAACATTTAGTAATTTAATCTCTTTAAGTCTGAACATTTAATCTCTTAAGTCTGAACATTTAGTAATTTAAGTCTGAACATTTAGAAACAGTACAGTTTAAGTCTGGTCATTGTTGTTGCTTGATCATTTTCAATTTTAAGTCTGATCATTAATAACTCGTGGACTAAATTGAAAATAACGTTATTAGGTTTATACCCCTTTGTGTGGAATGACTAAAATACCCTTCCGTATTTTGTTCGGGATTTCGGAAAATATGGGACACGTGTCAGCTTAAAAATTAGTTTGTAGTTTTTATTTATAAAACGGTTTGTACCTGAACCGCACTCTTAAATAAAAAATGATGTAATTTAGAATAAAACAGGAATTGCTAGCTGCGCGTTATAACGTGTTTTTATCAACTCTTAATTACCCCATTATTGTGATTCGAACTCAGTACCCTTAGGACCCAATTTTAAGTGATGAAAAATGATATATATATATATTTTTGAGTGGAATGGTAGAAAGTCGATTGTTTTATGGATGCAAATGACAGGTGTATAATTTTTCTTTCTGTAATTAATATATATGTGTTTTTAATTGAAAAATGCAATTTTATTTAAAAAAACATATTTGCATCTAACCTCTTAAATCGATCCCTTTTAGTAAACGTATCAAGTGTAATTTTACTTTGCCAACAAGGTGGTGGATGAGTTGGTTGAACACTTGCCTTGCAATATTCACGGTCTTGTGTTCAAATCCCACCATGACACTTTTCTTTTCCATAATTTTGTGGAATTTTCCTAGATCCACCTTTGTTGCGGACTCTTCCTACATCATTCGTGAATGTTTTCATCTTTCTCTTTCCTTTCCTCTTCCTCGTCCCTTGTGGACGCTTGCACCTCTCGCGAAGGTGTGCTTAAAAACAGCGACAAGGTCCTTCAAGGAAGGCTTCCTACCAGTGGCGTATCTTGCTTTAAGCTTGACCAGCTATAGCCCGGTTAAAATTGAAAGCCCACATTGAAAAAGAAAAATTAGCCCGGTTAAAAATTAGAATATTATTTTGATACAATTACAAATCTTTGAAATTGAAAGAAGCCGAATCCCCCATGCTTTGTTTGCCAGGAGTGGAATAATGCCATGGTTACAACTTACAACTCAAAAGGTTCATGCTTCCTAAACAGGTCTAACACCGAGCTTTGCCTGATATCAGTTTAAAATTGCAAAATGTTATTGCACAAAAGTTAAGCTTTTGATTTTTATGTGCAATAGTTGTTTTGGGTTGTTGCTGCATATTTGCATTACTAAAGTTTAGTCCATGGATTTAATTGAAGTGCTGATTTGAGCTTCTACTTTCTGTTAAATTTAGAACTGACTATATGCTACTTGTCTGGATTAGATTGGTTAATGGTTTGTTAAATGATGTGATGCTTTCCAGAAGAACAAAGCATTTGGATTTTGTAGTATTCTAATTTCTTCTATTCATGAGAAGCACATCATGTGAAAACTGAAAAGTATTCTAATTTCTTCTATTTTGACGCAGCAACTGCGCCTTGGAGTGAATCTCAAAAACTTCCCAACATCAGACAAGTTGAAGGCTGCCAAGACAAACAAGGAGCGCACGCCTCAAGAGGTTTATCAGGAGTTTTTTTTATTAGAATATTATTTGGTAGCTTGTAATTGTTTGTGCAAGTCTATGAGGTAATTAATAATCCGTGTTTGTTGATAGATTGATTCGTTTGGTCTTGACACTTCCTGTTTCCACTGCAACAACTGAACGTGCATTTTCAGCTATGAAAATTATAAAAACTATGAATTCTTGATGAATATTATGTAAGAATTGTGTTTTGACTTATCAAAAATTTTACCTATTATTAATGATTTTTTTTCCGCTCACCTAGTTTTTAAACCCTAGATCCGCCACTGCTTCCTACATCCTTCGTGGATATTTTCATCTTTCTCTTTCCTTTCCTCTTCCTCGTCCCTTGTGGACGCTTGCAAGTACTACCCTCTCGCGAAGGTGTGCTTAAAAACAGAGTGACAAGGTCCTTCAATAGAGGTGTTTGTCGATTCGTGAGTTTAAAAGTTAGAGGTGACGAGATGGTGGCCTTTACGTGGTTGTGTTTCAAATAGACTAGAAATGAATATATACTCGAGAAATATCTTGTTTGCGATGTATTCCTTGATATCTCCTATATGAGATGTAAAATTGTAAACCCACTATCAATCAAAAAAAAAAGGGTGTAATTTTACCTTTGTATACGTAACGACCATGCAAACAAAGAAATTCAACAGTTTGACTCCATTGTACCCTTGGTGCTTTTCTAATCAAAATGTTATGTATTGAATTAATTGTCAAGTGTCAGGTGTACTTTGGTTGCAGTATGTATGCAGACTTTGACAAAAAATGAACTACAAAAAATAATAAGTAATCTCAATTCTCAGTTATTCAACAAGTCAACAACAGCAACTATTTTACGTGCATGCATGTGTGTGATAAATCCAATCTTCCTAGTTGAACAAATATGATCACAGCTCCACGTCATTTCATTATAGAACCGCATTACTTTATGGTCTCATCTAAGTAATAAATATTCGACACATAATCAAATCACAAACAGCTGATCTGTCATGCATGAAATTATTTTCAATTTTGCTCATAACGATAAAAATGGTTCCCAATTTATTCGACTTGACAAATTGATTTTCGATTTACTTACTTTTTGTAAGACGTCGTTGTTAAAAACTCTTCTAATTTCACGTTGTTTTTGTTAAAAACTTTGTCATGTGACGTTGAATGTGAGACTGACTCGTGTTATATTTTTGAAAGAAGAACGTCACTTATTGTGCTAGTTTGGATGAAACCATATTGGCAAAGCCGATTCCATTTAAAACAAGATAAATTGAAATTCGGACTTTTTTTTTTGGATAGATAAATGTTTACTAATGTCAAACAACAACAAATCATTCAAATACAAATCATAACATGTTGCCAACACAGAAAGGAATTGCGTTCAAATCTTGCCATTCCCAATTGGAATTCGGACTTTGATCGAGACGAAAGACAAATGCAAACTTCAAATTAGAAAAGAAAAAAACTTCCTGCATTATCTAAAATTGGTTGTTGCTGCTGCCTAAGCCAGCTTTATAGACAGGGCGACATTTGGAGATGTTTGAGTGGACTAAATTGACTGGCTAAGAGAATAATTTACAATTTTGTCATTTGCAGTTGTAGTGTAGGTTAATTGAGGAAGAAGCTTATTTGGTTGTTCCGAGTCAAGGATAGTCGTTAGTGAAGATGAAATTATTATTCGTTTTTCTTAACGCTTTACGACTTTTTGTATTGGTGGATCATCCAATCCAAATGTGTACGCCCAGGCTCATCTATCTATGTTTCCGATTTTTGAGTTTGATCAATCTGTAAATCACTACCTCTGAATTTGTATTGGACGCCAATTATTTCACCTAATTTATTCAGTGGTTTGTTGTTCTTTCTTCATGACATAAAAAAGTAGTTCTTTGAAATTTGCTTAGTCTCAAATTACCACTTTGTTAATTGTTGCGTGATTTTGGCTGATTGCTCCCATTTCTTTATCTTAGTGGGAATTCGGTTTACTGTTGGATTATAATTTAGTAGATTTTGATTTAACGCAGGGACGGACGCAGCCAAGGCCGAGGTGACACGTGTCACTACTAAGTTTTTCAAAAATTCTTTTCTTGTTTAATAAATATCAAAAAAATTAATGTATAATATGATTAATCTAATTCTTTAATTCAAATTTAGTAAACTTGTAAATTTAGTAAGTTATTTTCTTTCATCATGTTATTATTATTTTTTCAATTAATGAGATTTTGTACGAATTGGTGTCTTTGGAGTTATCTAGTATGATTGAAATCAGGATTTATGTAATTTTGACTTTGAGTGATGCGAATTGCGAGAATTAGGTTTGTTGATTTGTGTTATTTTGATTTTGAAATATAGTATAATTAGTTTTAGAGTTCGGATAAAATACAAACCGAATAAAATATTGTCACGTGTATATTTCGACCAATCAGAATTCTGGGCGCTTTTTGTAAATAAAAAAATTAAAATGGACTTATTTAATAATACATAATAGATGCGAGGGTATAATCTTCCTAAAATTTGCTACAGTAACAGTTTTAAGATTGATCATATGCTACAGTAATAGTTTAAGTCTGATCATTTGCTACAGTAATAGTTTTAAGTCTGATCATTGCTACAATAATAGTTTTAAGTCTGATCATTGCAATTTTAAGTCTGATCATTGCTACAATAATAGTTTTAAGTCTGATCAATGTAGTTTTAAGTCTGATCATTGTAGTTTTAAGTCTGATCATGCTGTTTTAAGTCTGGTCATTGTAGTTTTAAGTCTGATCATTGTTGTTTTAAGTCTGATCATTACTGTTTTGAGTCTGATCATTCCAAGTTAAGTCTGATCATTGCTGTTTAATTATGTTTATTGTTGTTCAAGTCTGATCATTGCTGTTTAAGTCTGATCATTGTTGTTTAGGTCTGATCATTGCTGTTAAGTCTGATCATTTCTGTTTAAGTATGATCATTGCTGTTTTAATTTAAGTCCAATCATTCCATGTTTAAGTCTGATCATTCCGAGATATGTGAAATGACCATAAATGCCCCTCCGTGTTATATCCGAGATTTCGATAAAATTGGACACGTATCAGCTTGAAATTCGGTTTGTAGTTTTTATATATAAAGTCGTTTTGTACCTAAACCGCACTCTTAGTTTTATTTACTATTTATATAATGAAATTACACTAATTTTTGTTTTTATAAGTGTGTGGTCAATTCTAATAATTGGTTTCAAAAGCTAGAGCAAGACAGTTAGTTACATAGTGAATAACAATCATGATCTAAAATTACAAAGGCTTCAAATTAATTATGATTTTGATATCAACCAGTTAGAACGTGACACGATTTGCAATAAAAATATGAAAGTATCTCAATGGTAAGCTTGACGATGTTCGAAGAGCTTATATTAGTTTTGGTTGAATCGCAACAAGTGCAAGATGCATTTTTATTGGGTTGCTTAGTTGTCAATACTGACAAAGTATTAGCTGAAATGTGTAGTACGGATTCAATAACAGATAATTTTTGTGCAACGTAAAAAATATCATTTTTTAAATGTAATTGAACTCGCCACCCTCTATTCCGATTCCTGAATCCGTCCCTGATTTAATGTATTATACTAACTCTGTATAATAAATAAATAAAAAGCATTATTTTGACAAAGGGATCAGATTTCTTCAACTGGGCTACATTCTTGCATGCTGATGCCATTATCAGATAATGAAGGAATAAAATCTGGTGCAGCATAGCTATTAACAGCCATTTAAGTAAAACGACGTAGTTTAATGTTTTTAAAAATAAAACTAGGTAGTTTTAAATGAAACTGCGCAGTTTTGAAAAAGGATTCAGTAATTAATTTAGGGATTTTTTAAATGAAACGACATAGTTTTAATGTTGTTTTATCAAAACTACGTCGTTTCAAATGGCTGTAAATAGACTTGCTGCACGGGATATGAACCTCATTCATATACTATCATTAGGCTGTGAATATGAAGTTACTTTTCTTTTTACGTCAATATGAATTCACTTTTAAAATTTGTGAACTTGATGTGGCAAACACGAGAAAATATCAGTTCACTTTTTAGGTTTGTAAATATGATGCGTCATTGATCGTAGGTTCCATCACAACCAAAAAAAGCTACAACAACATACTCCATGTAACTCATTAAAGATGCCAAATTCTCAAGGAGCTTCAAACACATCTATTTCGTGATAATTAAATCCTACTTGAACCTCTCTGATCCCAAATCAAGCAGGGTGCGGAAGAACTTGTGAGGATACATAGGCGGATTCTCTGCTAGTGCCTGAAATGTAAAGTCACCAATGAAGAAATATGGTCAGCTTTCAACAGTCAAGAGGACTATCATGGATGCTCAGTGCTCCATTCTTGCGTTCTACATGTATGGATACGTTTTCTATCTGATAAGTGATAACTACACCATGACAGTCTATCTCTATCTGATAAGTGATAACTAAACCTTGCAGGATACTAAGGGACCTTACACGAGGAGACAAATAACAAACATATCACCTACAGGCTTATCGCATCACACTCGCCATTATGCATCAGTTAGTTTTAAAGTTCAGGGGTCTTATACATTTACCCCACTTATCTTTGACACTACCCTGCTGTCTCACATAAAAGAAAAGAATCATAACTATTAAGTTTACCCTATAAAGAGCAAAACCGATTCGGCAAGGTTTACCTGATGAATCAGGACAGTGGAAGGAGTCATTCCAGGTACAGTATTAACCTCGATGATCAGCACCTGGAAATTGTTGTAAGATTCTTGTTAGTTATGAATCAAACTTTAGTCACTTGTATTTTATGCCAGAAGCTTCAAACTTGATTATCCATATGACCATATTGCATAGGTAGAAATGGAATTAAGGAACATCCAATAATTGATGTGGAAAATGTACCTCTCCAGTGTCGACATTTAGAAAGGCATCTATTCTTGAAAATCCTTCTAGCTGTAGTGTATTGGCTACAAGCTCAATATGCTGCTTGCACCTTTCTAGGGCTTCGGTTCTGATTCAATACACAATATATGATCCAAAACGAATAAGACACCTTTAATTGAAGATGAAAAAAGATATACAAGGCCTGGCCTCTTATTTTCAATTGAACGATACATACAAAGCACTTAGGTCTAATGCAATTTAAAAGGTAATTTCAACAATTTAACAAGTTGATGCACTACATTAAAGCACATCTACGGAAAGTTGTGCGTACAGGATCTTGGATGCCCCATATACTGCTCCGGTATTAATCAGAATCTAGGTGTTTGTAACCATTCATATAAGAGAAGCGAACATGTTATACAAAAATATTTAAGAGGAGCTAACCATTTGGATGATTAAGAAATTCAATTAAAAGTGAAGGAAAATCTATCACACGTTTACAGGCAATCTAAAAGAGAAAGGTACAATCGAAGTTTCTGTTTCATCCTAAAATGATATATTGTCAAACACAAAACACAATCTTTAACAATTTAATGAAGCTTGAGTGGGAAAGATGAACAAACCTAATAATAGATGAAGGGGGAGGGGTGAGGTTAATGCCAGTTCCACCTGATAAATTACAGCGAAATTAGTTGGAAATCAAATATATTAATCCTGCAATGGTGTAAGCTGCTACAGAGCTGCAGAAACTGAGCACTTAGCAGAAAGTAGTTTCACATACATTTGCTGGACCATGAACAAAACATACTGACCACAGTGTGAGCTATAAGAAATTCAAATAACGGCATAATGGCACACATACCCTGGAATTTTTCTTCAAGAGATAATATATCGCCAGTCTCCTTAACAGTAACGCTAGGACTCAATGAGTGCATAGATCCGCGTTTTCCAATAACACCAACAGTTATTTCTACCCATCTGCTCTTCCCCTTCCAAATGAGATGACCTTGCTTTTCATTTGATGATCTTGATGACACGACAATCTCATCAGTCTCAATAAAAGGTTCGAAAATCAAAGATTCTGGAGGAGGGCTTGGCATTTCAATCACTCCGTGAGGCTACAAGTTTTACAAAAGAAAAAAGTAAACAGTAAAGTTAATTTTTAATTAAAGACACCCAAGCTGCTTAACTCGCTCACTATAAGATATGAAAACAGATCAAATGCAACTACAATTCTTGGCTCAAAAAGTTGCACAAAAACAAAAATAACCCCCACGACATCAAGTTCTATTGATATAGTAAAACTGAAACAGAGGCAGTGTATCATTGAAAAATAAAGATACAATAAAAATCTAAGACCTGCGATGAAGAATACACAACCCAATCAAATTCTTACTTTTGATAAAACATTTGGAGGTATGCGTACAAGAGAGTCCTCTAGAGCTTTTGCATATACCGCTAAATCGTCAGCACAGCTTCAATAACAAATCCAGTTCATGAACATAATTTACATAAAACTCTGAACATGACTAACATAGGATTGTGGTGAAAGTCTTGTCAACAGAAAAAATAACCTACCAAAGCCTTGCAACGCCAGTTGAGCATCCATCTCTTGATGGTTTAACACAAAGAGTTTGACTGAGAAGCTTTGATGTTAGGCCGTTCCAAATATCATGTGGTGGTGTATTCAGCAAGTCTTCTCTTTTCCAGACATCTTTATTTATAGTGAGAACTCCAGAACTCGAAAGCTATTTTTTGCAATATAAGTTCCAAAACAGAGAACAAAAATAAATAATACAATGCAGTACCAAAATAGATCTTGTGGGAAGTATCTACATAAACAAGTAGGATATTAAAGGCTAATCATACTTGATTGATGGCAAGTGATGTTGCAACTTTATCCATGCAAATTTTAGAAGCTGCTGCACCAGGCCCTGAATAATACCCAGACCAAAATAAACGAATGACACAACATAAATTATATGTAAAAGGCTGAATAGAAACCTGTATAAGGAATCTCTTCTTCCTCTAGTAATGACTGCAATGTACCATCCTCACCGATTCCTCCATGCACTGCAAAGGGGGTTTACTACTGTAAGTATAGGAGATGCAGCTAATCGCTAGACTGCTAGTAACTATGAATTAAATGAGCCTAATGCTTGAGAGAATACTAAGATAAACTCTTGCATTACAATGTTACCGCTCTGATGAGAAGTTTAAATTACTACTTGAATATGATCAAAATCAGACTCCTAGAAAGTTTTTAAGACTACAGGGGACATCATAAGATGCACGTTAGAGCAGATCACCAGTTGACAGTAAAGAAAATGTCAAACTTATGCATGATGACGGATGATTGAGGTCCATGTATCGTAGTCAGTCAAATATTGTCTGGTGAGGGTGTCTCCTCTTTTGTGTTAAACTTACGAGGAGCATGCATTCTGACTAATCATTTGACTGACATCTCCCATCATTTTGTATGTTTGATTTATTCTTACATTTAAATCTAAACCATACAGAACAGAGCATAAAAACCTGCAATGAAGACAGTTGCTTTAGCTTCTTTCGCTAGTTTTATCCACTGCCCTAGTGTATATGCTTCAGGTAGTTCATCAGCTATGTCAAATCCTGAAAACCAATTTTGATTTGCCAATCCATCCAGTATCTCATTCATAACATGGTTCCGTAAATTAGATGTGAACGTGGCTCTAGCAGGTTCAATTGCCTCCATGCATGCGTCCAGAACCTCTTCTGTTGTGTGTCTTAGTACTAGCGAATAACTGAAACCAAACAAAAGATGCAGTATGGTAAGATAATTAGAGTTATCCGGCCACATGGTTTGTGGGCTATATCAGATTATCCAACACTATTCTTATGTTATGATATGCACTTACAAAAGCATTTGAATTAATACCAGTTTTATGCAGATAGGTTCATCAAGGCGCTAACTTAAGCTAGATTTGTTTTACATCGTCAACTTGTGAGGCAAATTTCAAATGGTTATAATCTACATGAAAGAAATAAGAAAGTAACACTTACGGTAATAACCATAGTTGTCTGGATCTCACATCCTCCTCACCTGAGTTTGCTGTAGAACTGTGTACAGATCTTGGCGCCAGCAAACAGGGGACAACATCAATCTGTAGTTACCGAAGTCAAATAACAAAGTGTTACACAAAGATTGTTAAATAATTAATAGGAAACACTATCCATATACGCAACTGTATTGCCCACTGCCCAGGGCCTAGCTTTTGCAACAATGTTGACTAAATAAGATTAGCATCTATGAGTTGTTCTCTTTTATGACAAAACAAACCAGACATATGGAAAAGACAACTTATTATATTTATTCTTGAATTTACTGCAACCACTAATTTTCCACTTACGTCATCAAATGCTTGCAAATTGAGCCAAACGTTTGTTCCACTCATTAGAGAGACCTGCCTCTCCGAAGTATCTCCCCCAAAAATGACGAAGACTTTTTTATTGTCATTTGCTTTGGTAAGTTGTGATGATTCTGATCCACTTGATGTCGTGTTGCACAATGTAATGTTTTGGTACCGTGAGCAAGCACGATGAATAATGCTTCTAAGGATATTTGAATGAGAGAATCCAACCTAGAATGTTGTAGCACACAAGTTAATATGTATACGTAAAGAAAAATATTTTGGATCTTTTAGTTAAGTTTGGAAGATACCACAACTGCATGCCAACATTACATATGTTTTGCATTTGCAGAAGTTGAAATCTTATTCCTTCTACCAAAAGAAGAGTACACACATATTAACAAAATACAAATTACCTTAGAAGCTTGCTGAAACAGGAAGCTTGTTTGCTCCATCCCGCTAATCTGATACATAGGAGGGGTAGTATTTGAAAAAGAAGGTACTGGGAAAATGGAATGTACCACATATAGTGTTAGTGATTGATTGTACCAGGTTGATATCAGTAAACATCACTGTGCCAGATTCACTTCTCCCAATAGATTTACCAGTCACAGCCGAAAAGTGAGCAGCAGACGGTAAGAACCAACCATCTATTCGAGCAAAATCTCGCAGACCAAGGCTTCTAAATAACTGAGACGCTCCTCTTCGAATACTTTCAATTACATCCAATGGAAACCTTGGAGGCGTATGATACGCGACCTGTACAAGCTTGATCTAGTTAGGCGATATGTGAACACATTTAAGATTTGAGAGTTTAATAATGTGTAGCCTCATCTGAACGCCCTTGTCATTAGACGTATATTGAATAACGAACCGTATGCAGGACGATTCCCAGATAAGGTAATACTCTACCTGCTGTGTAGGTAGATACTTCCTTCTGTAATTAAATATGGCATCCTTCTCATTTACATCCATATTCCCAAGACATTGAAGCTCAACCTGTCGTCCATGTGTATAATTGAATTGAGTACTAAATATATATGGTGAATATGTAAACTATGATGTTACAGTTGTTTATTGTCTATCAATGGTAGAATTAAGGTTGTCTTGTACTTTAACACATGTTTGGGCATGGAAGCATTAAGGTATACACTAATTATATTAAGTTGTGGATTGATGGTCAGATTTAATGAAATTTTAATTAAGGACTAAATGAATAAGCATGCATTAGATGAGCATACAGACCTCAGTAGGAAGCAGAACAACAGGCTGGCAATTTTCAGCAGAGCCAACATCAAGAATTATAGCAGTAAACTCACTCCCTCCTTCAAGAAATATTTCTATCAGAACTTTATCGTCAATTCCCTGAAATACATTTTTGTAGCTACAGTTCAGAATAAACTAGTAAGTGAGGAGGTTGTTGTAAAAACTCCATCAATTGTGAGTGATTTGCAAATGCTTTAACTGTTTGACTTAAGTAACAAATACCTTAGCATCTATCAACTATGAAGATTCTCACCTACATTCAAGGCGTTGGCATGATAATTAAACAAAATTACTATTAGTTACAGTATTTGTTAAGTGTTAACAAGTGGAGGGGTATGCTACTAGTGATAAATAAAAAGTCCACCATATAGCTTTATATTCTACTTCATCATAAAAAAATCAGCTAGAGCTACCATTGATTGAAGTCTGGTGTACCTCTGAAATGATTTCTTTAGCTTTTTTTAGAGAATCAACAAAACCATATGCTACTGTCACACCAATACTTGATCCTGCCCTAGCTGGTTTCACCTGAAGTCGAAAGGCGTGGTTAGAGAGAACACATATCCCGGTGGGAATTTGATCAGATTTCCAATGAAGAGTCCTTTTACCACAACTTTTCCCGTCATCATGTCCAACTGATTTTTGGAAAACCAATTTGAAAGTTGAACTTCATTAGAGTCACCTTCCTGTTTCAGTTCAAAATAGAATGTCGTCAACTATACATGGGCATAATAGCCAAGGGTATTGGTGGTATCGGCTTTGGTGCATAGTAACAAATACCAAGCAAACATTAGCTCAACCTTGGCCTTAGGATTTTGTTTTATGTAAGCTTGAGTTCTCATCAACAAAGCAAATGATCATAAACTATAGTATAAAGTAGGACAACACATGGTGACATCAATGAATAGTGGGGGACGATTTTGGTATTTTTAACGATTCCATCTTAATAATTACCACATATAGGCATATATAATCATATAACTATATAAGTAATACCTTAACCAAAAAGTTAGGCACTGTGATAAATCCTTGCCTGCTGAGCTCCATTGAAGCTTCATGCTGTTGATGATGAAAGCCAACGTCTTCAATAAAATGGATCACATTCAACATAATATGACATAGACTTAGCATGTTTTCTTTCTAGCTTAAATTCAGATTAATAATGAATTTTCAGTTCACTCAAGCTCTTTATTGTCTCACAATAATCTTCAGTTCAATTTGAGCTGAACAGAACACAACCTTAACCACAATTTTGCATAAATCTAATAAAGCAAAGACAACGGCACACCTTGTCAAATGCTTGCCGACACTCACGAGAACCAGTTCCTACGAAAGGAACATTAAATTTCTCCAGTAGTCCCTGACAAAACTCACAAGCAGTTTAAGAATGTATCTTTTTTATAACTCAGTAATGGTTACAGTTATACCAAACTGCTAATATGTTGAAAAACCTGAATGCCTCCATCTTCACCAAACTGACCATGTATCACTGGAAACACAATGTCTACAGTGTTGGCTAGATGCTCAGCGAAGTCTGACAATGTCACAAAAACTTGGGCAAGGCTGCAAAGACAAAGTGCCAACTCCCAGATATGCTTAGTGTGCAATAGCATTCTAATGAGAAGGTAAGTATAAACTATAATGCTGTACCTTTCAAGTTTGAAATCAAAATCTGATGGAGTGTTTGAGTATACCTAATTTGAGTGATACACAGGAAACAAATAAAAACTTAAGACTGAAATGGTAAAGAAAGAAACACTTCAGCCTGCCTTTGGATGAGAAATTAACTATCTTCAATTATTCACAGCTTCATCAAAGACACATGAGCGGTGTAGAGTAAAGAAGGTCTTGCTAACAAAAACATCTATATGCCCTGAACTTGGAATGCATAAAGCTGCAGAACAAACAATACATATAGACATAGCAACATGAACCTGAGCAGTAGATATGCCATATGCATTGAGCTCAGTATCAATGTAATAGCAGCTGACATGCAAATCATCACCCTGGCACACACACAAACAAAATCAATAAAACAATGGCAAAAATATAATCATATAAAAATCAGGGAAAAGAATGGCCAACTGGCTAACTAGTCATTGGTAATAAACTGATCAAGAGATGTAAAAGGCACCAAATTTCCAGTTACTAGTGTCCAAAAAGAAAGCTAATCAGTTATAAAAATAAGTAGGTCAGGTAATAGCTATTGGCTAAGGTAGGCACCTGAATGTGATCAATAACCGATCGAGCAGAGTTAAGTGAAATTCCTCGCTCGGCAGACGGACCTCCACAAATAACTCCAACTTTCAGCACCTTGCCACGCTCCTCGACCTCCTCGGCAACTCGATCAGCTACGGCAACCTCAGCCGAAACAGCTTGTGGCACCAAGACAGCAGTCGACCTCGTTCCCGCACTCAATTTGGCCTTGGAAGTCTGAGAGAAGCGATCAAAGCATAGAGATGAGTTCGTTTTGAAGCCAATT
The DNA here is from genome assembly GCA_033675395.1 of Rhodiola chrysanthemifolia. Classification (NCBI taxonomy): domain Eukaryota; kingdom Viridiplantae; phylum Streptophyta; class Magnoliopsida; order Saxifragales; family Crassulaceae; genus Rhodiola; species Rhodiola chrysanthemifolia. The sequence goes on from CM066206.1 coordinate 8,819,344, forward strand.
TTCGTCCGGTGAAGCTGAAATCGGGAGTAGTTGTAAAACAAGGAAGCGCGGGAGAGGGAGGCCATCGGGGAGAATTAGGGCTTTGGAGGAGTATGGTGTGTGTGTGATGTGATGTGATGTGATGAAGGAAGTGGAAGAAGGTATGTAAATAGTGGTGGGAGGAGTGAGTGAAAGTGACGATGACGAGAAGGATAAAGGAAGAGGACAAAGGAAGATGGTGGTTTTAAAAATGGAGTCAGACGGCAGAGCAGCGGAGGATCCAGCCAAAACACAAATTCGCCATTTGTAACTGTGAGGAAGTGCACGTACGTCAGATGTGAGTTGGATGCCTTGTTGTATTATCCACTGGACTCACCTTCGTTTGTTTTGCTAAAATGGCATGGCCATTAATTTATACAACATAGCCCACATGTACTGGATTTGAGCCTGACCTTCGCTTCAAAAACTAAGAAAATATATCCACTAATTGAGGTCAGATATAGTGCAAACTAAATTTTTAGTACAAAATATAAAAATTATCAAAATTATTTTATAATTTGTTAAAATTCATCCTGAAAATGAAAAAGACGAATCGAAAAATAAAAAGACGACATAATTCGTCAGGTTTAATTTATAATTCGTCACACAAAAAAAATCCAAAAAAGCAAGATTTAATCTCATCCATTCAATCACAAGATCAAGGGCTATGATTAGTTTGTATTTTGTACTAAAATATCAAATTTGTACCTGATCCTTTTCTTTCCCATTATCAAAAAAAAATTTATATAAGAAAAAAAAGTTTTAATAAGAAATGCGAAAGACATATTGGGCTGGCCTAATTTACCGTGTGGCCCAACAACCTGCAGCGAGGCTGAACAACAATTACCTGTAGCCCAATAATGCCGGTTTCTTCATAAATTGCAGTTGTAGCACAAAAAATTCTTCTTGTTTATATTTTATTGTTATGCTCAAAGATTAACTTGGCAGTACATGATTTTGACTTTGAAATTTCTAGTTAATTTTGCTTCATTTGTATTATAATTTGAGTAGACAAATTCATAATGGCAGGCAAAGTCTCACTGGATTTGGTCAAGTAAATATTATCTGTACACTTATTCAAAGTGAGGCAAGTAAAATATCTTTCTATTTTTTAAATTTTTATTGAATGTGTATGTTTCAATGAAAAAGGAATAACGGACAATATTATATCAATAATAATAACAGTACAGCCAGATTCCAAATCATTGAGCTGAATATGTTAATTGATCTGTATACCAATTTGAACCCTGTTGTTCCGAAGTAGGTAGATCTCAAGGGGAATGCTGACTTTTGTTCCTTCTTTGTTTATTGTTTTTTGATAAGGTTTATCATTGTGCTTTGTTTATGATTAGTTGAGGATCGAGTTTAGCCCAGTGGGGCAAACTCACTCAGCGTCCACGCCACGCCTGATTTCGATTTCTCATGCTGTCATAAGACACGAACGGACACTAACTAACCTCTTGTATATCCAGCCTTTTCAAAAAAAAAAAGATATACAGAAAGTACATATATAGCTGATTGATGGGTGCAGATTTTTGGATGTCCATTGCGCAAATTATTATCAATGTTGTAAAGCACATGGTTTAAAATAAAAATACAGAAACAAATTTTGAATTTGAATTTTTCAAATAAAATCATATATATAATTAAATTACTCCAAATTTTTCTTGAACCAAGGGTGGGTTAGGGATACAATCAATCGTAATCAACTTGAACAAATCAACAGTATATTCTAAAAACGTTTGACGATGCTCTAGATATAATATGCTTCGCCTAATTAAGTAGACTTTTGAGAGTTCATATCTTGCTCTAGCTACTTTGTGTTTGCATAGGCGGTTAGTCTCCATTTTCTAATTGTATATTAATTACACACACCGTTAAAGTCAATCTTTGTCACATCTTTTGCATCATCATGCAATGCATGCTTGAGTTGAACCGTTAATAATTGAAAGTTGTCATGAAAACAACCAATTTCTATTGTTTACTTAAAAGAAGGAGCGCAAGTGACCTTTTCGTTGATTCGCATTATATATGAAATATTAAGTATGTGTTCAATATTCTTATACTCCCCAAGGATCACTTTCAAAATATTTTTTCATATTAATTCTTCAATCTTATATACTGTACAAATTATTATTTTTCGATAAGAATATACTGTACAATTAATTCAATCTTATACTCGGAAAATATGAGGAAAAAAAGAAAAAAAAGACTAAATAAATCGACTAATTTGCATTGATCGTCCGGCGGCTGCTAGGTTCTTTCTTAACCTAATCAAGTAGACTTTCTGTGTATTACACACAGCCACTAGCCTAGTGTTTTTCTCTTTTCCTGTATAGTTATTGTAATTTGTATTCCACTCCACAAGTCATGGTCAACATTTTTTTTATTTATATTTTACATGGTCAATATTTGAAATAAATTATATTTTCTTTTTTCCACACTGGATCATAATCTGTATATTATCTATACAGTCCTTGTCAAGATTTCATTTTGTTTGGAGGTACCGTGTTCAGTTCAATTAATAATATATATATATATATATATATAGGGGGCGTTCAATTGAGGACATGTCTTATGGTGAGGGTGTAGGGACTAATCTTGGCCATTGGATGAGGTTCATCCAATGATCCACAAGCTGCCACGTGTCACATGTGGTAGTGGGTTTTACTATTTGCTTTTTGGTAGTGGGATTTTACTATTTGCTTTATTGGATTTTGGGTACTTGGACACGTGGCGCACCCACAAAGCACGGGGGGTTAGATGGATGATGATCTAATGGATGAGATTTGTCCCTACGTCCTTACCAAATTTGGGTGTCCTCATTTGAACACTCCTCTATATATATATATATATAGATAGAGAGTGTTTGGTTGAGAATTTGTCTGGTATTCCGTAGGGATAAATGAGAAACAGGTAGAGACTAAAAATTCGAGAACCTGAGATCCAATCTCACAATTGGATCAAGTTGCATCTTTGAATGTGGAGGTGACACGTGTCCTACTCACTTTTTTTCCTTCATTGTGCAGTTTTGAGTTTTTTTTTTTTTTTGCATAAATGCAGTTTCAGGTTTCAGAAAGTGCACTTAGACAAAAACGAAAATGCATAAAGAAGTTTCCAATAGGTAAAACCACAAACAATTACAACTATATATACACATGTTTTTGTCGTTTAGTGAAAAAAAAAAATTGGCCGACTTATTTTTCTATAAATATATACTTTAAAGGCAAATCAGTAAAGTGTCAGTAAGCCCTTTTATCCCAAACATATTTCATTTTGTTCCACATGGATAATTTAAGAATTAGTCAACTGAGTTTGGCAAATGCAGAACATGTCGAACGCTGGACTTGAAATTCAAAATTCAATTAATCTACACTAACCTATAGTTTTCTTTATATGCATAGTGCAGTGTCATATGTGTTGAAAAGAACACAAAATACAAAAATTTAATCATAAATAACTTAGAGAGATTAGAAAGCAATAATTAGGTAACATATTATTATTATAATGCAAGAAAAGCTCATTCAAACATGCATGCAAATGAAAAATGCAGAATGGTCTACAGATCAAAACCATTATAAATACTCCAATATTCTCTTCCATTTCTCTTCACAAATCATCTAAACATACATACCTTTCCTTTCTATCTAAGCTAGCTCAGTTATTTTCCTACCACCTTCCTCCGCCATGACCGCTTTGAAGTTTGGATTGTGCTTGTTTTTCCTTCTTGCTATTATTGGGTCCGTCTCCGCTCAGTTGTCAGCAAACTTTTATTCCAAATCTTGTCCCAATGCACTTTCGACTATCAAAGCCGCTGTTAACTCAGCCGTTCAGAGCGAAGCGCGGATGGGTGCCTCCCTGCTCCGTCTTCAATTCCACGACTGTTTCGTTAATGTAATTCTAATCCCCTCTTCATGATCAATTTTCTCCCTTTTCCATGTTCCTGTCTAGTTTTGGCTTTTGTGACATTATACTCTTTTTTTTTTTTGATAGAGTGACATTATACTTTAGTAGTGTATTAATATATCGAAAGGGTCAAAACATATTATTTTAATTACCAACTATTTGATATATAACGTATATATTTGATGCCATCTGTACTTATTATTTCATGTCTGATTGACCTACTATCAATATAATGGTGCTATATTCATGAATACTACTGTAATTAATTATTTGATGACTTTATGTGTTCATGAAAACACAGGGATGTGATGGCTCCATCTTGCTGGACGATAACTCAACATCAGGCTTCGTAGGAGAGAAGACAGCTGGTCCTAATGCAAATTCAGCTAGAGGATTTAACGTCATTGACAACATTAAGTCCAAGGTGGAAGCCTTGTGCCCCAAAGTTGTTTCTTGCGCAGACATTATATCAGTAGCAGCTCGTGACAGTGTTGTTGCTGTAAGATTCTTAGTTTTTATTTGTTATTAATAATCCCCGTTTAATTCGACGCAAGAAAACAATTAACCAACATCTTCAATTCATCGATCAGTTAGGCGGAAGAGGATGGACGGTGCCATTGGGAAGGAGAGATGCGACAACGGCAAGTTTGAGCACCGCAAACAGCGACCTCCCTGGACCGACCAGTAGCCTCAGCACTCTCATTTCGTCCTTCTCAAAGAAAGGCTTCACCACCAAAGAAATGATCGCCCTCTCAGGTTTTTTACATTAGAAACCCTAAAATGCTTCACCACTAAAATTAAGTCAAATATTATAAACCCTAATACACCATGCATGCAACCTTTTTTTTATGGTTTTTTTTGTTAAAAGCATGCATGGTTTCGGATCCGGTGCATAGTAAAATGTTGCGAACGGCAAAACAACATCTTTTCAATCTAAACGGCGTCGATTTGAAATATTTTTAAAAAATATCTATCGAAATAACATCATTTTAATCGCACTATTTTATTGTGCTGCACCGGGCATTTTTTTACCGGTTGCGGAGATGCAGGCTTCAAAATTCAATACCAGTTATCTGACCTAAATGTACATGAATAACATGAACACAGGATCGCACACAATTGGGCAAGCGAGGTGCACAACATTCAGAACTCGTCTCTACAACGAAACCAACATCGACTCATCATTTGCCACGTCACTGAAATCCAGCTGCCCTAGCTCCGGCAGCGACAACAGCCTCTCTCCATTGGATCTCCAGACCCCTGCAAAATTCGATAACGCGTATTACAAAAACCTTTTGAACAAAAAGGGAGTGTTGCACTCGGATCAGGTGCTGTTTAATAATGGATCGACAGATGCACAAGTGACTGCCTATAGCAAAAACCCGACAGCATTTGCCACTGATTTCTCCAATGCGATGGTGAAAATGAGTCGGATTAGCCCGTTGACTGGAACTCGGGGAGAGATCAGAGTCAACTGCAGGAAAACCAACTAATTAATTAAGAAGATCGCGCGTTGACCGGAAGTCAAATGTTACTTGCTTCTTGTTGTACCTTTTTAAAGCTTTGTGTGTCGCACCTTCCGGTGAAAACCAACTAAGAATTACATTGGTGTTGAAGGATATATTAATAAAAAAAACCGAATATCTGAAATGAAAATGGAAATTCAGTCTCCCGTTAATTTAGATTGTTTAATGGATGTAGGATTTTTGTGTGTGGCTTTTTTTGCTAATTAGAGTTAATAATCGACGCTAAGGATTATTTAAATATATACTAACTGACAAAGTATTAATAATTTAATATGATATAGTTGAGCAAAAGGAGCATAATATGGCTGTTTTTTTCTCCCTTTTCACACGTAAGGCTACTAAATAATTAATTAATGTCAAGGAATTACACCTATTTTTATATTAATTGCATGTTATAATTAAAATAATGCTGACCACTGTATATTTAAGTCTAGATGAGGTTAGCCAATATGGGCGGTGACATGTTGGTTAAGGGACATGTTGGTTAAGGAATTTATCATGAATTCTTGCACTCCGGGTTCGAATCCCGGGAACACCAATTTTTCTCACAATTTTGTGAGTTTGTCGTCTCCCTTTTCCTTTCTGTCTTCTATACATCCTTGCAGATGTCTTCCTCGTCCCGCCTCGCGCGTGAATGCTTCCTACATCTATTGCGGATGCCTTCATCTTCCCTAGAGGTGCTATTCGATCCTCATGTTTCCTCGTCCCACCTCGCGCATGGATGTTTCTTACATCCCTTGCGGATGCCTTCCTCTTCCCTGGAGGTGCTATTCGATCCTCATGTTGAAGAATGTACCAGTGGTTTCTGGGTAGATGTGCGCGGATCCATGGTAAAGGTGTCGGGCCTGGTTTGTGCTTCAAGATATGGATATATGCACTATTGATTTCGGATTTGCTCGAGACGCCATTGATAGAGTTTCGAAGATTGATATATGTACTACTCGTAGATGATTAAGGCTATCGCGATACATATTGAAATTTTATGAATTACACCCTTTCATAAAAATAAAATAAAAATCCTGATGAGGTTATATATAACTTATAATACTACACCCACTCCGATTGACTACCATGCAGTCAACGTGATCTGGCATTCAGTAATTACGCTTTGAGGCCGGGCCAAGACAAGGATATTAATGATATAAAGAAAAGTATAATTTGTCACGACTCCGCCACTTGATTATTTTCTAACAACTAAAAATAATATTTTAATGAATAACTCAAGATACAATTTCAGTTTTCAAAAAAAAAAAAGATACAATTTCATGCCTTATATAAACAAAAAGTAGATGCGGCCATGTACCAAAATTCACTTTTTTCCTTTAATTTTTTTTTGGGTTGGGTGGAGATGGTGGTGTAGTTTCATTCTCTTTTCATTTGGGCTGGCGTTTCCAAATTTAAATTTCAGGTTCTCAACTAATAAAAGAGTTCTCAATCCAAGGCCCCTACAATTTATATATATACCCGGCTATGAATTTTATGTAGTGGGTAGGGTAAAAGGAATAATACAATAAGTACAACTATTGAATTCAAGGTTGTTTGATTCTTTCGTTTATTAAGAGAGAAAAAGAACTCGACGAAGGGGTTCAATGCACAAATTGGCCGCAAAACCTCAACCCCAATTCCATGCACTTTGCTTAACTATAAATGTATGTTCATAATGTTGCAAAAAACAAAACTAAAGTTGAATTCATGAAAGAATACAAATTACAAATACATATCAGATATCACACACTTGCACTAAAAAATCACACCAAAAGGAAAGGAAACAGAGTCGGATAAATGAGAGTCCTTTCTTAAAACACTCCCCTCTCCTCTTATTTTGCGCGAAATAAAATCAACAACCTGAGAAATACAAAACGGGCATCATCATACCAACTAGCCGGAGTTGACCTTCCTGCAGTTCTTTCTTATCTCTCCCTTCTTCCCGGTCAGCGGCTTAATATTCCCCATCTTAATCATCGACTTCCCAAAATCCGAATCAAACAAGGCCTTATTAGTGCTGTATTTCTGCACTAGTGAACTAGTTGAAATTCCGCTTCCGAACAAAGCTTGATCAGAATGCAACAGTCCTCTCCTCTTAGTCAACGCTGTAAAGTAATTCGTGTCGAACGCAGCCGCAGATGGATCGAACGGAGCGAGGTTGGAATCACCGCCGCTTCTCGGGCATGTGGCTTGCCGGTTGCGAGCAAAGACTGGGTCGATGTTGGTTTCATTGTAGATGTGGTCTTTGAAGTTTCTGCAATGTGAAAAGCCGATTGTGTGCCCGCCCGAGAGTGCGACGAGGTCTTGCGCGTTTAGACCTTGGTTCTTGAAGGCTGCGAGTAGACCGGATAGATTGAGGGTTGGGGCTGGAAGGTTTGTGTTTGCTAATGATCGGTTTGCGGTTTTTGAGTCTCGTCTTCCTAGCGGAACAACCCACGACTGGCCACCAAGCTGTGCATAATTTATTCCAAGATGGTGTTTAAGTTAAAATTTTGTGAAAACGGCGACGTGTAATAACATGCATGCATGAAATAGATCTAGATACCGGTCACATGACATACATATCGTCATTTAGATCCGGTGCAGCGCATTAAATTTATGTGATTGTAAAAATGACATCATTTCAATCGAAACGATTTCGTGTTGACTATGCTGCACTGAATCTATTTATCAACTTTTAAAGATAAAATTAGATTTTTGGTTTTTATAATTAAGAGGTTTCCCCATTTTAAAGTTCCATTGTAACTAAATTGAGAATGTATAAATGAAGAGAATACTTACAGCAACGACAGAATCACGAGCAGCAAGGGTGAGAATATCAGCGCAAGAAACGACAGGACCGCCGCAAGCTTTGTCCACAGCGGCCTTGACTCTGTCAATAACATTGAAGCCTCTAACAGAATTTGCATTGGGGCCAGCGTTTTTCTCACTGTCAATGGAACTTGAATCGTCCAAAAGAATGGAACCATCACAACCCTACATGACAGTTGACACGTATGTAGGTATATATATTAGCTTGTAACACACGTAAACAGGTTGAATTTATGGTTGACACGGTTGCTTACAGTGACAAAACAGTCGTGGAAGTGAAGACGTAACAAAGAAGCACCCATGCGCTTTTCTTTCTGAACCTCACTTTGGACAACCTTCTTGATGGTTGACAAAGCACTGGGACATGATTTTGCGTAGAAAGATGGATCCAAAGCTGCTGCTGAAATGGATGCAAAAACTATCACAAACAAAACCAAAGCTTGACCACAAGTGATCAGGGATGATCTACCGGCCGCCACCATTTTGATGCTTACAAGCCTATATAACAGAACAACTACAGTTGCTAATTTGTGCTTTTCTACAGCAATACTTTTTGTCAATTTATAGAGACAGATGTGCTAACCTTTGATGAACAGTTGCTATATTCTACTGCTGAAACTAGCCAATTAGGAGACGTTTACCTTTACATGATTAAATGATTATAGGCGGCCAATCTTCATCTACGGTTAATTAGTCTTTTTGATGTGTTATTACAATGCAATGGACCACAGATCAACCACGTTCATTTTCAATGTAAGTCATTTTAATTTAACAAAATGGTGTAGATCATATCGTTTCCATTTTTCAAACTTGCATCTCTAGTCATTTTAATTTTGCTAGTGGTTCACGTGTCAGCAACACAAAATCTTGATTATTATATATATTTTGATGAATGAATTTAAGTTTGACAAAAAAAGGTGCTAATAGTCAGATTCATAAAAATGTTTAAGGTTCTTTTGAGAGAATAACTACATCTATATTCATTCATGAGCGAAGCAGAATTATAATGTGGCCTGTCCAGCGGGATGCAGCCGCCCCGGTCATAAAACTAAGCAAAGTAACACAACTAACATAGTACTGTTGGTATATATAAAATTATAATCATATTAAAAATACCACAGCAGTCTGGCATCAAAATGTCGACACAAATGGATTACATAATATTGGAGCAGAGAGCATATACCAGCTGAGTAATGAGGAAACCGACACGGGAGTTGTTATTTTAATTATTGCTTCATTTTTGGATTTTGTAAGCTTCTTGTTTTTATGTTTAATAAAGTAGGTATATGTGATGTTTTTATAACGGTTAATTAGTAGCTGTCGTTGACTTTGAAATTGATAGTGACCGAGTAACATGCATGACATGTGGACCGTGGAGCTGCAAAAATATCAATAAATAAAAGGTCCTCAGTTGTTTTCATCAAAACTGAACATATGAACGCAAGAAACAAAAATCATTTACAATATGTGAGATTCAAACTCAAATATAATAATCATTATTGATCCTATGATTTTTTTTATGCCAATCAATCCTCTCGTCTTCTTTAATTAAAGTCCCCTAATTTATTTTGGTAAAAGTAAATAATGGGGTTCGAAATATCAATACTTTCCAAATTGAGATCTGAACTATCAACTTTTTTTTAAATTAGGGGGTAGCGTTCGAATTGTTTTTAATTAAGTTTAAAAAAAATTAAATTTCACTATGATAAGCAATGAATGGACAAACCCCAAACTCATGCCGGTGCCTCTGAGGGAGTTCGAACCGTCGACCTCCTGTTCATTCGACCAAGACTGTGACCGCTAGATCACTGATTCAATTAAGTAGTTAACGGATGAAGTTAATTTCTTTCGTCGACTTTAATTGACTATTGTCAAATTGACTATTAAATGATTTATTTAATTTATTTACCTCTCATTTTAGTAGTATATTTTTTTACTTTTAATTTTATTCATATCTCATTTTTAATTAATAGGAATAAGAATGTCCTTGTTACACCAGCCAAGATAATTCGTGACATCAATACAAATGTTAAGTTTATTAATAATGTAGAAATGAAAAGCTTCTTTTATGCCAAATCCAAAATGATAATCCACACTAGCTGGAGTTAACCTTCCTGCAATTCTTTCTAATTTGCCCTCTGATCCCTGTTAATGGCTTTATATTCCCCATTTTAATCATAGAGTTACCAAAATCCGAACCGAACAATGCTGGGTTGGTGCTGTATTTCTGCACAAGTGCATTGGTGCTTGCTCCTTTTGCAAAAAGAGCTTGATCCGAATGAAGCAGCCCTCTCCTTTTCATCAAGCTGGTGAAGTAACTCGTATCGAATTTAGCTGTCGTCGTGTCGAAAGGAGCAAGGTTATTGTCGCCGCCGGAAAAAGGGCAGGTGGATTGGCGGCTCTTCGCGAAGATAGGATCAATGTTGGACTCATTATGTATATGGGTCTTGAAAGCTGAGCATTGTGCAAAGCCAATGGTGTGAGCGCCTGAGAGAGCAACAAGGTCCTGCTCATTCAGGCCTTGCTTCTTGAAGCTGGTGATTAGGCCTTGAAGGTCAAGGAATGGTGATGGAAGATTTGAGTTGGCTTCGGTTTTGCTTGCAGTCGTTGAGTCTCTTCTTCCTAGTTGGACTGGCCATGATACTCCGCCTAGCTGTTCATATGGTGATAAAAGAATTTAGTATACATGCAAATTTTTGTGTTGAACTGCAAGATCATTACGTTATGGATAATGTTTGACATTATGCACCGCTAAAGAATATAGGAATAATTGAAAACGCTACATAATGTCAAAAAAATAATAATGCATTATGCCAGATTTGTAGTAATGGTTGTTGTACACTGTATACTTACAGCAACAACTGAGTCACGAGCTGCGACGGCTAAGATATCAGCACAAGAGACGACCGGACCACGGCAAACTTTGTCCACTTGAATTTTGATCATGTCAACCACATTGAATCCTCTAACAGAATTGGCATTTGGTGAAGCGTTCTTTTCACTGTCGATGGTTGATGTAGCATCTAGAAGTATTGAAGCATCACAGCCCTGCATGCAGTGCATTTTATCAAAGATGAGCAGCGCATTTGATCACTTAATCATAATTCATGTGTGGAAAAGTAAGATATTATATTTTTGATAATGTAAATAAATTAGTAGGCAGCAGCTATACATTGACGAAACAGTCATGAAAGTGAAGACGCAGCAGCGAAGCACCCATGCGTTTTTCTTTGGCTACAGCTGCTTCAACAACTCTTTTGATGGTTGGCAATGCTTGGGGACAAGATTTTGCGTAAAAGGAGGGAGTGAGATCAGCAGCAATATTGGAGCAAGCAGACAGAGAGAAGAAGACCACCAAAAATATTAATGTCATATTAGGCAAATGACTGACTGCGCCCATTGTTTGATTTAAAGTGTTTACTCGATCTGCGAGAAAAAAAGCGATATGGTTGTTCCCTTGGATTGCGTTTCTCTATTTAAAGTGTTGAAAGCTTAGATGAAACTACAAATGCAATATAGTTTCGGTGGATTAATTATGATTGATTTGATCAATTAGTAATGGCCTGAGAGTACGTAGCTGGCTAACACGCATCTTGCTAAATGACAACAAACACCAATATTCGTTCCATTCTCCGGTGGCTGGCTAATAATGTGACATGTGTATGATTAAAAATATACAAATTATTGTATGACAAATCTTTCTTTATATTAATTCGCTATATGTTTTGCCTTCATTTGGTTATCTGGACTAATTCTGGAGGGAACACATGCAAAATTAACTTAATGACAAGAAGTTTGCTGTTCTTTATCAGTTTACGGGCACATGCTCGATCATCGTTGATGAGTTTGAATAGTATTGATCATACAGTTTATGAAGAAAACGTTAAAGTAAAATTAATCAGCTCATCATGACCATGCCCTTAGTAAATATAATCCATGCAACGGAGTTGATTGTCATGGTGTGCCTAGTATTAAGAGTGCGAGAAAATCGTGTATTGCTTCGGCACAATTTAGATTTAATGCTTAACAGGAGCGCTCAAATGAGAATCTATTGTAACATCTCATTCTGTCTCATATCTATAGAAATTCGGTATAAGTGAATCATGTCACCAATCCACCAAGATTTATTATTATATAGAATTTGGTTTTGGTGACCAAGAGAAGAGCAGTGACATGAGATAGTTAGGACAGACTAACTTATAACAGCTCAGATCGGATACTCCGGTCGGTAATTATGTATATTCAAACTTGCATTTAATATAAAGTCAAAGGCACCAAAATTTAATTTTACTATATATACTCATTCAAACTGCTATACTTCAGATTGAGAAATTGCGGAACAACACTTTTGAAATATATATTCACACTTCATACAATCAATTATTGGGCTTTACAAGAGAACACAGAAAAATAAGATGAAAAAAAAAAAAAGACAAACGGGAGCGGTTGTATGTACCTTGTGAACAACCTCTCGCTTATTTAAGAAAACAGCATTTTAAAAAAACTGAAGATAATGATATCTTTAGCTGGAGTTGACCCTCCTGCAGTTCTTTCGAATCTCTCCCTTACTCCCGGTCAACGGCTTGATGTTTCCCATCTTAATCATAGATTTCCCAAAATCCGAATAAAACAACTCCGTGTTAGCACTGTACTTCCGCACAAGATCATTAGTCGAAGCTCCACTCACAAACAAAGCTTGGTCAGAGTGCAGCAGTCCTCTCCTCTTCGTCAACGCCGTAAAATAATCCGTATCGAATTTTGCGGCAGTTTGATCCAGAGGAGCGAGGTTCGTGTCGCCGCCGTTCCTCGGGCAGGTCCTTTGTCGGTTGTGAGCGAACACGGGATCGATGTTGGATTCGTTGTAGATGTGGTTTTTAAAATTGCCGCACTGTGCAAAACCAATTGTGTGGCCTCCGGAGAGCGCTACGAGGTCTTGTTCGTCCAGGCCTTGGTTTTTGAAGCTGGTGATTAGGGCAGGAAGGTCAAAAAATGGAGATGGTAGGTTTGCGTTGGCTCCGGCTCTGTTAGCTGTTTTTGAATCTCTTCTTCCTAGTGGGACTACCCATGATGGTCCACCAAGCTGTGTACGTACGTAGAGAGAAAATAAGTTACTGTACTATTTTGCATGCATGCAAAAAGAATAAATTACAAAAATATTACTTGTTCTAATTAATGGCACATTTTTTTTATCAGGTATAAAATTTTCCAATTTAGTGACTTTAGGATGAACTTGCATATATTTTATTTCCCGAATTCGAGTTCTGAAATATTTCAAAGTCAAAAGCTTATAAGTTCGATAATAAAATTAACTTAATTTGATATAATTTTTTTGGGTTAATGATATGATAAATAAAATGCAACATGTAAAGATATTGATATATTTTGAGTGATTATTGTTTTTACTTACAGCAACCACCGAATCGCGAGCTGTCACGGCTAAGATGTCAGCACATGACACCACCGAACAGCCACAAACCTTGTCAACTTCGGACTTAATTCGGTCGATCACGTTGAACCCTCTAGCCGAGTTAATATTGGGAAATGCATTCTTCTCACTATCGATGCTTGACGAAGCATCTAGAAGGACCGAGCCATCGCAACCCTGCAATACGATTATGATAAATATATTTATGAGCGATTGAAATATATATATAAATGGTACGATTTATGGAAGCTTACATCGACGAAACAATCGTGGAAGTGAAGACGCAACAATGAAGCTCCCATTCGCTTTTCTTGAGCCACAGCAGCTTCAACAACTTTTTTGATTGTTGGCAAGGCTTTGGGACATGATTTTAAGTAGTAGTATGGATTCAAATCGGCAGAAATGGAAGTTACTGAAACAGCCAAAATGAAAATGAAAGCATAGGCGCTACGGAAACCCATGAATATTAACTTGCTTATTGTTTTCACTTTGATGAACAAAATGAATATTGATGAAGTGACCTTTTTAATTTGTGTCGCCTCTACAACAAGATCTTTGAGATTATGTATGAAAGTGTTGCATTCCAATGAATTTATACTGTTGATGAAATAATTAACAAATCACATTGTTTCTTAATTATTTAATTGGCGTATCTTCATATATCTCTTAAATATTAATATACCTACATGATTGGTGGAACTACTAATTAATAATAAGCTACGACATAATTGATGGAACGAATTAACTAACTCTCTCATATTTTAGTGTTTTTCATATATAAATATCCTACAATTCTTATTAATTATTTGAACAGAAGTAATACATAGGGCAACAAAATACTACTAGTATCAATATGACACATTTTAAAACCTAATTTCAAGATGCATTCAATGTGTGTCCCAACTCATGTATGAGCTTATCATGAACATTTTAATATTAAATTTAAACATTTCGTGACAGCCAATAATGCAGATCAAACTAAAATTGCTATGCTATGATATACAACTCTAATTAATACGGTGAATGCTTCCGCGCGTGATTAATATAAGATGCCATAATTTATGGTCGGCATTGGAAACATTTGACCTAGTTAAGTTGTGCAATCTAGACTTGATAAACAAGAGTTTGGTGACATAAAATAACAATTTAGTATATAGTTGACCATTGATATGGTCAGTATAAGGTTGCTTACACAGAAAATCATACTTCAGATATATAGGCGACAAATATCCCCTAAATAAATTTAAGCATATCGCCGACCATAATGCAAGGCTGCATCGTCGTTATCGTTGTAATGGTCATCCATATGAGGCATCGTAAAATGGATATCCGAAGTCATTAAAAGTTAAAACTGTCCATCACGGCCAGGTCTAGTGGTCGAGGGATAGTGTATAAAAAAATTGAGTTCCAAAGGTACTGAGATTCAATTTCTGATGTGGTTAAAGTGAGTTTCATTTTTTCTTAAAAAAAATAATCAAGATATATTCATATAATAGAAAATGATGAGCATATATATTATATGCGTATACGCAAACTTTTTTTTTTTGATGGGGTATATGAAAAACTAACTACTTGATCTATAATAAATATGAAAGACATTAATTGATGATACGATACGAGCCCCTTTTTAGTTCCTTCTTTTGGCTAATTTTGTAACTAACGTAGCATTGTCAGTTACTAACTTAAAACAAATAGGTCAAAGTAACCCTTCACCTAATTGTTTGGTTAATATATTCTACTCATGTTAATTATTATACTCGTAATTACCTATCAGGCCTGATCTTGATATAATTCCATTCGTGATGAAACATTTTCCTCTCGTTTTTACTGCTCGTATTCCTACCACTAATTCAAAGACTACCATGGCAAGGCAATACATACGACCGGGTCATTTGTGGACTGATTTCTATTAGAAGTTGGTGATTATATATTGAAGTGGTTTTTTATTAGTTGCTTGCATTTCAAGTGTTGTCCTTTGGCAGAGTCAAAGTCAAACTATATGAATACTGCATATTGTACAATACTCACATATATAGGTGTAGTCTTAATTGTATATTTTAACATGAATTTGTGACATCTCAAACTTATCCATATAACACGGTTCTTTGCTGGCTGCTGGTTGATGATGGTTTACAAAAATTAACAATTACCCGATACACTACTCCCAAAAAGAGTCGGTGAGAGACTCGGCCCCACACCACAAATTAAGCCCGCCCACAGCCACGAACCCTTTTTAATTTGCTGGTCAATGTAATCAACTTGCATTATCATTTGTTTTCTTATCCATAAATACAGATATATTTCCTAAAATTAAGTACTTCATAAAGACTGATCGAGAAAGAAAAAAAACTAGTTGAGAAAGTGAGTTTTTTTTTATTTTAATAAAATGAAATCTCAAAGTTGCAAACCTAAAACTCGTGGTTTTGGTTCTTTTTCTTTTGATTGTAGAAATTGAAAACATAATTTAATTTGGGTCCTCAAACCCAAACTACTAAAAGTTTTAAATTAGTTCATACTAATAAATATTTCAATTATACTAGGCTATACTTTAATCAACCACAGGAACTCCAATTGAAACAACATAATAATCGCTTCCTTACTCCTAATCGTATTTGTAAATTTCCAATTTCTAATGTCACGTAGCTTGAATGGTATTTGTTCATAAGCAAATGTTTCATTATGGGTTATGAATGTAGTTTTCTTCTGATTCTCAAAACGAATGAACATTTTTCATAGAAAAAAATCATTTTATCTATGAAGATGGTAGTATATACAGGAATGTTCAAATGAGAACTCCTTATTTTTTCGAGAACTTGAGACCCCAATATGCACCTTCCAAAATGCATCATCAAGTAATTGTGGTGATGACACGTGTCACATGTACATCTTCCAAGATGCATTTAATACAAAGTCAAAACCACCTTTTTTAACTTTACCTTTTGGACATGTGTCACATGCAGATTTAAAGATGCATCATGATCTAATGATGAGATTTGAATTCTCAAGTTCTCAAATTTTTAAAGGTTCTCAACCGAGCTATCCTCGTAATATATAAATAACAATGAGTCATAACAAACTTTGCTGGTATCACATAGAGGTTTCGGGTGACTATTACAGGAATAATGGTTTTAACAGATATTTTCAAAGATCAAACATTATCACTCCACATCTTTCAGCTATGACCATTTTTGTACATCATTTTTCAGATGTAGGAACATCTTGTCCAGCGATTCCTCAATGAGAAATCTGATGGATTTTGCTATGAATGCATCACCACGAATTTTTACTTCTTTCATGTTAGCCACGACTTCATACAATGAGTCTTCAAAAGATTTCATTTCGGGCATCTTTATTAATTCAAAAGCTTTGTCGAAGTCTTCCAACTTTTTCTTCCTTTTTCTTCAAACTAATTATCATTGTAGGTGAGCGACTCCAAGCTAGTTCTTCAGAATATGTGGGAATGTTGGTATATGCTCGGATATCATCACTGTCACCCTTCGTTATCATCACTACATAATGATTGGTTTCGTAATCCTTTCTTTTTAGACATGTTGGATTGCGATTTTGCCAATGTCGGTGAAACATATGATGTCCCGTTGCACATTTTCATCACAAACTAGACTCCTGCGATCTATATCTGGCAGGATGTGCCTGGTCACATAACTTCCAATAGCACCGTACTTCTACAACATCAAAAACATACACTAAAATTCCCAGAAACATTACATTAAAATGATGAAAAATAAATGGATGTAAATATGCGTCCAAGAATGCATTAAATCTTTCGCTGCCAAGTTCCTCTAAAATAAGCAAACCTTTTTCGTTCAAGGCTATTCCTAATTGCTTGTATCAAAAAAAAAAGAAAAAAAAAAGGCTATTCCTAATTGCATACCAAGCTGTTCATTTTTGCTTACAATTAATATAATAGTTTTTCATTTGTTGTAAATAGTTTCCATCTTTTTCCATTTAGTAGTACTATTGTTACCGGCATCTCTGTACTCAACTAAAATTTTGAATAACCAGCGAACTTTTTTCACCACTCCACTTTGTTGACGTCAGCGAGCCGAGATTAGATAATTTTAGCCCAAAACAGATTTGGAAACCCAATTTTTTATAAATAAGAAGCGTGGGTTAGGGTTTTCAGTATCTCTTAACCCCTACGAAGACTGAGACAGCTCTGGAGAAGACGAAGAATGCGAAACTTTCGGCGATACAGAGGTTTTCTATGCCTTTTCATCAAAAATATTTGTGTTTATTTTCATGACGATGAGTAGCTAAATTTCTGTTTCAGTTTAGGGTTTCGTACATTGTGACAACGTTTTTGAGACTTTATTCTTAATGCAATTTCTCGTTTCTCTAGTTCTCGTGCTTAATTTCAAGGATTGAATTGTGAAGCTAAGTGGATACTAACCCGTACTTGGCCGAATAATTCAGTTCCTATCGGTAAAACAACCAGCACGCTCCACCAGCAGGCCAATACCAACAAAGAGTACCCAACCAGTACCCGACAGGCCAATATCAACAGAAGGGACCAAATCAGTACCAAGCCAGCTCAAGTAATCAACAAGGACCGAGCAAGTCGCTTGAAGACACAATGAAGGAACTCACAGGAAGCGTAAATCAATTGGGTAATGCGTTTAACCAATTTCAGGCAAAAACTGACGGGGCAATTTCGAATTTGGCCAAACAAATGTCCCAGCTCGCCACCTCAATGTCCGCGCTCACTAATGAACTTGGCCGACTACCTTCACAAACCATCCAAAACCCAAAGGCGAATGTCAGCATGATAAGAAAGTCAAACATGAAGATAGCACTGGAAGAAACAGCACGATCCACAACTCACAAACCTACGGTCAAGTACCTCACCCGTAGGCACCGTCCTGATTGGAATCAAGAAGAAGACCGACCCAATGATGGCAGAACATGGGTCACACATGCTGACAATGGACGTTATGCATTTACGGTTAGCATGACACCTCCACCGATTACACACTTTGACATACCGACATCTGACTGGGATGACAATGACTCTAATGGTCTCAGATGAGATTCCCCAACTAACATCTATGCATCAGAGCAAAACATTTACCTAGAAGATCAGGAGTTAAAAGGGCCCAATCATACAAATCCAGAGCCAAAGGATGAGCAGAATGGCCCGATAATGGAAAAATCCCTCACCTCAGATCAGGAGTCACAACCGGAAAGGGATAAAGACCCAGGGGCCTTCACAGTCACCTGTGGTATTGACGAAACCCAAATTCACAAGTGCTTAATCGATCTTGGGGCTGCCGTCAATGCCATGCCTTACTCCTTATATTACTTATTGGGGCTTGGTCCATTGAAACCACCAAGGTCAAATATCGAGTTGGGAGATAAATCGTGTATCCGACCGGTTGGAGTGCTTGAAGATCTAATACTCCATGTGGGAGAGCTCGTTGTTGCTGCAGACTTTTATGTAATACAAACGGGAGAGACCAGCGAAGGCGACCCCCCAACACTTATATTGGGACGGCCTTTTCTCTTCGCCACCAAGGCATGGATCGACATGGGCAAGGGTTTGTTATCACTTACATTTGGCGGCAAAATTTCAGATTTCTACATTGATGATTATGATGGAAACCGCCCAAGTACAAGGAAACCGCCAAACATTGTGCCTATCTCGGATGTCAATACACAAATTTCTAACCGGCCAAGAGAGACTGTAAGAGTAGCAAGACCAGCAGCTATGGTCAAAAATCCGTCACCTTCTCAGAAACAATGGAAAGAAAAACCACCAAAATCATGGAGTTCCAACCCAAGCACATCATCTCACAAGAAATCAGGAAAAGGCAAGGCAAGAATCAAGGTTGGCACAACACAGAAATTCGACCTAAGCCACCCATGGGACCCAACCTTATGATCCAGGAATGAGGTACTGTCGAGCTAACGACGTTAAACAAATGCACTGGTCGGGAGGTAACCCGACACCTATCTTACTTTCAGTCATTTAATTTCTATCATTTAGTTTTTGCCTTAAGTCATTCTCACCTTACCTGTAAATATTTGCTTGCATGACTTTTGAACTAAGTTGTGCTGTGAGGCACGCCTTCGTTCAAAAGTGTGGGGTGAGAACCACCTGTGTACATAGTTAATTAACATGTTTTTCTTTTTCCTTTTCCCTTAATATTATCTTTTTGAAAATATGAACTTGAGAATGTGAAAAAGATAGATCTAAATTCATGCATTTACCTTGTGAAATCTCAACTGTATAAAAACTTAGGATGTAACTTCTCATTTGTCCCTTTGTGCTGAGATATACAGAGGATGTGGAGTTGATATAAACTGCCCTAGAGAGGCTTGGCAAGCACTCGAAGGATCGAATCTAACTATATGGTTTTCGAAGTCAGTGGAGGCTGCACTTCGGGTTTCAGTAGAGATTGAAGTCATCTCCGCCATGCAGTGTTTATGCAAGAGGCGGGACGGGAATCAAACCGTCCTATCTCTAGTCAGAGTAGCCGGGAAAATAAATGAGCAACCCTCATTTTGACCCGCGCGAAACGGCGAGGATGAGAAAGAGCGGGAAGGTATTTCCATATGCTTGCGGGCGACGATTGGACCTCCCAAAAAGGCTGAGAAAATGGACTAGCAAGTCACAAAGAAGTAAAAGCTCAAAGAAGCTAATCAAAGGCCAAAGGCTAAAATTGTGAAGGTTTTAACCAAACAAAAGTGAAGAAACTCCAACTCAATATCAAAGGCCAAAGGCCGATTCACTACAGAAGATGTCCCTCGCCAAAAAGAAATCAAAGTGCTCAACTCAGTGACACCCGAACCGAATCACGTGCTAGAGAAAGCTACAAGGAAACCATATAGTGCGAGTCGATCCCGAGAATGCAGTCCAAGAGCCTGAAAAGGGCTATCCCCCGAAACATCCAAATTAATTTACATCTCGGCCCGAAGGTACAAGTATCAAGTTTCTTCTAAGTATTTACACAGTTTAGTTTGGTAATAAGTAAGTAATGCATGAATAAGATAAATCTAGTCCCACAATCTCACTTTCATGTTTGAAGTTTTTACTTGGATTGTGTACCGCCCTTAAAAAGCATTGTTCGGGACGAACAACTAAAAGTGTGGGGTGATCTGATGGACCATATTTATATGATTCATTAAGACAGTTAAACCCACCAAATTAGACTCCTTGTCTATTTAACTTTTGCTTGTTAGTTCCGATATTGATCTACAGAGTAATTTGAAGTCCAGAGAGAATACAAGCTAAGGAGGAGTTTTAAAGCTGAAAATGAATTACGAGTCAGGACACGACCAGATTCCAATTGTACAATTTTCATGAACATGACATAAAAACACTCAAAACAAATCCAACCGAAGGGCAACCAGAGTCAGACCGGAGCTGAAAGGACCGATGGCTTTTGGGGAAAAGATCACAAAACTCTCAACCACTCCCCTCCACCTCACATGGCCGGCGGCTTTGAGTGTCAAGATGACACATGGGGGGGCGGCTCCCCCTCCCCTCCACCTCACCCGGCGGCTTTGCTCTTCTCCTCCCATCTTGAGCCATGTGTCTTCCCTTAGCCTATAAATAGACACCTCCATTGCCTTTGTAATTCATTCCAAAATCAAAAACACAATTCACTTATCTCTCTAGAGTTTGGGCACCATCCATGTAATCACACTACTTTGATATTGAAGTTTGATCTTGAGTACTCTTGTCGGTTCTTGAAGTACTCAAGCTTTTCCTTACTGTTCCTGAGTACTCTTGTCGGTTCTTGAAGTACTCTCCTTTTACTTTCGAAAACTTTACTTTACTGTCTTTCAAAAACCTCTACCTTTCAAGTACTTAGCTATGATGTCCTGTTCCATGGATATTCGTAGCTAAACCCTTCATTCGGTTGAAGGGGTGTACTAGTATCATACAATGTTTTAGACCCTTCTCTTAGTGCCTCTTTGTGTTCAAAACTTGTTCTATGTGCCATATATTAGGTTAGAACTTCCAAGGTTGAGTGGATGCTTTAACGGGCAAAGCTCTTCCGTGTGGTTCATGAACATACTCGGGTAAGTGGATGCTTTAACGGGCAAAGCTTATCTGAGGAGTTCGACCTCTTTTAAACACCATTTGGTTGATCGTAACTGAAGATCAAATGGATGCACATAAGCTAAGATACTTCGAAAGGAGGAATTAGCCCAAATAGAACAAGTGTTCTAAATGATGTGGCAAGTCTTGTGCTAGAAATAGCCTTGATACATCTTTGAACACTTAGTATGATCATTAGAGGTCGATGATAAACAGACTATGATACAAGGCCCCCTGATACCGAATCTTTCTTTTAATTGCAATATCACCTGTTACTTTACTTTCAGTCCATATCAACTGCTTACTTTCCGCAAGTCTTGTCCTTCAAGCAATTTCTTTCTGCAAGTCTTGTCCTTCAAGCACTTTAATTTCCGCAAGTCTTGTCCTTCAAGCACTTTACTTTTCAGTATTTACTTTCAGTCTCGTATTTATTTTCTTTACTTTCAGTTATTTACTTTCCAGTACTAAAATCACAACCAACCCACGCTACTTTCAGTACTAAAATCACAACCAACCCCCAACTGTCTTAATTTCCATCTTCGAAAGAACAACTATCAACTAATTCCCTTGGGTTCGACCCATACTTACCACTTTACTACCCAATAGTAGAGTACGAGTAGCGGACTTATAAATTTATTTTTGCACAGAGACATTGCACCTTAACGACAGTGCAGTGCGCTCCGTCACGCAGCATATAGGTGATCATCCCTCCACATGCAAGCGGTCCTGTCGAAGGGCGGTTCTTCCAGAATTTGCAAGCCAGATGGAAGAAATCTATCGGCTGCCCTCGGTCTAGGGCATCTAGGCAGATCATGTCGTAGAATGTCACCTTATCGCCCATGTTGTCTCTGGCAAAAAGAGTACCTCCTAGCACCTTCTGGAGATAAAATAACGCTGGGTCTCGAATACACTTCGTCCTAGCTCAGATGGCTCAAATATAAAGGCGTCGTCCACCTTAAGCCGCCTCCAAGCTGCGCAAAGCGCCATGTCATCCTGTAACCACTCCCCTTCGGCTGGCCAGTCAAATATCTTTCTCACTTGAGCTGGGCGAATAAGATAGAACTCTCTTCGGTGCCTGTAACGAATCCCCTCGTGGTCCTGTCTCCCCTCGTAGACAAAAGATGTCAGGAACTCGCATGTGTCCTCGATGTCTGTCTCATAGCGAAGGGTGAGTTGTCTCGGCCAACCACTGCCCTCTAGCATGCTCCGGACTCGATCCTCGAATCCACTGTTACTCAGAAACTCGGCCTCCAAAAATCTGCTAGGCACGTGTTTACGAGCCCTAAGTCTCGCATATTGCTTCTCAAACGGTACCTCTCGTGGTGGCATATTGAATTGTGACTCAAAACTGAAGGAAATCTGCTTGGTCAGCGCCCACCGCGTTTCCTTTGAACGTTAACTTAATGTTAACTCAAAACGTGATCAGATAATGTTGAAGTGAAACGCGCGGCACCTGGACTTCGTCTTCTCCGACGGGTTCCGATCGACAACTCCAAAACTCAACTTTTAATCACCGTTTCTTCACCAAATTCACAATGAATACCCCTCTATAACTCCGTTCAACAATCCAATAGGCAAATCCCGAGTTCGACAAACCAAATCTCGTAAAGAATCGAACTGAGATTACCTTGATTTTGGTCATGTACCGATCCGAATTGGAAGAATAGCTCCAAGGATGTTTGTGAATGATGATTATGAGGAGTCCTCCGACGAAATCCGTTGACAATTCCCCGGCAACGGCGCCAAAATTTGACGTGCGTCATCTGACGCGTCAAACTTAATTATTAATAAATCTCCTGCGTGAAACTAGCTAGTGGCAAGTAGGGTCGAACCTTAGAGAGCTGGTTGTTAAAGTTGTAACTGTAAACAAATAAAAAGAGGGTTTTGTGAGCAAGTATTGTAAAAGCACAAGAGAAAAGAATAACGAAGATTTCAATCAGAGAAAGCATTCAGCTTAGGGTTTCTATTGTGACACGTTTATCATTGACTGCTAATAATCAAATCTCAAGTATTCCGATAAAAAATTATACAATATTGTGGATGAATACGATAACTTTGCGATAAAATGTGCAATTTTACGATAACAATACATTTTATCGCAAAGTTATCGTTCATATTTATTTTAGAGTTATCGTATTGTGGATGAATGTGATTTTACGATAACAATACATTTTATCACAAAGTTATCGCTTATATTTATTTCGCGATTTTACGATAACAATACATTTTATCGCAAAGTTATCGCATTCATCCACAATACGATAACTCTAAAATTTATGGCAAGTTTCACATGCAATATGGGTCTCTATAAATAGAGTTCAGAAAATTAAAAATATTGATATATTTTATAATTTTTTTTATTTTTTATTGTATGATTTATTATATTTTAAATAATTAAATGTTATATAAGTTTTTAATTTTATTACATTAATTATGAATCAATTAGAAAATACCATAATTTTTTTACTTTACATGTGGACCAATGAGATCATGACACTTGTTATGAGGAAATTTGAGGAAAGGGAGTTATGAGGAGAGAATCCGGATCCGAAACAATACCCCATGCCATGTCCTACTCCTATCCGACTTTGAATATCAACATAATAATTAATAACACACTCAACTTCACCCCACGTGATAACATGGCCCATGGCAATACGGTAGTAACCAAAACCAGTTCAGAGTACAGAAAGATATCTTTTAGTTCATAATTGATGCATTTATTAACAATCTATGTATAGACAAAACAATCCCATTTAATCACTCCCAAGCCCAACTACCACCTTAAATATCATCTTCATCCTCTCAAAATTAAACATATCTTCTCATTCATTGATCACCAAATTTCACATACAGGCAAATAATTCCCATCTCAACAATCAACATCATGTAGTTAAGGGGCTGTATAGTTAGCATGACGCGTGTTCTATAATTTATTTAGTTTCTGTCGTCTAAACTGAATTCCAGTAGAGTTCTTTTTTTTGTTGGAACAAGGCATCACAGACCAGGACACGACATAATACATGAAGAAAATACAACAAGTACAACCGGATAACAAAGGAGTTCAGGAAAACGGGAAAGCGTAATCCACAATAGAGCAGCCATCCAGCAACTGTTGCACCGTCGTCACGCAGGAAGGTCCTGAATCCACAACACACCTCGGTGGCCAAACAGACAAAGCGGCACTAGCACCAGCTTCTGATCTCGACTGAAGCCCCGACCACAATTTCTATAAATCCGGCCAAACAAAGCCATGAACCGCGGTTGAGTTCAACGAGAGAAACCGCTATACGAGGTCCGGGCAATCCGGCTAGCCCGGAAAAAACCCAGCCACGTTCCATCCCGGGCGAACCCGCCAAGACAAACTACCTGATTTCTGATTCAATAGTTTGAACTTATACATTCTATATTACAAGACTTAAATATAAGATTTCATCTGCATTTTATGAACATGTTACAAATATGTAGTATATGAATTCTGAAAACTGTTTATTTGGAGACAAGATTAATAATATACAAGTCCATCATTTTCAAGTGATCACCCAATGATAGAGTAGCTAGAACCCTAATGAGTTCATAGTGTTAATATTTCATAACAACAATTGAAATTTCAGTGAAGGATAGATACTCTCTGACTTCAGAGCACAAGGAATATAAAATTCAGTTTGATCCATGTACTGACATCAACTCCTTCTTCTGCAAATCCCAAACAGCATTCCTACTGATCTTTCTCCTGGTCATGAAGCAGAGCGTAGAACTCGGCGACACACCACTGTCTTCTTCATGATCAGCCTTGCTGGAATTGGACGAGGATGATCCACCCCAGCTACCAAACCTAATCCTTGTACGAGTGGTTGTCGAAGAACAAGCGAAAGAAGACGGCGATGATGAATAGGAGTAGGATGAAATTGAGGGAGAGGAAGGCTGAGCAGAAACAACAGCATTATTAACACGCCATTTTAAAAAGTTGAGCTTATTGAAAATCATGGTGGATTTAGATGATGAGGTGTGCCTCCTGATCTTGATCTTGTTGTGATTGTGACTGTGAGCAGAGTAGTAAGAAGGCGGAGGGGTGAGGGGAGGAGGTAGTAGAAGTTGGGAGGCTGATGATGAGTAGAATTGGTGCTTGGGTGTTCCGGGCTGAGACTCCCATGTGAATGGGACAGAACTTGGGAGGCCTCTGAAGGACGAGCCATTCTTGTTGGTTCTGCTCATGGAGAGATCACGTGACAGTAGCCTACTGAAGAACTTGTCATCTTGCTTGATTAGAAGGGATTTTTCAGAGCTTCTGGTGCTGAGCATTTTAGGAGGAATTAGATGGAGTGTTTGTAAGGTTGTTGATGATTTGAGAGTACTGAAGTGGAAGGAGATGAGCTGCCTACATGATATTTGAGGCATTGTCGGTGGCTCACTTTGTATTACGTGTATTATTTACATGACCAAGGGCAAGGGGTCGCATTAAAGTTGGTTATGGGACAGCATAGCATTTTTTTTTAATTTTCGTTATCTGTCCATACAAGGCAGCAGTAAATTCCCGGCAAAATTTCATAAGCTAATTAATTATTTGTCGGGCACACACACACTTGCCACACAAGATGCAATAATTCATTTTGACGAATTTTATAATTTACTTCAAAAATCAGGTTTCCACCTATCTTTTTCCTAAAGAAAATCTGAACTATCATATTTCTAATCAAAAGATAAATTAAAAAATCTATTAAAGATACGGAATATAATTAACTCCGTTAATCATAATCAACATTTAAAATAAAAAAAATTCTTTGATTCAATCTATAGGATTTTTTTATTGAAAAATATGCATACAAAGACCTGACGTGGAAACAACAGCACAATCCCAGTACCAGACCTAACATAAAGTAAGACTTTTGAACCTGGGGAGGTACTTAAACTAGAACAACAACAGCAAAAAAATTAGGGAAAAGTACAAATTGGTGCCTCGAACTATCGCCATTTTCCAATTGAAGGTCCAAACTATCAATTTTTCTAATCAAGGGCAAAGTAATAAATAAATTGATCAATTTTCAAACACCGAGCACCGTAGATTCACCGTGATTAACTTACAAACTCAATCATGTGAATCCCGTTAATAACGACTCAATAAAAAAAGTGTATTGGTGTTAAAGAAGAAAGATCGATTTAATACGTTAAGAGTTTATGATGAGATCATCATGTTATTTTCAACATGGTTCACATGATTGAGTTTTCAATTTAATCACGGTGAAGTTACGGTGCTCGGTGTTAAAAAATTGGTCAATTTATTTTTGATTTTGCCCTTGATTGGAAAAATCGATAGTTTGGACCTTCAATTGGAAAAGACTGATAGTTCAGGACACCAATGTGTACCTTTCCCAAAAAAAAATTAACCAACAAGCACTGAACAAGAACATCCAACATCCCAAGCGATTCGTGCATGACTAGCCTATCTATCTGCTGTTTGTTCCCTTCGCGTATGATATGCTCCAAGGTCCAGTCCATGCTAACTTGAGGTGGTTACACCTGAATCCTTAAGATCAACAGCTTCCTGACAAGGATAGCATGTCAACTCAATAGAAGGCATAATAGAGGACTTAAAGCTAGGAAATCAATCTAGCTGGGAAAAACAACTGTTCCACTTTGCCTCACACCCTAGAATTGAGCGTACCACCGTTGAAGAAAAGCAACGCGCAGTATCAAGTGTATCCACATGTGACCAAATCCTAAAAAATACACAAACAACTATACAATGCATGTGGATAGTTGCAGGCTCCTCGCCTTAGCGAAGGAGAAACAACAAGCACTATGAACACAAAAAATAGGCTTTTGAGCCTCATAACCACCAACAACCAAAAAATTAAACCACCTCGCCGGAAGCCACACCGTCCATCGGCGTCTCCAAGCTCCAAACTGTTCAGTTGCAACACCGAACAACCTCCACTACAGAATAGCCGCCAAACGCCCCTAAACGACTCTCCCGCCACCATATCCGGACCCTTGCACAGCAAGGTCGACGACGGCGGCGCATGAGTCCTACAATCGGAGGGGATGACGTCGCTGGATAGGAACCGGCGAGAAGAGCCGGAGAAGGAGAGACGAGAGACGAGAGGAGGTGGACTTAACGACGAGGTTTAATTGGCGGGGGTGAAGCGGCTGAGGTCATATGAGAAGTGGCTTAATCCATGAGAAATGAGAATTAATTAGCGCCATTGGATTCAAGATCTTACAGCTCTTAGTTAACAACATATTTAGCATATAATTAAGTGTTATTAGGGTCTAAGAGGTATAATGAGAATAGAAAATATGCAGCCACTCCTCGCCCGCTTTCGTCAGCAATCAACATCCGACGTCGCCGACCTCCTCTTTTCTGCTGGATCGCATTTTGAATCGACGAATTCGTGTACTGTTTGGTGCTGCCTGAGTGCTGTCTACGTCTATTGAAAAACATTCTTAAACGTCGCATCGCAATCTTTGTCTTCTACTTTCAGTCGACCGTAAGTTATTCTTTCTTCGATTTTTCAGTTTTAAGTTCTCTTATTAATTGTTTGTTTGCTGAAGAAGTGTTTTAGTTTTCCAAGAAGAGGTTTGAAAATGGTTGATGGTAATTATCTGATGTTATGTGGCGCATGTGGTTGAATTCGGTTTTGGCTGTATGGATTGATGTTTTTAAGGAGTTTAAGCTCGTGTATCCGTGTATGCCTCTGCTCTCCAGTAGACATAAATGATTTGATCGATGAACTCTCTGTCAGGTTATTCATCAAAATTGGACGCAAATCAGAACATTGGGGCGAAAAGGTTATCTGGATTGGAATTGAGCTTATGGGCTGGGCATAGGGATGAGCAAATCAAACTCGGACCGGACCGGGAAATCGGACCGGACCGGTTTTTGACGGGTCGGTCCACGGTCCATATATTTTTCAAATTCCGGGTTCCGGGTCGGTCCGGTCTGGACCGTATATTTGCCGGTCCGGTCTGGACCGTAAACTTGTATTTTTTTTTAATTTTTTAATACTCAATAAACACTCAAACAGGAACCCTAATTTTCTCAACTGTGAACTGTCATATATCTTTATCTACCTTCTTCTGAAAGCATCATATTTATATTTTGTCGGCTACATTGATAATGATCAAGCAGTATAAAAATTGGATTCATCATATATTTGTCTGCTTGATTTAGTGATTTGTATTGGCAAACAAAACTACAGGCTGAAGACTGAAAGACTGAAGACTTTTGGAATTAAAGAATATGGAATGAGATTGAGGAGCAGCTCCATGAGAATTGAGAGAGACCATGACAGTTGACAGTTGACAGTTGACAGTTAACACTTGAGAGAAGCATCAAGCATGTTTTGGAAGATTTCTTTCATATATAGACTTTGTATCTTCTTCTTTTTTTCAGAACATGTTATCTGTTTTTTTATTTGTATCTTCATTCAAACAAACTTTTTGAACAGGTTGAAATCTTGCACCAAACTTTTTATCTTCCTTTTTCAGCAGTAACATAATAATTATTCTGTGTGTTTAGTGTTTACTGTTTATTCCGGTCCGGTCCACCGGTCCTCGGTCCTCATTTCCAAAAAAATCCGGTCCACCGGTCCGACCCGGACCGCCTGAAACCGATCCGGTCCGGTCCACGGTCTAGTTTTCAAAAAAAATCCAGTCCGGTCTGGACCGGATGCACATCCCTAGCTGGGCACAAAGGATGCTGTGGACGACAGATTTTCGAGGTGCGGATGTTGATCACCTAAAACCCTTAGCAGATAATTTTATTGGTGCCAATCATGTAAAAGCTTGCCGAGTTACGAATTTTGATTTTTAAACTATGCATTTTGTTCATTAACAGTAGGCGACATGGATCAGGGCTACGAATCTTATATACAAGACTACAAATGTTGTATTACGAATCTTATATACAAGGCTACAAATGTTATATACAAGGCTACGGATGTTATATTCAAGACTACGAATGTTGTATACAGTAATTGTGTTAAGTTTCAGATCCTATTTTTTTCTCGATTCTCGAAAAGATTCGACCAGTCGTGCGCAAAATTCGTACCTTTCTAGTTAAAATGTGTAACTTCAGATCCTATTTTCTCAGTTAACCCTATTTTATAATTCGTAACTTTCTAGTTAAAATACGTAGCTTTCTGTTTAAAATTCATAGCTTTCTATTTAAAATTTTTTGATGGCCGTATATTTATAATGCATATCATTCTGTTTAAAATTCATAGCAGTCATAGTGACTACTACGAATTTTATTTGTAATTGCTACGCATTTTAGTTTGAAAATACCTTCAATTATAGACTACGAATTTTGATTTAGGAATGTGTAGTGATTGATTAATTTATTCAACCAGATCTGTAGTGGTGTGACCGGCGACCGTGTCTCAATTGGTGGGTCAATTGGTCAATAAGTTTTTGATTTTTTAGGAGTTGTGGATTTGTGAGGTGGTGAAGGATGTCGAGCGACAACGATGATATAGATGAGGACGAGCTGCTTCGGACCGCGTTGAAAGAGCAAGCGCAAAGGGATCTGAACTACTCGCAGAATGAGAGGAAGCCGGTGGCGAATTACATGCAGCGTCCGGCGCAGAGAAGCGGGTCGTCGTCCTCTTTCAGTGTTGACGGTCAGAAGAATGCTAGCCGGACGCAACAGAAAGGGTGGTTGGAGGGGAGCAGTAGTGCTAGGGTTGAGGAAGAGGGCAGCAAGTTTCGTCGATCGGCGATGGGATGTATACGTTTTCGAATTTCAGAGATGGTGTCGATCGAATTTAGGGTTTTATTAGACTATAATACCCTTAATGTGAGTTATGAAACAGATTATTAGTATTAATCAGTGTTTAATCTGAATCGCTGATTAAATCAAATTTCTCATTTATGATGACATTTGGACTTCTCACACTCATTTAATATATTTAACTTTTAATTTTATTATAATATTTTAAAGTTTTTCAAAAATCATAATTATTTTCAAAAATAATTATTTGAGGTTTCAATCTCACTTGTAATTTTAGGGCTGGCATGAAATGTATGCGGCCAGCGACAAGTGTTGCAGAACGGAGATCGGCACCTCTGCGCCGATCGATCTGTGAAGGATGCTACGAATTTGTTTGGGGCAATCGGTTACTGGAAGCTCCTGTTCAAATGCTTAGCATTCACAAAAGTGAGAATGAATATCCAAATCCATAAAGCCCGAGAAGGTGAATAATCAAAAAGCTGCTCTCCGCAAATGGAAGGACATTTGATTTGCAGCAATGTGTTGTGTAAATATATAGCATGAACTTATCATTGTGCTCACTTCAGTTGATTCATCTTCCTAGTCATGATATTTTTGTTGTTGATTATCTATCATCTTTCCAATTTCATTTGAATACTATAAAATATTTGTTCTGATATTTTAATTGACTTGTGAATTATGGGATTGTGAAGTTTGTTGCTGATCTGTATATGATGCAAAATGTGTTCGTTTATATCTTTCACTATATGTATGTCCTATATTCAAATGTATCTACTTTTTGCTGTACTGAGATAGATATAAACTAGAGAGTATTGGAACTTTATATTTTTGTCAACTCAGCTGAGCTTGGCTTTCTCATTGATCCAAAAACAAAAAAGAAGACGATCAGTACAAGGTATCTATATTCTATGTTGACTTGTTGCAAACAGATTTTGTATTCTCATCTTTGTCACAACTGCTTCCCATGACTTGATCAAATTAAAAACTGTGGATGACACATGAAGACAGAGAAGTAATCCTTATCTTGGCGGTGCTTCTTACGCCGGCCTGGCTACTGTACAGTACTACATTCCAAGTAAATCATCTTCAAAACTAGAGTATATAAATACCCTCTTGCTCTTCTCCACTAAAATCTGCAGTTTGTATTCGGCGGTCTGAAACTCTGAAGGTAATCTGCAGTCTGAAACAAGGTATATCTAGTCTTATACAAATATATTCTTGAGTGGAGTTACTTCACACAACACAAGAATCATGTCTTTTATACCAAAACTAATATGTTAAGCAGTATATATTTCAGTGGTATTCTTGACTTAGAGATACTTCACACAATACAAGAATCATGTCTTTTATAGGTTGAACAATATCCAAAATTAATATGTTAAGCAACATATATTTCAGTGGTATTCTGGAAGGCAGCCAACAGAATTTTGTATTCTTGCTAGCGAATTATTATGTAGTACTGATTTGCTGCAGATATAATGGAAGTGAAAGTCGGAATCCTTATGCTATTTGTTTTGGCCACTGCTTTGTCATGTGATGCAATAAACTCTGGTAAGTTCAATAACTGCAGTTCTGAAATTTATGCGGCTCACCTACCAGGGGCCTTACTGTAAAAGGTGAACTGGATATGCTTTCAGAGCACTGTAATGTTTATATGGTTTTATTCGTTATCCTTATCATGTCATGTCATGTGTGATAAAATATAACTTGCTTGATTGAATCGCATGGATTTCTAATGTTGAAGTATTGGTCTGTATAGTTTCTCGTATCAAAAGTATTCACTTCGACGAGGAAATCGAGGTTAGCATCCCTGCACAGTTGGAGAAAAGTGAGCCTGTTTGTACATACTGTGAACAGTCAGTTGCCCAGGCATTGCAGTATCTAAGTGGCAATAACACTCAGCAACAAATATTTGCAATACTTCATGCTTCCTGCTCCCGTTTGAAATCTTTTGCAGATGAGGTATTGCTCGACTCTAGTCTTCACACTTTACAATCCTCGTTTACAACTTTGATGCTTCTTAATCCGCTCATATGCTTAAGTTGGATAATATTGTGGTTTGCAGTGTTTTAAAGTGGTGGACTATTATGCTCCAATGTTCTTCTTTGAATTATCCTTTATACAACCAGATGATATGTGTCAGAAGTTCAATCTGTGTGAAATAATGAACAAGGAAAGGGAATCCATACTCTCAGGTCATAATATATGTAATACCTGCCGTCAAAAAGTGTCAGACATTCTTTACAGGCTAAAGGACCGGGACACTCAGGTTGAAATGATAAAACAGATGCAATCAATACTTGTGAAGCTTCTTAAACAATATTTATTGATGACCTGTTTTTTATTCATGACTGCAGTTGGCATACATTGAGACAGTTAAATTCGGATGTAAAAGCATGCCTATTTATCTCGAAAAGGTAAATGCTTAGTGTTTTCAATGTTCTTACCTGAACTTTTTACCCCTAAATTGTAGTGATACAATATGTACAAACTGGCAGAATACAGAATCAACACATTAGATGTTGGACCAAATTTGTATGAAGTGTTTGGTTTAAATGTTACTCTAATTTTCCTTGTGTTGGTTTAAACTGATGGTGATGGGTATCCAGAATGTAATTATGCATGATGTCCTGCATAATGTTATTTAAAAGGTTCATAAAATGTGTTGAGAATGATAATAATTTGTCTTTGTTGCAGTGTGTGCCAATGGCCTATGAGTATGTACCTCAGTTGATTGGTGACCTTGAGAACTTTCTGGGGGCAAGTGATATATGTGCTACCTATTTTGGCTGCACAGCAGCTGCAGCAGCAGAAAATGACAACGCGGAAGCATTTGCTCTGGAAGGAGAACCATTGCTCAGTGAGACCTGAGTCGTGATCACTTTACTTTCAAAACGGAACCTACTAAGACAATGGTATATCTTTCAAAACGGAACCTACTAAGACAATGGTATATTGAAGTATAAATCTTTCTTATGTTTGTTTTTGTGTGATTTCCATATGTTTCCTGTCAGACTTGCATGTAATTTAACAATAATGTTTAAAGAAAAGTTTGCAAAACACGCACCTTCAACTATTCTCATAGTCATAAGCCTCTTGGCTGCTTCAAGTTTTTCTCTGCACATACAAATCTTCCAAAGGGAAAGCCTCTTGGTCTAAGACGGCTATGAGACCTGCATTGTCCTTGTCCATTGGACAGTTTTTGAGTCAAAAGCTGCTTCAGCCCGTAGAACATGATGAGGCAGGACTATCACCCTCCAGCTAATTACAATACATACATCTCCTGATTAGTTAGCAGCCTGAAATGCTTAGTATTAGAAATGGAGAATGGATACAAATTCATGAAGACCAAGATGGGCAGTGAGCAAAAGCTGCTCTTCACAAAGAGAAAGACACTTGTTCCAGGGTGCATTTTGCTCATGGCTAAGCAGATTAAGAAAAGGAAAAATCCAAGTTCTATGTGCTGGAGCTGCAATGGCAAGACAAATTAACATCATAGGGTCTCTTCCTGATGAGACAGCAGTAATGTGTTGAGTAGATATATAGCATGAAGATAACATTTTGCTCACTTCAGTAGTATCATGTTCCTGGTCCTGATATTTTTGGTTGTTGATTAATGATTATCATCATTCCATATTTGATTACTGTAAAATATGTGTTCTGATCTTGCAATTGAGTTGCAAATTTTTGGCTTGTGAAGTTTGTTGTTAACCTGTATTCACTCTATGTTGTTATCACCGCAATCTTATATTCAGATTAATCAACACTCTGTTGTACTGAGATAGATAGAAATTAGGAGGCTTCAAAACTTCTATATTTGTTTAAACTCAGCTGAGCTTGCCTTTCTCTTTGATGCCAAAAAAAAACGATCAGTACGAGGTACTTATATTCTAAGTTGACTCGTTGCAAACAGGCTTTGGTATTCCAATCCTTGTCCTAACTGTCTATCCTTTTTGAATTTAGATTCAGGTGTACTGATTGGCAACCTAACTGATGCGCAATATTTTATCAATAAAAATTGTGGATGGCACATGAAGACAGAGAAGTGATCGTTAGCATTGAGGTGCTTCTTAAGCCAGCCTTGCTACTTACTGTGAGCTGCTATATTCCAAGTAAGCCATCTTCAAAACAAGAGTAAATAAAATACCATTTTCTCCACTAAATATGCTGCAGCCTAAAATGCTTAAGGTAATCTGCAGTCTGAAACTCTGAAGGTACATCTTCTTATACAAATATATTATTGAAATAGGAATGCTAGATGTGCAAATCCATACATGATAAAAGAAGGGCCGGCCCTTATGTGTTAGTAAGATTGGACTTGTCCAACGGCCCATCAATTCTAGGGGCCCATTTTTTTTCAAAAATTGTTTCTTACATATAGTTATAGATTATTTTAGTCATATTCACAAAAAAAATTTACAAAAAATACTCAGTTGGATAATTTTATTATGGGCCTTTTCTGAGAAGCCCAAATAACATTACAAATAAAAAATGTGAAAAATAATGTTAAAATGGTTTGACTAATATTGTATAGTATGGGGAGCGCTCGGTTGAGGCAAGGTTGTAAGAATGAGGCAGTAAGACATGATCTTGGCCATTGATGATATTGATCTAATGGTTGAGATTTAAAGATGTGGTAGTGGGATTTTACTATTTACTTTTTGCTTTTTACTGTTGGTAGTGGGTTTACTATTTGGACACGTGGCGCACCCACAAAGCACGGGGGGTTAGATGAGTGGCTCAGATCGTGCCTCACTGTCTCATTCTTATTTGGCTTGCCTCATTTGAGCGCTTCTCTGTATAGTATATACGGTTATATTTGATAGTAGGGGTAGGCATTTGACCCTAAAGTCAAAATGCACTTAGGGCTACCCTTACCCTGCCCGACTCGTACCCTGTCCTGCCCTATTCTCGTACCCTAACGTACCCTGCCCTTCTACCCT
Organism: Rhodiola chrysanthemifolia; assembly: GCA_033675395.1. Classification (NCBI taxonomy): domain Eukaryota; kingdom Viridiplantae; phylum Streptophyta; class Magnoliopsida; order Saxifragales; family Crassulaceae; genus Rhodiola; species Rhodiola chrysanthemifolia. Next base: position 8,854,754 of record CM066206.1, read on the forward strand.
AAGGCAGGGTAAGGGTCATAAAAAATAGATCCTACCCTGCCCTCATACCCTGCCCTCCTACCCTATCATACCATGTCTTACCCTACTATTTTCATTCAAATTATGATATTTTTTTCAAAATATGCTTAAATTTGCCTTACCTGACCCTATTCTAACCGACCCGACCCTATCCTGCCCGACCCTACCCTAATATTACCCTGCCCATTGGTACCCTACGGGCTTAGAAAATTTACTCTACCCTGCCCTTACCCTACCCTGTACTGTTCATAGGGTCAATGAAACATGATCTTACCCTGCCCTTACCCTGTCCGTTAGGGTAAGGGTGACCCTTACCCTGCCCATTGCCGACCCCTATTTGATAGTTGCTAAAATGCTAGGCCCACATGTTATTTAATATAAAAAATGTGAAATGTTATACTAACATTGTTGTTGGGCCCAAAAGAAGTCTATTTTTTTTATAAGCAAAAGAAGTTGAGCTCCACAATGTCTTCCGCCAGGCGCCACATAAGGACACTAAGACATTGTTGTTGGGCCCTTTCTGCTTTTTGCTCAACAATGTCTTCCGTCAACCGTTTAAAATTTGTGAACTCTAGTTGTTGGGCTGAAAATAAAAGTCCAAATTTTACTGCAAATTAAAAAAAGTAAAAAAACATGCATAATCGATCTAGATTTTTTGATAAGAAATAAATACAAATAATTTTTACTTTATTAGGGTCCAAATTTTTTTTTGTCCATGAGCCCCCAAAATCTCAGGACCGGCCCTGGGTAAAGGTGACGAACCCATGCTCATGAGGAGCGTTCAAATGAGAACTCTTTATTTTTTCGAGAACTTGAGACCCCCAATTTTCACCTTCCAAAATGCATCATCAAGTTATTTTGGTGGTGACACGTGCGTCATGGGCATTTTTCAGTATTCATTTAATGCAAAGTCAAAGCCACATTTTTTGACTTTGTTTTTTGGACATGTGTCACATGCAGATTCAAAGATGCATCATGATCTAATGGTGAGATTTGGGTTCTCAAGTTCTCCAGTTTTTAAGGATTCTCAACCGAACGCTCCCCTATATCTCATTTTAATATATTTAACTTTTAATTTTATTATAATATTTTTAATTTTTTCAAATATCATAAGTAATTATTTTCTTCTTCTTTTTTGCTTAGGGTGCGGTTCAGGTACAAACCAAATTATATATAAAAACTACAAACCACTATTCAAGCTGACATGTGTCTCATTTAGTCGAAATCCCGAACAAACACACGGAGGGGTATTATAGTCATTCCACACTGAGGGTATAAAAACTAATAATGTTATTTTCAATTTAGTCCTCGAGTTGTTAATGATCAGATTAAAAAAATAATGATCAGACTTAAACAGTTAATGATCAGACTTAAAAATAATAATCAGACTTAAAAAAAACAATGATCTAACTTAAACAGTTAATGATCAGACTTAAAAAAACAATGATCAAACTTAAACAGTTAATGATCAGACTTAAAGGTTAATGATCATACTTAAAACAGTAATGATCAGACTTAAACAATTAATGATCAGACTTAAAAAACAATGATCAGACTTAAACAGTTAATGATCAGACTTAAACGTTAATGATCAGACTTAAAACAGTAATGATCAGACTTAAACAGTTAATGATCATACTTAAACAGTTAATGATCAGACTTAAACGTTAATGATCAGACTTAAAAAAACAATGATCAGCCTTAAACAGTTAATGATCGGACTTAAAACAGTAATGATCAGACTTAAACAGTTAATGATCAGACTTAAAAAACAATGATCAAACTTAAACGTTAATGATCAGACTTAAAACAGTAATGATCAGACTTAAACAGTTAATGATCAGACTTAAAAAACAATGATCAGACTTAACCAGTTAATGATCATACTTAAACGTTAATGATCAGACTTAAAACAGTAATGATTAGACTTAAACAGTTATTGATCAGACTTAAAAGACAATGATCAGACTTAAACAAGTTAATGATCAGACTTAAACAAGTTAATGATCAGACTTAAACGTTAATGATCAGACTTAAAACAGCAATGATCAGACTTAAAAAATAATGATCAGACTTAAACAGTTAATGATCAGACTTAAAAAAACAATGATCAATCTTAAACAGTTAATGATCATACTTAAACGTTAATGATCAGACTTAAAACAGTAATGATCAGACTTAAACAGTTAATGATCAGACTTAAACAGTTAATGATCTGACTTAAACCAGTAATGATCTGACTTAAATTTGATGTTTCTGCGTCTGTATTAGCATTTGATGAACGCCTAGTGTTTTTTTGGGTGGAAACGGCATTCTGAGCAAAACTCATCGCTTCGCCATGAGCTCGACATTTTAAGGCAATTTCCTTCATCTGGAGGGTCAAATTCGCTGTTTTTAGTCGACAGATGAACAGTACGCAAACTTTGTTTTAAGTCTGATCATTTTGGTGCGGCTTTAATGTCAAGACTGGGCGTGCGGATTTTAGGACGATTATACCCCTCGCGTCTTTTATATATTTTTAAATAAGTCCGCGTTAATTTTTTTTATTTACAAAAAGAACCCGAACGGGACGAATTCTTATTGGTCGATATTTACACGTATCAATATTTGGTTGGGTTTGTAATTTTTATTTATAACTTTGGTTTGTATTTGATCCAGATCTTTTGCTTAATATCATAATTATTTTCAAAATTAATTATTTAAGGTTTCAATCTCACTTGTAATTTTAGGGCTGGCATGAAATGTATGCGGCCACCGACAAGTGTTGCAGAACGGAGATCGTCACCTCTGCGCCGATCGACCTGTGAAGGATGCTACGAATTTGTTTGGGGCAATCGGTTACTGGAAGCTCCAGATCAAATGCTTAGCATTCACAAAAGTGAGAATGTATCCAAATCCATAAAGCCCGAGAAGGTGAATAATCAAAAAGCTGCTCTCCGCAAATGGAAGGACATTTGATTTGCAGCAATGTGTTGTGTAAATATATAGCATGAACTTATCATTGTGCTCACTTCAGTTGAGTCATCTTCCTAGTCATGATATTTTGGTTGTTGATTATCTATCATCTTTCTAATTTCATTTGAATGAGGAGTGTTTAAATGAGACAACCCTACTAAGAATGAGACAGTGAGGCACGATCTGAGCCAACTACGTGTACCACTCAAACCCCTCCGTGCTTTGTGGGCGCGCCACGTGTCCCACTACCAAAATCCATCAAAAGCAAAAAGCAAATACTATTCCGGTACTATTCCCGCTACATCATCTAAATGAGTGGCTCACAACGTGCACGTGCCTCATTCTACCAACCTTAACGCGCCACGTGTCCCACTAAACCCCACGTGCTTTGTGGGCGCGCCACGTGTCCCACTACCAAAATCTATCAAAAGCAAACAGTAAAATCTCAGTGCCTTTAAATCTCAATCATTGGACAACAAGATCAATGATCCAGATTTGTCCCTACGTCCTCATTTATACTGAGAATTGAGAAAGATATTTTTTTGATTTGGGCTTGGTTAGTTTGTGTTAGTACCCATTTTTGCTTCATTGAGCTTATGAGGAGTCGAACCAAGATCGCCGTAGGACACTTGGTGAACCAGCTCCACTGAGCTAAGTTTGCTCCTCAGAATTGAGATAGATATAAACTAAATTGAGATAGATATAAACTAGAGAGTATACGAACTTTATTTTTGTGTCAACTCAGCTGAGCTTGGCTTTCTTGTTGACTTGTTGACTTGTTGACTTGTTGACTTGTTGACTATTTGACTTGTTGACTTGTTGACTTGTTGCAAGTAAATCCTTATCTTTGGCGTGCTTCTTACGCCGGCCTGGCTACTGTACAGTACTACATTCCAAGTAAATCATCTTCAAAACTAGAGTACATAAATACCCTATTGCTCCTCCACTAAATCTGCAGTTTGTATTCGGCGGTCTGAAACTCTGAAGGTAATCTGCAGTCTGAAACAAGGTATATCTAGTCTTATACAAATATATTCTTGAGTGGAGCTACTTCACACAACACAAGAATCATGTCTTTTATACCAAAACTAATATGTTAAGCAGTATATATTTCGGTGGTATTCTGGAAGGCCGCGAACAGGATTTTGTATTCTTGCTAGCGAATTACTGATTTACTGCAGATATAATGGAAGTGAAAGTCGGGATCCTTATGCTATTCATTTTGGTCTCTGCTTGGTCATGTGATGCAATAAACTCTGGTAAGTTCAATAATTGCAGTTATGAAATTTATGCGGCTCACCTACCGGGGCATATGCTTTCAGAGCACTGTAATGTTTATATGGTTTTATTCGTATCCTTAACATATCCTGTGCTGTGTGATAAAATATAATTTTCTTAATTGAATCGCTGGGATTTCTAATGTTGAAATATTGGTCTGTATAGTTTCTCGTATCAATAGTATTCACATCGAGGTTAGCATCCCTGCACAGTTGGAGAAAAGTGAGCCTGTTTGTACATACTGTGAACAGTCAGTTGCCCAGACAATGCAGTGTCTAAGTGGGAATAACACTCAGCAACAAATATTTGCAATACTTCATGCTTCCTGCTCCCGTTTGAAATCTTTTGCAGATGAGGTATTGCTCGACTCTAGTCCTTTACACTTAACAGTCCTCGTTTAAAACATTGATGCTTCTTAACCCACTCATATGCTTAAGTTGGATAATATTGTGGTATGCAGTGTTTCAAAGTGGTGGACTATTATGCTCCAATGTTCTTCTTTGAACTATCCATTATACAACCAGATGATATATGTCAGAATGTCAATCTGTGTGAAATAATGAACAAGGAAAGGGAATCCATACTCTCAGGTCATAATATCTGTAATACCTGCCGCCAAAAAGTCTCAGACATTCTTTACAGGCTCAAGGAACAGGACACTCAGGTTGAATTGATAAAACAGATGCAATCAATAGTTATGAAGCTTCTTAATTAATATTCATTTGATGACCTGTTTTTTTTTATGAGGACAGTTGGCATACATTGAGACAATTAAATTTGGATGTAAAAGCATGCCAATTTATCTCGAAAAGGTAAATGCTTAGTGTTACCAATGTTCTTACCTGAACTTATTACCCCTAAAATGTAGTGATACAATATGTACAAACTGGCAGAATAGAGAATGAACACGTTACATGGTTGGACCAAATTTGTATGAAACATTTGGTTCAAATGTTACTCTGCTTTTTTCTTATGTTGGTTTAAACTGATGGTTTTGGGTATCCAGAATGTAACTATGCACGATGTCCTGCATATTGTTATTTAAAAGGTTCATAAAATGTTGTTGAGAATGATAATAACTCGTCTTTGTTGCAGTGTGTGCCAATGGCTTATGAGTATGTACCTCAGGTGTTTGGTGACCTTGAGAACTTTCTGGGGGCAACTGATATATGTGCTGCCTATTTTGGCTGCACAGCAGCAGAAAATGACAATGCGGAAACTTTTGCTCTGGAAGGAGAACCATTGCTCAGTGAGACCTGAGTCGTAATCACTTCACTTTCATAACGGAACCTACTAAGACAATGTTATATGGAAGTATAAATCTCTCTATGTTTGTTTTTGTGTGATTTCCATATGTTTCCTGTCAGACTTGCTTGTAATATAATAAAACAATAATGTTTAAGAAAAGTTTGCAAAACACGCACCTTCAATTATTCTTTTAAGCCTCTTGGCTGCTTCAAGTTTTTCTATGCAGATACAAATCTTCCAAAGTGAAAGCCTCTTGGTCTAAGATGGCTATGTGACCTGCATTGTCCTTGTCCATTGGACAGTTTAAGCTGCTTCAGACCGTGGAACTTTGATGAGAATACATCTCCTAATTATTTTAACTGCGTCAAATGCTTAGCATTAAAAAAAAAGTGAAAATGGGTACAAATCCATAAAGGCCGAGATGGACAGTGAGCAAAATCTGCTCTTCACAAAGAGAAAGACACTTGTTTTAGGGCGAATTTCGTTCTTCATGGGGCTAAGCAGATTAAGAAAAAGAAAACTCCAAAATTTACGTGGTGCACTGGCAAGACAAATTAACATAATAGGGTCTCTTCTGGATCACTACACCATTTTTCAGATTACGAGACATTTTGTTTCCGTCGCATAAACCCCTAAATAAGTCGCATATAGTTTATGCGACGATCAAAATGTCGCGAAAAAACGGTCGCGAAATCAAAATAGGGAAAAGTATACGCAACAAACAAAAAAAGCACATATCGCGTTAAGTTAACCTCTTATGCGGCAATTGTTATATTTAGTCACGTAATTTATGAGTCGAGTTCCACTATATATGAGCGTCATATTTCATACGCTTTATAATCCAAACATGATAGTGTCGTATAAAGTTTATTTAGCGATCAATATTGAATATATAGATGTCGTATAACAGGGAATTCCCGACCAATATTGAATATAACATTGCCGTATAAAAGGTCTTTCGATTAATGTATGGTCGCATATACTTGATTAAATATGAATATACGAGATTCACTCAACTATACAACATTGAATATATAGGCTCTCACCATAAATTTCGAGCAGAAGTTTCAATCAAGCACCGTTCATTTGCCATTGCAGTGGTTATCACTTCAGGAATTGGCTCAGTTGTGTCGCCAATTCCCAGGCTAATGACCTTGGCGTCTGGGCACTTCAACATGTGAGCATTCCTTTTCCTAGCAATCTGCAACAGATAGAAGAATACGTTAGAGATCCTCATTCCTGCATAATGGACTAATATGCTAGAAAACTTAATAAAATGAAATTTAGTTAAACAACTACAATCGAAAAAAAATTTAGTTAAACAACTGACCTCGGGAAACAAGTAGCCTGCCTGAAGTCTTCCCATATTTGCATTGCGAGAAACCTTGGTAGTAAAAGCTTCAAAAACAATAAAGGAAAATAACATGACTTACGTCTCACGGGTACTTATCTCAATTTTTTTTGATAGCTTGTAGTAGAGAGTAGCATATTAATTATCGAATCTTCTGGAAACGAAATTGAACAAGCAGGTATTTTAATTCAAGGTTTGGTGCCCAATTATTGCTAAAATGAATAATAAAACCGCTTAGGGAATATCCCAGAGCTTCGCCTCAGGAACTGCGACAACCATACCTTGCAGCTCAGGAGAGAGGACGACCTGGCATCCCAACCTGGAGTGCTTGTTGAGAACCCTAGCCCTAGAATTCCTCTTAAGCACATACTGCTCGACGTGGTGGTGGATCTGGTGCAAGTGCTCCATATCAATTTCGAAGAGAGCAAGTAAAGCCTCCGTGCGCCGGCGAGTGCCATTTTAAAGACCTTTGCTTACTTATCTCAATTAATCAGAGATGGAATGAAGCAGATGAAGATGATGAAATTGAAATTGAAGATGAAGTTTCTTATGCGATTTATTTGTCAAGAAAACGTCGCTTAAAGGTAACCGGAAAAAAATTGAAATTGAAATTTCATTTCCTTCCGATCTGAAAATTGCTTTTGCCCCCAAAACGAAATAGTATTAAGCGACATTGTTATCTAAATTTACGACATAAATTATACAGAATAGAAATATAACACATTCAAGAACATGTCTCTCCCCCTTCATCCCAATAAAAAAACATAAATCTATGGAAATAAAAAACATGACAAGTATGAGAATGGAAATTCTATGGAAGAAAATGGAAATAAAAAACATGACAAGTATGAGAATGCGTGTGTGTGAGAGTTTCTATATACCTTCAAAAAAGTACATGGAGATTTGAGCAAAAATCTATGGAAAACCCCATCATGGTGCTGCTGATATATTTTCAGACAAATGAGGTCCTTGCTGTTGGGGTTTCAGAAGAATTAAGGTTGTTCAAATCGAATTGAAGGCAGAGGCGTACGTACTTGGGTGTTCTGTTCTGCATTTAATTTGTACGCTTACGCGACCTACTTTGGATACAAAAGTCGCTTAATCCAAAAACGATAGATCACCCTCTTTAATGCATAGAAATTTTGAAACATTCAAGGGTTGTCATGCCAGCACCTGCTTCGGGGATTTTAATTCGTACTATTATGCGGCATATTTTCAGTTGTCGCAAAAGTTAAGTCACATAATAGGTTTAACGTGACAAACTCTCAGTGTCGCTTAAACTAATGTCGCAAAAACCATATTACGAGACATAGATTTCGTGTCGCTTAAAGTAAAGTAGCTTAAACAGCTTTATGTGACAACATGTTTTGCGTCGCTTAAAATTTTGTCGCATATTTGTGTTATTGCGACAAACACATCAAATCGTAATCGTATAAATTGTTTTATGCGACAAAGCTATTACGACGGCATTCAAAATTTGTCGCGTATGATGTAAAATGGTGTAGTGGATGAGACTGCAGTAATGTGTTGAGTAGATATATAGCATGAAGATAACATTTTGCTCACTTCAGTAGTGTCATGTCATGTTCCTGGATATTTTTTGTTGTTGATTAATGATTATCATCATTCCATATTTGATTACTGTAAAATACGTGTTCTGATCTTTCAATTGAGTTGCAAATTTTTGGCTTGTGAAGTTTGTTGTTAACCTGTATTCACTCTGTGTTGTTATCACCGCAATCTTATATTCAGATTAATCAACACTCTGTTGTACTGAGATAGATAGAAATTAGGAGGCTTCAAAACTTATATATTTGTTTAAACTCAGCTGAGCTTGGCTTTCTCTTTGATGCCAAAAAAGACGATCAGTACGAGGTATTTATATTCTAAGTTGACTCGTTGCAAACAGGCTTTGGTATTCTAATCCTTGTCCTAACTGTCTATGCTTTTGAATTTAGATTCAGGTGTACTGATTGGCAACCTAACTGATGCGCAATATTGTATCAATAAAAATTGTGGATGACACATGAAGACAGAGTAGCAATCGTTAATCGTTGTCATTGAGGTGCTTCTTAAGCCAGCCTTGCTACTTACTGTGAGCTGCTATATCCCAAGTAAGCCATCTTCAAAACTAGAGTATATAAAATACCATTTTCTCCACTAAATCTGCTGCAGCCTCAAACGCTAAAGGTAATCTGCAGTCTGAAACTCTGAAGGTACCTCTTCTTATACAAATATCCTCTTTGAATAGGAATACTTGACGGGGAGCACTCGGTTGAGGCAGGGTTGGTAGAATGATGCAGTGAGGCACGATCCAAGTCGTTGATCGGACGCACGTGACGAAGCCACGTGTCACGAGCCGCCAAACGCGTTCACACTACTTTTTCAAAGTAGTGTGATTTCACTATTTGGACACGTGGCGCGCCTCAAATGCACGGGGGTTAGATGGACGGTCGAGATCGTGCCTCACTGCCTCATTCTACCGAGCCCTGCCTTATTTGATCGCTCCTCTACTTGACATATTACAAGAATCATAACTTTTTGTTAGTTGTATAGTGTCGAAAATTGACATGTTAAACAGAATTTCCCCTTCTGGCTAATGAATTAGTACATATTACTGCAGATATATAATGGAGGTGAAAGTCGGGATCTTGATGCTATTGACTTTGGCCACTGCTTGCACATGTGATGCTATAAAGTCATGTGGTAAGTTCAATAACTGCAATTCTGAATTTTAACTGGCTCATGAGCTCATCTACTGGAACCTTGTGTAAAAGGCTGACATGGATATGCTTTCAGAGCAGTGTAATGTTTACATGCATTTCTTTCCCTGTGTGATAAAATATAACGGCTTGATTGTATCACATGGCTCTCTGATGTTGAGATATTTGTCTGTATAGTTCCTCGTGGCATCCCTGCGCAATTGGAGAAAAGTGAGAAGGTTTGTACATACTGTGAACATTCAGTTGCTCAGGCAGTTCAGTACCTACTTGGGAATAACACTCAGCAACAAATAATGGCAGTACTTCATGATTCCTGCTCCCGGTTGAAATTTTTTGCAGATGAGGTATTGCCCGACTCTAGTCCATTACAGTTTACAGTCATCGTGTACAACATTGATGCCTCTTATCTGCTCTTATGATTAAGTTGGCAGATTTTGTGGTTTAATTTGTAGTGTTTTAAAGTGGTGGACTATTATGCTCCAATGTTCTTCTTCAATTTATCCATTGTTCAACCAAATGATGTGTGTCAAAAGTTCAATTTGTGTGAAATGATGGAGATGGACAAAGAATTCCTACGCTCAGGTTTTAATAACTGTTACACTTGCCGCGAAAGAGTTTCAGACACCTTTTACATCCTGAAGAACCGGGATACTCAGGTTGAAATGTTAAAACAAATTCAATCAATACCTGTGAAGCTTTTCTATTGTATCCATTTGATGAGCTGTTTTCCTTATGATGACCACAGTTGATATACATTGAGATACTCGGATTCCGCTGTAAAAGCATGCCTATTTATATTGAAAAGGTAAATCCTTAGTGTTATCAATGTTCTTACCTGAACTATCCTACCCGTAAAATGTAGTGATATACTGATACAATATGTACATAATGCATATTTTGTTTACATAGTTTGACCAAATTGGCATGAAACATTTGGTATAAATGTTAAACAGCTTTTCCTTGCGTTGATTAAAATGTAATAGCAGCAAGTGATGGTTATGGGTATCCAGAATGTAGTTATGCATGATGTCCTGCATAATGTTATTTAAAAGGTTCATAAAATGTGTTGAGAATGATAAATAACTCGTCTTTGTTACAGTGTGTGCCAATGGCCTATGAGTATGTACCTCAGTTGATTGGTGACCTTGAGAGATTTCTAGGGGCAGCTGATATATGTGCTGCCTATTTTGACTGCACAGCAGCAGAAAATGACAATGGGGAAACATTTTCTCTGGAAGGAGAACCATTGCTCAGTGAGACCTGAGTCGTAACGGAACCTACCAAGACAACGGTATATTTAAGTATTAATCTCTGATCTGTTTGTTTTTGTGTGATTTCCATATGTTTCCTGTCAGACTTGCTTGTAATATAATAAAACAATAATGTTTAAGAAAAGTTTGCAAAACACGCACCTTCAATTATTCTTTTTACGCCTCTGTTGGTTGCTTCAAGTTCTTCTCTGCACATACACATCCTCCAAAGGGAAAGAATAACTTAACTCATCTGCTTCGTCATATTATATATAGAAACATAAACATGGACTTACTTGGGTGCAAGACACTGAGGAAATCATTATCTGCCATGTTTTCAAAATTTTCTTTCTGCCTACTTTTTGTAAACACTCTCTCTGTATTTGCGATATTTTCCACAAAAGGTATTATGCATTAGCACTCAAGAAATAACTTTCATTCAGATTTAAAAAATACGTCCGAGTCACAATATTCATTTAGCACTTGAGATCTATATCCTTGTTCCCTAAATTCCACACCACATTTACAGACAAAATTCATTACATGACAATATTCTGTATTTGGTCAGTTGATCATCATAATATTCAACTCAAATGCAGGAAGGGTGATGTTCATAAAAGTTGAAAATCATCCTATAAACTAAGTATTCCGCAGACAAATAAACCTGATGAGAAATTATCATTTTGTCAATAATGATTTTGTGTTTATAGGAAGAAGATCAAAGCAAGTAGACCCCATTTTTGTCTACACAACTTATATTCTCTTATATTGGACTAGATCATTTCTACTATTCAAACAATATGCGCGTCTTTGTTTTAGTGTTATTCTCTATTTGAGCATTACAGGTTTGAGCTTGTTTCGAGTAAAAAGGCCTTCTGCTGGAATTTTCATACTAGACTGCCTGACATATAAAAGAATAAGAAACTGTCTGTCACAATTGCCACCAATTGTTTCGATCCAAAACGCTTTAAAACTCCTGGATCAGACTATTACCGATTTTCCAATTACGAATCCGTTTAAAACATGAATTAGCTAAAATATATGAATCTGGAGGATGAAGCTAGCCAATCATCGATTCGAAATGTTAATTAAAAACGTGTTATGCTGTCAACTTAAAAGGAAGAAAAAAAAAAGAAACGCCAATCTATTTTAGTTGTCAGTACCATTTCATCAAATTATACATCATCCAGTGAAAAAATTTTCAATTTGAGCAAAATTAGAATTTGGATTTCCAAACTAAGCAAACTTGAAATTGGATTTCCGATTTAGACTCATGCCCTTAGGCGCCGTTGGTAAGAGCGCTTAAGGCATAAGGCGCTCTTATCAACGGCGCCTAATGCTTAGGTGTCAAATTCTTGATACAACAAGCTGAGTCAGCCAAAAAAATTTGAATTTTTATTTAGGCGCTGTGTAGAACAGCGCCTAAAAATGTTCTATTTTTAATGTTATTTTTTTTGAAAAATTTGATTAAACATCCATCTTCGATCACTATATTTGTGAGCTTAACCTTTGAATTTCATTTTCGAGTAAACATAAAAGTTATAGAACATTCAATTATTTTTCTAACCATATAAAGAACATCTTAAACGGACACAGGATGACGCCTCTATGAGCTTCCGAATGTTAGCTCGGACCCCATCGGTTTCGGCTAAATTCGATCTATCATCCATCTTTGGTCACTATTTTTATCAGCTTAACCTTTGAATTTCATTTTCGAGTAAACATAAAAGTTATAGAACATTCAAATATCTTTCTAACCATATAAAGAACATCTTAAACGGACACCGGATGACGCCTCTATGAGCTTCCGAATGTTAGCTCGGACCCCATCGGTTTCGGCTAAATTCGATCTATCATCCATCTTTGGTCACTATTTTTATCAGCTTAACCTTTGAATTTCATTTTCGAGTAAACATAAAAGTTATAGAACATTCAATTATATTTCTAACCATATAAAGAACATCTTAAACGGACACCGGATGACGCCTCTATGAGCTTCCGAATGTTAGCTCGGACCCCCTCGGTTTCGGCTAAATTCGATCGATCATCCATCTTTGGTCACTATTTTTATCAGCTTAACCTTTGAATTTCATTTTCGGGTAAACATGAAAGTTATAGAACATTCAATTAATTTTCTAACCATATAAAGAACATCTTAAACGGACACCGGATGACGCTTCTATGAGCTTCCGAATATTAGCTCGGACCCCTCGGTTTCGGCAAATTTCAATCGATCGATATTAGCCTAAACCGAGGGGGTCCGAGCTAACATTCGGAAGCTTATAGAGGCGTCATCCGGTGTCCGTTTAAGATGTTCTTTATATGGTTAGAAAGATAATTGAATGTTCTATAACTTTCATGTTTACTCAAAAATGAAATGCAAAGGTTAAGCTCACAAATATAGTGATCGAAGATGGGTGTTTAATCAAATTTTTCAAACAAAATAACATTAAAAATAGAACATTTTTTAGGCGCTGTGTAGAACCGCGCCTAAATAAAATTTCAAATTTTTTTGGCTGACTCAGCTTGTTGTATCAAGAATTTGACACCTAAGCATTAGGCGTCGTTGCTAAGAGCGCCTTATGCCTTAAGCGCCCTTACCAACAGCGCCTAAGGGCATGAGTCTAAATCGGAAATCCAATTTCAAGTTTGCTTAGTTTGGAAATCCAAATTCCAATTTTGCTCAAATTGGAAATTTTTTCTCATCCAGTCCAGCTGGAGCATCCTATGATTTGTTTAACTTTAACAGTTAACACATTACTAAAACTAAAATGTTTGTTCAATTCTCATTAAGTAGATTATTGCTGAAACCTAAATGACCCCCCATGCTTCTCAACTACGACCTGGATATACAACAATAACCAATGACCTACCCAACCTATATATTGCTGCTATCATATACAATGTGAACGGGGCGCGCTCCCATGAAACAGGAGTAGAATGAGGCAGTGAGACGTTGTGAGCCACTCATTTAGATGATGTGGCAGGGAATAGTTGTTTACTGTTTACTTTTTGGTAGTGGGACACGTGTCATGAGGAGATGAGTTTGGCGGCTGAGATGAGTGGTTGAGATGGTGCCTCACTGCCTCATTCTAATTTGACTGCCTCATTTGAGCGCTCCTCCCATATAAACAATTAAACTATAAAACAAGAGTAATAATGCATGTTTATATTCATAGCAGCCGGCAACAAGATGAGAAGAAGTCGTCACCAACTCCTCCTCTGGAACCAACCCAACCTGGCCCCTTGCCGCCGTTAGCTCTTTTTTTCTAGTCAATTTGTTTGCCATTTGCCAAATTCCTCGTTCAAAACCTAAGCTCTAATTTCCTATAATCAAATTGGTATGTTCAGTTAATCCAAAAAAAATTTGGTATGTTCAGTTACTATTTCGTAATTGGAAGAAACTCCTCATCCAAATTTTAAGAATACATTTATCCACTCGCGCCAATCATGTATGCCTAATGTTCTAAAACTCCTCATCTAGACACGCCTAGGTCTCGCCTAGAAGGTGAAATTTACGAATTCGCCTAGTCGCCGTCTAAATCCGCCTAAGCGTTAACCGATCAACTTCTTGATCAAAATGAAAAAATTCCTTTATTTTTACATAGTTTGCTTATGTCTCTATATCATTTTAATATTTGATAAACTATTAAAATATATACCATAATAATATTTATATGATTATTAATTATTAAAAAATACAAAATTATAAAATCGATTAATCTCCGCCTAGACCCTGATTAATCTTCAAAGACCCTTTCCGCCCGACTAGCGCCTATCAATTTTTACGACCTTGATTCTGACTCAAAATGTTAATTTTGTTAGTCATAATTAGATATTATATACAACCTAAAAACTTGTTCTTTTTTTCTTTCTGTGAGGCATTTCTTCAATAGGACAATTGTCTCTTCAATCATGAGTTGGGATCAAATGAGAAATGACATCTTTGGTGAGAAATAAGAAATTTTAAAATCCGTCCGATTTATCATCCAACAGACTTGATTTTACCAATTTATTTGCATTTATTTTCGGAATAAAATCGAGAATGGGGGTGTATTCGTCATTTGATTTAATCTAATTTTAATTAATTCCTATTTTGTCGCACACGTTCTTTTGGCTTGACTAATTATCATTAAGATCCTATTTTTTCGTTATTCAACCCCGTATAATTTTCATCTCAAACGAAGATGATTGACGAAGCCAACGACGATGATACTCTTCCCTCCTACTTTTTCTTCTAGCAGATCTGTCCGATATGGAGGAATTCATGCTCAAGTGCGAGCGCTCCGGTGAGGACGCCTACGCTGAAATCAGATCGTTGTTCGACCGCCTCGACAATCCTTTCCGATCCCAGGCCCGCGTCTTCTTATCCGATCTCCAGCCCCGGCGAGGACGCATGCTGGTTACCAATTTTGTAAATCGAATGGCTGCATTGCTCTAAATTCATCGCCATGTTCTTGTATATTTGTATCACGCGACATGTGTTGATTACATTGAATGAAATGCGTAGCTTTGTACATATAATGCGTATTGGAGTCGCGTAGCTTTGTACATATAATGCGTAGCTTTGGAGTCGCGTAGCTTTGTACATTGAATAAAATGCGTAGCTTTGTACATATAATGCGTAGCTTTCTGTTTTAAATGCGTAGATATGCTTACGCACAGGGGCGGATCCAGCCTAATATTTGAGTGGGGGCATAAGACATTTTTCAAGAAATTAGTGGGGGCAATATAGATATTTGGTAAAAATATTAGTGAATTTTAGTGTAATTTTACTCAAAAAAGAGGAGGAAGTTAAAAATGAGTGGGGGCAATTGACCCCATTGTTTAACATGTAGATCCGCCCCTGCTTACGCATTTTAGTTGGAAAGCAACCACAATTACAACTACGAATTTTGATTTAAGAACTACTCATTTTTAAGGCATGCCACGCATTTTAATTCTTGGATTTTGAAACTGATGGCATCAAATGAATTCAAAAATGTGAAACAATTAATCGTCTGGAAAGGATCAAAATTTTGATCAATCATGTCGAAAATCCATCCAAATCAATTGCCTTAAAGCCACAGTCGCCGACCCATGCTAGAGGCAAAATTGGAAATTGATTTCATTTTATTTGATTATCGGAGTGATTGATTTGAGTGATTGATTTGATTATCGAAGTTTTAGTGATTACAATGAGTGAAAAGTGGGATTGCGATTGAGATTGATTGTTTGATTTCTAATTTTCCCTTAAAGCGTATTTAATAATTAAATAAATATAAATTTTAATGTAAATCAGTGTTAATCTAAACCGTCTATTAATTTGATTGAATGGATATTTAAATTTCTCATTTCTCACCAAAGATGCATTTCTGGAACCGGACTCCTTCAATCATACGTATAGTTCCAATAATAAGGTTTGAAGACTTCAATGGAAACAAAGAAAATCAACAATGCTAATACTTCTCTTGTCGATTGACCGATGCACGTTAAGTAAACTAACTTCTAAAATTACAAATAAATTTATATATGAATTTAATGAAACGATTGTGTCACATCAATTTTTTTATTTCGAAGTTGTTAGAACACCAACTTATACTTATTCTAAATAAAAAACAAAATATAAAAGGATTAAAAAAAGGAATCAGTGCGGGTTGGGTATACCTTCTCATCTTCTTCGTCTCGTCATCGTCATCATCCTTTTGCTTCCCCTCTCCATTAAACCTGCAATCAAATCAAAATTCAAAACTTCCTTCTCTCATTTCTCACCTTTGTTGAAATTGTGCTGCTATTTCTCATCGTGTTGTATGGCGGTCTCACCACAAGCTTTTTCTCCGAGGAAGCGTCGTCCGATCATCTCCGATCTCAGCCTCCTCCGCTCTCTCCTCGCCCTATCTCAAGAAATCTCCTCCTTAACCCCTCTCAGATATCTCCTCACAACCAATTCATCATCCCTCATTCGCAAAGTCACCCTCATCAACCTTCTATTCGATGACCTCTCCACCTCATCACGCCTCTCCCAATTCCCGTCTCCCGCCCTCCTATGCTTCGACGAAATGTACATCCTTCTCCGCAGGATTAAAACCCTAATTCAAGATTGCTCCGGCGGAAGCATCACATGGCTCCTTATGCAGATTCACACAATCGCTTACTCTTTCCGTGAATTGGCCGTTGATTTATCCACTCTTCTCGACGTCTTCCCGGTTAAAGATATCCAACTGAGCGACGACGTCCGCGATATCTTTCATCTCGTTAGGAATCAGTGTTATCAAACGGAGGCGTCTCTCGACCATACTGACGCCAAATTGAGACGCGAATTGGTTAGAATATTGGACGGGATCAAGCGCGAGATCGTTCCGGACCAATCCAAGCTTTCTAATATTTTTACGAAATTGGGCTTGACCGACTCCTCCAGCTGCAGAGATGAAATGGAGAGGCTCGAAGAGGAGTTTCAGACTCAATCCGACGACAAATCCAGATCAGAAATCATCGCCTTGATCGGTCTCGTCCGCTACGCCAAATGCGTCCTCTACGGCGCATCCACTCCAAATCCTCCTCCACAATCCAAACGCCACCACCACCGGAGAGCCTCGTCAATAGAAGTCAACGTCCCGGCGGACTTCCGCTGCCCGATCTCGCTCGACCTCATGCGCGACCCGGTAGTCGTATCCACGGGTCAAACATATGATCGGGTCTCCATTAACGTCTGGGTCCAATCAGGACACAACACGTGTCCGAAAACAGGTCAGACCCTGGCCCACACCGACCTCATTCCCAACCTGGTCTTGAGAAGCTTGATCGCTTCGTGGTGCAGGGAGCAGATGATTCCGTTTCAGCTGATGACGACGGAGGCTGCAGAGAGTAGCGAGCGTGTCAAGTCGTTGATAACTAGCAAGACGGCATTGGAGGCTACTCGTATGACGGTGTCGTTTTTGGTCAACAAGTTGGCAGCGTCGCGGTCCGTTGAGGACGTGAATGGGTTTGTGTACGAGCTTCGTGCGTTAGCTAAGTCTGACTCGGACAGCCGAGCCTGCATTGCCGAAGCTAACGGGATTCCCTTATTGGTTCGAAATTTAGGCTCGGATCATCCAAACCTACAGATCAATGCTGTCACGACGATACTCAACATGTCTATCCTGGAGGCCAATAAGATAAGGATTGTCGAAACCGAAGGAGCCTTAAACGGCGTCGTCGAGGTGTTGAGGTCCGGAGCGACTTGGGAAGCCAAGGGTAACGCAGCCGCAGCTATTTTCAGTTTGTGCAGTGTCCATGCCTACAGAAAAAGATTAGGAAGGAAGGCACGCATTGTCAATGGATTGCTGAATTTGGCAAGAGATGGACCGATTGGATCGAAGCGCGACGCGTTGGTGGCGATTATGAACTTGGCGGGAGACAGGGAGACGGTGTGCAAGTTGATCGACGGAGGTGTGGTGAGCGTCGTAGTGAACGTGATGGACGCATTGCCCGAAGAGGCGCTGACGATACTCGAAATGATAGTAAAAAGAGGTGGAGTTTCGGCCATTGCACAGACGTACAGCACGATAAGGAAGCTAGGGAATGTGTTGAGGGAAGGATCGGATCATGCTAGGGAGAGCGCGGCAGCAACACTAGTGATTATATGCAGGAAAGGCGGAATGGATGTGGTGGCAGAGCTGGCGGGGATTTCGGGGATTGAGAGGGTGATTTGGGAGTTGATGGGGAGTGGGACGGTTCGGGCGAGGAGGAAGTCAGCGTCTCTGCTGAGGATACTCCGACGATGGGCGGCAGGGATGGATGGGGAGGCAGTGATCACCGAGTACTCAACTCGGAACGTAACTTCTACGTCAAGGATTCTGTTGCCGAGCTAACAAGTAACACACATTTTTAGTCTTTCCCATTTTGGTTAATTGTGTACAATTGGTATTCCTTTTATTTATTTGATCGAATTGTATGTATATGTGTAAAATATGATGAACTTTATTCCTTTCTTTTCTTTCAAAGAATGCTTTCATTCTTTTGTTTATTGAGTTTTTACATCTCCCATTAAATTGAGAATGAGTGATCAACAAAATGTGCGAAATTGCAATAAAAATGTATGGTTGTCTCTTCTCTTTGACATCATGCATATTTGAAGAATTAAAACGGTAGAGACTTCCAACTGATTGTCTGAATCATCATGTGACGAACAAGATGGCCATTTGCCTGAATTTGACCATATAAATTGTACACTAGAAGATTTCTTCAATAGTTGAAAAGTCGGAAAGAGTAGAAGATTTATAAAACGAAAATAAATGGAAAAACCATTTTCCAATAAGAAAATCACATTCCAATTTGATTTGAAAAACAATTTTCCATGAACCAAACAAGTCATAAATAAATTCATGAAAAGCTTTGTAGTAGAGCTAAAATTTAATCAAACTGCTAAGTGCGAACCTTAATCATACTCAAATTCCTAGTGATGAAATTAGCAGCCCAAAAAATAGAATTCTAAACCAACACAATTACAAAAACTTCATAGGGTAAACGAGATCTTTGGTAGCATTGGGTACAAAAATTACAAAAATTTCATAGCATTCAGGGTTAATTAAACTATCAAATGTTTAGCAGTTTCCACAGGCGACCTATTTTAATTTCTCAAAATCTACAAGATCCACAGACAACAAGCATCCTGTACATGGTAAGACGCATCACCAGTCCCGCGCACCATATGTGGAGAAATCCATGGTAGCATTGGGATGTACAAAATGACTTTACAACAGTAGCATATTTTAGTTTAGAAACTTCTCCTTCCAAAATCTTTGAATAGAAGGGAGCTCAAGTCTGCAGCATAAAACCGGAGAACCTTCAGGCTTCATTCAAGACGATAATGGAGGGAAATCACCTACGTCCTTCAGGCGGAATGACTTTGAAGCAATCCTACACATGAAATTATATATATATATCGGACGTTGCTAAGTTTTACTAAAATGAGTATTTGTTGATGAGGTGGAATACATCTGACTCATACCGTTCTTGATTACCCAGAGGTAAGGGCCGCGGCATTTGTGTCCCTAATGATGCATCTGAGCTAGCAGAAAATGGGATCGTAGGTTCTTGGCGAGGGCTATCTTCTCTTGCTGGTTCGTCTAGGACTAGCTGGTCCAAAGAGCCGAGCTCTTCCATAACTCCCTCGTGAGAATTTGCAGAACCATTGGCATCTGGATAAGCTTTCCGCCTCGGAGATTCACGAAGAAGGTTCTCCGCTACATGCATCATTTCACCTGGCGGCGGCATATAAGGGTGTAATGGTGCAAATTCGGGGCCAGCTCTCTCCAGAAAGTTCAAGTCTGGGGTGAAGACATGATGACCATTATGACGGGGAGACCTCATTGGCAGAAAATTCCTTGCTCGAGCAACAGGCCGACTGTCTGCATAATGGTTCTGAGAAAATAAACATCAATCCATGTCTTAGTGCTGAATTCAACTAATATTCAATCCATAGACCATAAAAGATATAGCGTACCATGTTTGGAAAATATGTTCCTATTCCACGCATCCTTGGCTTCTCTTCTATATGGAAACCCGCCCCATTCATCATTTGTTGGTTCACAAGGTAGAACGGTGATTGATGAACACCATTAGAACCAGGACTTACAGGGGGGAATATATTCGGTCTAAAGGCTATTTGAGATTGGACTACAGGTTGCATAGCCTGAACAGAGGCAATTAAAGCACGTTCGTAAAACCATCGAGCTTGCTGCAAATTTCTTAGATTTAATTCATAGTCCCCACCAAGATCTGCCAAAGAGTCTGCTGGTACAAGAGCCTTGTTACTGTTATTTGAGGTTGAATCTTTGCAAGGCAAGCGAAATCCATCCAGTTTAGATGAAGCTATGCAAGAAACTGCAGGGTCTTCCTCAGAACCATTAGGCATCAGATCACTGTCTTCACTTGGCTGTCTCTCATCCTCATTTGTATATGCTTTATTGTTAGGATCTTTATCATGAGAGTGTAATGGCTTTGGAGAAACCAAATTACTGCAACTCGGGACTTGACCTTCATCAGACACATTCTTATTTTCATTTCTGGTGTGAGCCAAATACATATGAGGAGCAGCATATATTTTGTTAGATGGGGGGATGATTCCTTGACTGCTTACCGATGAAAACTTGACGGAGTCATGAATGACCAGGGGTGCTTCCTGTCTGACGGCAGATGAATCATTGGGTGATTTATTTTGGATCGGAACTCTCATCATCGAGATCCTTGGTGAACCATTCACTTGTCCACCGATTTCAGCCACGACAAAGCCATTGTCCGATGAATCAGAGCTAGCCAATCTAGCTTTCCTAGACACGACACTCGGTTCATTTGACTCCGACACGGAAGGGGCCCATTCCCATTCTCGTGTATCGACACCTGAAAATCCGGATGTGGGGCTCAATCCAGTGTAACTATGCAATGAAGAAGGATCTTGGACATCAGGCCTTTGTCGGTGACCATGCCTGTCCAGAGTGCTTGCAAAAAACTTCTGAACTTCACCTAATAAACCCTCGGGTTCCCCTGATAGAATAAGTCCAAGTTTCCGAGCTCCATACGAAAAAGCACTTCTAATGCGGAAAAAATTTCCTGTAACAAATAAAGTAGGGGCGTAGTGTTAGTTATTACAGATCCAATATAAGTCTTTCATCAGTGACCTTGTAAGCATGAGCAGTTTTGAACTACACTCTCCAAAATCAAACAAAAATCAAATATCTATTATAGAATAACAATATGTATTAGAAAAGTATCTCAGAGCAGTCATTATTTTAAAGATACCCATTGAACATACAAATGAAATACCCTACCTTTGCTAACACTACGGCCAAGGTTGTTGTTGTTCTTTAGTGGATCAACTATATTTAAGTGTTTCTTTTGAAATGCCCGAGAGATAATTTCTGGAGTCCCTGAAGAAACTGAAAACTTGTTTACACAGTCTCTGAGAAAATCATTACTCAGCAATAGATCTTCACAGTTTTCTGGCGACTCAACTGCAAAATAGACATTGCAAAAGAGAAAAAATTAGAACTCTAAATTTGTCAAAACATTTGTTTGTACCTCCGATTGCAGTAAGATAACTCACCAGTAACTTCAGGGAATGATGAGATGCAAATTGGACCACTCAGACTAACACAATAATTATCCCAATCAAATTTGCTGAAGTAGTCCAAAAATTTATAGAGAACCTGTAAATGGTCATCATACTCAAAAAAAATAATACTTAAGTTACAAGCGGAAAAAACTTATGCATGTGTAAATTAGAAGCACTTACTGCCAAGGGGCCAGTCAATGACGAATGGAAAACATGGAAGATGTACAACACCAGTGTTTCCAGAGCATACGTGGATATTAGACCATGATGGGCACCAAGAATACGACTTTCATAATAACACCATGCCTTAATTAATATTATACTGCGCTTGAAAAGATGATCCTTGCCAATAAGTCGATCTACCTGAGAGCAACCACCAGTGAACTGAAGTCCACGTATATAACTGACCACTCACAAATTAAGACAACAAAATTCCCATTAAATACATGCGACAAGGACACTTATACTGTAAAGGTAAAGCTTCAACAGCTGCAACCTATTATAGTGTGCCTGTGAGTGCAAAGGGTTAGAAGAAAATACTTCCCGAAATACAAAGTACAAATCTACCATCCGCCAAGTAGCTAGAGGTAAGATTTGTTATTGTAACCCTAATGGATCACTATTGTACATATTCACACCAGATAAGCACTCAGATTTGTATGTGTTCAATTATTTATGTGGGAGTGTACAACATGCCCTTCCTGAATCGTTCACCTTAGTAAAAGAGATTTCGATACACATAATAGAAGTTCTATCTAGATTACTAGAACTACTGGTACCAGCTACGCTTCTGGATTTTCCTTGGAAACATACCTGCTCAAGAAAGCAAAGTGTACAAAGTCCTCCCAGCTGATTAAACGATATATCGACTACGATATTTTGAACAAGGCATTTCACGATTTTAACCTGGAATGTTCATACAATATGTTTAGAATTTCACAACATGGTACAAGATAAATAATGAAGAAAACATGATCAACTCATAAATCCTAAGCATCTGCATAGGGGACACGGACACAAAAGACATCTGCAAAGTAACAGTCTAGCTCATGAAAACCTTGAAGGCAGCACAGATACATGCCAATTCGTCATATAGCCACTATCAAGTATCAACCAGAAAAACTGCAGGGGAATCAGTGTAGGACTGCTTTTCTGGCTGAAAGGAGGATTTTGTGAGGCCAGGTCTTGGAAGCTGTGCATATTGGGGATAAGGCTATCTGGCATATAAAATGATGTCTCTCTCCATAAAAAAGATCAATAACTCAGACAGAAATAGAGCCGGATGTTATAGGCTGGACATACAGTTTTTGCTAATACATGCTGCCACTTTAGCTATTTCAGCCTATATTTGTTTCGCTTTCTTGCTTAGGTTTTCAAATGCTATATTAAATGTTTGGATGTCTGGTATGTAGGTTTGACTAAGCAGTTTAGGTTATAGTAATTTTGATATACTGAATTATTTGGCTGCCAGTCTGTCCTCTTCTTTTGGATGGGGCCGTTCTTGTACGATTTGAACCTATTTGGTTCATATTTTGGAATAAAATCATTATTTTCTAAGCCACACAAAAATAAACTAAAGCCATGGATAAACGAGCATACAAACATCAATATACTAACAGCACCTGACCAAAACTGTAAGTATTCTGGCACATACGATAAGTAACTGTATTTAAGACAGTAAGGATTAAGTGTAACCTCAGCACGAATCAATTGTACATCCTTCACTACAAATTTTGTATTCATTCCACGTTCCACATCCTGAAGAACTGCAAGAACATTCTCAGCCAAAGCATCATCCACATTTAAAACCCCAACGGAGGTCAAATCAATATCCCCATCAGGAAGATAGGTTTGCAATGGTACAGACCCAAAATGGAATACCTGAAAGAAAATATTTATAACAAAAATCCGACAGCGATATATAACTACACTTACCAAATTCAAAAGTAGACGCAGCCTATTTAATAGTTTATCCAACTAAGAGTAATCTATTAGAATTTAGCACAAGTGATAGTGGTGGCCTTCTTGTTTCATATCCTTTCACCAAGCCATTTTTTTCATTCTCTTGTCATGCAATAATCAATCAAGGTCAGTTTTCGCTCTACCAAACACAATTATAATTGATGCATGCAAATTTCACTGTATACCTCCGACAAAGGTCAACAAAAGGAATGAGGCCCAGAAAATCCTTGCATTGTGAGATGTTATTCACCATTTATGTAAAAGATGTAAGTAGTATTCTTTGACCATAAAGTAAAATAGTCAAAATAAAGAAACTTCCCTAGTAAAGAATATTAAGAATATTTACCCGACACAGGTTCGTTACTATAACGGAATAAACAGAATGAATGATGGTGCATAAACTATTTATATGCGGGAACGATTACTATATAACTGGGCTTGCTTATTGTATACATACATATTTGGGATGGATGCTACACTGAAAAAGCGTTAGTTGTCAAATCGTTGATAATGTTACAAGTATACTTATATACCCATAAGACTTGCCATTGTGCCTTGTGCATAGGTACAAATGTTATATATAGGCGCCGTAACTTATACTATAGCTAGTCTTGATGAAAACCAGTTTGGATACAAGCGGTTTACCATAAGAAAGGGTAGAACTTATCAATATAATCACACACATAGAATTGATAGTCGAGGGAAGGAAGACTCAAGGACCAGTCCCAAATTTTAATATCATACTGGTAAATAGAAAGTCTAGATTGAGTATCAAAGCAAGCGGTGATATTTGGTAACAGTGGATTCAGAATTTCCAATCAAAGTTTCTGAATAAATATAACACACTAAATAAGGATAGATATCTCTTGAAAAGGGCCTAAACCCAGAAATAATCAGAGCAACCATAAATAAGAATCAGAAAGCCATTACACTATACCACTCCAATCATTAAACCCAGAAAAAATCAATTACTGCTTTCAGTGTTGTTTCATAAAAAAAAAGCATTTTTTTTCAAATTTAGATAATCTAATGACAAATAAAATAAAGGTGGATGTTATACATGAAAACCAAAAGTAGCAGAGAGATTAAACTTACCTCAAATCCAAGAGAAGATCGAATCAGATCCTGAACAAACTCAATGACCTCCTTTCTCCTAGAATCAGAGACGACGGTTGGTCGTACATACGAAATAATCTCCTTGGTTACTTGCTCGGCCGCTTCCCAACAATCAGCCCCAATCGCAGACAAATCCGGATTACGCGACGGTGTGAGGGTGGCAGCAGCGTTCAGCGACCATTCTCTAAGATCGCCCATACGAGAAAACAAAGGGAAGGAAATTGAAGAGAGATAAAAAAAAAACTCAGATACCGAACAGGGAACCAGAAGAAGGCATCGGACCACCAATTCAATTCAAACCACAAAATCGACCGGATCGAACTGTAACAACGAAATCGGTTTCGTGGTGTAGTTGGAAATCGAATATTTAATGGTTTCGAGGGAACTGCTTACTATCAGATGGAAAATTGAAAAAAGGGAAGAAATTGGTGGTGTGCAGGAACAAAAAAAACCTAAAAAAGAAAGCTGGGATTGAAGATCGAAAAACACACCACCGTCCAATGATGGTGGTATTTTCCGAATTGTGCTTTCAGTTTTTTTTATTATTATTTCCCTTCTTTCGACCGAGAGATTTTTTTTTTGATTGATTACAGCAAAAATTGGATTTTTGGGCGATTGTAAAAACTCGGATTCCTGCGGTTTCAGTTCAAAATATATGTCGACAAGATGTCCAAATTCGTAGGCCGAAAGGAAAAAAAATTCAATAGGATTATTATTACAACGGGTAAATTATAAAAATATTATATGAATTATAGACGTCAGATATGATGCAAAGCAAATTATTGGTATAAAATATAAAATCTGTTAAAATGATTTTATAATTCATCAAAATTCGAGCCGAAAAACGAAAAAGACGAGCCGAAAAACCAAAAGACGACATAATTCGTCAGGTTTATTTTATAATTCGTCACACACAAACAAAACCAAAAAATCAAGATTTAATCTCATCCATTCAATCACAAGATCAAGGGCTATGATTAGTTTGTATTTTGTACAAAAATATCAACTTTGTACCTGATCCTTTTCCATGAATTATAATCTTATTTCATGAATTTTGTACATAAATTTATAAATGTATACCTAGAAAAAGGATTCGGAGGTCGGAGCACACGTCGTATTTTTACAAAAACGAATCACAGCTATTGATTTGGTCATTTAAATTGATAAGATTAAATTTATTATTAAATTTTGTTTATGATTAATTTCTCGATAATAAATTATAAATTATTCGTGACAAATATATCTTAATTTTCATAATATAATCTTTTTTCAATGTGAAGACGACAATTCTTTTGAGTACGCACCAGATAAAAAAAAATTGGATTAAGGAACAAGCTGCCCCTGAAGGGACAGAAGTCCAAGAAAAGGGCACGACCAAACATACAGTTCTGGTCGGACCGACCGTAGTGGCCGACACTAAAATAAACGAATAACATACCGCGTGCCCTTTTTGGAAGGAAAAAGGAGATAAGCTCCTGAATCTAAAAACAACTCAGACCGCTAAAACGGCTGAGAGATGCAGCTCAGACCGGAAAACCCGGCTGAGATTAAACCCTAAAACTAAAACTAAAACTAAACTAAACTAAGACTAACTACACCTAACACTGAACTAAACAACTCAACCTAAAGCTAAACCCAAAACAACATCGGCATGTCAACCGGGACCTCCAAACCGGACCGAAGCCGAGACCCGAACCGCCGAGCAAACCCACCGCCACTCCCAGCAACACAAACCTCCCACCAGCCAACACCACCCACACACCATCCCTGGACCGCCGACCACCCCCTCCCCCACAAAGCAGCGACCAGCAGAGGTGAAGACAAAGCCAAAGCGGACACCCAACCCTCGACCACCAACCGCCGCCACTCCAACCGATCTACCACCCCGACCGACCACCAAAGCCAACAACAGCACCAGATAAAATTTTAATTGAACAATAACTTATGTCATTTAGGTGGGACATACCATCAAGTGTGACAGGCTCAATAAAATATTTAAAGTAGGAATAAATTTATTTTTAAGTTTAACAAGAAGATTCCAACGTACTCTTCTCAAAAGTATTGATAATGTGACGTTTTGAATTGAGTGAGAGTGTGAAAGAGGTGTTGGTCGAGTTCACTTGAACTCTTTGATAAATTGTCAAGAGTTCGATTCTCTTGAGTAGAATATTTCTCCCTTGTGGATGTGTATTTCGTCCCGCCTCGGCATAGGCATGTTGTCCCATACTCGTTGATATGTATGAGATGTAAAACCCACTATAAAAAAAATTGAGTGAGAGTGTGTTTACTTTCGTGAATTGATGATTCAATTGACAGGTTGGATTGTTGAAGGGTTGAATCAGACTTTTAATATTATTTGATTAATTTCGGATATAAAAATATGACAATATTTTATATACATTATAAATAGAAAGGAAATATTTGCTCTATGTCATTATTGTACCATGTTGATCAACCTAATTGAGTAAATGAAAAAAAAAGACTACCCACTACTACTCTTTTCCTAGAGTGAGAAACTCAAGCGGAGAAAAGAAGAAGGCTTTAGAAGTATCGCCGTTTAACCTTCCTTCTTCTCGGCTACCTATCCACCGCCCCTCCCCACCTTGCTTCTTCTTCTCTTTTCCACCTTTTTGCTCCTTCTCTTCTCATGGGGTAGGAGATGTGCAGATCTGGCGGTTGGGGATTATGAGGAGGGGCTGTGGTGGCTGGGGCGGCTGTTGGTGTAGCGGAGGAGGAGGGGTGACGGGAGTTGTATTTTGGGTCGGTTCATCCGGATCTGGTCACCTTGGGCAACGTCGTGGTGGAGAGGCTTTGGGCGGTGTTGTGAGGATGCTGGAGCTGGGTGAACGCCGGTTTTGACGTGGCTAGTCGGTGGCGATTCGGGCGGGCTGCGTGGCTGTCCACCGGTGGCGGAGCTGACCGGAATTGCTGTTTTGACTAGGTGGCGGGTCCTTATGGCCCGGTTTTTTCACTGTTTTTTTAAGTAGGTTTTATGGTTTTTTTTATGTCGGTTTTCGCTTAGGCCGGATGGACGATGTGAGAATGCTCTTTTGAGTGTTCCGGCCGTTTTACAGCTGTGAATGATGGGATGACGTGCCCACGCCAAGGTGAAGTGGAGCTGCGGACTCTCATTCTTTCACGTTTTATGTTTTTCCTTGTTTGTTTAGTTCCCGACTGGTTAACTTGTTCCAACTTTAAGACCTCGACTTTGCCGTTGTCTTTGTAATTCACAGCTTATATTGAGAAAAAAAAATTGAGTAAATGAAAATTGAACATTAACATTCATCTTTGCTAACCAACAATAAAAGAACATTTGGTGCCTAAATTTTTTTATATAATTGTAATTTTAAATTTATATTAACCTTGAATTTGAATGTCATTTTATAATAATCGTAAATGTGAAACTTATGTGTTGTAGTTTTATGTTTGTTGATGTCTTTTTTTATTATGGATTTACATTCCATACAAATTTAAGTACTACACAAATACATATTGAAGATATTACATGAGCACTGTTTTACTCGGATACATATAAATCACATTTTTTGGAGCACGGGCCACACAAGACACCAACCCGAATTGCTACTTGAATTGTTCGTTCATTGAAACACAAACCATAAGTCACGGTGAGGTTCAAACCCAAATGTTGTACCAATTCAACCACCGCAATGTTTTTTTGATGACATATGTTTGTTGATATTGTTTTTATTTTTTTGATGGGATGTTTGTTAATATTTGATAAATATTAAATACTAGGATAAATAATTTGCTGAGAATCGATTTTAAAATTAAAATTGCGAATAGATATAAAAAATTTCGATGAATAATAAAATAGTCAAATGAACTATAAATTGATGAAAAATAACGGTTTATTGAAGGAAAAAATTTCCAATTTGAGCAAAATTGGAATTTGGTTTCCAATTGTATACACTCTCCAAATTGGATTTCCGATTTAGGCACATCTTCTTAGGCGATGTTGGTAAGGGTGCCTAAGGCATAAGGCGCTCTTAGCAACGGCGCCTAATGCTTAGGTGTCAAATTCTTGTTACAACGAATGCTGAGTTAGCCAAAAAAACAAAAATAATATTAAGGCGCTGTGTAGAACAGCGCCTAACAAGATTATTTATTTAATGTTATTTTTTTTGAAAAATTTGATTAAACACCCATTTTCGATCACTATATTTGTGAGCTTAACCTTTGAATTTCATTTTCGAGTAAACATGAAAGTTATAGAACATTCGATTAGCTTTCTAACCATATAAAGAACATCTTAAACGGATACCGGATGACGCCTCTATGAGCTTCCGAATGTTAGCTCGGACCCCCTCGGTTTCGGCTAATTTCAATCGATTGAAATTAGCCGAAACCGAGGGGGAAGCTCATAGAGGCGTCATCCGGTGTCCGTTTAAGATGTTCTTTATATGGTTAGAAAGCTAATTGAATATTCTATAACTTTCATGTTTACTCGAAAATGAAATTCAAATGTTAAGCTGATAAAAATAGTGACCAAAGATGGATGATCGATTAAAATTTGCCGAAATCGAGGGGGTCCGAGCTAACATTCGGAAGCTCATAGAGGCGTCATCCGGTGTCCGTTTAAGATGTTATTTATATGGTTAGAAAGCTAATTGAATGTTCTATAACTTTCATGTTTACTCTAAAATGAAATTCAAAGGTTAAGTTGATAAAAATAGTGACCAAAGATGGATGATCGATTGAAATTAGCCGAAACCGAGGGGGTCCGAGCTAACATTCGGAAGCTCATAGAGGCGTCATCCGGTGTCCGTTTAAGATGTTCTTTATATGGTTAGAAAGCTAATTGAATGTTCTATTACTTTCATGTTTACTCTAAAATGAAATTCAAAGGTT
This sequence comes from Rhodiola chrysanthemifolia, assembly GCA_033675395.1. NCBI lineage: Eukaryota > Viridiplantae > Streptophyta > Magnoliopsida > Saxifragales > Crassulaceae > Rhodiola > Rhodiola chrysanthemifolia. Next base: position 8,884,595 of record CM066206.1, read on the forward strand.
AAGTTGATAAAAATAGTGACCAAAGATGGATGATCGATTGAAATTAGCCGAAACCGAGGGGTCCGAGCTAACATTCGGAAGCTCATAGAGGCGTCATCCGGTGTCCGTTTAAGATGTTCTTTATATGGTTAGAAAGCTAATTGAATGTTCTATTACTTTCATGTTTACTGGAAAATGAAATTCAAAGGTTAAGCTCACAAATATAGTGATCGAAAATGGGTGTTTAATCAAATTTTTCAAAAAAAAATAACATAAAAAAAATAATCTTGTTAGGCGCTGTTCTACACAGCGCCTTAATATTATTTTTGTTTTTTTGGCTGACTCAGCATTCGTTGTAACAAGAATTTGACACCTAAGTATTAGGCGCCGTTGCTAAGAGCGCCTTATGTCTTAGGCGCCCTTACCAACAACGCCTAAGAAGATGTGCCTAAATCGGAAATCCAATTTGAAGTGTAGTTTGGAAATCCAAATTCCAATTTTACTCAAATTGGAAATTTTTTCTTATTGAAGATGGATTTTCAATGAAAACTGAAGAAGAGGAAAACTATGAGCAAGGAAAATGACGATGACAAACATGGTACGAATTCTAACCTCCGTTCTTCAGAAGGTAACGACAATGAAGGAGTTCGAAAAAACGCAAGCGCACATAATCAAGTCCGGCCAGTACACAGATCCCCATCTCTTGTCCGCCCTTCTCACCATATCCTCTCTTTCCCGGTTCGGTTGCCTCAACCATGCTCAGGCCATCTTCCGCGACACTCCTATGGATAATGTGTACCACTGCAACATCATGATCAGAGCATTCACCAAGAGTCTTTTCCCACTTCGAGGGCTTTACGTTTACAATCGCATGCGGCGGGTTGGAGTTCACTCTGATAATTTTACTTACACGTTTGTGCTCAAGGCTTGTTCTGCTGCTCTGGTCTGCTCCGCTGTGGCTGATAAAGGGTTTGAAATTCATGGCTCCGTTTTTAAGTCAGGGTTCGGGTATGATCATTTTATCCAGAATCTTTTGATTCATATGTATGCCAAGTGTGGGTTTGTGCCGTTTGCACGTCTGGTGTTTGATGAATTGACTGAGAAAAATGTTAATACTTGGAATATAATGATCTCGGCTTATGATCAAGCTGGTGACTTTGAGTTGGCTGATGAACTGTTTGGATTGATGCCTGTGAAAAATGTGGTTTCTTGGAACACTTTGCTTGGCCGGTATGTGAGGTTGTGTGAAGTTTTGGCTGCTAAGAGAGTGTTTGACGAAATGCCTGAGAGAGATTCTGTTTCTTGGAATACCATGATCGCGGGGTATGTTCAGACCAAGGATTATGACAGGGCGTTGGGTCTGTATCGTGATATGCAGGATGCTAATGTGGATGGGACAGAAGTCACAATGATATCGATTTTGGGGGCATGTGCAGAGACGGGTGCATTGCAAGTGGGCAGAGAGATTCACCAGGTATTGAAGAAGAAACAGAGCCGGATAGAAGGATACTTGGGCAATGCACTTGTAGACATGTACGCCAAGAGTGGGAATATGAGTTTGGCATGTGACGTTTTCAACAATTTGAAGATGAAACATGTCACCTGCTGGAATACCATGATCATGGGGTTGGCTGTCCATGGATACAGCGAGGAAGCCTTAAAATTGTTTAAAAATATGGAAAAGAGTTCTGATGAGGTCTTGCCTAATCGTATCACTTTCGTGGGTGTTTTAACAGCTTGTAGTCACAAAGGCTTGGTTGACGAAGGCCGTTTCTTCTTCAGCCACATGACTAGCAAGTACAAGATTCAACCAGACATCAAGCATTACGGCTGCATGGTTGATCTCCTCAGCAGGTCAGGTCTTTTATCCGAAGCCTTCCATATTATCCAAAAAGCTTCACTGGACACAAAAACTGCACTATGGAGGACCCTATTGGGTTCTTGTAGGATACATAGCAATGTGGAGCTGGCGGAAGAATGCTTCTTTCAGCTTTCTCAACCGAATGAGCGCCCGACAGACGGTGATTATGTGCTGTTGTCAAACATTTATGCTGAAGCGGAAAGATGGGACGATGTCCAACGAGTGAGGAACGAAATGATTGATTCCAAAGTTGCCAAAAAATCAGGCTCTAGCAATATAAAGGTATAGCATCCTCCCAAGCACAATGTGGCAGCAATCCTTTATTCTTCAACAACCCCATTTGGCGACAAATTCTTAAAGAGGTAAGAATGCTGAGGAATTCAGGATTGCATAGGTATTTATTTATTATTTGTGGTGAAATGGTCTTTAGATTATATGAGGACACATTGACTTTTGGTACACCAACAAACATAAAGTCAAGGTATTGGGTTGTCTACTTTTGATTGTTTTCATTTTCTAATTTTGCTTTTCTCTGATTATTTTTACTCTTCAAACTTTTTCACATCATCAGATGTCAGCACTGAGAAAATACAGTACATATGTTTTGCCTAGAGAAAACAGAAAAGTCAAAAGGAGCCGTCGTTGGATGGTTCGTCGAACAAAACTGGGCGGTGGAGACCTCAATGGAACACAACAACAACACGGAGGAGCAGTCAACGACTACTGACAGGTAAAATATCTACGACAGTCGACACCAACATCCCAGTTCCAATCTACAGCAGAAAGAAAAAGTTAAGATTTTGATAGAGAGGGAGGGAGAGGAATCCACGATTCATCTTTCAATTCTGGAGATGCGGATAAAGGATCCAATTTGAATTCGAGGGTTATCCTTCAATTTTGGACTGTAAAGGTGCTGCTGCAATCTTTGTAGGGATCCGAATTTGACTTCTGATTGCCCTTTTTATTGATTGGGAGCTGGTGAGATGGGAGGTTCTGAGGCAGCTGCAGCAGCTTTACACACTGCTGCCAATGCTGTTCAGGCTCTGGGAAAGGGTTTTGATGTTAACTATGATACCAGGTTGTTGTATTGTAAAGGAGTTGCTGGTTCCAGGCTAGTTGAAGTTGATGAGCACCACACGAGGGATCTGGTGTTGTATGATGGTATTGTTGTGCCCAATGTTTCAATAGATATTAGGAGCTATCAGGATAAAATTCGACGTGAAACTTCTGGAATTTGCGACTACAGTGAGGTATTGTGGATTGTTTTCTTCATAAATTTTGTGTTTGTATGTTATGTCATTGCTTTTTTAGTTGTATGATTCGTGCTACTGGATATCAGTTTCAAATAAACAGTAAGTGATATAAAGTAAATTTCAATAGTCTACTCTGAGGGCAACCATACCTGTGAGAAGCATTATGGATAGAGTGGAACTTTGCATCTAATGTGAAAAAACTTCAATCTATTTCATTATCTGGCTATTCTAACAGGAGGTCCCTATCTTTCTCTGGTCCATGGACCTTGTTGCAAAAAGAATATGATTCCATCATGATATTTTATATGTTTTAGGTTTAGATAGTTGGTTATTATGAAGAGCTAGTGATAATTGAACTTAAGATAATTAACAACATTCAGTAGCTTCCTGTGACATGGTATCATTTTGACACCGACATGCTTACGAGCTCATGGAGTTTATGTAAATGACTTAAGCTGGATACATCTCGTGGTCAAGGAAGTCTAGCACTTCCAGTAGAGTTACGGAGGTTTCTGTGGATTGGTCTTGTAATGTCAACTTACAACGTTTAACCAACTTATAAAAGCGTTAGTTTCATATTAGTGCTTTCTCCACACATCTTTATTTCCAAGAAAGTCAAGTCCTTCGTAAATCCATGATTCTTGCCCTTGCATTGATTTCTTCTTCTTGATACTGGTATGTACATAAATTTGGAGCTGGAGTGACAACCACTTCGAATACTCATTTTGAGCGCGTGCTGCATGATCTAGTGGCATTTCTTAACTATTTTATAAATTGTGATGATATCAGATGGTGGAGTACTTTAATAACAAAGCTGGTGTGTCGGAAAGCTTCCCTCTTGGTTGTATGAATTCAGCATTTAGCTTTACGGGTTCGAGGCAATGTGACGCTACCGCTACGAAAACACTTTTTAAAGATGGTAATATCGTACCTCTTGCCAAAGTTCAGCTTACCAATTGTCCATTGATACTATCAGATGGTGTCAAACGATCATTGCCAAATACCTGGGATCCCCCTGCCCTATCAAGGTACTTGTCATAAGAAGACAACATTGAATGGAAGTTAGCATACAAATGACAACTGTCCGAGATGTGCTGCCTCTACGTGTTTTTGATTAGCCATTTTTTTGCAGCTTTATTGAAAACTTTGGGACCCATGTCATTACATCTGTAACTATCGGTGGGAAAGATGTAATATATGTTAAGCAGCATCATTCATCACCTTTGACAGCCATGGAGATGAAACACTATGTCGAAGAAACTGGAAACAAGAGATTTTCTTCTGCAGAAGCGCGTATGAGCTCCGCTCTTGTGAAATATAGCGAAAAGGTTACCCGGTTTCATTTCGTGTGTAGAACAGTTTGTATTTTCCGATTTCTGTCGTGATCATCAACTCATGTTTCACCTTCCTTTTCTTTCTAGACTGTTCATCATTACTTATTCAACAGCCAGGCCATACAACCGCAGCCTGCTAGTACACTGCATCTTGCAGGAAAAGAAGTACGTACATCTAAATCTATCTTGGATGTTTTTAGTTACTGTGAAAAATCAATTTATCTTCCAAATCTTGTGCGTTTGAAAATCAGTTAGATTTTCAAGTTTGCGATAAAATGCCCCTTTAAAGTGTTGGTTCATTGGCTTATTGACATTTTTCTTCCCCAGACTTGAGTTGCATTCTAATAGTATAGCATTTGCAGGATGTCACAGTCATACTTCACCGTAGAGGAGGAGATGATTTAGAACAAAACCATGCACAATGGGTGAAAACTGTCCGGTCTGCTCCGGATGTCATTGAGATGACATTCTTCCCTATCGCGTCTCTGCTTGAAGGAGTACCTGGAAGAGAGCATCTTGTCAGGGCAATTGGCCTTTACCTTGAATGTAATGTTTTTTAAATCATTATTTGTGTTCACTAAAGATAAAAATGCATGCTAACAGTTGTAGTTGGAAACTTGTGATTTTTGGACAGATAAACCACAACTTGAAGAGCTAAGATACTTCTTAGAGTTTCAAACGCCAAAAGTATGGGCCCCGGTGCAGGACAATCTTCCTGGTCACCTGAGAATGGAACCTGTTTGTAAGTCGTTGCAATTCAGCTTGATGGGACAAAAGCTCTATGTCTGCCCAGATCAGGTTTTTATTTGCACAATCTCTTTGGAATGCCATTCAGTGTCATATATAATGTTCCTTTTAGGCTGCAATAAATGTGTGCCCGAGGGAGATTAATTGATTTGTTGAGTCCTAGGATACTTGAGGTTTCATTTGCTTTAAGTGGAGTAGTGTTCATATGATATGTTCATGAGTCAGTCTCTATAAGCTATAAACTGTTCGGTTGCTTTCCCCTTAAACAGGTATCAGTTGGCCGGAAGCCAGTAACAGGCCTGCGCTTATGCCTTGAAGGATCTAAACTGAATCGACTGAGTATTCATGTTCAACATTTAGCATCCCTCCCAAAAATCCTTCGTCCATACTGGGACACTCATGTGGCAATCGGAGCTCCGAAATGGCTGGGACCTGAGGAACAAGATAGCAGATGGTTTGAGCCCGTGAAGTGGAAGAACTTCTCTCATGTCAGCACTGCACCTATAGAGAACCATGAATCCTTCATCAGTGATGTTTCCGGCGGCGCGCATATAGTATCTGGAGCCCAGCTTGGGGTATGGGACTTTGGTTCAAGAAATGTCTTATACATGAAGCTCCTATTTTCCAGGCTGCCTGGGTGCAGTATTAGGAGATCTGTCTGGGACCAGTTATCAAGCGACAAGAGCCACATAAAATCATCAACAACCAGAGCTGACTCAGGGTCAAACGATAACAAATTTGTAAAGGTTATTGATACAAGTGAGATGAGTAAGGGGCCGCAAGATGCGCCAGGGCACTGGTTGGTAACAGGGGCCAAGCTTGCGGTAGAGAACGGGAAGATTTCATTGAGAGTGAAATATTCATTGCTAAACTATTGATTGGATGTGCTCTTTCCTTGGTACAGTAAATATGTATGGTTGATAGGCATTTTGGGGTCGTTTCTTTTGTATAAATGCACAAAGGTGGGTTTTAGTGGTGTAGAGCTATGGGGGTTAAATGACAGGGGAAAGCGAACGCACTCAGATGTGTAAGGCTCTCCTTGCTTACATATCCAAATCCAACAGAACTTCAAGGAACACATGGTATGTTTTAGTCTCCTCTAGTATTATCAGTTTCTGAAATGAAAGGAGCAAGCTGTTCAGGGTGACTGCCTCACATAAATTTTGGAAGTACATTATGATTTCTTTTGTACAAGCTTCTCTTTACTCTCTTTTTTTCTCTTTTCCTTTTGGTTTAAAGCGATATATTTATTTGGAAAAAGCATTGCTTTTTACAACCCTGGCTTAATAATAATGTCATATATTCAAATGAAATTGTTTTTGTGTGTTCATTTTTAAAAAAAATAAAAGTAAATTTCACTATTGTATGCAAGAAATGGACAAGTCTCAAACTCATGCGGATGCATCTGAGAGAGTTCGGACCGTCGACCTCCTGATAATTCGATTAAGATTATGACCGCTAGACTACTACTCATGATGCGTGTGTTCATTAAGCTTGTTTTAGTGCTCAGAATTTGCGCAATCAATACTAGTAATATCATCTGACAAAATGCATATGGTGAGTAGATAAGCTCAATTTAATAGCACACCTACATCAGTGAATCAATCATTTTACAAGTGCCCCTCTCCCTCTTCCACCGTAATAATGCCACACATCTCAAACATTGATGAAAAGCCCCATCACCAGATGCAGCTGAATACAAGCCATTGATGCTTACCTCTTGTGTTTGTTCCTCATTTGTTGTGTCATTAAATGTCTCTTAATCTCCCCGCAATAAAAAGATCTGTTTGATTGAAACGACGTTGTTTTAACACTCAGTATTTTATTATTAAGCTGAACCAAACAACACTTATTAGTTATTACCATCCAGCAACGGCCACCCACTTTCTAGACCTATAAATGAGCAGTGCTATATGGGTGTAGTGTAGCGCGGTGTTACATCGAAATGGATGCAAAATATTCAATATTATCATTCCCTTTTTACAAGTAAAACGTATGGTAGCAGCAGTACTCTTTACTCATGCAATATTCATCTGCGTAAGTGTGCATTCAAATTTACTTCACTGAAAGTGGGCAAAGAAGTTAATTGAGAACAACTACTTCCCATCTAACACCAATAAAAGCATCACCTCCACACACCCTATAAAATCGGGTACCATTTCGTCGAAATCAACTTCCACTATACGTACTTCAGACTGTAATAATAATGGCTGGCTCAGGATTACTCTCTCTCAATGTCAAGCCCTTTCACGTGGTCCTTCTCTGCATGATGATGTTAACTGCACCAAGCCTCCAAGCAGACATGATCACCTGTCGCCAAGTCGTGAACAACTTGACACCATGCATTGACTATCTTTTAAAAGGAGGACAAGTTCCTGCGAGATGTTGTGGTGGTGTCAAAACTCTTTATGGTGCAGCCAGCACAACTGCTAATCGTCAATCTATTTGCAAGTGCTTGAGATCCGCTTTAAACGGTGTTTCGTATAATAACCAAAATGTGAAGAATGCTCAAGCACTTCCTGCTAAATGTGGAGTCAATGTTCCTTACGCTTACAAAGTCACTCCTCAAACTAAATGCGAACAGTATATAATCCATTCATATTAACTTCCACTTATACTTATTCTGTTTAGTTTTTATATTATGACTTTTTTTCTCATTGTATTTTTTTTAATGGTTGTGGTGCAGGATTCCATGAAGTTTGGAGCGAATAAAATGGACTGGTTCGGAAGTTTATGGTCCGGACTCCAGATGGAATATTTGCTTGTTTTCAGTTTATGAGTATCTTTTGTAGTATGTTTTTTATGTGTGTGTGTCTGGCTAGCTTTGCAAGCAGTCCTGCTTGTTGCTACTGTGTCTTCTGGTTGTTCTAAGTGTTATAGCGATCTAATATAAATGAAACTTTATTATATATCTTTTCTGTTTATATGTATGTACTACTAGCACACGTAACACGAGAACAAAAAATGCGACATTTTGGAAATTGTTTGTGGGTCTATAAAAAGTTGGAATAAAATGTGATCCAATAATTAAGCAATTACCAGTGTACTATCTGAGCTATCTAAGCTGAATGTATATATATAATGGCAAACTCCGCGTCACCGTCTTAATGCTCCATCAATGGTGATGAGATTTATACAGTATATAAATTTACATAAGAGAGCGATCAATGGTAATGAAATATATAGGTATACACAAAAACGTTTTTTTCTCTCGAGCTTGTCCGTTAATAGCCCGTAACAGGTACTTGACACCCGTTTATAAAGGGAAGGTGCACGTTATTAAACGGGCAGCAAGTTAAGCTGGTGAACCGTCGTTTGACCTGTTTAACACATTTGACCGTTTAAGTAGTCTGTTTAATTAGTTATGCATCTTGGAAAATGCACACGGACACGTATCATCATCAAAATGTATTTTAGAAAATGTATTTTATATTTTGGAATGTGAAGATTAGGGTCTCAAATTCACGAAAAAATAAGAAATTTTCATTTTAACGCTCCTCTGTATATTAATATATATGTATAATGGATGATACACAATCCACACATAATACGAGTGATGATAAGGATGAAGTTGAAGGCTGAAGGTGGAGCTGATGATGTTGGGCTAAATATAGGTGACAGTTATTGCAGATGGGTTTGAGTCATGATTCAACCACCTCAGGCTAAATATAGGTGACAGTTATTGCAGATGGGTTAGAGTCCATTGATTGCACAAGACATGCATCTTTGCCGGTACGTTGTTGGGCTATTCACTAATAATACAGATTTGAGGTTCACCTATTTTATCTTGCACGCCATACCCCCTCAATTATAATTTACTCACAGGATATGCGTATTGGTTACTCACCATATGAGAGATATTCAAAATTAAACTTAAAATAAAAGTGACAACCACGTCTTCTTGCATAATCTAATTATCATTTTATGTTAGTTGTGAATTATTATTATTTTGATATTAATAAGCTGCAAATTACAAAAACAACGGCGAATCGAGGTCTTAAAGTTGGGAAATAACATCCAGCTGAGACCAGTACAGATCAGACAATATAAAACGTGAAAAAACATGAGTCAGCTGCTCCACTTCGCCTCCGGCGTGGGCACGTCATCTTGTCATTCACAGTAAGAAAAAGACATTACACCACTAAGCATCGTCCAAGCAACATCCGCCTGACGAAAACACCGACAGAAGACAGGAAGAGACGAAACATATCTACACAAAAATCGTGTCCAAAACAGACACGACGAAAAATTAATCTGTATGAACTTGTTATAAGCATTAAAAGCCCTTAGTTGAAGAACATTTAAAAATTGAGAATCTCGAAATTTCATCTACTTTATTGAAAGTGATAACACTTGAAGCTACTTCTTCGTGTCTCACTTGTATTCTTCAAAAATATAGAAAATCAAAGTTTACATCTCTAAATGAGACATATGATAGCATCACAGTCACAGTGTAGATAAGGTTCTCGTGTTCTCAGACTTTAGATTGTTCTAAATGAATCCCTTGGCCATGCACATGCTCTAAGTTGTGAGTATAGTAGAACAAATAACTTAAATGGGACCAACTACCTTTCTAACCAACTGCAATAAAGACATATCTGTATCGGCCAATCCCTAGTATATAAACACACCAATACTACACTAACATCACTCACTCACTCACTCTTTAAGTTTTCACTTCATTTATAGTCTCCTCTCCTTATGGCTGCCCTTAAGACCTTAGTTGTGGCTCTACTCTGCATGCTCATGGCTGCACCCAGTCTCCATGCACAAATGAGTTGTGGCCAAATGGTCAACAAACTGACTCCATGTGTTGACTACCTGATGAACGGAGGGGCTGTGCCTTCCAACTGCTGTGCTGGCGTCACCGCTCTTTATAGTACAGCCACCACTACGCCCAACCGCCAAGCTATTTGCAGGTGCCTCAAATCTGCTCTCGGCAGTGTATCGTACAGCAGCAACAACCTCAAGAACGCTCAAGCTCTTCCAGGCAAATGTGGAGTCAAAATTCCTTACAAGATCAGTCCCAACCTGAACTGCGACACGTAACTTTTCTTTTACACTTTCACACACCTCCTGATCATCATTACCACAGAATTACATTTACATTTTTCCCTTTATTTTTGCATTATGCAGGATTCGTCGGTTCTAATAATATGTAGGTGCCAAGGAGGAGAAGCGAAAAAATAAATGGACTTGGTGGTTCCTGACCTAAGAGGGGTTTATTTGCTTCTTGTTGCTGCTTCGAACTTAGTTTCAGTTTAATGGTTTGTCCTTAGAATCCTTCTGGTGTAGTCAAGAGTTAAGATATGTGTGTTGCTGTATTATCTGGTTATCCTTTAATCTAGTGAAAATTTTATCATGATATCTCCAAAATATGAGCTTACCAGACTCCGAATAAAACATAATAAGCACGAGCAGTGGCTAAACAATAACGTTTTCACGATGAAGCAGCTGCTGGAGTGGAATGTTTATTGTCCGTGCCACCAGCTGTTGATAAAGAAAAAAAAGTTATGGTCTTTAACAAAATACTCAAGGACCAATATAATACTGGACATTCTTTAAAACACAAGGAATGGACCACTTTAAAACCACAGTTACAAAATTGACTCTGGGAAATTTGTAAGCATTGAAAAAGTACTTTGAAGGCAAAAATAGTGAATTGAGTCTTTCAAACAAGTATGTGGATTTAAACCACGAGATCTCCTTCTTGTTAAGTACATGAATAACCATGAACAGAAAAAGTAACAGTTACCTCTCTTCAGATAACAATTTGACTCGACTAGACTTTAAGTTGCAGAAACAGCCGCGGCATGTTCTCAACCATCCAATAGCATTCAACATATTGACATGAGGTGATGAGGGACAACTTTTGCGAATTTCCCAACAAGATGAGCCTTATACATGCTTATACGCGGTTCACAGTGCATCATATGTGTATCTTGAATGATGTCCAACTGTTCCGTGAGTCGTTGCAAACCGTTTTCTTATGAATTGACTCGAGCTCTCTTTTTTAGACACCTTCACTTGCCTGCTCGTTAGGCATATCAAGCTTCTGATAAACCACGTAACTCTTAATTAAGGCCTCCAAGGTTGTGAAATAAAATGTACATTCCAAAAATTACACAATGTATATATCAACACAGGAAGTGTACATTCCTGGTCTATTTTGAGTTTTGGCATGACATTTTCCCAAGGAGCTAAGAGTAACTCTTTCCATTTTTTGTACAGTTGCTGACTAGGATTTTCATCCGGAGCAGAGTCAATAAAATAGATACCTCTTCACAGGTTGAGCTTTCCTGGGTTTCTTATGAGGACTTACTCCAAGCTTCAGTGCTGCACCAAACACACTGCAAGCTTCCAACCATCGTCTTTGCCTATTCAACCCATCGATCAACAGGTTGTAACTAATTATACTTGGGATTCGTCTTCGTTCATATATTATGATCAAAACTTGGATTGCCTCGTCGACTCTACCCTCAGAGCAAAGTATCCGAATCACACTATTGAACACAATCATCCTGGGAAAGAGTTCACGCCTCAACATCTCATGTAAATTGACCAAAGCCTTATCTATGTTTTGATCAATACATAGAGTCTGAATGACAAGGCTGTACGCACAAGGATAAATGTCATAATTCCTGTTACACATTATATCAAAAACATCGTAGACATCTTTGAACAATTCCTCTTCTTTCCAAGACATCCGACATAAAGCCCTCAAAAGAGTGTTCATCATCCTCTCATCAACTTTATATCCTGCACTCATCATTTCTCTACTTAGCTGTAGGGCTGCACGTACCTTGCCCCATTTTAACAACCCGTGTAACAAAGTGCTAAAGCTGATATAGTCAAGTCGACATCTTCTTTCCTGCATTTGCTTCAATATGACAATACCTTCCATCGGCCTACCTTCCTTCACATATCCATTCAGAAGCGTATTATAAGTAACGACACTAGGTTCGAACCCCAATTCTACAGCTTCTTTCAGAAACTCCATGGCTTCGCCTGATCTACCAACTTTACAAAACCCATCCATAACAGCCGTATACGAGTAAATATCTGGCCGAATTGGAGATTCTTTAATCCTCATCAACAGTTCATGAGCACTCTCTACTTTACCAACATAACACAAGCCCTTAATCAGACAATTATACGTCTGAACACTAGGTTTGACCCTAATACCGCGCATAACATCAAACACCTCGAACGCCCTCTGCAACTTTCCTCTTCTGCAAAATGAGTTGATCAACACAGTCAATGTGGCCACACTGGGTCTGAAACCAAGTCCCAACATATCACCCAAAACACGTCTCGCCCCATCCGGCTCATTCATCTTTGCATAACACCTGACCATAATAGACCATGTCCCGGAATCTGCAACCATCTGATGACATGTCATCAACTTGGAGAACAATTTAACAGCAAGCTCATGCTCATCTGCCAAAACAAAAGCCATCAACATGTCATTAAACTCAGACAAATCAGTAAAAACCCCAACTTTCTCCACCAATTCTTCAACTTCTCTTCTCGGCAGTGACTTGATTTTACCAACGCACTCTCGAACCTGCACTCTGCCATACCTAAAATCGAATTCGTCACTCTCTCTATCTTCATTTTCTCCCTTGGTCGCCAAGACTGGAACTTTATTACTGGATTCAATTCCATATCTGTCAATCAGACTGGAAATCGAGTTTGTGGCTAACGCATTTGCCCGATTAGGGATATTTAGGGCTTTTGATTGCGGATAATACGCGGAAGAAAAGCAAAGTTTTCTGCTTTTGCGGCTGCGTTGCTTCGTTGTGAATATTGAATTGGAATTATGCAGCGGCGGATACGGAGATACAACCAGGGAACGCATCATACAGATTTAGACTGAGGAACTGAGGAAGAGTTGCCTGCAAGAACAGAGAGTAATACAAATTAGAAGAGCGAGTTAAACGGAGTCGTTTCAATCCGCTTACCTGTTATTAAAACTATGGTAATAGTAAATTTTCTTATGATTATTCCAATTTGAATTCGGATGAAATACAAATCACATTTATAAATAAAAATTAAAAATCTAATCTAATATTGCCACGTGTATATTTCGATCGATTGAAATTCGGGATCTTTTATTAAATATAAAAAATTAAATTAGACTTATTTTTTATTTTTCATAAAAAAAATAGGAGGCCTTAATTTTTAACATAAATGTGGTAATCTTATCTGGTGAACCAAAATAAGAACATTTGATGAAGAATGGGCCCCACATTCTAACAACGGTCAGATATTTATATTTCAATTTTATAAAGATTATATTTTTAAAAACAAATTTGATCGATGGATTGTTACAAATCGTACAGAATCAGTATACCTGCACTGCTGCATGTAGTTCTTTGGATTCCTCCTGTCGATGCTTCAATCAATAGTGACTTGGATTCTGCTTGAGTCACGAACAAATGTCGCTTTCCAAATTATATATTTCTTCCGGTCAGGGAATTCGAAATAAGAACGGGGATAAAACAAGTGAATAGTACCCGAATAGTTAAAATCGGAAACGATCAAAACGAACGATCAAAATCGATCAATTGATAGAGAAGAACTTCGAACAAGCTTTTCGCTCTATCCTGTTTCTCTTTCGATGTTGAACTCAAGAACCTCTATTTTTCGTCAGTTTCAATCAGATAAACATTCCGATTCGAAACAGTAACTGACCTGCTGCGCGCCCGACAGTCACATTACTGTCGCGCCCAGTAAAGACATTAGGCGCTGGGCGCGACTCAGCCCTAACGTCTTCATTGGCTGCGACATCAATCCGCCGCGCGCCCAAGCTGAACATTGGCACGTCGCGGTCACAGTAGACATTAACGAGTTAATGTCACGACTGGACGCGCCTCCTAATGTCACGACTGGACGCGAACTACACTGTACGAAAATTCAAAATGAGCTCAAATGAGTTCCAAAGTATTTTGTTTATTTAACAAAACATCTTTACAAGGTATCAGGCCCGGCTCAATAGGTGAGCAACTGAAGCAATTGCTTCAGGCCCCTCAAGTTGTCAAAAAAAAATACATATGAATAAGACCCATTTTCTCCAAGACATTTATACAAAAAGGCCCAAAATATAGATACAAACAAATAAAAAAGGCCCCTAATATATATAAACATACAAGAAAAGACCACATTTTCCAAACTTGCTTCAGGCCGCTCAAACCTTTGAGCCGGCCCTGCAAGGTATATACATGTTTTACAACACATATACCCTAAAATCTCCAACACACGTATGGATGGAAACAGAAGTAAAGGAAACAACAAAAGTTACATAGGGGAGCACTCGGTTGAGGCAGGGTTGGTAGAATGAGGCAGTGAGGCACGATCCGAGTCGTTGATCGGCTCGATCCGAGGCACGTGGCCAACCGCCATTTGTGTTCACACTACTTTTGTCAAAAGTATTGTGAACACAACTTTTGGACACGTGTCACGCCACAAATGCACGGGGGGTTTAGATGTGTGGCTAAGATCGTGCCTCACTGCCTCATTCTTATTTGTCTTGCCTCATTTGATCGCTTCTCCCCTTACATCAACAAAAATAAATTATTTTTGTCACCAATTTTACGAACCAACACATAAGCATGATTAAAAGCTACAAAAATACAGAGACTCATCACCTATATTAACGGATTAACTGGACTTGGAGTTTTGGACAAGTCGATGGGCCGAGACACCTGGCTCAATCCCCCAGTTATATTTTGGACCAAGGTTGCAGTGCTCAAACTTTATATATATGCTCTATATTTTGAATTTGGGCCATTGAAAAAAAAAATACTATATTACTCATCCTTGACATATCAATTGCTTGTGAAAAGCATAGATCTCCATGTCGAAACACATGCGCAACAACAAGATCATTAATGGCATCGATATGATGTACATAACCACATGATTATGTCACTTCCTCAATTTCCACTCTTCCTTCATTATAGTATATATTACTATTTTATATAATGCTTTTTTTTATAAAAAAATTAAAATAATATTTTAGACATGCAATAATTAGCATCTTAAAACCCTACAATAACAGTATGATTAAAGTCAGTGAATTCCCATGTACGTCAACATCATTATCGTTAATGTCACATGCTCTTAAAGCAAAATAAAATAGTAAATAAAGCCATTGATTTAAATTAAATTAACATTTAGAATTTATGAAAAGAAGCGACATCATCATCATCATCATCAGCCAGCAACAGTTTCCATGGCCCGAAAAAAAAAAAAAGCTCTTTAATGCTCTCACTCTTCTTCCACTCTATAATCCCCGCTATTATCGCAACTCTCACTGCCACCGTTTCTTAAAATACAACCCACTTCAGTCTTCATCTCTATCATCAATGGTGTAGTGTGGTCTGTTGGATTTCGAAAAAAAATGGAGTTGCTGTTGGCTGTCATGGATCGTCATCTTCTTCTTCATATTTCTCTTCTACTGTTGTTCACTCTCTCTGTCAACTGCTCCGAAGCTGGACCAAACGACGACGTACTAGCGCTCATTGTCTTCAAATCCAGTCTCCACGACCCCGATTCAAAACTCGCATCGTGGAATGAAGAAGACGACACTCCTTGCAACTGGTTCGGAGTCAAATGTCACCCCCAAAACGACCGCGTTTCGGAGCTTCTTCTTGACGGCTTGTCTCTAACTGGACATATCAACCGAGGCCTACTCAGGTTGAATTGGCTGCGTGTTCTGTCGCTTTCGAATAATAATCTTAACGGCAGCATCAACTCTGAAATCGGCCGACTTGGGAGGCTCACGGTGATCAATCTCGCCAACAATAATTTATCTGGACAGATTCCGTTTGAGCTTTTTGCACAATGTGGATTTTTGAAGGAGTTTTATTTGGCTGGGAATCATTTCACAGGTCAAATTCCTGACACGTTAACTTCTTGTTCAAATCTCGAAAGACTTGATCTTTCGTCGAATTTGTTAACTGGAGAGATTCCTTATAAAATGTGGTCTTTGAATCAGCTTAGATCACTTGACTTGTCTGATAATTTTCTTGAGGGCCAAGTCCCTGATGCAATTGGATACTTGAAGAATTTGAATTCTGTTGCTTTAGGAAAGAATAAGTTTTCGGGGAGCATTCCGGTTAGTATCAGTAACTGCTCATTGCTAGAGTTCATTGACTTCAGCGAGAATCAAATATCTGGAGTTGTGCCTGATTCTGTTCGTGAATTAGGAATGCTGTCTTCTCTTGATTTGCACAGTAATGCGTTAGAAGGTTATATCCCTGATTGGATAGGCAGCATCGAGAGTCTAGCAAGTTTGGATCTTTCTGCGAATAAGTTTTCTGGCAACATCCCTAATTCATTAGGCCATCTTCAATCACTCAAGTCACTAAACTTGTCGAGAAATGGACTTACCGGAACTTTGCCTGATTCTCTAAAGAATTGCACAAATCTGCAGGACTTCGATGTTAGTAAGAATTCGTTGACTGGAAACCTCGGTGCTTGGTTTTCTGGGATTGCTGTGCAGAATGTTCGACTATCTCATACTGAGTTTGATAAAAGCGTAACAACTGCTTATATAGGCCTTCATATCTTTGATGTATCTTCCAATGGATTCTCAGGTGAAATCCCGTCTGGCATTGGGTCCTTCAATGACTTGCAGTTGTTGAATATGTCGGGGAATTCTTTCACAGGCTCTATTCCTGCAAGTATAGCTGAACTTTCTAATATGGTTTATCTTGATTTGAGTCATAATCAGCTAACTGGCAGTATCCCATTTGAAATCGGGAAAGCTACTTCTTTGAAAGAGTTGCGATTAGCGAAAAATCATCTTACTGGTGCAATTCCGGTCCAAATTCAGAACTGCTCATCTCTTACCGTACTGTAAGTACGCTTCTCGTGACTTTTCGGTTAGATTTGTAAGACAATGAGACTGGGAAATGAAGTACATTATGTGTTAAAGGTCATTGCTTTTATTATGTTTCTCATCTTTTGGTGTGGTATAATATGTGCAGGATCATTTCGCAAAACAACCTCACCGGCCCTGTCCCTGAGGCAATTGCAACCCTCATCAATCTTCAGAACGTGGACTTGTCGTCAAACAGCTTATCTGGTAGCTTACCTCTTCAGCTGGCCAATCTTCCACATCTAGTTGGATTCAATATCTCAAACAATTACCTCGAGGGCGAAATTCCTGTGGTTGGCTTTTTCAACAACATTCCACTTTCATCCATCTCTGGAAATCCAGCATTGTGCGGTGCTGTTGTCAACGTATCGTGTCCTGTAAATCACCCAAAACCTCTCGTATTTGATCCGAACTCTTCATCACCGCCTAATGTTAGTTCTATGGGCTTAGATCAACGCCATAAGAGTATACTCAGCATCTCGTCCCTTATTGCCATTGGCGCAGCTGTTCTGATAGCCATTGGCGTGATTACTGTTTCCTTGCTTAATATTCACGTCCGAGCAAATATGTTACGATCAGCTACAGCGTTCAATTTGTCAGGTGGTGATAAATTCAGCTGTTCTCCCACACCGGATGCCAACTACGGCAAGCTCGTGATGTTCTCCGGCGACTCTAATAATTTCGTTAGGGCGCAAGGTCTGCTCAACAAGAGTTGTGAGATCGGAAGTGGTGGTTTTGGCATAGTGTATCGGGCATGCCTTGAAGACGGGTCGTTGGTGGCCATCAAGAAGTTGAATACTGCTAGTCTTACGAAATGCCAAGATGACTTCGAGAGAGAAGTGCAAAAGCTTGGAAAAGCTCAACACTCTAACGTTACGTCTCTCGAAGGCTATTATTGGACAGCAAGTTTACAACTCCTGATATACAAATATGTATCTGGTGGGAATTTGCATCGATATCTCCACGACACAACCGAAGAAAATATCCTCTCGTGGAGACAGCGGTTTAACATAATCCTAGGCATGGCGAAAGGTCTGGCCTATTTGCACGAATCAGGCATCATTCACTACAATATCAAATCAAGTAACATCCTTATGGACAGCACCGGAGAACCAAAGGTAGCAGACTACGGCCTAGCGAATCTTCTCCCAGTGCTCGACCATTGCGTCCTTAGCAGCAAAATCCAGAGCTCACTTGGCTACGTCGCCCCTGAATTCTCATGCCGAACAGTTAAAATAACCGAGAAATGTGATATTTACAGCTTCGGAATATTGGTCCTGGAGATAGTTACTGGCAAGGTGCCTGTGGAATACGTGAATGAAGATGTATTGGTGCTGTGTGACTTGGTGAGGGCTGCATTTGAGGAAGGGAGGGTGGAAGAGTGCATTGACAAAAAACTTGATAACAATTTTCCGGCTGAAGAGGTCATTCAAGTTATTAAAGTTGGTTTAATATGTGCATCTCAGGTGCCATCAAAAAGGCCAGATATGGCTGAAGTAGTAAATATTTTGGAGCTCATTCAGTGTCCCTCAGAAGATCCGGAAGAAATACAGTGAAAATGTAGTATGTTTTTTCACATGGAAAATGAAAAAATGAAGTTTTTTTTTTTTGATGGAAAAAAAAAATGAAGATTTCTGAGTGTTTAATTAGTTGCTCTCTGATATGGATCTTTTTTGTCATTAGATTTTTAAGGGAGAGAATACAGTAAAAGAATTTCTCATTTATTTTTTTGATAAATTGATTCTCATGCCATAATATGCATTTGGGATTTGAACTGTCGTTTAGGAAGTAATTTGATTATTTGACTGAAACTATATGACCGTCAGACTAGTACCATCATCTCTAACTCTAACGTAAGATATAGTGCATATGTTAAACAACAACCACGTCTCTTCCTAACATGGCTCGACAAAAGGTTCACAAATTAAAGTTGTATTTCCCCAATGATTAATTTGGGAATCCATTGAGCAGATTAGAAATTTGTTTACCCAATCTGCTACCTGCTTGTAAACTCTTTTAGATAACGAAACGGTGTCGTTTTCTGTTTTTATGTACTCGGCGGCGACATTACAAAAATATTCCTAATTAAGCAGACAACAAAATATACGGAGAATCAAGAAATGAATAAAAGTTCTAGTTGCAGGAGCGTCCACTAAGGTAAATAATCTCCTTGTTAAGAGAATCATGGATCTTGAGAATCGTGCGAGTAAGACATATTGTAAGCAGGAGAGTACTGATCAATATCAGAAGTCATGAACCCATCCATACCCGAGGTGCTGGCAAGCTGGGGCAATTGATCATGATCACTTCCTACAGCAGCTGACAAAGATAAGTTGTGATCAGTCAAGGTCAACTGATCCCGATTGCGGTCCAAGTCTTGCTGGTTTGATTGAAAGTTTATCATGAATGAAGAACTCGGATTCATATCTGGCTGAGCAGCGGACTCGAGAATCATTTGGGCTGCTGCTGGTGGTGGGTTTAGGGTGATCATGTTTGTTGTGGTAGTGCAAGTGTGCCTGAAGGTGTAGACTGTTTTGTAGGACAAAGGATCATCTCCTATCTGCTGAACATGTTTCTTTGCAGGACAGCCAAAGTGATCTTTATGTGTGCACTTGTAGTAGTTCCTGCACGTAAACTTCCAAAAATCAAATTATAAGAATATATATTGTATGTCATGAATGTAGTGGCGGTGCTTTCATTTAGATGATATCAAGGACACATGAACAGTTAGCAGCTGCTTCTGCTTAATATATGTTTTATTTAGTTAGCAGATTTCTCGACATGTAAAAAGGAAATTCTTTTTATTTTGCCCCATTTTGGAGTTTCATCGTGTATTTTGCCATGTTCCAAAGTTAGAGTTTTGAATTAATTACCAGCTGTTTCTAATGAAATCGAATCTATCAATGCCGATCTCGTCAAAACCAGCATTGTCAATGCCCGATATGGTTCCAAACCATCAACTCGGTTTTGGTGTCAAACTTAGCACGTGTTAGTCTCACACCCAACCTCACATAGCCATGTAAGAATTTTTGGGATGACTTTTATTGCCAGTTTGAACAAGATCGGCACTGGTAGAACCAGTTCCATTAAAACAAAGTAAAATTATTAATACACATATATATACTTAAACATCAAATTAGGGACAACAAAACTGTTTCAAATAAATAAGCATATACATGGAACATTGCAATAGTTGTTGAGACTGGTTAGCATGCATGCATGTTGTAGCTCAAATTATATGGTTCTGGTTGGTTGTGTTAAGCTCGTTAGTTGAGGGTCTTCTGTATATTTTTCCTTTTCGTATTCTAGTATAGTTTGGGGTGTTTTCTGTAATTATCAAAACTTGCAAAAGTCTGTTATAACAGACTTTTGCGCGTCTTTCATTCTTCAATAATACAATTTTAGGGTTAGTCAATTTCGATTCTTGTCCGGCGATCATAGAGCTTCGATCGTCTCCGATCATCTCTCCAATCTTCGATCAGCGTACACTTCAACATGGTATTAGATGAAAGGTAATTGATCCGTTCTCAATCTTGTGTCTTTGTGGTCGTTTTGCGTTGTGCTTCGTGCGCACTATGGCTTCGAGTGCTTCTCTTCCTGCAACTTCGACCAATGCGGCACCTCCTTCGTCGTCTATTGCGACAGTTATCAATCTGGCAGATGATCCATTATTTGTCAATAGCAATGAAAATGTGGCTGTTTAATTCTTTGGTGACGCAACCTCTGATCGGTGACAAGAACTATCTGAACTGGCGGAAATCTATGGAGATGGCGCTGGGAATCAAGATGAAGCTAGGCTTCGTTCGTGGTGAGTTTCCTAGACCTACAGATGCTTATCAAGGTGCTAGATGGGATAAATGCAACAATGTTGTGCTTTCTTGGATTATAAACTCTGTCTCACCAGAAATTGGCTCTTCTTTGATTCACTCCACTGATTGTATGCATGCTTGGGAAGACTTGTGGAACGTTTCTCAGGCTCAAATGATTTTACTATATTCTCTATTCAACAAGAGATCTCAATGTTGATGCAAGAAGATAAAAGCATTGCTCAGTATTAAAATAAATTGATTCAACTGTGGGGTGATGAGGATGCCCTCACTTAGGAGTCTGCTTGTGAACTTGGTTCAAGGTGTAAAGCAAGAAGGTGCTCAAATGACAGGAAAATGAGGGACATGAGGATGAAGTTTCTTATGGGTCTCAATGAGGTCTATATCACATCTAGATCTAACATTCTTCAGATGAGGCCCTCACCATCTCTAAAGGAATGCTACAAGCAATTGATTCAAGATGAAAATCAGAGGAAACTTAAGAAGATGGCTATAATAGAAATGTTAGCCTTGTATGTTAGTCAGTCATCTGCCTCAGCTCTTGGGGGGAGGTCAATCCTCTATGCAATCTCAGAATTCCTCTCAATCATCTAATGGCATTTCTCATCAAGCAGGGAGGTCAGTTCCTCCAAACAGAAATAGAAAACCTCTATTTTGTACATACTGTCAGCTACAAGGTCACTTGAGGGAGACCTGCTATAAACTTCATGGGTATCCTCCTGGATACAAGTTCACCAACAACAAGGGAGCTAACTCTGGTAATAGAAACAATAGAGTTGTAGCTAACAATGTTGTTGCTGAAGTTTCTCATGCAGGCAATGAGTCAAAGGATCAGGGTAATTGCAAGGAAGCTTCATCTGTTTCACTCAGTTCTTTGCAAATTACTCAAGATTGGCTGAACAAATTGATGGTTTTTCTAGAAGAAAGTGGAGCTCACACCACTAATCATATAGCATGTATCACTTGTCTCTCATCTGTTAAAGTGAGTAAGGATACTTGGGTTATTGATAGTGGTGCTACTGATCATATAACTCCTCATGCTCATCTGCTGTCAAATATTGCTAGTCTTAAAGTACCTTATAGTGTACTTATGCCTAATGGGACAAGAGTCATGGTTACTCATACTGGTACTTGGGTCTTAAATGACTCTATCAAGTTATCTAGTGTCCTACTGGTTCCCAACATCAGATTTAACCTGATCTCTGTGGCCAAGCTTGTGGAAGATTCCAAGCTATCCGTTATGTTTACTGAAAAGGGTTGTTGTATACAGGACCAAATAAAGCAGACTTTACAAGGGACTGGTGAATTGATTAAAGACTTGTATCATTTCAAGTCTGGTGGAACTACTGGTTGCTTGGCTATTGAGAAATACTCCAAAGCTACTCTTTGGCACTATAAGCTGGGTCATGTCCCTTATCATAAACTCAGCAGTATATTGAAACACCGTGTTCCTGATTTCAGTTGTAAACATGATCATATGCATTGTCATATCTGTCCTCATGCAAAACAGACAAGGCTTCCATTTTCTAGTAGTGTTACTACCAGTCAGACCTTGTTTGATCTTGCTCATGTTGATATTTGGGGTCCCTATAAGGAACCAACTATCACTGGAGCAAAATACTTTCTTACTGAGGACATATCCAGAGTTACCTGGACTTATTTGATGAAACAAAAGAGTGAGGCTGCTGATCATCTAATCAGTTTTTATCTCATGATTCAGACTCAGTTCAACTGTTCTATTAAGACTGTCATATCAGGAATGTAGCTGAGTTTCTCAGCAACAAGGTCACTAGTTTTCTTCAAACTCAAGGGTGTATTTAGCAGACATCTTGTGCTTATAGTCCTCAGCAAAATGGTATTGTAGAGAGGAAGCATAGACACTTGTTAGAGGTGGCCAGATCACTAAAGTTTCAATCTAAAGTTCCTGATCACTTATGGGGTGACAGTGTCCTTACTGCAACTTATATTATCAACCAGGCTACCCTCATCAGTCCTTAATGGCCACACTCCATTTAAGATTCTCTTTAAAAGAAAACCTGACTATCAGCACATGAAATCATTTGGTTGCTTATGCTATATGACTAATATTCTACCTGGAAAGTCTAAGCTTGATAGCAGGGCCATTCCTTGCATCTTCATAGGGTATGCTTTCAATCAAAAAGGATATAAGGTGTTTTATCTAGCCAATCTTGTCACATATGTTTCCAGAGATGTCAGGTCTATGGAAGAAAATTTTCCTTGTGCTGAAATACACAAGTCTGTTGCAGATAGGAATTACTGATCCAGAGGGTACTGTTCATTTACCTTCAGAAATCAATGTCCCTCTACCTCAATGTACAACTGGAGATATCCCAATTATAGCTGATACTGAACCAACTTCTTCAACTGTTTCCTCTGATCTAGCTGCTTCAGCTTGTCATGCTGAACCAGTTGTCACTCAAGATCAGCTTCTCAGGAGAACTACAAGGCCTCACAGGCCTAATGTGACTTTAAGGGGCTTTGTATGCAATACAGTCATGACTTCCAAAATTGAGTATCCTATTCACAAGTTTGTGGATTATACCGGTTGTTCTTCTGCTCTTCAACACTATGTTCTGTAAGTTTTAGCAGATGATGAACCAACTTGTTACACCAAAGCTTCAAAGGATCCCAAGTGGAATGAGGCTATGATAGCTGAACTCAAGGCACTCAATAGCAACAATACATGGGAAATCACTGACTTACCTCTAGGCAAAAACCCTGTTGGATCCAAATGGATTTATAGAACCAAAAGGAACTCTGATGGCACCATTTAAAGGTACAAGGCAAGATTAGTTGCAAGAGGTTTTACACAATTGGAGGGTCTTGACTATCATGAAACATTTGCACCAGTTGTCAAGATGAACAATGTAAGAGCATTACTTGCAGTTGCTGTTTCTAAGGGTTGGCCACTCTTTCAGCTGGATGTGGACAATGCCTTCCTTCATGGTCATCTTGATGAAGAAGTTTACATGTCCTTACCACCTAGTTTTTACAAAAATGAAAAAGTACGAGGGACAGTCTGTAGGCTTCTCAAGAGCTTATATGGCTTGAAGCAAGCTCCAAGATAGTGGTACTTAAGGTTTAGTGATGCCTTGATCAGCTTTGGTTTTGTTCAAAGTTTGAATGATCATTCTCTTTTTACATATAACAAAGAAGGCATATTTCTAGCTCTTCTGGTATATGTGGATGATGTGATCCTTACTAGCACATCCACCACTCTCATTCAGTCTGTGAAGACCTATATTCATGATCTATTCAGGATCAAGGATCTTTGCCAAATGAGATACTTCCTTGGCTTTGAAGTGGCAAGGTCATCTGAGGGCCTATTCTTGAATCAACGTAAATATGCCTTGGTGCTTATATCTGAGGTTGGTTTGTTTGCATGTAAGCCATCAAGCATCCCCATGGACACAAAGCATAAGCTTGGCTTATCAACAGCTCCTCTCTTGGCTGATCCAAGTCCTTATAAGAGGTTGGTTGGCCGGCTGATATACGTCACGAACACCAGGCCTGATCTTGCTTATTCAGTCCATATATTGAGTCAAATCATGACTCAACCAACTGAAGAGATCATCTGACAGCTGCTCACAAGGTCCTATGATATCTAAAAATGGCTCCTGCCCAATGGTTATTCTATCCAAGTCATCAGCCTCTTCAACTGGCAGCTCATTGTGATGCAGACTGGGGAGCGTGTCCTTTAACCATGAAGTCTATCACATGACGTCACTCTGGGTGAGGCTCTCATCTCCTGGAAAACAAAGAAGCAGGCCATTGTCTCCAGATCATCTGCAGAAGCAAAATATAGAGCCATGGCTCACGCTTGTTGTGAGGTCGCTTGGCCTGGTCCGGCTGCTAGAAGATCTGCATATTCATGTCCCTACGCCAGTTTCTCTGCATTGTGATAATCATGCTGCAATGCAAATAGCCAAAAACCCGATTTTCCATGAGAGGACGAAGCATGTCGAGTTGGAC
Organism: Rhodiola chrysanthemifolia; assembly: GCA_033675395.1. Classification (NCBI taxonomy): domain Eukaryota; kingdom Viridiplantae; phylum Streptophyta; class Magnoliopsida; order Saxifragales; family Crassulaceae; genus Rhodiola; species Rhodiola chrysanthemifolia. Next base: position 8,909,476 of record CM066206.1, read on the forward strand.
TGCCATGTGGTGAGACATCATATATTTGACGTTTGGTCTTATCAGCCCTCAGTTTGCGCCCACCTTTGATCAACCGGCAGACCTTCTTATTACCAAAGCGCTCTCATCTGAACGCCTTCTCCATCTCTCCGGCAAGCTCAACATGCTAAACAAACTTCATACGTTGAGCTTTTGAGGGGGGGGGGGGGGGGGTGTTGAGGCTGGTTTTAAGCTTGTTAGTTGATGGTCTTCTGTGTATTTTTCCTTTTCGTATTCTTGTATAGTTTGGGGTGTTTTTTGTAATTATCAACACTTGCAAAAGTCTATTATAACAGACTTTTGCGCGCTTTCATTCTCTTCAATAATACAATTTTAAGGTTAGTCAATTTCGATTCTTATCCGGCGATCGTAGAGCTTCGACCGTCTCCAATCTTCTCTCTGCTCTTCGATCGGCGTACACTTCAATAATAGTTTCAGGTGGCACATAATATAGCTTAGCTCATGGATAGGTAGAAAAGTTTCCTTCTCTTCCATTGACAGAAAATGTTATTCAACACCATGTATAATTTAAGCTGGAAAATCCTATTTTAGGCTAGGTGTTTGTTACTAAATTAACCTGCAAGAGAGAAACCCAAACCCAAAGACATGTACTTAAACTTTAGTGTTTATTAGAAATGTGTAAGCATGGCAAAAAAGAACTTTTCATTCACATTATTAGACGACATTAGTAGATATTTCAAAGTAAAATTCTAATGAAGCGTTATCACAGCCACACATATTATAATTGTACTTGTATATATATAAACAGGTTCTGACCCTCATATAATACTTCCATAACTCTAATTAGAAAGCAGAAAGAGGACATCAAGACTCAAGTTGCATTATTATATGTTTTGTGACTGATTTAACAAAGGTTTCTCTCTACTCTCTAGCTTAATTAACTTGTACCAAAATGGAGAATTTAAAGACTAACTTTAACGTAATACTAATTCACTGATACATTGATGTGTGTTGAAGATAATGGGGTCACACTACTCGTGCAAGTTATGCCCATAAAACACAAAGCCATGACATGAAGAGCTTCATATAAAAAGGCAAAAAAGTACTCCAATGTCAATAATTAGTTTAATTTACTCGATCAATCAATCTAAATTATTGCTACAAAGTTGACCCTAATGCTTGGTCTCAAATATGATGACACAAGTGAAAAGACATTTTATCATAGTACACAAACAGAAGAGTTTTCTGAAATAGAAGAAAGAGTATTAAATAATTGTAGGCACACATATACCTTGAGTGCTTGGCATTGAGGATAGGCTTTTGGCCGTATTTCCTCCATGCATGACCATCATCTACAAGACTTGAAGCTATTTCAATCCATGTCTCGCCTTCACTCATCTTCCTGCACATATACAATACACCAAAACCCCAAGTCTAAAAATGCACCAACTCCCAGTGTCAAACCATCCTCTCTATTAGTCATACTCACTAATAAATCACACACCATTTATAACCGCTTTAGATGAATATTTGTGTGGTGTGAGTGTGATTAATCTCACTAAGTTTAACTTGTATAGAAATCTTGCAAAATGGCTGCCCTTAATTGCTTCACAGATCTAATACAAGAAATTAAACAACCAGAGAAGAGATCCAAGCCCAGGCCAGAGAGATATATTAGGGTTTCCACAACATTGAAATTGTTGCTGATCTGCATTAATACGTGTGGCTAGGGTTTTGTGGACCTATAGCTACTAACCTTGTACTTCTGTTGGAAGCTGCTGGTTTGCGAGATTTTGCAAACGTGTTGCTCTTGCTGCTCTCTCCGGACTCCTCAGATTTCATTTCATCTGACTCCGAGGCGTGGTCGAGAGCAGAGATGGAATCTGTGAAAGATCCATGAATCCTCTCAAGCAGATCCTCAGCCAAAACCAGTCTATCTTCTGAAACAGGAGTTGGGTCATTTAGGAACAAATCACGGAGCTGGAAGGCTAATCCTCGGCCTTGAGTGAGCATTTCAATTGCTTGGCTGTGGTCGTCTCCGGGGAGATTCTCCGGCTTCTGCGGTTCCATTTTTGTTGGAAAGAGCTAGGGGGGAAGGGATGAGCCACAAATGAAGCTGCTAAGCGATCCAAACTGATGGGATGTAACTCACGCGCCTTTCTTGCAATCGCGAGTGAGTGAAAGTTACCTAGAAGAAAGCGTTTTAGGGTTTTTGTCTTGCACGAATTATCATGTGCCACGTACCAGTTTCGGGACAACGTCATTTGCTGAAATCATCAACGTGACGTCATCAAGCTTTTGGTGCTACTGTTTCATGATATTTTGAAGATTATATTACACCATAGTTAGCTACTGCGGGTGTGCCCGGACGGATTAGAACGGATTGGTCCCTAACCCGACTCAAAATATAGATGGAATCATTTAATAAAATCCGAATTGAAGGTCGTTTAAATGAATTATAACCGACCTTAAAAGTTAAATTGAAAAAAAAAACAATGTAAAGACACATGACTAAATCTGAAACATATATAATTTCAAACAAAAATAAAGTTTAATGAGTAAAAAAAATATTCAACACACTAACAAAAAAAAAATTACAAGTTTCTACCGAAGCAATATTCAAGCCGATAAATTGACTATTAATATTGTATTATACCATTTAAAATCAAGTTGAAAGATACACTGATTGATTAGGATTGTCGATTGTGCAATGTTTCAGCAAGTGTCCAAGTTCGAGGTTGGACTAGAAATTATTTTATTTTTATATATAATCGGGTTAGATTTGATTTTGTATCTAATGCAGGCCGGGTCCATGTATAAATGGGTTTGGGCTGGGCTTAGTCAAGTCTGAGTCTATACTTCAAATATAAGTGGACTAGGCCATGCGAAACGCAATCATATTTTTTGAGCCTTAAGCAGTCCATGGGCCTTGTTATCGGTAAGGCTTGTGGGCTAGGCCGGGCTGGGCCTTATATATCACTAGGTCGTGCTAGTTAATCTTGTATGACAATAATAAATATAATTGTTCATATTTATGAATAACCTATACGGCGGATATACACTGGGTAATAGCAAAAAGATCAAAAGTAAACTTCATAAAAAACCAAGTTTATCAAAAAGCTCAGCATCAACATAACCTTGGAATCTACAAATCTTCTTTGTTTGGAACATTAATATCATTAACATCACTCTCAAACATCCAAGCATCAAGAAAAGTCAGTTTACAGAAATAAAATGTAACATCTCTTTTGTTGTTGGTAGACTTTCACTATGTTTTTAGTAGGCTTAATAAGGCTTTCCAATGTGGGCTATGATAGGCCGGACCGGGCCAAAAACATTAAGCCCTTACCCGACCCGTTGCACTTAAGGCCTATGGATCACGAGGTCTGAACATAGACTGGGCTAGACTTAAGGCCTGCGGACCATGAGGTCCCATTTGCTTTTTGAGCCCATAAGGCCATATGGAGACCCTAATATATATCCTAATTTAATCGGGTCTGAGACAGTTCTTGGGACTGTTGGAGTCCTGAACACCCCTATTAGCTAATGTCTACTACACTAGCACTACAACAACCGAAACAGAAAGTCATACGTTTTCCTTGCGTTTTTTAGCAACGAGTTATATGGTTAAAATTCAAATTAAGTTTGGGACATAAACTCAACCGGATTGTATTAATATATCAAAAAATAGTGTGCTAATAATTGCTACGTGGTTAATTTAATGAATATGTTTCGATTTTATACAAAACTTTCAATTTAAGTCCTCAAATGATTTACCATCGTCTAATCTCCGACTAAATAACATGTGCTTCGAATATCAATATATATACTAACTAGAAGTTTGAGTACCAAAAGGAGGTTAGTCCCTTAAGGAATTTAGAAGTGCATTATGTTAACCAAATTTCCTTCGTGATGCATTTTCATATTAATTATCACATTTCATTCAATGCGATATTTCCCAAATAAATATTTCTAAAGGCCCACAGTTACAACACTGGGCATAAACTTGAAAATAAAGTCACTGCAAACTATAAATATCCATTCACGACACAAATGCGCTGCATATTTATTCTAAGGTGTAATTATAATTGTTGAATGCGAGATCAGGATGGACAGAGAGGCATCAGGGTGTCAGAGCAGGAGATATCTTTGTTCTATCTTCAGGTGATGGATTGATGTCAGAACCTGAGTTTCTTAGTTCCTCAATCATCCTGATAACTTCTTCCATGTTTGGTCTCATGTCAGCATTTTTCTCTACACAAGCCATGGCTATCTGTAGCGTTTGCACTAGCTCTTCTTCTACATTCGGAAACTTCAGCAGTTCTACGTCAAACACCTCCGCCGTCCATTCCTCACGAACAACAGATTGGACCCACCTTGGCAAATCGATAACATCTTCGTGACCCGAGGATTGCGTCGGTGCCTTCCCTGTCAGCATCTCCAGGAGCAGGACACCAAAACTGTAGACATCAGATTTCTGCGAAAACTTTCTTGTTTCTATGACCTCGGGAGCTCTGTAACCAGTGCTTCGTGATGAATGCGTGGGAAAGTTTGTGAGTGATGTCAATCCAAAATCCGATATGGAGCCTTGGAGGTGTTCGTTGAGAAGTACATTCGATGCTCTAATGTTCCCGTGGATAAACTTCCCTCCGGCAGCAGAGTGTATATAGCTTATGCCCTTGGCAGCTCCGAGGGCTACCTTCACCCGAGAGTCCCAGTCAAGTGGACTACGTCCTATGTCCCGGCTCCCTGCAATCATATAGATTACATAAGACAGATATATGTAATGTGTCCGTATATACTACAGAACTGAGTAAATTTAGAGACTGAAAAATTGAATCTGAGTCACATTTCATTCACAGATGAAAATAGCCAAGGAGTGAAATGTTGCTTACTATGCAGCATAGCGGAAAAGCTTCCGGCTGAAATGTAGTCATAAACTAGAAGTTTTTCATCCTTGGAGTAGTAGTAAGCACGTAAAGGTACAACATTTGGATGTTGACCAATTCTGTCGACGAGTTCCATTTGTTGTTCAAATTCCTTTTTCCCCACGACCACGTCTTTCAATCTCTTCACAACCACTGTCACACCTTCCTCTAAGATGGCTTTATAAGCTGTCCCATAAGTACCCTTGCCCAAAACTTCAGCTGAGGCCCTCAATAAATCCTCTAGGTCAAAATTGTAAGAACAACTTTCAAAGAATATTAGTTTGTTCTTCTCAGCATCCTGCACTCCACTCCCGAAATCCTCCTGGGGCTTTCCAGTAGTTGCACCAGTTGATTTATCACCTTTAGTGGTACTTGCACCTTGAGCTTCCTTGTTTTTCAAAGAGCATAATCCTAGAAGCAGTATAAGCAGAAAAATAACCAATGAACCTCCAAAAGCAATTCCAACAATTATCCCCGTGCTCAGTCTTGGTTCCTTCTTATATGGTGGCAAGTTAGCGATAGATGGTGAAGGCGCAGGGGCAGGGGCAGGGGCATCAAAGGAGCAAACATTCACTGGTGACCCGCATAGCAGCGAGTTTCCTTCAAAAGAAGAAGCAGGAAAATGCTGAAGGGAAGATGGAACCGAACCACTGAGATGATTGTTGCTCACATTTAGTAGTTTCAGGCTTGGGATATTAATTTGAGGAATATTTCCTGTTAGGAAATTGTTTTCAAGCTTCAATCCTGTGAGCTTCGTCAGGTTTGAAATGGAACTAGGGATGCTACCCGTGAACGAATTGAAAGCAAGATCAAGGAAGCTGAGCTTGGGAGATAGTAAAGATGGAATGTGTCCTGACAAGTCATTGTCTTCAAGATTGACATATCTTAGGGAAGGCGCTGATAGTAAATCAGATGGAAGATCCCCGTGGAGCATATTCGATCTTAAACTGAGAATAGCAAGTGCATCCATTCTACCAAGAGTGTTAGCAGGTATTTTACCATAGAGCCCAATACCGGGGAGCCTCAGAGAGTTAATCCGAGTTCCATATTGGGAACACCCTACACCAACCCAAGCGGTGCAGACTGAAGTAGAGAGATTCCAGTGGAGCTTTCTAGCATGTGGAACTTGAGATATAAAATCAAGGATGGCTTGCCTGTCAGCATTTAGATCGGCAGAATCTTGAGAAAAAAGCGACAAGAATAGAAAAGTAGACAGTGCCACAAATCTCGAGTCCAACTTCATGATTGATAATCAGATAATGGAACATACGACAAACGAAGTCACTTTAACATCATGCAAGCTGCAAAACAAAAACAACAGAGGAAAAACACATGTAATGAAAAACATGTAGCAATCAAACTAAGGGCACTTTAAGCTTCAGTATTCTATACCAATCCATATGCCAACTCTAACTGGTACTTCAGAATGTTATACATTACACAGACTAAAATTTCTCATGTATTAAACTTGGCTTACTCGTTTCAATGAAAATGCCCCTCGCCTCTCAGTACAACTTGCTAAGCTGCTCCAGACCTGGTAACAAAACAAAAGAAGCACCATATAAGTTATAACCAGACGTCAGTTGAATCTTTTCCTTGGTTGTTCATCAGAATCTTATGAGAAAAAAATTCCGACAAGTGGGTGACTCATTTATTCTAGTAGCTGAGAAAACAAAAAGTAATATAAAAAAAACGCAATGAAGCCAATCGATTCACAGCTTATCATTCAAGTTAATTTCAGTTGGTGACTTGGTGTTGACTTTTGAAATCAGCAGCACCACTAGACTGGAGAATGGGGAGTAGTTTGGAGAAATAAAAATGGAAGGCAATTCACATCTCTGAAACAACCTACTTCAGCCAAATTTTTAGGATTAACCAAAATGAGGATCCAAGAACATAAGAAGAGTGAAAAAATCACAACTCAGTGCACCAAAAACCTAACCACTACTAACCTGCTTGCCGGAGCTACAATATGTGCGATAAAATGCAAACAATTTATACCGACCGACAGCAAAAAAGAAAGAGAATAACAGCAGAGAATCAATGAAAGTAATTTAAAGCTCAGATTTAAACTTTAACGTCATACCAAACGATAAAAGATCAGTGAAATTGAGGAGGCCACAACGGCATTTGATTTTATTCCTCTTCAGAATTGTAAAGGAAAAGCGAGAGATTCGGAGAACGTCGCAACGTTCGATTTTGACTCGTTACGGTGGAGTAAAAGAGAGTATTATTATTTATTAGTAGTATTAATAATAATAATAATAATATTATTGTAATAAAAAGTAAAAAAAAAAAGAGAGAGAAAACAAAGAAGCTTCGCCGTCACGCAAAAACTAAACTGCGCACATCTCAATGTATTCTGTTTTCAATCAAAAGTTAGTACGGTTTACTATTTGGGACACGTGGCGCGCCACAAATGCACGGGAATTAAATGTGTGGTTGAGATCGTGCCTCACGTGACTCACTTTACTGTTCACTGTCTCATTTGAACGCTCCTCCTAAACTACATAGTACATACATAATACATTTACTGGACGGTCCCCCATCTTCTGATTTTTGGGTCTGTACAAAGTCAAACAGAACGTATTGAATAGAATCCCGCTAACACCGCAATTTGACATACAGAGCTGGCAAATGAATATATATAGCTACTGGGGGATCTCAAATCTCAATTCAATTTCCTTTGTCTGCTCATTTACTATTATTATGTTGTTGGTTGGTAGTTCAGTTAATATGTGCTCCCCTGGCCGCCCAACGCTCGTAACGTTATTAATAATAATTGAGCAAAAGAGAAAGAAACAAAATAATCTCCCCAACTACTTGTCAATAATTCAGCTTACTGTCTCTGATATGCACCGCCACCGGTGAGGATTTTGAGAACTTCCTCATCCAGAACTTCCTCCTCGATTCTCGTAAATAAGTACAAAAAGTTTGTATTATGTTGTAGGATGTTGTATGAGAAATGCTAGCATATATACCGGTGAGGATTTTGAAAACTCCCTCACATAGAACTTCCTCTCTCGATTCTCGCACCCACTCACAAAAAGTTTGAGGAAGTTCTACCAGAAATCCCCAAGGAGCATGTGAGGAAGCTCTCGATTCCTCAAACTTTTTGTGAGTGGGTGCGACAATCGAGAGAGGAAGTTCTATGTGAGGAAGCTCTCAATGAGGAAGTCGGTGTATATGCTAGCATTTCTCATACAACATAATACAAACTTTTTGTGCTTATTTACGAGAATCGAAGAGGAAGTTCTGGGTGAGGAAGTTCTCAAAATCTCCAACGGGTGCGGATGCTCGAATCTTGCTCTTCAAGATTCGCGCATTTATCACGTCATAAAAAAAAAATCGCGCATTTATCAAATTAGTCACTCGACCTTTTGCTCCAGCAATTCATGCTGCCCAGCCAACTCTACATGATCTCCCAACATTCAATATCTTAGTGATTGACATCTCACTGTGTCCTCTTTGAATAAAACATGGTCACTGCCCTTACTTTCAATTGCAGCTGGCCTCATCTTTCAGTGTTAAATTTCAAATAAAGAAAAACTGACTGTTAAAAAGCCAGCTGCAACCTGTGACATCACATAAACACCCACATCATGATATATTGATATGGATATTAGTATATTCCACACTTTTACACTTAACTACACAATGTCTCATCTTGTATTCGCACCTTCCTTTAAAGGTAAGATCTTGTGGTCCTCTGTAGTAGTTGAATACAATAAATGTCACCAAAAGGGCAAGAACAAATAGAGAGAGGTTCTGGTGCTACAGGGGATCAAAAGGTTCAGGCAGAGTCTCAAAACCAGTATCAAACAAAGACCCTTGATTTGAATGCTCATCAAAACTGTGCAGCCAATTTGTATTCTTAAGGTCCTCCTTCAACAATATTGCATCATAGCGTGAACTTTCATAGATGTCTACTTCCCTTAATTTCGCAGATAGATGGCTGATTTCTTCGTTTCTTCCATTTACATACGCACTCATAATGCTCCCGTTTTCGAAGTATCCACTGTTACTGGGCATACTAGCATTGTTTGTCAAGCCAAAATCACTTGATGTGCGAACTGCTAGGGTTTTCATACCAGGTGAAGAACGAATGCTCTGAGGGAACAATGCAGTGCCTGAGAGCTGCCGTGTGTTTCCAGTTCCGTTTCTTATATCCTGAACCAACATAGATCCCATTAGAATCATCCCTGAAAAAATAAATCAAATCCAATAACCAGTACAATAAGACTGGAAAAGTTGCCGAAAATCTAAGACATATCAAAGTTTTATGAAAAACCCAGAGATTTCAACTGATCATTTAGCAGTACAGCATCAAATCAACAAATGATATTTTATGACCAAATATACAGGACTAAGAGGAGGAATTTGCATACCATGTGCTTGACGGCCATATCCAGTGACTTCTTTGAGATAGTCCTCCCAAATCCATTGCTATCTGACGTAGCTGATGGAACTCTAATGGATTTATTCATAAGCGAGTCCTGTAAATGCATGGTTCTACGGGTCTCAAGTATTTCAGTATGTCCATTGGATTGAGCACGGACTTTTGCAGTGGGTTCTGGGAGTCTCCCTCTTGTGCCAACCGGTGATGGCTGCCTTCGGACTAAATTCCCTACAGTTGATGTATCTGTTTTACCCTTCCCGGTGACAGACAGACCTGGTCGTGACCTCCCAGCAGATAGTGGTCTGTCTGATAAAGTAGTCCTCAAATTTGAAGGTGTCTCATGAGGAAAAGGAGGAAGAATAGGTGGCTGAGTCAAAGGCTTCAGTCGAGGACTAGGGGAGCTTGGTCTTGATCCTGTAGCAGAAGAAGTGGTAAGCCCACTTGACGAAAGACGCCTACCAGGAGTTGTAGCAGTTCCAGTTGTTGACAAGGAAGGTGCAGACATCCTCCGATTTGGAGTTGATGGCCGAGAATTTGATCGAGGAACTGGAGAGGTCAGGTTGGGTGGGTTTGGTATCCTAGAAGTTGGAGTAGATGGTCTTGAGTTCGATGACGGTCTTGGTTTATCGATTGACGAACTAGATGGCATTGAGCGGACCCTTGACGGTGTTGTTGATCGTGATAGTGTAGGGCGAGAGGAGGATGTTGATGGTCTACTAACAGACGGAGCACGGGTCATGGGGGATGAAGGTCTTATGTAAGAGGACACAGAAGCTGAGCTGGTATTTAAAATTGAGGAAGATCTATTTGAGGAAAAAGAAGTGTACTGTGAAGCAGAAACTGAAGGGCGTGTGACTGAACTACTTCTTGCTGGTCTTGAAGAATGATTGCTTTCCGTGTGTGTCACTGAAAGCTTGAAAAATAAAGAAATAACCATCAGCAAATGAACAAAAAAACAAAAAAGGACACATTATGCTTTTCCTTACACGAGGGATTCAAAAAGATTAAGAGAACCAACCAAGTCCATTTACTTACGGCCATATCATAGAAAACAATACAAGACTGATCATGCCAATGGGTTAAAGCTGTTGCATTATAGTGTGGCTCATTTATTGAAGCCAATTTACAGCAGATAGTGGTGGTTAGGGGATTATCTATCACACTAACTATTGCATCACTTATTACCAAGGAAGAATAAAGGCATTTATTTAAATCATCTAGCTAGTCTTTCAGAAATCTTTCATAAGAAGGGCACGAGAGCACTCAATAAATAGATCACCATCAATTCCAAAACTTAAGTAGAGATACACACCCTTGAAGTCTTCATGGTAGAGCCATTTCTACTTGCAGAACTGCTGCGTGGAGCTGCAGTTGCTGGTTGATGATGCAGACAGTCTGATGCCACGAGTGGAGTCCCAGGTGGAGTAAGAAGCCTGGTAGCATAAGAACCAGGATGATGAGGCCGTAAATTTACAGCATCAAATAAACAGCAAATTTTCAGCATATTTCATGGAAAAAGTTAAAACATAGAACAAAATAATATAGTACATGCAGAAAACTGCGCCAGAACTCTGTAAGAAGTTTTATATTATGTATATGACACAAATCTAGTAAGCCAAACATAAATTGATGTAGCTTACAAACAGTATGGGGTCTATGCCCTCGCAATGTGTGGGCGAATTCTCCTCAAACAAGATATAATGTTCAGTTCCCAACTGGCCTTTCAATTTAATGACAAGAGTACTGTTAAAGAGTGTTTTCAAAGCTTTCAGCCTTCTTTGGAAATTGGAATGAAAAATAATACAAATTTATAGAGTTGATCAGCTAACAGGTTTAGTATATTAAGGTGAAAACTGTGAAGATAACATGAATTTGGTGGCAATTCGGGTGGTCATGCACAACTGCGACTCCCAGTAGCCAGTACGCCATATTGATAGTAAAAATCCGTAGTTTTACCTCAAGATAAGCGCAGTATTGATATATAGGTACACTAAACTACGTTAGAGCATCCCCAACCATGATTTTTTTTATCATGAAAAAGAGTCATGGGAGGTGATTGAAAAAATCATGCATCCCCACCATGATCTTTTTGATCATAGAAAAAAATCATCTCATGATCTTTTTTTTAGTTTTGATCATGAGAGTTGAACGAATCATAATGCGACACCTGTCACACGTCAGAATTTTATCACTTTAATTCCAGATTTTGTAACGAATATATCTTGAAAATTACAAAGTATTCAAAAATAAAATTATCACCAATATTCATAATTTTTGAAGACCTATAAATAGAGATACATTTTTTGATAGTTATATGCTTGTATTTATGTAGAAATAAGAGAGAGAGTGATGATGAACTTTATATTTGATCATGAGTGGGATGTCCATGACCAAATAGATCATGTTGGATGACTAATGGGAGATATGTGGATGAGAGAGATAGATGACATGTTTTTTTTAATCATGGTGGAGGATGCTCTTATATTATCACCGACTGCAAATTGCCAGTCTGCACGGGATTTGAATCACAATACAGATACCTAAGCTACATCCCAAGAACGACGAAACAAACTGAAAAAAAAATAAAGGATTGACAAAAATTGATTAAAGAAGACCAAAAGTTGCATTTAAGTTCTGCAACATGAGGGGTGTAAAATCGTATTCTATGCACAATGCCGAATCAGTATCTTAAAGCAGGCGAATACAGCAGCCAGCAGCTGTGACGGGTGATTCAAAGATTATAACCCACACTAGCTGCGTAGTCACTGGGAACATTGGGAAACTCTAACATGTAAATCTTCTAAGAGACCACATTGAAAGGGATGAAGATGTGGAATACCGGTGAGCATAGGTTATATCAAAGAGAAGAAGTGGATAATTAACAGCATATTGTAAACCAAAAGACACAAATCTATAGGACAGTTTGTTTCACTAAGCAAGAAAAGCACTACAAAGAAACGAGGAAATCTCAAAGAAAATACAATGTCCTGATCCACTGACCTACGAAATGTGGTAGTATAACTCTGGTGAGTATTTAGTTAAAATATCAAGTAACTTCGTAAAACTAATCTGAGTATGAGGGTCGTCTAGCACTTACCAGTCATAGTCATTCTTGCCTCCATCTGGAAATGACAGCAGATCATCAATACCATTTTTATCCATTTTTATTGATCCTAAGGATAGTCTTCCTAGCTTCACTGAAACTGCATATATGAAAAATGACAAGAGGATAATCAAGCTGAAATATAAAAAATCAAATGCCCATAATCCACAGGTACTAGTTACTACTAGTAGATGTGAACATAGTACAGTATGACTTGCACCCACATCGAAAAATAAGCTGAACAAATCACTTTTATGGCTAAATAGGTACTAGTACATTTGGTCTATCAGTGAAAGGAAAACAATTGGCCATGGCTGTTAGATCTATTAATGATCATAAAACAACACCGGAAGAAAATCACTTGATTAGTATGAAGAAAATATTAATTTGAAATTGTTCATCCAGACAACAGACGACCCGCTTGTTCCGCAGCTACAAATGCATTACTCAGCCCAGTAACCTCAATCGCAAACTAGCCAAAATTTTCAAACTACACTAGAATAATGCATATATAACGAAATCCAAGCAACCGACTCGAGATCCAGCTGTAGACAATTAGTCGATTAGAAGTCAGAGAACGGTCAGTTACCTTCGGTGTCGTCGGACGAGGCTAGAGAGAAGCTCGGACGGTATTTAGAAAACAGATCCAAATTCTCGTCAGCGTCCCTCGGTAGAGATCCGTTGAGAGTTCGACCTCTCCGGAGTGGCGCATTTCTACCACCGGCGAGAAGCGATTCCTTGATGCTTCGACTCATGGCAAGTTGGCAATAATCGAGATGTTGTTGACCTAATCCAACAACAGAGGAGAGAGTATTTGCAGGTGGGAGTTGAGCAGAGCAGTTGATGATTCACGCCATCTGTTGAATGAATGAAAATAAAAAGAGAAAGATAATGATGGGCTGATGGCATTAGAACTCAGATCTGCACATGCATCCATCTCATCAATTAATTATTTAATTACTTTCTTACAAAGCTCTAATTTATTTATTATTTAATCAATTTATTAATGATCAGTGTTAAGAGATCCCGTGCACCGTCGCAAATTGCTTGCGAATGCTAAACGACGTCGTTTGGTCAAAATATTTACAGGGGGTACGGAGTGAAACATGGGAAAAAGTAAGGCGTTATGTTGTAAATATAAGAAAAAGAGGGGACCAAGTTAGTATTCTACTTTTTGTTTGGTTGATTCGTTATCCAAAGTCAGCGGCAACCAACGAACGCATCGAAAATCTCCGTCTGCCGGAAAAAAAATATGAAAACGCAGCACTCCACGTTCCAGTCTCCCCCTTGTTACAAGTGAGTTGATCAATCTATAATTTTTTTTATTTGATGTTAAACAGTTCCCTTGTTAACTTGTGTGCTGTTTTCATTCTACTTCAATTGGACCAAAATGTTGCAGCTGCAGGTCAGTTTCCACATTTGAATTCCGAAATCAAGTACCAAATCAACTTCTGTTTCCCAGAAAATTTAATTACGGGTTTATTAATGGAGGTGTGTTTAATCTCCATTTTTTAGTCTTTACTCTAACTAAAGCACTTTAGTAATTACAACCTTTTGGTAAGATTGGATTTTTTTTTTTTTTTTTACTTGTTTCCTGGCTCGAATCTGATGCTCACCCATTACAATTTTTTTGCAGTAAGCCCGAGAAGCAAGATTTCCTATAAGCCTAAGTCTGGTTTTTGGGAATCAATTAGATCCGGGTAAGTTTTGATTTCTCTTCTTGGTCTCCTATAATGTTCTCCAATGCTATGCTTTGATTCCGTGCTTCCTCATAATTGGTTATGTTTTCTATGACTCGCACCGGGCAAGTTTTTTTATTATTAAAATTTTCCTTTTTACAAGCACAATTCTTTTGTTTTATTAGTAGGGGATAGTTTACACTTTTGATTTGCTCTCTTGGCTGGTACCACGGTAGATCAATCGATCTGCTGATCAAAGTTGCTATAGTATCATCAAGGACTGAACAAGGATCTGTTTCTATTTTATTTTTTTCAGATTTGAGAAGACTAGCACAATACAAGTGATTGAGCCAGCTTCCAAAGATGGAGATAAGGAAGAACCATTACCGGATGAGTTTGTTCTTTCGGAAAGAACTCTGTCAGATGGATCAGTTGAACAAATATTATTTTCTTCAGGTGGAGAAGTCAATGTATATGATATCCAAGAGTTGTGCGATAAGGTGAGGTTTATTTCTATAAAAAAAAGAGTAAAAATCATTTTATTATAATTGGATTTTTTTCCTTCTTCTTTTACAGCTATCTTTTGTGTACTATCATAGCAAGTTAACACGCTGCATTTCATTACTCCCATCAAGTATGTGAAATGTACAGCTATAAGCTGTATTGTGCTGTTCTAGGATTAACATCTTCTGGTCTTACTGATTTCCAAAACTGCAACTGTGATATATCATGTGGAATACTTTCACTTTGCTTGTTTTTGGTAGAACCGATAGACATTCTTATGTTATGGAATCTCTTTATTTTTCAATTGTCATAGTTCACTATTTATGTTTATGGTTGGTTTGTATTATATGTCTGATCTGTAACAGGTGGGCTGGCCTCGAAGACCACTTTCGAAACTAGCTGCTGCAATGAAAAATAGTTACATGGTGGCCACTTTGCATTCTGTAAAGAATGTTCCGGGATCTGGTACTCAGTCTGATACATTCTCCTTTTAGGTTGCTGAGCTTAGCTACACAGATTCTGTTTACACTATATTTAAAAAAAATTGAATATTTTGACGTACTTCTGAGAAGTTATTTGACAGAAGAAAATGGTAAAAAGAAACTTATTGGCATGGCCCGTGCCACGTCTGATCATGCTTTCAATGCCACCATTTGGGATGTCCTTGTTGATCCAAGCTATCAGGTATCCTTAGTGTTCCATCAAACTTCTCTATCAAGCATCTTATATGTAGATTTAACTGTACGTTCTTTCAAAATAATGTTTTGATTCTCTTGATATGCTACGCTCGTAATTTTCTGGCCCAAAATGCTGACTCGGCGTATTGTCTTTTGTGTCTCTGGACTTTTGTAAAGAAAGTAGAAAACCCAATCTACATAGATGTTGACAGCTGCAATGTAATTAGTTGACTTTTCAATGTAAAAGAAGAAAAAAAACTGAACTCGGGGCATGGCTCTTGAGTCTTGAACTCTAAACAGTGATCTGTTTTGGGGCATATTACACTGGTTATTGCATGTTACGAAGTCCTTAAAGTTCAGTTTGTTAAGGAACAGTGAAATGCTTTGGTCCTGGAACTTCAAAGTGTGTTTGCGCTCATATTTTGATAGGAGCTTGACGCTTGTTATTTTGATTGCATAGTAAGCTAAATGCCGAAAGAGAGTCCAATCATTTTCGAGCTACATGTTGGAATTTATAACACTAGTACCAGTGTGCATCTGCCAATGTTTTTTTTCTTCTTATGGTTCAGGGTCAAGGCCTTGGAAAAGCGCTTATCGAAAAGATTATTAAGGCACTTCTCCAAAAAGACATTGGGAATATATCATTATTCGCTGACAGTCAAGGTACAACACTCTCGCTCGAAGTCTTACATTCGATGTTTTGCAGATTAGTTCACCATTTTCAGTTGCCTGCATTGAGAATAAAGATTGCATATCAGATAACAAACGTCTCGGCCTAAGAGCTGGACTTCTAAAGAAATGTATTTCTCTTTCTGTATCTTTTTTCTACCAGCTTAAACAACATGGCGTATCAACAAACTGAACTTTAAACTCACGTATGCAGATTGCAGAGTTTGTGCCACTTTGTTATTAAACTTTTCTTTTTTGTTGCTCTTAAAGCTCTCTCTTTTTTTATGTGTTATTGTGCAGTTGTTGACTTCTATCAAAATTTGGGATTTCAAGCAGATCCCGAAGGGATCAAAGGCATGTTCTGGTACCCACGGTACTGAAAATCACCTCCAATGTGATTGGTTCTCCTGTTGTGATTATGTACAAGACATCAGAGGCCGGTGAGGGCAGTCTTTCGTGACAACATGTTGTTATACTTTTTGACAAGTTCCTACATCAATAGCAAATTCCCTCTGAGTTTCATTAAATGTGCCACAATGCTGTTTCTGCGTCTACTATTAGATTTTCTTATCACTCATTGTAACTCCCTGGAAAAGAAACTAAAAAGAAATTGTGGGTAGAAGTGTCCTATTAGACCCGCACTCGGTCAGAAAGATTGTACTTGGATGATGCTTTTTAAAGATTTATATTGTTTCAGACTTCAGTTGTACACACATCAAAAAGAAAAAACCTAAAAAATATATTAATCGAAACAAAAACATTCCACTACATTCCTAACAATCACAAGTAATATTAATGAATGTGTATAGAGAAGTTATTACAATAGACACTTTATCTTCACTTGGTAAAAGTAAAACCTGCAATCTCTATGACCAAACTAACACCTAAAATACAATTCACCTTCTTTTCTTTTCTTTTTTCCATTGCATTTCTTCCAGATATTAGATGGATTTTGACAGATAAAAAAATTCGACGCACACGAGCAATATTGGCTATCCTGACCGCTGTTGTATGGTACTATGGTTGAACTGTCGTGTATTTTTACCACCAAAAGACCATGGAGGAGACAAAATTTTGGAAAGTGAGCGAGGGACCAAACTTCAACGTCCAGGTTTAGCACGCTTCAATCCGCTGCTATTGAAAGGAGATACACTGCCACCACTAGGCCCTGGACTCTCCTCTCTGAAATTTGAGTTTAGCAAGGCCAATTCGCGTAGTTGCTGTCTTTTGATGAAGTCTTCTGACTCATCCTGCGATCAATATACCTCAGATTAGTACAGTTGACAAAACAAACAAACTACGAGTAAGAACTTCAGAAAGACTCGCATATTTTTAGTTAAATGCATAAATTTTCGATGATAGTTCAACAAGAACTTAGCATTTTACAAGTCAGCACTAGAAGAAGCTTAGGTATAAAAACTTCTGAAATGTTTTTTTGGCCAACGGTATCATGTTATAATGACAGAATTGTGTAGAAAACATTCACGAACCACAGGTTTCAGCAACTCTTCTATGATTTCTTGTGCTTGTCTTAGCCTCAAATCAACAATGTTAGCAGGTAGGTCGGCCTCGATTAAGATGTGGAGTGGCTCGTTTAAATGCTCATATCCTGATCTTCCCCTTAACTTCTCTTCCTTTAAAAGCCGAAAAGATAGATAACATTAATCTATTTTTATATTTGTGTTTTGAGGAAAAATATGATAAGATGAGTAACCTTTTCAGGGTCCTTAATTGAACCTTTTCCACGGATGAACACCCGACATCCTGTTGTAGCCTCCACCCGTTTCAATGAATTACCCCTAGGGCCAAGAAGTCTTCCAACAAAGTTGAACTGGCATACATACAAGAAGTCAGTCGGTAATGCACGGAGACACGATGTTTGAGATGGTTAAGGGTGAACATACATTTGGATAAGCATCTACAGGAATTTCTAAGCGCAAAATCTTCTTCACAAGATATGCACTAGGGCTCGCTGGTGCCCCCTGCCAATCCATATTCATGCCAGGCAGTCCAACAGAGTGCTGTCATGGATCATACAAAAATGCACATAAGTGCTACGACTTCCAAATAATACTTAAGAGGGCATGAATTGATGAGCCAGCACGAAGAAATCACAAATATCTCTACATATACAGCCATATAGAAGGAGAAGGAGGCTAGATACAAGCATAAAAACCCAACGATAGTAACACTACATGACAGATAAAAGACATTAAAAAAAAATACTTGGAACCTGTAACTTAGGACGATTAGGAAAGATACATGGGACAGTTCATAAAAGGGAACAAAAAAGAAATGATACCTCTTGGGGAAGGCCATTCCAGCCACCCCTTCTGGGTCCAGGAATATTAGGCACACGATTCGAAGAGGCCATTGGACTTGGGCTTCGGTGTTGTAATCTATCAATGTCACCAAATCCTTGGTTGGACATCATCCCCGAAACACGTAGAATCTCTGGGTATGTGATACAAGGTGCGTGTTAGAGAGCATTTAACAAGTACCGTAAAGTGTAATCACGGCAGGGAAGAAATATGCAGTTGGCTGTACGGCGAGACTTCATACTTAATAAAACATATACACTATCTTATGACACACATCCAGCCTAATGCTCACAGAGTCACAGTAAATCTGTACTCAGCTAGATACCCAAAGAAGCATATTTTGACAAGCTTGTGCTTTGGGGGAGATGGCTATGTTTTATCAACTTGTGCTACATTTGAAAGAAGGTGAGAGAGAACCGAGCTTGGACAGGCATGCAAATGAAGTTCGAGAAAAGCTTCTTGTCATGCCTTTTTAGACCATAACCATTGATCAGGTCAATGCAGCTGCTATTGACATGACCCAGTAGTGAGTGTGATAATACGACAGCACAAAATGCATAAGGCAAACTCACAGATATGCGAAAACTCGAGACAAACTCACCAAACTGCATCAATTAACAAATTACTCGATGGCAGACGAAAATAATGCATGAGAACATTGTCAGTCATAAGAACCTCAAGAAATCCAAACAAAGGAGCACAGAGGAAATTAGGGAGATGGAAAGCAATTAGTGAGATCCAAAGAAATTCAAGATCCGGATAATGACGAATAAGAGCATAGCAAGAGCTAAATAACCTTGATTCAAAAGCCTGCTACATATGGGAAGAACTTGAATAAAAGGTCCAAGCTTCTGATGCTCTGCCAAAAGCTCCGACAGATACTGACTGCATAAATCAATTCAACACAACTTATCAGTTGACACTACAAGAATCAAATATCAACCTATGAACCATATAACCAACATAAAAAGATTAAGTGAAGGGATTCAAGATTCAACAAAACTAAAAAGACATAGAAAATAAAGAAAATCAGACCTTTCAGCATCTGAAGCGCCTCTAATCTGGGGAGAGGCAGCTCTAGCAGGAGAGAAGTTGTGATTGAACAAACCGGACATAGCTTTATTTTCTCTTTTGGGGTCGTTGAGAGAAAAAAAAGGGTTTCTTTTAGCAGCAAATCTTAAGCTTGGAGAGGCTCAAGAGGAACAACACTCGCACACAAACATACATTAAAAAAAAGTGGGGTCACTGTGAAATCGCAGAAAGGCAAAGACTTTTGTATTCAATTGTACACAAGATTAAAGGGGATTTTTCTTTTATACACCTAAGAAGACAATAGTAATATACTGACAAAGATGGAGAGAGAAATAGTTAGTATTACCTATTAACAATAAGATGAGATTTGGAAAAAAAACTGTAAATGTGTTGGGACTAGGGTGAGAAATGATGGAATCAAACTAAATTGTTGCAAATTTCAAGGACTGGAAATTGGATTGACAAGAAAACAAGCCCTGAAGTTTCCTGAACAAGGCACAGCGAAGACACGAGTACACATGATGAAAGATGCGGTGGAGAAGCATCTTGGCCAAACCAAGTACGAGGCCAAATGGGGAACATCAATTAGGTTTTAGTTCGTCTTCGTCTTCTAACTACGGAGATCTTTAGCTGCCGAGTATTCACTCAGCCAGTCAACTGTCAAAACGACACTGTTTTGTAGCACCTGCAAGATCGATTTGGTGAACCGATTCCGGTTTCGAGAGTTGTGTGGTGATCATTAGAGTTTGGAGTAGAAGACGAATGACTGGTATTTCAAAAAAAAATACGGCGCTTTGAGTTTGTAGTTTCGAGTTCGTCCTGTTTTTAACTGAGACTTGCATCTCCCACATCGGTCTCATTAATTTTCTTAAGAGACCGAAATGGGAGATCGTAATCTCTTTGATTTTCTTAGAGTATCCTCCACCGTATTTTTTTGGAGCATAGAAAGTGAGCATAAGAGATGATCAAAAAAATCATGCACCCTCACCATGATTTTTTTAATCATCAAAAAGATCATCACATGTTTTTTTTTAAAAAATGAGCATTCTTTTTTTTGTGTTTTGAGCATGAGAATGAGCCAATCGCAACGGGACACGTGTCCTGCGTAAGAAACAGTACAATTTTTATTTTGATCTTGCAACGAATATATCTTCTAAATTACAAATTAAAAAAAATCAAAATAAATATCAATATTCATAATTTTTTGAGCTCTATAAAACGAGATACACTTTGATATATTTTTATTAATCTTAACATTTATGAGCTTTTTTTGGATCATGGTGGGGTGCATGTGATTGAAAAAATCATGAGAGATGATTAGATGAGAGAGATGGATGATATGATTTTTTTGATCATGGTGGGGAATGCTCTTAGGAAACTAGTACTATATTGATATAAATCTCTTAGGAAAATCAAAATGTTGACCACTAGGGATGAAGCGCCCCACGCCACGTTTTGATTTTGGTAAGAGACCGGATAACCATCTCTTAGAAAAAATCAAAGAGGTCGGTATCTTAGAAACCTGGCAAACTTGAAACTCTAAATTCAAATGTCGTATCAACTCTTGATTTTCTTCCGATTGGCATAGTTGTTGTTGTTGTTGAATAGTACTGAAATGAGGCTTCACTGAAATTCTGCTAGTAATGTTTTGTGCAATACGAACCAGCAGCAAGTAAAGAATCACCACTATACAACGAGACCAAGGTGTTGTAGTAGTACCCTGTAATCTTTTATACTCAGCGTGTGTCATATTTGCACATAACTACCATATAATTTACACATCTCAAATGGCAGTTTGTTTTACTCAAGTCCATATTCTATTTCTAATAGAGTAGAATCTCACTCTATACTTGACCTGGCCTTGTAAATAGGGAAAATTGCCCAATCTACCCCGGTTTCAAACTCGAATAACCCGTTTGCACCGCTTGAAACTCAAATAACCAATCTACCCCACTTTATAATAATTTCGGTTTCTCGGGAACCGGCACTCTTAATTCCGGTTTCTCTCCTGCCGGAATTGTACAAAAATGATGATGTGACTTGATTTTAGGCGTACGTGTATCGAAACGAGACAAAATAACATACACATAGGATCCCGGTTTGTGGGAAACCGGAATCTTTTAAATTAAAAATTATTAATTTGTACATAGGACTATAGGAGAGAAGCAGACGCACTGCTTTTAATGCTATTTTAATACTTTTACTATTCTGTAATTACCAAGGTGGTCAGCAGCCGGAGGACAAAGCATTAAATGCAGAGTGCATTTTTTTCTTTTCTTTTTAATTTGAAGCTTGCGGCCTGCTTCAAACAACATTATAAACAGTATAAAGCAGTATACAAACAGTAAAAATATTGAAAACAGCATTAAAAGCAGTGCGCCTGATTTTTTTCCTTCTTTCTTTTCATCGAAAACAGCATTAAAAGCTTTGTACTGTATAATTTTTAATTTGAATAATTCCGGTTCCCCTTAAACCGGAATCCTACGTGTATGTTATTTTGTCTCGTTTCGATACATTGTACGCCTAAAATCAAGCCACATCATCATTTTTGTACAATTCCGGCAGGAGAGAAACCGGAATTAAGAGTGCCGGTTCCCGAGAAACCGGAATTATTATAAAGTGGAGTAGATTGGTTATTTGAGTTTCAAGTGGTGTAAAAGCTTCTAAACCCAATCAAACATTTTGGTGCGAAAAAATAGTAACAGATGAACTGTTAGCATTTCATTTACAATTACTAGTGAGCAATAGATAGTAACAGATGGCCAACCTACATCATTCCATTTCGTCAAACTCTCAGCAGGCGATCTTTTTACTCTAATCCTTAATAAAACTAACCTGTCGAAAATTAGAGCAGAAGAGACGAGCTTATTGCGCGCTCTCTACGTCTTGGTCTCGCAAGTGGAGCTGGAAAGCGCACCACTCCTAACATCAATAACCACGGCACAAGTCGAAGTAGCTGTAACCCTGATACTGAACATATTAAGAATTTTAACTTTTCCAGAAATCTTTGTCACTGTGGTGAACACAATGGAGCCAGCAAGGACATCCGTGTAAGCATTCGAATTCGAAATAAGGCGATCCGCCAGTACGAGCAGCATCACGTCCATCCTCTGCGTATCATGCGCGCCAATCTTCCCAGCAGGAATAGGCACCTCCCCGACGAGCTCATCTCTATAATAAACGAGCGCGGTGGTGTTCCGGTACTTCATTCCGACGAAATTAGGGTTGTGTACGGAGAGGTCGATGCGAATTGTGACGTTGAGGACGACTCTGAGGCGAGGGAGGTCGAGAGCCAGCGCGAAATGGTCGAGGGAGACGGAGTTTGGGGAGATTTTAGGGTCTTTTGGTTTGAAGACGGTTAGGGCGAGGATGAGGAAAATGATGGCGATGGAGAGGACGATGGCGACTACGATTAAGCAAATCCTTTTTCTGCGATTGGAAGAGAAGCTGCGGGTGTTGGTGTTTCGGAGGAGCGTATTCGTATCTTTGGAGGTGGATTCCACCTCCATGATCACCCTTGTGATACGAACAACTGAGAGGTTCAAGTTGGGAAGATGAGTTGGAATCTGGTGGAGGGGTAGCTGGGCAATTGGGGATTCATTAAATAGGAATTGAGAGAGATGGATTGTGGGTTCTAATTTCTAAAGTTGCATAGCATAGGTACATGACGACACTCTTTTCTGTTTTGGTTTTGCCTAAAAACACTCGTGACTTTCAGCAACTAACTGCATTCAATATCACCACGCTATTTGTTAAATTGTCAAAAGTTTGGCTTTTAAGCAAGAAAAAAAAAGAGGATTAAAAATACAACTTAAATGCTTCTTTCTACAATCTCATATGATGATGTATATCACTTGCCCTTTATAGATACCTCTATTGTCTATTTAAGGTTTCTTTACCTAACCTACAAACATGTCAGTTTCATTTTCATCATGAGCCAAACATTTCAAACATTTCGAACCGAGGTTCAGTTCTCATAGTTAAATTACCACAGGGAGAAATATTAACTAACCTGTCCCATCAAAAAAAACTAACCTGTCAGACTTACGGTGTATTTCATCTCATGGTTAAATCCCAAAAAAGACACACTGCAGTGAATTATGCCAGGCCAAAGTACAACACAACGCTTTCGCGAGAAACTGTATTAATATGAATAGAAATGTATCAAAATGAAGATGTTCCATAAGCACGACACAGTAAGACATCCAAATGGCCAGGCAAGAATTTTACCAACCAATTATTAAACATTCAAATCATCACCAAGACGATGAAATCGTATAAATTTTTGGTTCATCAGAAACACCTTATAGCAGAAGCGAAGCTCAATTCACAAAACAGCATCTTCCCGAGGATGCTACTTGCCTTAAAACTGAGATTTGTCCAGATTGTCAAAGTAAGGGTGATCCATTGCTGCTTTGGCAGAGATTCTATCAGCTGGATTATATGTCAGCATCTTCTGCATTTCGTGAAGGACAAATAAACGTTAGTAAAAGGATGAAAGTACCAAGTAAACAGGAGAAATAAAAGTTGCAATATAATTAGTAAAAGCGATAGAAGTGCCATGTAAATGTTATGTTTAGTACAATGGTCACCTTTAATTTCAAGGACACATGTAAAGTTAATCGAAGTGGCACTACTAATGCAGGGAGGAACAAACGAAAGCTTGACATCATGAACCCACAACGAGGGATTAAAGGATCCCAAGTGCAAATGATAGTTAACATTAATTTCTATCTTGAAACAAAACAAATTATTTATTTGTCAAATAGTATTTGAGCCACACAGACTATCGTAATGGAGGTTCGAAACAGTTAATGAAAATTCAGTACTCGTAAATGCATCATATTACTAATCAAAGTAACTAGAGATTTGGCTATTACTGATAATAGATCAATGCCATCAGGTCCCAGTGTTGGTACAGCCCTTGCCAGGTTCTGTGGTTCCCATTGTGGATAAACATGCCAATCCCTTAGTTTAGTACATCCAGGCCATTCCTTCTCCGTTGGTGTTCCCAGCAACCTATATAAGTACATATTTCCTTTTTTATCAGATAAAATAAAACACTCTGAACACCAGCCATGTCAACTACCTAGTACTAATTCATGAACTTTAAGATAAAGGGCATGACCGTTTTTCTAAATAGTCATACAGAAGGATTTGCAGATGAGGCAAAAAAACACAATAAAATAAAAGGAGGAGAGTCTGGAAGTAAAGCTGGAGTATAATTTAAGTACACACACAAAGCGGAGAACCATGAAAGTTGTACAGATATATACATTTGCAAACAAAATTATAAACCTGAATATATGGAGCAACTGTTGGAACTCAGAATCCCCAGGAAATAAAGCTGTCCTCCTTACCATTTCAGCTGCAACGTAAATTATACTTCATTAAGAGCAAATATAAGATAATTGTAAACAGAAATTAAAATGACACAGCATTGCATATTCGGTGATAATACGAAACTGACAAACTTGCCAATTTGAATCGTGAAAATAATACTAACCAAATATGCAGCCAACGGACCACATATCAACGCCAGTAGAATAATGAGTGCCTCCAAGCAGCACTTCAGGAGCCCGGTACCAGAGAGTAACAATCTGTAGTAGAGAAAAGGTGAAAAGTTAGCTGCAACAAATAGCACAACAAAAACTGTTTTGGAGAAGAGAAGGGAGAACAAATTGAAGTGACCTCGTGAGTGTAACTCTTGAGAGGCACTGTGAAAGCCCTGCCCAAACCAAGATCAGCAATCTTCAGAAGGCGCTTTTCCTTGTCGACCAAGAGGTTCTGCGGTTTGAGATCCCGATGAAGAACGCCGTGGCTATGGCAGTGGTCGACGCCCTTAAGCAACTGGAAGAGAAAATTCTGAATCAGTGCCGGTGGAAGCGGCCTAGGGTTAGGGCCCTTACGGTGTGAGTCGATGAACTTCTTCAAATCAGTATCGAGATACTCGAAGACGAGATAGAGTAGAGGCTTGTCGTTCTTGCTGACGTGCTCGACGCATAGCAATTGAACGATGTACATGGATTGAGAGAGCATCTGAAGCAAGGAGACCTCTCTGAGTGCGGTGGGAGGGATTCCTTCCTCGTCCATCTCGAGACGTGTTTTTTTGAGAGCGACCAATTGGCCGCTGTTTTTATCTTTGGCCTTGTACACCTTGCCGTATGTTCCTTCTCCGACTTTCTCGAGCTTCTCGTACTTGTCCATTCTTTGTTTTTTTTTTATGATCGGAGATGAAACAAAGGTCGGAGAGGAAGGCGAGCGTCGCTATACAAATGTTGAATTGGAATCGAGTTTAGATCTGCAAATTTGCACGGGAACGAACCGTTGGCAAGAGCGGCATATTCCTTATTTTCCCTCCTTCGGCACGTTTGAATTTTGAACTACATTTCACCTAAAGATTTTGAACTACCTCGACATGGAAATTTATAAATAGGCAGTTGAATGATCATGCATAGGCAGTTGAATGAAATATAAATTGTATAATTACCAAAAAAAAATCACACAGAAACTTGATGGCAGTGTAATTTGATGATTTGGTAAACATGTAAAGTAGAGTAAGATTCAAGATTAAATGAGCCACAACAAAACGAGCAATAACTCAGGACACCAAGCCTGCTTGGGCAAACAAAAAACTGGAAGTAACAAAAATGTTGCATTTGGAATTTTTATTGCAACAAAGAAGACTAAACAGAGATCTTCAGTGGATATCAGGGTGTGTGTATTATAAGTTACATCTACACTTGCCTAAATCAACAACAAATAAGGAGCACGGAGTGATTAACGCTTGACCCATGCAAAACTCTTTCTAGCCTTAGCTTTGCCGGGTTTCTTCCTTTCAACAGCCCTGGGATCCCTTGTCAAGAAGCCAACTGGAAGAAATATAAAAGGATGGAATGTTTAGATAAACAGAGAAAAAATATGGTATTTTCAGCCTTCAAATGATACAATATTTACAGATCCCACAATACAAAAATGTGAAGGATTTATTGATTTAGAGTAAAAAATGAAGTACTAAGAGGTGAGGACAGGTGGCAGGTTTTGTGTCTAATTGAGTTACTAACACAATAAAGAACATGGGTCATTTATACGTACTTTTACTACTTTCATTTCATATTACCAAGAACATAGATAACAATACAGGCATATCGAATATATTATTATCATTCATCAATTGTTATATACCAGCTCTAAGTGCAGGACGCAGTCCAGGTTCCCAGTTTTGCAATGCCCGACTAATTCCCAAACGCACTGCACCAACTTGTCCTGAATAAAAGAAAAAGTATTTGACATGTACACAGCTTTAGTTAAATAGATAAACAACTATAATAACTGCACAACAGATCCAAGTGTGACCTATATTAGATGTGTGAAGGGAAAAGAACAAACAGATTTGCATTGAGAAAAATCAGCAATCAATTCTCATGGGAAGTGGTGTGACGGTGCACCAAAATGAAATTTCACAACTTCAATATTATCAAATTCTTTTTTGTGACAGCTTAATTGTATAAAACTTTCAAAATGCTGGGAAAACACACTAAAAGCAATTTTTCTAGCTACATGAAACCAATGTCATAATTACTGTTGGCTAAAATAATGCCGAAAGCCTACAATATAAGGGGGTGATAAATGATGCCCTATGCACACAAAAATGAGAGGCCGCTGCTTTCACAATATTGCTTTTAATTTTGTCAGTTAGAAGAATAGGAAAAGTGTGATACAGCAACAAGCGCTAAGCACCCAAAAAACATATTTGTTGTTTACTCTGAACAAAATC
Organism: Rhodiola chrysanthemifolia; assembly: GCA_033675395.1. Classification (NCBI taxonomy): domain Eukaryota; kingdom Viridiplantae; phylum Streptophyta; class Magnoliopsida; order Saxifragales; family Crassulaceae; genus Rhodiola; species Rhodiola chrysanthemifolia. The sequence goes on from CM066206.1 coordinate 8,936,544, forward strand.
CAATCATAAGGTATTTGGAACAAACCAATACATGCAAGTGGAGAAACTGTCCTCACAACACTACCGACAGTGAAAATCATCTGAGACACCCATGCAGTTGGTTATAACAAAAGTGAAAGCATATATGATCACTTAAAGGTCTTAACGGAAATATGAGCATTGTCAAACCTGTTGTCCCACCACCCTTCACAGTACAATTGACATTCCAGAGGCCTAAGGTTTTCGTCTCTGTGAAAGGTCGAAGAAGTGCCGCACGTTGATCAAGCATCGGAAAATAAACATCAAACTCTTTGTCATTAACAGAAAATTTCCCATCACCAGGCTGTATCCAGACACGAGCTACACTGCATTTCCTTCTTCCAGTGCCGTAAGCTCTTCCCTGGTTATCTACCTGTCTCACCCGCGCTTTGGCAATTTCCTCCAGTTTCTGTCGTTCTATCTCAGCTCTAGCTGATTTTTGTGTTGTTTTTTGATACCTCCAATCCTCGATATCTTTTAGAGGGGGCAGTCCTTCAATCCCACTAAAATCCTTGAGAGCCATCAAACTGTCCAGCATTTCGTCTGTAATTCCAGATGCTGCAACCAGGTCACCAAATGCACGGTCCGGACCTGCAATCAATAGTGGCTTCATATTATTGGTCCAAAAATTATGTCAGCTGAATTAATAGCAACAATTAAACATTAGTTACAATTCGCACAAATCATTTGTTAAATTAATAAAGAGGAGCTGAGTTCCATGCCTTTTAAAACAGCAGTAAGCTGCTGCTTCTCACTCTCCAACTCCTGCTCTACCTTTATCCGATCAACTTCATCTGTCTGTGTCTCAATCCTTTCATCAACTACTTCCGGCATAGAATCAACATGATCGAAAAAACTGTTCTCATTCGGCTCATCTCCTAATTTCCAGGTCTCGAACCCCTCGGTCGTTAACCAGTCATCACCAACATCCTTGGTACTCGCACTAATTTCGGTATCTTCGTCCAAAATTGAGCCCGTCTTCGAGGCTTCGTCAGGGGAGATTTTCCAGAAATCGGACTCATGGCCTCCGTTGTTGGATTTTCCAGAGGAGAATGCGCGGCGAGGGTTACAGGTTGGGATATTGGAGATGGGCTTCGGATCCTTGCTGATTGAAGATTGTTGATAGCAGTACGAAGAGGGTGCGATTAGGGCTAGGAAGCGGGACGAACTGGAAGATCGTGAAATGATGCGCGAGAGCATCGTGACGACGAAACCAGTCGACTGCGTTTGGTTGATGTTTTAGGGTTTTTAGTTACCAGCTCCCATTTTATTTTCATTTTCGTTTTAAAATTTTCGTTCACACTTTGTAGTACAAAGTTTGTACCCCTAATTAATTAAGTTTTTTTTGTTGATAAAATTAAGGGTAAAAATATTGTTTGAAGTACTATCTGATTTCAAATTAAATATCGGATTTTTTTAATTTTCAATTTAATGATTTTGCATAAATTTATACATGTTTTATCATATTAATCATATCTACAACCACGACAAAAAAAAATAAGTAAAACTAAATTAGTTAACCCTATAACCATATTCATAAGTTTCGACCTTAAAATTCTTCAAAAATATCGAATTCGAAATCAAAAAGTATGCAAATTGATGCAAAAGTCACTAAATCAGAAATTGAACAAATCCGATACCTAATTTGAAATAAGGTGATAGTGCATTTTATATTTTTATAATTTACTAAAAAAATTGATTTATTTTATTTTACCCTAGATTTCAGAGGTTAAGTTTAATATAATAAATTTACTTTTGTTTCACCTTTAACTACCGTTCCATCTTATGATAAAACATCAGCTCTTGCATCTGATTGCAAGATTTGGTGAAAAATATTGGAATGGAAAATATTTCTATACATTAATAATTTTGCGTAGAATCCTTTGGTATTGTTTGTGTCTTTTATGACGAAAAAACTTTAAAAAAAAAAATTTCCATCCTAAAGAGTTTTTCTATAAATCAAAGTCTACCCAGGGCGAAGTGAGTTGGCTCCTCTGGTGAGCGCTCCCCCGTTATTTGCAAACACCTCGGGTTCAAGTCCCTACTTGGTCAGTGAGCAGATACTACTTTAGAGCTTAAGCTCAATTATCAAAAAAAATAATAATAAATCAAAGTCTACCCAATATATTCACATGGCACTCGCTTTCTCCCCCCTCCACATGGCAAAAACACATTTGACAAAGAAATATAAACTGTCAAAAACAAACGAAACGACAAAAAGCAATCAGATGGCACCGCCGACCAACAAGTAAGATGTGGCCGCGTGTCGCTCCATTCCACTCTCACTACCTTTACTAGTATTTTATTTCTTAACATCTTCTTTACTTGCTTGAGTGCCAGTGTCGTCAAGCATCTTCTTATGCCTGCTGACGAAGACGGAGATTCATAGCAGAAGAGGAACAACAACGTCAACTGAATCTCCATTCAAATGGCTGCTACTCCAGGTGTTAATGATTCATCCATTCCTGCCCAGAGGTATACCAAAAAAAAATTTGCTTCTTGTTCATGATCTGTTCGGTTAGAGGATCCAATCGATGATTCTTTTCAAAGAAAATTGAATTCAGATTTAGCTGGGTTTTGCAGATTCTTTCTTGAATCAAATTAGGTAGATAATTGCACATGGTCTGAAGAGTAGAGTTGAAAACAATATGTGCAAGTCAACCTAATGAAATCCCTGACCCGGTCTTTAGCGAATTTTTATCAAGCTTTCTAAGAATCAATTGTTTTTTTCTAGAGGCTGTGATGATTCTCTACTGCCTATTAGTGTGACCGATACTTCGCATCTGTTTATTTTGGAACAAATTAAGCATGTTGGCTTTCGACAAAGTGGCTGATCATTGTGACTAAATGAAGCCCCCTACTCTTGTTAATCGACAATACTCACGTACTAGAATATGTCATTGATGCTGTTTGCTGAAAATAAATCAAGGTGACCCAAAATTGTCTATCGCAGTTTGAGGCATATCATTTAGTGCCTGCATTTGACTCCTGTTTTTTTTTATCTTATAAGCTGTTAAATGTTGTAATCTCTTTTTTATGGCACTCACACGGTTTAAAAGCTTGGCTGCTCTCTATTTTTCTACTACAGATTGCTTGGTAAAGTTGCTCTAATAACTGGAGGAGCGTCTGGGATTGGAGAGAGCATCGCACGGTTGTTCCACAAGCATGGTGCAAAGGTTTGTATAGCTGATCTGCAAGATAATCTTGGCCAGAAATTAAGTGACAGTCTAGGTGGTGAAGCAAATGTCTGTTACTGCCATTGTGATGTGACAGAAGAAGGTCATGTAAGTCGCGCAGTTGACTATGCAGTTGAAAAATTCGGCACACTTGACATCATGGTCAACAATGCTGGCATATCGGGGCCTCCTTGCTCAGACATACGTAGCTTTGACTTATCCATATTTGAGAAAGTTTTCAACATAAATGTCAAGGGAACTTTCCTTGGAATGAAGCACGCTGCTCGGGTAATGATACCTTTGAAGAAGGGTTCAATAGTTTCTCTATCTAGTGTTGCTAGCACCATTGGGGGACTCGGCCCACACGCATACACAGGATCCAAGCACGCGATTTTGGGACTCACTAGGAATGTGGCTGCTGAGTTGGGACTGCATGGAATACGTGTGAATTGCGTATCACCCTATGCAGTGCCGACAGGTTTGGCTCTTGCACACTTGCCCGAGGATGAGAGAACAGAAGATGCGTTTGTTGGATTCCGAGCATTTGTAAAACAAAAGGCAAACTTGATTGGCCCCGAGCTGACTGCAAATGATGTGGCTAATGCTGTGCTTTTTTTAGCAAGTGATGAAGCTAGGTACATCAGTGGCGATAACTTGATGGTGGATGGGGGTTTCTCCTGCGTAAAGAACACACTTGGTGTCTTTGGATGAATTGTTGATGTAATGGGTTTCTGCATCTATTTATTTGCCACGAACTCTTATTTGGCTTTCCCAATAGGCATAATAAAGTGGAAAGATTGTTTCAACATTTAGGATTGCATACTTAGAGCATCCCCATGACGTTTCGAGTTCTCAGAAAAGATCATGGGACATGATAAAAAAAATACATATATCCCCGTCATGACTTAATCTATCATAGAAAATGTCATGGAATGATCAACGTGAAAAAATATCATCTCATAACTAAAAGTGAGATTTGGTCATGAGCCGTTGACAAATTACAACGCGACACATGTCCTTCATAAGACTTTTTCAGTTTAGATTTTGATAGATAAATTACAAAGTTAAAAAAATTAAAAAAATTATTATTATTCATAATATTTTGAGATCTATAAAATGAAATACATTTTGATATATTTTTGATATTTATGTGCTAGAATTTATGTAACAATGAGAGAGAATGATGATGCAATTTTTGTTTGGTCATGAGTAGGGTCCATTTGGTGCATGAGGCATGACAAGATGAGAGAGAAAATGAACGATAGGAGATGATATGTTATTTTTATCATGGTGAATGATGCTCAGAGCTAAAATGAGAATCGAAACCAATCTGACCACTGCATATTAAAAGTTTCATTTTGATGAAAATTCTTAAATTCATTAAATTTGATCAAATGCATATTCTTTTTTTTTGAAGGAAGATTGATCAGTCGATATTTTAACCGATTATTACCTTCATACATAGTAGAACTTAGTTCGATTTCTGAGCGTTATTCGCCATTTAATGTTGTTTTCCAAGCGTTTCAGGTAATTTGCAGCTATCCATTGAAACCATGGCCTAACGACCAAGAATTGAAGAAAAACCAAGCTTTTTGGCCCGAAAAGCATCCAAATGAAGCTTCAGCCGTTGAATCCAAATGAAGCATCCAAACAAGTACCCAGAGCTCATACGGTGTCCAAATGCATTGATCTTTGGCTTGTTAAGAAGCTGAGATGAAGGTCTACAACTTTGTAGTTTGGACGAATTAAGTTGTTAAAGGGGCCAAAAATTGGAGCCAAAAGGCCTATGTCACTATGCGCTTGTATCGCCTGTGTCGCCTATTTAAGTGATACGGGTGATACTAGCCTGGAAACCAGCTCTCTGGTTTTTCTTGTGTCACTTTTAGGTGATACAGCTGATACAAATGACACAAGCCAGACGGGCAAAAATGTAATTTTGGCTAAGTTTCGAAAAAATGCGAAAAGTCAGATTGGAAACAAAAGAAAGAAAAGGATTTTCAGATAGATTATCACGAGGATCAGGGGATATTCGAGGCCACCATCTAGGGTTTGGAAGAAGAGAAGAAGAGGAGAAGAAGCGAAGACCACGACGAAAGTTTGTTTCTTCATAGATTCTTATTGTATTCTCTTATTGTTTTCAAACATATGAACTTTGAAACCCGGAAAATGATGTGTGAGTAGTGACCCTATTTCGGGGTCCTACGGATCCTATTGTACACAAACTCAATGTTATGCAATAATAGATCGTTTATGTTTATGAAATCATGTTTCATTGTGTTAACGTATGAATGTTGTTCTATTTGAGATGCCGTTATAAGTTGATGCATGCTAGGTGTTTGACGAAATGTCTAGCATAAGTTAACATTTAGGTAAAGGACTAATAAACTGAAAGGGTGAAGTCTAGAACCGGAAATCGATAGAACTTCATTGGAACTAAGGCGTTTACTAAGGTAACTCGTGTTTAAATGGAATAGAAGACTAGTTCGTTTAACTAACTGTTTGTTACACAACGACAGTTGGTAGAAAATCAAAGTAGCTAGGTTGGTTTGTCGGCTCGAAGGAGAGGCAAACCATAGCTTATATGCGTAGTTGACGAGTTTAGGCGCAACGGAGGTTGGTCTTGCTCGTGTTTATGCATGGTCTTTTCCATTCGTCTTTAGCATGAATCGTATGACATTTTATGTTGCATGACTTGAGTGTACAATTAGGTGAAGTAGGTCCTTGAAATACCTCTTTGAATTGAATTTGATAGAATTAGAACTTCGATAAAAACAACACTTACAAACATTCGAATCGGAATAGCTGAATCGAAGCACAACTTTACATAGTATATAAGTTTACATTGCTCCCTTGGGTACGACTCGGTCTCACCGAATTTATAAATCTTATTTGACTCTACGACGATCCTCTTCATTGATTAATCGAGAGGGTAAAAATAAACCTGTCAAAGATCAAATGCATATTCTGAACTCTCAATATTTTCGAATTATAAGAAATTATCCAAGAAGTCATTTTTTCCTCTTTGGTTGACTCAGGAGAGTTGACTGGGTGAACTCCCTAGCGACCGAGTTGACGAATGAGTAGACTCGGTTGACCTAATTACCAGAAAAAATTTAATAGAACGGATGCTAAAGGCCGAGCGGTGAAGCGGTAGCGGGATGGCCGACTAGCGGACCGGCAGCCGGGGAAGGCTTAGCAGTTGCTGGTGCTGAAACCGGTCAATGAAATCGAAGCAATTAGGGCCGGGCGGTTCGGATCCGATTTGACGCAGACGGTGGCTACACTAGGTATCACATTAAGATGTGCATCTTGTGGAGTACGTTAGTTTGTCCATACGATGATGAACTGACTTTTTGTACACTAGGTTATATAAATTGAGTTTATGTCAATTTCGGGACCGCTTGATTGCTCCCTGTTCTACCGATATGTTATGCTGCCTTAAATCTCATGTGAGCGCAAGGCAAAAAAAAAAAAAAAGAAGGTAATTTGGCGATGAAATGAGTTTACTTTGTTTGGTTTCAAAGAAAGTAGTCCAAAATCTTCCTGATAACTTCTGTAAGACTCTTACAGGTGCCCTGCATGACGGCTTGAAATCGCCCTATTTAGAAAGTGAAGCATGACCCTGTGTTACTGCCAGTATTTTAGCTCCCAAAATTAGCCACATAATGACCTCAATTCATGCCTCATCGCAAAGCTTTAATTTTCGGCAAATTATTGCGTAAACCTTTTCCTTTTGACATTCCAACTTCTGTCTGATGGATGCACGAAGAGGTTAGATTATAGTTATTGTTCTAATGGTGGCCGCAAATCATACCCTCCATTTCTTCTGCCTGAGGACATTCCAAGAGGTTCCGTTAGGTTTATTAAAGGGAAACGCTAGTCAGTCCCTGATCATACACGGCGACGTTATAGCACAGGTTGGTCTCTTTACGCTATTGGCAAGCGCGTTGCAGTTTCTCTTAAGGCCTTTGAAACAACCTGCATTTGTTCCGCAGATCCTGGTAAAGCTCATTTTCATGCACATTTATTTTGTCAACGTTTAATTAGACATATATATTGTCTTATTCGTGTTGACCTGCAAAAAAAAAAAAAAACAGGTGGGAATTGCATTGGGACCTTCGGGCTTGGGGCGAGATGAAAATATCCGAAAGACAATTAATCCACCAGCAACTGTGATGGTGATGGACATTTATGCAGTTCTAGGTTTCATGCTTTTTGCTTTCTTGACTGGGATGAAGACGGACATATTCTTAATCAAGAAAGCTGGGAAACTGGCCTATGTGGTTGGTGTGTCAGCCTTCCTGTTCCCACTGGCAGTGACAATCCCCGTGTCCCACATTTTGAGATACAGTTTCAGGTTAGACACGGAATTATTTACTGCCATGCCATTGGTGGCGGGATACGAATGCATAATTGCCTTCCATGTAATATCGGCATTTCTCACAGAGCTGAAGCTCCTCAACTCAGAACTTGGCCGTCTAGCTCTCTCCTCTTCCATGATCAGTGGCATGCTAGGTTGGTTCTGTGCAATGATTTCTATTTACAATAGAAACAAGCAAGTAAGCAAGTCAAAAATCGCAAATCTGGAGACAGGCATCTGCGGTGTGATCATGCTTCTGACCATTGTTTTCATTTTTAGACCCATAATGTTTTGGATGATGAAACAAACTCCAGAGGGAAAAGCATTGAAGGAACACTTCATTGTCTCTATTGTGATGATGATTTTAGGAATTACATTGTTCAGTGAGTTCACTGGTAATCACTTGCTGGGGGTGGTTCTATTAGGCGTGCTAGTCCCAGACAGGCCACCAATGGGTTCCAGCTTACTGGACAAGCTGGGTTACATCCAGTCCGCTCTGCTCTTCCCTTGTTATGTAATTGGCATCGGTCGCAAGTTCAATTTGTCCGTGCTACGTCATGAGGCAGTGATCAATGTCAGCGTGCTCATAGTAGTTGCTACTCTAGGAAAGCTACTAGCCGTTATGATCCCTTCACTTTACTACAACATGCCGCTCAAAGATTCACTCTCCTTGGGGCTGCTCTTAAACTGCCAAGGCTTCTTTGACATTTATATCTATGAGCGTGCCCTTTACTTTAAGGTATAGCTTCTCTTGTCCGAGTGCTCCTCTTCATGTGGCCAACTATATAAATATATTGTTTTATCACTAATTTAATAATTCTAGTTATTTACTCTTTTATAGTATATTATAGTGTATTTGGGGTTGGTTTGATACATTAGTTTACTTACTTATATAACTAATTTCTTTGCTTACTAAATTTATCTTTCTCGTTTGTGGATAAGTATGTGGATAAGTATGTCACCGTAATAAATTTATAAATTTTTGCTAGACTTTGTATAATATTATTTACACCATCTGAGCATCTAAACTTTTTTTTTCCCATTTGCAGATGATCACAAGGGATTGTTTTGGAGTCATGGTAGTTGGTGCAATAGTTCATTCAGCCATTTTCGTTCCTCTGGTCAGAGTTCTATACGATCCTTCAAGAAGATTTGTTGCTTACAGACGTAGAACGATACAGCACTTGCCTGAAAATGTGGAGTTAAGAGTCCTAGCATGCATCCACGAGGAGGAGGAGGACGTCCCATCCATTGTCAACCTCCTTCAGGACTCCTACCCGAACAACGAGAGTCCCATTGGAGTCTACATCCTCGACCTGGTGGAGCTCATGGGACGCTCGGTGCCCAAATTCATCGCTCAATCAACGGATAAACCTACCTCTTCGAAGCCCACAAGGACTGACAGGATCATGAATGCTTTTCGCAAGTTCGAGTCTAGAAATGAAGGAACAGTTTCTGTTCAGTGTTTCACAGCCATAGCACCTTACGCAACTATGCACGATGACGTATGCACTCTGGCACTCGAGAGAAGCACAACATTAATTATCGTTCCGTTTCAGAAGTCGTACGCCCCTCCTATAAGGGCTGTGAACCGGAAAGTGTTGGAGATCGCACCTTGCTCAGTTGGAGTCCTTGTAATACGCAACACATCCTTGGAGTTCAGATTAGTATCAGTCTGTAGGATTTCTTTAGACGTATGTCTGATTTTTTTTGGAGGAGCGGATGACAGGGAGGCATTGGCTTACGCCACCAGGATGGCAGGACACCCTGCAGCGAAGCTAACAGTCCTCAGGATCTTCCCACTGGGAAACAATAACAGTACTGAAGATTTGCTAGACATGAATGAAATCAACGAGTTCAAGATGAAAACATACGACAACAGACGAGTGACATACAAGGAAGTAGGCGCAAGAGATGCGACAGACACAGCTGCCGCAATCGGGAAACTGAACACTGAAAGTTACGACCTTATACTCGTTGGACGACGGCATGACGAAGATAGTGTGTTGCTCAGGGGATTCTCGGAATGGAGTGAGCTCCCTGAGCTAGGGGTGGTGGGAGACATGCTCATTTCTTCGGATTTCAAGAACAGTGCGTCCGTATTAATCATACAACAACAAGCTTCAGTAGTAGACGAGATGCTTAGTTCACCTCCGTTCCTACCGTGAGTACAGATCAAATAGATAACATAACAAATTTGTATTCTATTCAAATGGGAACAATGCATTTAGATTAGGTTTCCAGGAAACGTTTTCTTTTCTTTATCTTCTAATTATATAGTTCATGTACAACTGAATAGGAGCGTTCAAATGAGGTAGTCCTCTTGAAAATGAGGCAGTGAGTCACGATATGAGTCACACATCTAATCCCCGTACTTTATAGGCGCGCCACGTGTTCCACTACTAAAAATCCATCAAAAGCAAAAAGCAAACACTATTTCGGTACTATTCCTCTTCTATTCTATGCCACATCATCAAAATGAGTGACTCACAATGTGCATCACTGCCTCACTTTAACAATCTTACCTCAACCGAGTGTTCCCCTACCACTGAATACCATAAAGATAAAGAAAAATTCAGAATATCAATTATTAAATTATAAAATTCAGAATGTAACTATTTTTTTTTATGAATGGGTACAACGATACAATATCTGGTACTCGACCACATTGACACATTGACACCTTTACCATTACGAAGAAAATTTGAAAAAATTGGTGACCACGGAATTCGAACCCAGGGGTTAGGGGTCGGCAATGGGCAGAGTAACCTTATCCATGGGCAGGGTATGACCGTTTTTCGTGACCCAATGAACAGTACATGACAAGGTAAGGACATGGTAGAGTAGTTTTTCTATGCATGCACGGTGCTTATGGGCATGATAAAATTAGGGTAAAATCGGGTAGGATATGGTCCGATAGGATAAATTTAAACATAATTTGAGGAAAAACTTATAATATGAATGAAAATAGTAGGGTAAGACAGAGTATGATAGGGTAGGAGACAGGGTATGAGATTAGGGTAATAGGGCAGGGTATGATCTATTTTTTCGTGACTCTTACCCTGCCTTAGGCTTTGTGGGCGGAATACGTTAGGATACGAAGATAGGACGGGACATGATACGGATCGGACAGGATGACCTTATGAACATTTTGACCCTACGGTCAATTGCCTACCCCTACTCGGGATAAGTCAAATGCCGGATAAGTATCGGAGGGTGCGTTTATTTAGGGTAGATCAATTGTAGGTATTTTGTATCGCGTAGCAGCTCGTTTCAGATTTTGGTAGGAAAGTCATCGGTGAGAGAATGACCTGCAAATCGACCTCCGCATCTAAGAAACGAACTTTTTTTATTTTACTATCGCATCGCATCGCATCGCATCGAGAAATAGGTTACCCCAACTCTGAAAAAGAATAATAGTTTTTACTTTTCGCTTAATGTTGCTGCGCTGCCGCTCACGTGACTTCCCCAGTGCCGTCTTTCTCATCTCTCTTCTCTTCTTCTCCAAATTCAAAGAAAAAAGAAAAAAAAAATACAATAAAAAAGTTTAGGGTTTGGAATGAAGCGCAGCGCAAACTAGCCCGTAAATCTTCGCTCGTCTCTTTCAAATGATACGAAAGCTGTCGTGCTGACGTCGATCGACGGGTCGAAAATGCTAGAGTTTGTTAGCATAAGATTGCTGCGTTCGAGCAGCTATAAAGCTAACAGCTTTGCTGCTTCTGTTGCTCACAGCCGCGACTTCACCTCGACATTGATTAGCTTCTTCTCGTCAGATGCAACCCGAGCTTCATCAGATGATAAAGATGACGCTTTTACCAAGTGTTACCTCATTAACTCATGCGGGTTAAATCCAAATGCGGCGAATTGTGTATCGAAGAAGTTGAATCTAAAATCTGCAGATAAACCGGACGCTGCCCTGGCATGTCTCAGGAATCACGGTTTTGGAGATACCCTGATTGCCAGCATAGTACAAAAGCACCCTTCCTTTTTGTTAGCTGATCCTGAGAAAACCCTAACTCCTAAAATTCAGATCTTAGCTTCCTTGGGTGCTTCCCCGGCGGTTGTTGCTAAGATCATCGAAAAGTACCCTGCAGTTCTCCACATGAGCGTAGACAGGAAGCTTGTTCCGTCCTTATTGTACATTAAGAGCCTGCTTGGTACCGATGAGAATGTTGTACAAGCCTTGTTGCGGTATACCTCTCTTCTCAGGTCTAAAGTTGAAACAAGTGTTGCACCTAACATAGATGTTTTGCGTAAACTTGGAATGCCAGAACATGTCATCTCTCAGTGTTTGCGACATAGAACAGACGTATTGTTTCATTCTGCTGCTCGGTTTAAAAAGGTTGTGGAGCAGGCAAAGGAAATGGGATTTGACCCGAATTTTTTTATCTTTATTGAGGCAATGGTAGCTTTTACTCATATTAGCAAAGAGACATGGGAGCAAAAATGTGAGGCTTTGCGAAAGTGGGGATGGTCAGACACTGAGTTATTGAATGCGTTCACAAAAGGACCTCAGTTTATGACTTTCTCGGAGAAAAAGATTGATCAAGTCATGAATTTGATGGTAAACACCATGGAATTTTCACCTTCTTCTGTTGCTGAGTGCCCAAGGCTTATTTTCTGTAGCATGAAGAGGTTAATTGCACGGTGCTCCGTCATCCAAATCCTTGAAGCGAGTGGCGTGATAAAGAGGGCTGATTACAAGATTGGTGCACTAAGAACCGACGAGTCAATATTTATAAAAAGGTTTGTGACAAAACATGAGGATATATTTCCAGACTTGCTTGATGCCTATTATAAGGCTCTGAAAGACGGCAACATATTTCAAGTCTGTCAGCCAATCTGAGTGGCATGATAAGATGAAGTAATAATGTGGTTTGTTCTCGAGGTATGCCCCTCTTCCATAGTTCTCCTTATATAATAGAATCTTGCTTACTTATATAGACTCTTTTTTCTTGGAAAACTATTCAATTAAGTTTATACGAGGTTTGATGTGTGTGTTATTTGGGAAATAAAAATTTCCATTGTAGACGACTTTTCCTTTTATCGTCCTGTCTTGACTACTTCCCTGTGCTAAAATCTGTATTTGCTACCTTTTACATTTTCGCTATGCTTGAACAGATTTTTTGAAGGAAAAAAATTCTGTTTGCGGTTGAGGCACACTGAACTAAAGCCTGCTACAAGTTCACTTTCTAAAAGTTATAGCATTGCCATCTAGCACCACATTGATGTCTTTACTGTGTGACTAGGACTATGGAATGGGGCACTTCCTGGATCACTTGAAATTATAAGGTTTTTCTACGACTTTGATAATACAGTTAGGAACTTATTGTCAGAATACAAAGAAACTAGATGTTACTGTAAATCGGTTGTAACCATAATTTGTTTGATTCGCATATTGCTATGTTCAAGTCGGCATAACTATGAATATTTTTTGTGCAATAGTTGTAGCATTAATGATCTGTGTTGAACTGTTTGATATGTGAACTCATGTCATAATTCTGGTCATCCAGAATCGGCGTATACATTTTAGACTATTCATATCATCCATCAGTCGAACTCTTGATCGATTATTCATATCATTCTTTTTCAATTTCTGCTAGTTCCTGAATATTATTAGTCAATTAATCTTCAACCTTGGTGCTTCAGGGCAAATTTGGAGATAGAGAGAACGGTTGAAGCAACTCACAGAGAAATCGGGCAAAATGGACCATTTTAGAACGAGACTATATCGTCTGGTCGTATTGCATTTGGCCAAATACTACCCCTGTTAGTTCCTGTGTATCAGTGTCATCTTATTTAGAAAACCCCCATGTGATGTATCAATTTGATCATATCGACTAAACACTAATACGAGCCGGAGCCCGATTGACTAGCTATAAGAGCATCCTCACCATGAGTAAAAAACATGTCATTCGTCCCTCTCATCCACTATATCTCATCTAGTCATGGCTCATGATCAATTTGGTCATGTGCATCCCACTCAATGACTAACCAAAAAAAGTTCATCACCCTGTAACATACTCATATAACCATACCAATAAACATACATCGATATTATGAATGTCTATTTGTAGAGCTCAAATTTTTTTTGAAAGTTGGTATTTTTTATTTTATTTTTGATCCTTTAATTTTCAAGAAAAATGAGTTACATGATTAGAATTTATCTGAAAAATTTTAAACAGGACATGTTGCATGTTTTAATTGGGTATCGCTCATGACCTAAAAAAATTTATGGCCATCTTGTGATCTTTTTTGGGTTTGGCCATTTCATGATCAACTTTATGATAAAAAAAATTATGATGAAGACTCATATATTTTTAGTCATCTCTCATGATTGAAAAAATCATGGCGGGATGAGGAAAGATATAGAAGAGGTTTTTCGTATCCTTTCGCATACTCTTGACCAGATTTTGAAATAGGGGATTGTCGCTATTGAGTCACGCTTCAAGGCGAAAACATAAGGAAGAACAAGCTCTGAGCTTCTTCTTTTTTTTTGCCCTACTTTTAAACTCAAGTTTTACTTTACCGTGTTCGAAACTCGAATTTTAATTTTGCCCTGTTTTTAAAAAGATCGATTTCGGAAGAACTGATTTTGTCCATTTACGAATAAAGACACCGATTTGATGAGTAAGTGCATGTGTGTCATGTTTTGGTGCTCCGTGAACCTAAAGATATATATTTGTTTGCCACGTGTCAAACCGGTTTTGAGGAACCCCGTCTCAATTAAATAAAACCGGCTTGGGAGAAATCGGTTTCATGATTTTTACTAAAAGAAAATTCAGTGTAAACTATTATTAAAAATCACAATTCGAACCAGAAGCAGCTGTTGTCAAATCCAACCTCAATTTGACAGCAACAACAGCCTGCAGAAGAAAAAAAACAGAAAAAGATAACCGAACAATTAAGAACCTTCGATACAGAGCTGTCGGCGATGGCCTCTTTATCCTCTTCTTCTCATCCTAATAAACACATTTGTGCAATATTATAAGTAGAAAATGAGATGGAAACGCATCATAAGCTGCACATCTTTCTCACCATATCGCACTTCGTCGTCTTCTCAATTTCTCAGTATCCGATCACCGGTGTCATCTCATGCGAACATCCGTTCCTCCTCTCCGGAGATTTCACATAACCCTAATGCTCTGCTCCAAATTCACTTCGTTCAACGATTTTGAATTCATTTTACTTATTTTCAATAAAAATATAAAATATTATTCAGATTAAAATATTATTAAGGGCGTGGGAGTTGCCCCAGTGGCTTTGTGCTCCCCCTGGGCTTTGTGGCGGCCCAGGTTCAGTCCTTACCAAGCGCATGAAAAAAATAGAGTCATTCTCCTCACACCCCCTACATCTCCACATCCCCAGTGGGTCCCACGATTATTTCCCATTTTACCCCACACCCCACCAAATATAACAATTAAAATATAATTATTAATTTAAAACTATTTAGAAATTAACATTAATATATATATATATATATATATTATAATTAATGAGATATTATCGTTAATTCAAAACAATGTATAAATTAAATATATAACACATATTTTTTAAATATGAATACATTATTGATTAAACAAAAACTAAGTTATACTCAACATATATATAATACATAAATTATGAATCTAGTCAGTGAGTTTTCTATTTTGTGTTTCGTAATGTATCAGTGAGTTGTCTATCGTAATGTATTGTCAAATCTGTTATTACTACCGAAATTGAAGGTTTACATTAAATTACTAGAAATTACATTACGAAATTAAAAGTACATTAAGTTACTAGAAGTTACAACATTAACTCGAAACCAAATGAAATGAAAGTGCATTACCCGACATTACGTTTTTTAGAAGCGGACGAGGTCTCACCATCATGAAACTGTTGACGGCTAGCGCGCCGAGCGGGTTCGTCTTCATATATACTCTTCAGGCTTCTCGAAGTCAAACGGAATTAGTTACTCACTCACTCCTAATTATAAGTTCTATTAAAATTTAAAAAAAATCAAGTACAATATAATTTTTTTTTAAAAATTGCTACATGTTGTATTTTTATTTTTATTTTTTACTATTAATTATTATAGAATATTTTCTGATTAATAATAATAAATAAATATGGTACAATTAATTTATAGAATTTTAATTATCATTTAATTGAATTTTAATTATCATTTAATTGAATTAAAGAATATATAAAAAAGAGGAGGGCATATGAATGTAATTAATCAAACAGAGGAGGGCATTTGAGTCATTGTGCTGGGGTTTTTTGTCGCCGGGGTGCGATGAGCCGCTCCCAAAAAAAAAACAAGAACAGATGCCTAAGAATGGCGCTAAAAAAAAAAATTAAAATATTATTATTATAGTGTCATTTGTGATTTGTCCCGATCATCTTTCAATTTAATTAGTTTAATTAGGTTAACACCGCCATAAGTGCGAAAAGAGGTTAGTCGACTAGCTTGAACTCTTGACTGTTGGGTATGTTTCCAAATATTGATTTTAACATTGTGCTCATGGTTAATACCTATTATAATTAGCATATATTTCATTATTAATTAGTATGTATTTCTTTACTAATTAACACTCGAATATGTATGGATTAAAGAAATGTTAATTGGGATTTGTTATTTCCTAATAATAGATATCATAATATATTTAGACGTTGGAAATATAGCAATGAGAACTTTAATCTTCCTAGTAACGTTTCTTATTCTTTGATCTTTAAAAGGATACCAAAGCCATTGGTTTGAGCACGCAAAAAAAAAAAACCTTTTTTTTTCGTGTGAGTTGTGTTTTCTGATTTCTTTTCCCCATAATTTTCATTTGAGAGTTCAATCTCCTTTGGTTGAGTGCATAATCTAAAGGAGAGCAGAGTAAACCCTGGAGTGAGACGTCTTGGTTATCTTGCACCAAGGATTAGGCGGTTTTTCGCTCAAGTACAGTAGACTTCCTAGTTCATACGGCTCTGCAATTTTGTTTTCTTCCTTGACGATTTTACTACGACACATCATTTTCTCCTCACTTTTGTGTAGGACTGTTATTCATCCATTGTGGATGTGTTTTCATCCCGCCTTGGCGCGGAGGTGTTATTCGTACCTCGTGGACGTATTGTAGGTGTTGTTGCCTCGTCTTTTCCTTCCATTGCGTGTGGAGGTGCTGAGTTTCAAGCTTATGTTTATGGGTTTCAAGGTATATGTGTCTTAAATGCCTGTGCTTCAGTGGACGCAATTCAATTATCAAATCCGGGTTGGTGCCGTGCGTGACATGTGCTCCCAAAAGTCAAGTCTTCATATGTACCTGATTGAGTTCTGATGTAATATGTATAAGATGTATTTGTATGATGATTGATATGTATAAAATGTAAGAAACCCCATACCCAAAAAAAAACACCGCCATAAGTTTTACATTTTGCCGCAACCTCAGTGTTTATCATTGTAATTCGTCATTTTAAGTCCCTCTAATAATCTATATTTTCGGTTGAGCCGCGTAAGTATGAAAAGTGCGAATTGCTAGGAATGCACATCCGGTCCGATCCGAACCGGACCGGAATTTCTGAAAAAACGGACCGAGGACCAAATCGATAGACAGATTTTTTTTGTTGAAAAAGTGGACCGAGGATCGGACCGGACCATAAACACTAAAATACGGTCCAGACCGTAAATCCCGACCGATGGATTGAATTTTTTTAAAAATCAGGACCGTTGACCGGACCAGACCGACCTGTAAAATTTCGATCCTCCGATCCAATTTTATGCATCTCTAATTTATATCCATCTTCAGACAATCGATTCCTCCCAAGTCCCAAATGCTACGGATTGCCTCCATCTAACCCTTTGTCCAGAAAAAATTTCCAATTTGATCAAAATTGGAAATTCATTTCCAATTGTAGACCATCCTCAAATTCAATTTCCAATTTAGACTCAATCGTTTGGGCGCTGTTGATAACAGCGTTTATTGTCTAGTGGCACTCTAAAGCGCTTCTGGTGAGAGCGCTTAATGTTTGGTGGCGAATCTTCAATTACCGATGGATAAAATATTCGGAAGTGTAAACGTGGCATCTAATATTATGGGCGCTGTACGTGACGGCGCCTAGCCGTAGGCGCTGTATGTTACTGTATTACTGTTCATAAGAACTCAGTAAAAACTCAGTGGGGTTGGGAGTGTTTGACAGGGCAGAAGCGCTGTGTGGGCGCTTAAATGTTAAACGCTGTCCAGGGCGGCGCCTAACGCTTACTGTAGGTCCATCAGAAGTCAGTGACAATTCAGTGGTATTGGGAGTGTTTGACAGGGCAGAAGCGCTGGTGTTCACAGCGCTTAAATGTTAAACGCTGTCAACCAGAGCGCGTTAAGATACCCAGTGAGAAAGTCTGTGACAGGGTTAAAGCGCCGTCCAGGACAGCGCCTAATGCGTTTTAGGTCTAGGCGCTGTCACCAACGGCGTTTTTACCTGAGATGCCATTTTGATTGTTTCTGCAAACATGTAAATAAAAGTGCAATACAAAAGCCCATCCGCCAGAAGTTGAGATCACATAAGCTCAACCACCAAAAGTGCAAATCACACAACACATCAACCAGAATTTCAAATGACAGTATACATGAAGCATATAGTGATGAGAACATGAAATAAAAGTCGTCGATAGTACAAATGAGAAGACATAATAAAAGGTAGCCTTCAAGATCCCAGTGTATAACGGTCGGGTGCATTTCTAGACCGTGAACCAACTCTACGAGTTGGAGTCATTTGTGACTCGACTTGAGTTACTTGAGAAGGACCGCCAACGTTGTAGTTATCTTCTGGAATGACCACTTCTTCATTGGACTCTACATTTCAAATTAAAGTATCAAGTTAGGCCCTCTCCACGCCATTCAATCACAAGCAGACAAACAAGCTAATTTAATGACTCAAAGCCACTACCACAAAAAAAACTAATGTGCGTGAACATATCCACAAGACAATCATTGAAACTTTTCAACTAAGAGCTCAATTATATCTCGCACGCGACAAAGATAATATTCCAAAAGCATAGCCGATTTCACCTCAAGCAGCCAAACAAATCACTCAAAGTCAAGAAATGCAAACTCAACGCCCACACAAATCGCTCAGGGTTCCACCTGGTTCGTAGTCAAATGACTGATCTGAACCCAAAAATTAAGTATCAAACGCACAGCAGACATGCAGTCCTGAATCTACTCACTTCGAATAGAGACCGGGATTAGTGATGTAATCTTAGCTGCAGAAAACACATAAATATAAACATTTCACAACAAAGAATAAGGACATTTACCATTATGTAATTTAATATCTGCAGGATCAACATCCAATGCTAGGCCCTCTCCAATTCTCAATAAGTCAGCATGGGTAGAATGAAACAGGTCATGTAGTGCCCTCTTCGAATCAATGTCACTGGTCTTAAGAAACATTGCAGAAGTCGCTTTACATGTGCGCACTAACGATGTGTAAATACTTACAAGTAAATTAATTTGAAATCCAGATGGGCGATATGGCTCAGGTGTATCCACTGGTGGCTGTATGCGCTTGCGAGTGACATTGTAATACCATTTGTAGTACGCATCCAGATAAGTACCATCAGTGTCCGGTTCACCTGTAACGATGTGATCTGCGCGGTTATCCCAGAGAGTCAAATAAACTTGCATCTGTTCATCTATAGGTTCTGCCGTCCGTCTTTTGCTCATGTGCATATCTCTGTGAGTTTGAGGTGGCAATGGTGGCTCATGTTGTCTACATCCAAATTGGCGGAGAACTCGAGATGGGTAATGCCACTCAGCGATATTGAAACAGATAATCGGAACTTCGGCTCTCCAACTATCTCTCCCAGCAACACACATCGGATTATGCGTGGCCAAAACCTCATCGTTGTACGGAGTCCAAATAACATCATTTGACTCTTGACGATCCAGCAAATCCCGGTACAACATCAACACGTGATGTGAAGTGTGCATATATGATTTAGGGACACTCCATCTACAAATTTGAAATTATTATTTAAAGTGAAAGAAAAAATGTGAAAGAAAATAAATAAATAACAGTTACACTTACTTGTAACCTATAGCTGGAAGACGCATAGGATCAACGTCAGAACCAGTGGGTGGTGAAGGAATAGCAAGCTTCCTCGGAACATGATGATTGTTCCAGTCTATCATTTCATCGCGTCGCTTAATGAACCAACTATTGGCTTGCTTGAATGTGAAGTGAACAATAGCGGTTATAGGTAAATCACGGCAAGCCATAAGTACATAGTTAAATGATTCAGACTGATTAGTCGTCATAGAACCCCATCTTCTACCATTAGAATCATAAGCCAAAGCCCAAGTTTCCGGATTAACCTTGTCCAACCATTCTACAACTTCAGGCTTATCTTTCAACAACTCTTTCAGATCTTTGAAACGATTACAGAACTTTATTTGCTGATTCTCCTCGGCAATGTTATAAAGTAACTTTTTGTGTGCAATACACTTTGCCTTATCATTGAAATTTGAGACAAAATGTCTTAAACATACACGGTGATAAGCTCTTGGTGGCAACCAATCCTCTTGTTCCATCGCTCGCATTATGCCTATATGCCTATCCGAAATTATGCATAATCCATCACGTTGCGTGACGCCACTTCTAATGCATGTCATGAACCACTTCCAGCTCTCGATATTTTCACCCTCCACCAAAGCATAAGCTAAAGGAAGAACTTCATTTTCTGCGTCGAGAGAGACTGCAATCATTAAGACACCCTTCCACTTCCCGATCAAATGTGTCGCATCTATAGAAATGACGGGGCGACAATGCTTGAAACCTTCGACGGCCGGAGCAAATGACCAGAATACACGATTCATGCTAACTTGCCCGCTCTCTAGCAATGATGTGTCCCAATGAACAATGGTACCGGGATTGGACTCCTTCAGCATGTCCATATATGCAGGTAGCTTTTCAAAAGATTCTTCCCAATCCCCAAATATATATAATAATGCTTTCTGTCGGGATTTCCACGCCTTCATGTACGATATTTTATAGCCATACTTTGATCTCATTAAAGCTTGCACCTCGTAAGCGGAAAACCTCAACTTCTCTTGAATTATATCTCTTATGTCTATTCCGATAAATTGTTTGTTAAAATGGACATTGTCATGAGGTATGATATCAACCTCACACGTGTGATCTCCTTCATATTTGGTTACTCTCCACAAGCCTTCGTTTTTCTTTTTTGAAGCTCGTAACTCTCATTTGCATTTATCCTTTCCTCGACTACATTCAAGAATCAATCTTTTCGTGCTTGAGCTTACAGTGTGATATTCTCGACGGTGTCTGATTGAATACTTTTGACAAGCATATATGAGCAACTCCTTCCGCATAAACAAACTGCCTTCTTTGAGCACTTTAGTATTAAACTCATTGTTATTCGAATCATGGTCCTCAATATTTGGATATCTCATCAAACCAGACACGTCATTAAAAGGTGCAAAATCCCATAGGAAATTATTACCCTCTTCACCACTTACGGGTACTTCAACATATCCTTCCTCCTCGTCATTATCAAAATTCCGCATATCATCTCTATCATACTCATCATATGACGGAATTTCAAATCTCTCTATAGTTGCTAATGTCATTCCATCATTTTGCGCACTAGTCATTGCTAAGACGATCCAACGTAAACAAAAATATATTAGAACTAAATCCTCTTTACAAACAAAGACACAGTTCATATACAAATTCCACCGTAAAATAAAACAATGATTTGCCACCGCAGATCAAACAAACTACCTAACTGTTCATCCAACCAAATCACAAAATCAAATACATCCAAGGTTTCATTAACGGACAACCTTTAAGTTCAAATATACGTTTTCCCACTGCACACATCCAACAACAGCCACTTCACAATTCATATCACAATTCACACATTTTCATACAAATAATGACTAATGAACCCAAGTGATGGATCGTTAGTGTTAGCCGTCCGTCCAATGGAAGTCACAAGGTGCTTTCCGTCAGATGGTCGGCAGCGAAAATATAATTAAACAGGAAAATATCGACTGAAAAATACTGCACGCAAATATATAGTGGAAACCTTATCACAACTGTGACTCGGTAAAAACCACTACCTTTCGTCTCCGAAAGGATTTTTGAATCAGATTATTTCTTTATTCCGATATACTTGTAGGGTTTACAAACTAGGTCTGCTCGACTCTATTTGATGACATCTACTCAATCCGACAGAAATAACCTGATCTATTTGTTCGAACCTTCGTGCGTGCGTTGTTGGCAGTTCGTCTCCTTAGGTGCAAGCTTCAGATTCTCCTTGAATAGCCGTGCTCTTTCTCCCAAACCCTAGAGCCTTATATAGGGACTTGGTATATCTTCGAATCTGATCCTTGCAGGTCAGGCCCAACCGACTTTCCAATCTTGATAGATACTTGCCTAATCTATCGAGATATTATTCGTAATCCATCATAAGTAGATATTCTGGTTGAGTCGATGTTCCCAAATCTGGTCAGCAGAGTGTCCTCCTTGATATTATGTGTCCATATAGATCTTCTTTAGATTTTATCTCTTCAATCAATATCCTTGAATATTTCTTCGAGATCTTCCTAATTCAGCAGTATATATCTTTGCATATATTTTCTTCGATCTATATCTTCAAAGATAACTCCAAGATCTTTTAGTATTGAATGCACAATATTTCATGGATCTTCTAACCGCCTGTATATTCTGAATCTCCTTAAGCACTGCGTTTGGTCCAATCAGAATATTCTTGAACCAAGACACTTGGATTTGGTTCAGTCGCTTCTAAACACCGTGTTTCTGGTTGTGAGTTTTGCGCCTGCAAGTCTGTAGGATGGACACGGGTCTGTCACAAAGATTTCTGCACACTTAGACAAAATATTAGCTAAGTGTTTGTAATCATCAAAACCCAAGAGTTCCAACACCAAGGATTAGTATTCCGCCAAATATTAATATGCCTACTACAAAACCTAAATCGATTCATCATAATATTCATATAGCTAGAACCGGAGACAATGTACGTTTGATTACCAGCGTGATGAAGAGCAGCCACGGGTGGGTTGATGACGAGCAACTAAGCTTTTCACCGGAGAGGATTGTAGTGGTGGCCGATTGAAGACGCGACTTTGGACGACTACTATTGGCGACGGACGACCGGCTTCTGACGAGCGGCGTAGGGATGGCGACGGAGAGAATTAAGGCGCTGCAGTTCGTGCGAGAAACGAAAGAAGAATTAGGGCCCGCAACATATTTGATTTTGGGCGCTGTTACCGTCAGCGCTTAAGCAAGTCTTGCTGACTCAGCGTCCTTCAGATGTACAACTTTGACACTAGGCGATAAGCGCGGTCCCTAACAGCGCACATAGTCTTAGGCGCTATCGCCTACAGCGCCCAAACGATTGAGTCTAAATTGGAAATTGAATTTAAGGATGGTCTACAATTGGAAATGAATTTCCAATTTTGATCAAATTGGAAATTTTTTCCTTTGTCCACCTCTTCCCATCTGACCCTAATACTCTGCTTCAAATTCATTTTGTTCAACGATTTTGAATTCATTTTAGTTATTTTTAATAAAATATAAAATATTATTCGATTAAAATTTTTATTATTACCGTGTCATTTGTGATTTGTCCCAATCATCTTTCAAAATTTTAATAATAGTTTAATTAGGTTGACACCGCCATGCGCCATAAGTTTTACATTTTGTCGCAACCTCATTGTTTATCATTGTAATTCGTCATTTTAAGTCCCTCTAATAATCAATATTTTCAGTTGAGCTGCGTATGTACGAAAAGTGTGAATTTTAGCCGTGACACAATCTCCATCTTCAGCATTACTGCGGCTTTAGACAATCGATTCCTCCCAAATGCTACGGATTGCCTGCAAAAAACTGATTCCAGCCAATCGCATCCTCAGACCCACTTTGAATAATCTGACAACCATCAGCACATGCGTTTTTTTCTGCTCAGTGGCAACCCTCGATTCCACAATATGGACTCAGAGGCCGAAAGATGCTAACTTTACAGTTTCCTATAGAGATGGCAAAATTATCCGTTATCCATTATCCGTCCATTAACCATCCGCGAAAATACATCTATTTAGTTAATGAATTGAACTATCCAAATCCATTAAGAATTCATTAGTAAACGGATTTGATCCATGAATCCGTTTAATCCATTAAGAAACCGTTAAGGATGTTTTTTCATTCCTTAATCTTCACTTGTAACAGCCGAGTATTTTGCACTCGTCCAGCAGCTTCTTTCAAGAACGACGATATTGCCATCGATAGAAATATGCAAATAATTTTTTTAAGGGAATTAAAATTTAGAAACTATTGTATAAAGATGCTTTTTACTGAGCGAAAAATGAGGTTGTCAGAGGCCTGCTTGCCGGTTACTATTAAAAAGCTTAACAATAACCACTCGAAAGATCATCAAGCTCTGAAAGTGGCCAAGGCAAGTCATAATTGGCATCTAATAAAATATTAATTTTATCGAATATGAATATCTAATAATTCACCAAAAAAATAGAGTGTAATATTTTAATCAACGAAAGTGGCGAGTATATTTGGTTCGACTACTTACATCCTAATATAGTTTTAATTAATTAAAAAAATAACGTTTCTTTTTTCAAATTTAGTTTTTTTACAGAGCAATCTAGTTTATAACGTATTAAAAGATCAAAGGCTTAAACGATTTGAATGGATTTAATGAATTAAACGGATTAAACAGATGAAATGAATTAAATGGATTCATCCGTTAATCCGTTAGTGATCCATCCGTTTAATCCATAAACATTAATGGATCTTAATGGATTGAATTCGTTTGATCCGTTAACCATTTAATCCACCCGTTAATCCATCCATCCGTCCATTTGCCACCTTTAAAGTATCCAACTATCTTTGGAATTTGGGTAACTCTTTTAACCAACAGACCTAGTAAGGAAAAATTAAATTATTGAAAAATTCAGAAGGCCAATTCAAAAATATAGCCTCAGTAGTAGGCTTCTACTTCTTGAGTCTTGACTAACATCATTCGTCTTCAGATAATTGCACATCTCAAACTACACTGCTAACAAGCCTAGCACCAACTCTGTCCAATCTCTTAACAACAGCGGAAGCCTTAAAGTTCCCATCTCTCATAAAAGCCTCAACCATCTTAGCACCAATGGCAAGACCCACCTCCTCATTATCAACCACAGCCACAGAAGTCAACCCAGCACCACTAATAGTGCATCCGTAAGCCCCAGCCTCCAATGCAGCTCTTTTCATACTCTCAAACCCTGGAATCAAAGGCGCTCTCCGCGGCTCCACAATCCTATCCGCAGATATTGCGCTCCCCAGCTCAGCAACATCTACTTGCACCACTGCCGCACCTGCAATTCCACACCATATGAGACATCCCCAACTTCCTTGGTTAACACTGCTCGCATTTTTTTGGTTGGAGCTTCAAACTCCGGATTCACCAACACAAAGAACAAATCTTTATCATCTGGGAATTTCAAAGAGCGAAACTGTAACGGCTCGTAGCTCCGGGTCAGCACAAACACTCCCATTATAGCTGGACCGATGTTATCAGCATGATAGCCGGACACCTTTGCCTCAGATTCCAACCCAGCTTCCACCAAATCTTGCACACCTAACTTCTTCCCGAAAATCTCATTCACCGCCACAACAGCTGCCGCAGCGCTGGAGCCCAGCCCACTCCCTAAGGGCAAACCTTTAATGCAACGAAAGCGACAATCCAACCGATCTCTTCTTCATGACAGCAAGCGACAACGGATCCTTGCTGAGCCTCTTCCCGCTGTCTCCAACTCCATCGATGTCTGAAAATGAGATCTGACGTGGTCACCGATGCCATCTACAGCGCAGCCAAAGCAGTCGTAGCCGGGTCCGAGGTTGGCTACGGTCTTGACGGAGGTGAAGATCGGAGCTGGCTCCGTTTCAAAGGCAGAGTTGGATTAAATCGACAAATTGCATATTGACTTAGGGTTTCTGTGTTCTGCAATTGATTGAGGTTTGAATGAAATTGGTTTGGTAGCAAATCAACTTTAGTGATCAGAAATCGGATGCACAGAGAATCATGTGCGCTTGGGTTTAGGTGAGGAGAGATGGTCGGTGTGAGTCAAATGGGCTCAAATAAAATAGCGCTCGGCCCATATGTAAACAGCCCAATAAGATCCGTTTGGAGACGGTTAAAAACCCTACATGAAAGCAGAGTCGCATTCCTTCATCACGCCGCCTCCGAAATTGTCAGCAGCTCCGACTCCGAACTCCGGCCGCGTCCACCATGGTATGTTGTTGTGATCCTCATTCAGTGCTGTTCGTAGTGTTATGTATCTATCTTGTCAACCACCTTTGTGTAATTCTTAAGGTTTTGTCGCAATCATGCCTTTTAATTTGCTGCTTGATATTTTTCTATTACACGGAATTCACTATGAATTTGGTCCTTTGTTGTTACTTCTAGAATCACTGATCAACAGTTGAAGAATTTGTGCGTATTTCTGTCTATCCATTTGCAATTTGTTTTCCTTATTTTTAAATAATGTTTGTATTGTTTGCAGGCGAGAGGTTTAAAGAAGCACTTGAAGAGGCTTAATGCCCCCAAGCATTGGATGCTTGACAAACTTGGTGGTGCTTTTGTAAGTTCAGCATTCTAGTTAACCCTTGGCCGTTAAAGTTCATTTTATTTCGGGTGGAGTGTTTAAAATTGTTTTTTGGTGCTGTAGGCTCCCAAGCCTTCATCTGGACCCCACAAATCGAGGGAATGCCTTCCTCTTATTCTCATCTTGAGGAACAGATTGAAGTATGCGCTCACCTACCGTGAAGTTGTTCTCATTTTGATGCAGCGTCATGTGCTTGTTGATGGGAAGGTTAGGACTGATAAGACATATCCTGCTGGCTTCATGGGTATGTTAATTTTGATGTATTCTAGAATTTTTATGTTGTTTTTTATTGGTTGTACTATCTGTTACTGTGTATGTAATGTTTATTCCAGATGTGGTGTCTATACCGAAAACAAATGAGAATTTCCGTCTGCTTTATGACACCAAAGGCCGCTTCCGTCTCCACTCCATCAGAGATGACGAAGCTAAGGTTTGTTAAAGTTATTTGATTGTTTTATTTTATAGATATTTAATGGTTTTGGACCTAATTTCTCTAGCAGCTCAGATAGATTCTCAACTGTTTATAAAGTTGATACTGGAGGGTGGATCAAATCCAGTGCCTTGTTGAAGTTTGAATTTAAGTTTGTCCTTCAGAATTTTTAGTGATAAGAGTTATGTAGTTCCATGTTCTGAAGAACTTAAGGTTAATTAGTTTGACATTGCTTTGGAGATGATATTTTTTAATCATACCGTGTGATGCATATTAAATTCAGTTCTATCATATTTGTTGTGTTCCTTCATGTAATTTTTTTGCATAAATATTTGGTATTAACTTTTTCTGCGTTTAGTTCAAGCTGTGCAAGGTTCGTTCTGTCCAGTTTGGGTCGAAAGGTATCCCATACATCAACACTTATGATGGACGCACCATTCGCTACCCAGATCCCCTCATCAAGGCCAATGATACAATCAAGCTTGATCTAGAGACCAACAAGATCATTGACTTCATTAAGTTCGATGTTGGTAATGTTGTTATGGTCACTGGTGGAAGGAACAGAGGTCGTGTTGGAATCCTGAAGAACAGGGAGAAGCACAAGGGTAGCTTTGAAACTGTCCATATCCAGGATGCAACTGGTCATGAGTTTGCAACCCGTCTTGGAAATGTGTTTACCCTGGGGAAAGGAACCAAACCTTGGTTGTCTCTTCCCAAGGGTAAGGGTATCAAGCTGTCCATCATCGAAGAAGCCAAAAAAAGAAGTGCTGCTCAATCTGCTGCTACTGCTTAAGTTTTCACATCAGATGTAGCTGAGCTGCTTAGCATTCAGTTTTGAACTTCAGATCCCAGACTTAGTTATTCTCCTTCGCATTTGCGACATTTTACTAAGCTTTTTAATATAAACTCAGTTTGCATTTCAATAATGAGGTAGTTTTTGCTATATGAAAAAGTCGATGCTTTATGAAAACGAATTAGGCAAATAAGGCCTAAAAAAGTTTGCAGTTAAAAACATGCCTGTCACTTTAAATGGTGGTCCGTTTCAAACAGATACAGCATAACTGAAATAAACATAAGTCTGCCTTCAGCCAACAATCGCAGGTGATAAAACAAATCTTGTAGCGAGTGATATATGATTCTTAAGTGGTCTAATGTTTGAGTTTGGTCAAAGCAGGTTTGAGAGCTTCGTATGCTGCTAGCCACCCACTCTGTGCCGGATGAACCGTGTCCCAAAAGAATGTTGAGTTTATATTTTTGCAGACTGTGTACATGCTCGTCCCGTTGCTCTCCTCGACACTCCCACAGTTGTACTCACTCGTCGTACCCGTACAGCAGGGCTTTAATATGCTTTCAGACTTGGAGCTTCCTGTACTCATTACAAAATGAAAATTTTACTGAAGCTCGCAGAAACAAGAAGAAAAAAAAATCCATGGCGCGCAAAAACATTTCCAAGGATTGCTGGAATGGAAAGTCATCATACCTGGCTCATATCCTTGTTTCTTAAACACGGACATGAAGGCATTATACAGGTCAAGGGTTATAAATGTGGAGCTGGACTCGTTTAGCTTTTCGATAGTTTGATTTAGTAATTGGTTGTGGAACTTTGCTAATAAATTCGCCTTCTCGCTGCAGTTCCTGAAAGATGTTGATGCAGTAATAGATGGTAAACAGCCAAGTGGCTCTATGGCTGTGATGCCTATTTTTCTAACTCCCAGTCCATGGATTCGCCTTAGGTTCAGCTCAAGTTGTTTGATTACTGACGTAACAAACGCATAAATGTCCTGCAGTTGGCAGGAAAAAATATTAGTACATTGGCGTGCCGGGCTTCTCATCTGTGCCGATCTGCCTTGAGAAAAGCAACAAGGAAAATTTATGATTATCAGTTTGATTTAGATCAACTAAAAAGTGCAACAACATTTCAGTACAGAGTCCTGTAGTAGTTCATCTGCTATTTCATTTTTATCTATGCATATAAATGTTCAAAATGGCTTGTTTTGTTTATAAGGTCAAATCTAACATTCAACTACAAATCAATAGAAAGGTTTAACCAAAATGAAGACGCACCGTTGCGTTACTATTTGCGGCCAGGAAATTTCCATAGTCATTACCGCCCAAAGACACCAGAGCTACAGAGGACTTGAGATCCTGTTTTGTGTAAACTTCATCCTCAAGTATCTGCTGGAATTCGTTTATTTGGGTGGTCATATTAGGTGCAGCGACATATGTTGTGAATACACCAGTCCCTCCATACGCAAAATTCATCCCATGTTTTAAGACCGTCGCATTGCTTTTTCTCCACTGGTAAGGTACAGGGGATTTAATCTTCAAAAATGAAGCTGCAAAATCATTGCATCACATTAATCAGTACGTACTTTTTACCTAAGCATGCATATTCTTATGATTTAGTTATGTGAGTAGTTAACGTACCGATGTAATCAGTTAAGACGCGCCCATCAGAAAATCTGCCTGATGGTTTGCCAGGGAAACTTATACCATAAGGTTTTTTCCAAGATGGTGAAACTGTTTCCCCCCAGTTACCAGTGTCTGCATAAGAATCGCCGAAAACGAAAAGCTTCAAAGAACTATGGTGTTTATTATTTGGTGATGCTCCTTCAATCCTGTGCAGCTCTGTAATGGAAGATAATGTATAGCACATCAGCTTTATGATCATGACAAAAAGCTAGCATCAATGGAAAAGGTAATTGAAATTTAAAAGGATGAGCATTACCTGGAATGATGACAATTAAGAGAAATAGAGCAACAAAAACATTCTGCCTGTCCATTAGAAGTTGGTGATTTAGAAGCCGGAACACTCACATTTCTAATATCATGTATATATATTTACTTGGAAAGTTAGGTATGTTATGCTGGAAAATATGTGAAGAAAATATGATCTAAATGAGCAAATTTTATGTTTTAAATATACATTTAATGGACTAAAACGGTTAAGTTTCCATGATGCCATTGTCTATAAATTTTAAACATCTCCTTGAAAATAATCAAAACATAAATTTTGAAACTATTTCTGGTCCGACCAAATCCCACCCAGAAAAGTTGCAGTTGGGTTGTTTTTGTTTTTCATATCGTAATCAGAACTTTAACATAATAAAATGAATCAAATTATAGGAGGGAAATATTATGTTTGCCTACATGTCAAAAGTACCTTGGACAAAACCAATTATATATATTGTTTTGGATTATGAGGGGGGGGGGGGGGGGCGTTCGATTGAGGCAGTGTTGTAAAAATGAGGCACGCGTTCAAATGAGTGGGACACGTGGCGCACCCACAAAGCACGAGAGGTTAGATGTTTAGCTCAGATCGTGCCTCACTGCCTCAATTTACTGTTCACTGTTTCATTTGAACGCTTCTTTGGATTATGATACTTAAGTATCTTGATGGCCTCTTCGCTTGTTTTGAATGCTCACGAAAAAGGAAAGAATAGATAAACATCAATATTCAAAGTATTAAATTTAATATCTGTTTATTAGTGGATCTCTACTTTCTTGTCTTACATTGAATTTTATAAAATAAAAGTGGAGATTCAATAGTTGAATGTATGTTGGTTAGATTTGAATTCTCAAATTTTCGAAATATAAGAGAGTTTTTTCATTTGGAAGCTTCTCCAAATTACAAAAATCAAACATAATATAAATTTTCCAAATCTTGAAACTTTAATGTGGTTAGGCCAAAAACCGACGTATCCAGTTTGGCAACGGCCCCAGACTTCGTTTTAAACTCTGATACATCTACACCAAGTATATAAATTGCAAGTATTTTGTTCCTTTTTTTTTGTTCCATTGATATAAGACAAACTTATTTATACAACTTGTATATTGTATGTGTGTACATGGAAGCGCTCGATTGAGAACCCTTAAAAATTCGAGAACTTGAGAATTCAAATCTCACCATTAGATCATGATGCATATTGGAATCTGCATGTGACACATGTTCAAAAAACAAAGTAAAAAAATGTGGTTTTGACTTTGCATTAAATGCACATGGGACATGTGTCGTCACCAAAATGCATCTTGCATTTTGGATGGTGAAGATTGAGGTTTCAAGTTCTCGAAAAAATAAGAAATTCTTATTTGAGCGCTCATCTATGTGTGTACATATGCAGTTAAAGAGAGAAAAGAAAGCTACATCCAACCATACAAAAATCATCACAGCTACAACAATAAAAATCTCTCTAAATCTCCAATCATACTTTTATAACGAGCTGTACTATATTCCCAATCCCATCAAACCTAACTAGTTAACTTCATCAGCTTCTCTTCAAACCTCTCACTTTTTCTTTGCCTCCACATTTTTAGCAAACTTACAGGTTTGACAGCAATTCAAAGTGTCGGATTGAAATGGGAAGAAAGTGCTCTCATTGTGGCAACATTGGTCACAACTCAAGAACATGTACCACCACTACCGCCCATTATCATAAAGCATCACCAAACAGTAGTACTGAGCAGCAGCAGCATGCATCAGCAGCTGGTGGGCTAAGGCTATTTGGTGTGCAGCTGATCACTGACATGATGACGTCATGTACTTCTTCTCATCTTATGAAAAAGAGTTTCAGCATGGACTGTCTGTCAATCAACAACAACAACAACAACTCTTCTGATGATGATAAATTAAAGTTGTCGAGAATTCCTTCCATTGATGAGATGTGTGTTTTGAAGAGGGCTTCTTCTGTTGACCTCCTCTGGCCTGACGTCCTTCATCAAGACAGAAAGAAGGGTAAGTATACATAGAGGAGCGTTCAATTAAGAACCCTTTTAAATTTCGAGAACTTGAGACCCCAATCTTCACCATCCAAAAATATAAGATGCATTTTTCAAGATGTATTTTGGTGATGACACATGTCCCACGTGCATTTTTTAAGATGCATTTAATGCAAAGTCAAAGCCACCTTTTTTGACTTTGCATTTTGGACATGTGTCACATGCAGATTCAAAAATACATGTACTAGCAGTCTTGATGATTTTTGAGGGTATCTTTAATTATCTGATTACAATAATGTTACGGCTGAATTTGTGTGGATGGCATAAGCTAGGTGTGGCGTGGACTGAGGAGGAACACATGAGGTTCTTAATAGGCCTTGAGAAACTGGGGAAAGGGGATTGGAGAGGGATATCGAAGAAGTACGTAACGACTAGGACCCCAACCCAAGTCGCTAGTCACGCTCAGAAGTACTTCCTCCGCATTGCCACTCTCGATAAGAAGAAGCGCCGCTCAAGCCTCTTCGACATGGTAACACACACATATATCGATCCCAATTCCCATATTTAATATTTGTGCTTTATCTCTATCAATAAAATCTATTTATATGTGCCACAGACGGGGAGGAGTCATTTTATGAACAACTGCAGCCGACCTGCTTATAATCATCATCATCATTCAGCAATGACGTCATCATACCAACCACAACAACAACATCAAAATGCTTCTTCTTCTTCTTCGTCCAGCTCAAACGCATTGGCGCCTCATTTTGGCATTGGTCTCAACTCATCTTCGGATGCTCATCATCAACCGAGTCATCAGCAGAAATGTCAGAGAGCAAGTGGCGGTGCAACATTATTACCAGATCTGGAGCTAAGTCTTGGAGACAGAATAAAAACACCCTCAAATTATGGATCCTCGTCAGCTACTACTGCTGCTGCTACTGGTCGTCGTCGTATCGTTAATAATAATAATAATACTGCTGGATCCATTAGAGTTGTTGTATGAGAATGGGAGGGATTCTTGTAAACCAAAAGTCTGCCAAGATTCTTAATTAACCCTAATTGCATACCTTACTCTCTCATTTAATTATGCATGGTTTGCATGTGCTAATATGCTATACCGCACATGGCTTAATTAATTCTTATATTCAAATGAGGACACCCTCTTAGGGTGAGGACGTAGGGACAAATTTGGACCATTTGATCAAATGATCCAAAGGTGGATAATTGATCCAAAAAGTTAAAGTTGTTTGTCATTATGCACTTTTGTCTTTTACCTAAAAGACAAAAGTGCATAACTCCAAAAAAGTACTTTTTGACTCATTATGCACCTTTGGATCATTTGATCTAATGGTTTTAGATTTGTCCACACGTCCTCACCATAAGAGGTGTCCTCAATTGAACGCCCCCCTATATATATATATATATGACGACGTACCCAATCATTACGATTTTTATTTTTATCAAATTATTTTTACTATGGATTCATGTCATATATAAAAAGGTGCATTTATGGGATTTGATCAAAACTAAATAGTTAAACAATTACCCATTCATCAATAACTAAGAATTAATTAGACAATCGAAGGACAACTTGATATTTTTAGGAATAAAGGTTGCATTACAATGTTGCTGTCCAGCCAGAAGTATCTAAACACTAGACTAAACTATCGGATCCCACCACCACTTGGAATATTACGTCATCTAGATTGCTTTATTTAATACTTAACAAAAACAGTATTGACTTTTTTTTTGTTTCCTATTCTATGATAATCCTCATCAAATAGTTTCAGATTTGGCCCCTTCATTCCCTCAACAACCGAACGTTATAATTTTTGATACTTCGAAATATATTAATTTCTAATTTTTAAGATATTGTCAATATATAAGACCCGATCTTGTTCTGTGTTCTAATGCATTGATAACTTTCTCATTACATAAGTTTGTTTTGATCATCTTAGAGGAGCGCTCAAATGAGGCAGTCAAATTAGAATGAGACAGTGAGACACCATCTCAACCACTCATCTCAGCCGTCAAACTCATCTCCTCATGACACGTGTCCCACTACCAAAAATTCATCAAAAGAAAAAAGTAAACAACTATTCTCTACCACATCATCTAAATGAGTGACTCACATCGTGCCTCACTGCCTCATTTTACCACTGATTCAAGGGAGCGCGCCCCATCATCTTATTATCAAAATTTTCATTCGGTCATTTTATGTACCTTTCTTGCGAGTG
This sequence comes from Rhodiola chrysanthemifolia, assembly GCA_033675395.1. NCBI lineage: Eukaryota > Viridiplantae > Streptophyta > Magnoliopsida > Saxifragales > Crassulaceae > Rhodiola > Rhodiola chrysanthemifolia. Next base: position 8,970,152 of record CM066206.1, read on the forward strand.
TAAAATTTATGATAGTGTTGTGCATATCGTTTTGAGTGATCTCTCGTGACTTTTTTTTATGATCAAAAAGCTCATGAAAGTAAATGCTGATATCACCAATCAAATACAAAATTTATAGAGTTATTTGTTATGATGGTGTCTCGTATAATTAGCTTGTGGATGAACTGGCTTTTGATTACTCAATAAGTACACGTGGAACAAATGAAAAAGATAGTGTATGGAGAATACACTTGAACAGTGACGTTTGTGGAATGAAAGAGTACACAGTTATTGCTAGCTAGCTAGCTAATATCATCATAAGTTCATAACCATATTCCATATAGTATAACTGGACGTCTGGAAGGTACGTACAAATAAAAGGACAATACAATAAATATGTGATGGATTGGATTCATTATTTGTATATTTTTGGCCTTGGATTCTGCTCACGCGCAGGCGCAACACATTGTTTTGAGAGACGACGGATAAGAATTGATACGGTTGTGAACACACCCACGTTTCGTCGATAGTACTCACACTTCTAAGCTACTACTCTATATCCATCCATGCATGTATCACAATCAATCAATCACTCGTTACTGCAATTCTTAATTTGTTTAGATTTTTTTTGTCATATTGGGAAACTACTTTTTTTTTATTATTTGAATTTCAGTTTTATACTGTAGTATTTATAATGAAATCGGTATTCCTAGTATCGATTTCATGCCAAAATTCCTAGTGTCATGTGGGATTGTATGTGGGGTTGACACATGATAATTAAGCTTCAGGATGACATGGTATTGGGAGTGCCGATCCAGTTCAAAATATGGTAAATTTATTTTGTTTTTGATGATGTGGTACAACGATTCAGTATATATGACGATAACCTTTATCATCTAGTATATTTATATTGATCTTCGAAGCTCTATCAAGACATCTCGACCAGATCTTGATACAACTATCCACTTCTGAAGCGCGTGCCAAGTTCATCATCATTTACAACGAATTCACGTATCCACCCCGAAATCATGGTACATATTTGACAATTGGAGCTCAAGCCACATTGGACACCTTTACCATTGCGTCTTGGAGGTCGAATAACACCCACGCACGAGACGGGAAGAGGAATGCGTCCACATAGAACGTAGGAAACATCCACGCACGAGGCGGGACGAGAAATAGGTAAAAGAAGAGAAAAAAGAAATAATTCTCATAAAATTATGAGAAATATACTACTCGGGGGAGTCGAACACTTGACTCTTTGGCAAGGGTTCAAGTCACTCGGCCAACACCCCTTAGCAAAATATGGTAAAATTGAAGGAAAAAGAAAAGCAAACAGAAAGTTACAAACAGGGCAAAGAAGAAAAATAATCTACTGTTAATAAGTGACAAACTTAAGTGACAAACTATCTTCTCCTTCTCCATGTGTAGCACCTACCAGTAGGTCTCAGTATTTGGTTCTGGGTCAAAATAAACTTTAGGACGGCCATGACCCGACCCTAGCCTTAACCCGGCCCTAGCCCTACGCAAGTCCTATTATGGTCCTACCCGAAGGGCTTAGGGCCGGGTTAGGGTTTCGATTATATTAGGCTCGGCCCGAAATACGTGCCCGATTTAGAATTGCATATTCATTGATTTAAGGACGTTCTTGATATAAAAAGAATGTGTTTTTTCACATATATCAAATCTCATACGTCCAAACTAGTAGCATTTGCGTTTAAAGAGTTATTTGTCGATTAATAAGTCCTCCATTTAGGGCCGAAATTAGCCCGACCCTATGAAATGAAGGGCCGATAACGATTTTAGGGCCGATGAATTTTCTCATGGCCTGGCCTGGCCCGACCCGACCCTAATGTGTAAAAGGCTAGGGCTAGGGTTCACCAAAAGCCCTACTCAACCTGGCCTGATAGAACTAGAGCTTACCCGATCTTAAAGGACTAGAACTTATCCGGCTCGGCCCTTTGCCGACCCCTAACCACCGGCTTGTTTCTCTTATCTTCTCAAGTGTTTGTCATATGTATATATAGACAGAGACCGACCATACATAGAGAATGATAAAAGCAAAGCCAAAGCCAGCTGTGGACTAATTGATACTTTGTCCACCTGTCATTTTAGCCTTGTCCCTCTCTCTCTTTTATCACAAAATTGTTTTTTTTCACGTTTCCCTTTATATTTTTATTTATTTATCAAGTTTTTCACTTTCTATTGAAAATTCCACAGGACAGACAGGAGGACGAGGTACATGTCTCCATAGATTTGGAGATCATTTGGTCAGATTTTGCAGGTTGTAGTGTAGTGACCTTGTTATTAAGTAAATCCTGAATGATTGCTTTCAGGTTTTGGTTTGTAGTGTATGTATGGTAATATATGTCTCCCTTTGATCACCCAACGTTTTTTTTGCTATGTTACTCTTTATGTTCACATGTTGCTTCTGTGGTTCAAGCAATCTCGATCACAAGATAATAAGTCTATGTCATTCATAGCAGCAGCAGCGTTGTTGGATGACATACTTGTTCTCGACAAAAATTCCAATTTGAGCAAAATTGGAATTTGGTTTTCAATTGTATACAATCTCCAAATTCAATTTCCAAAATAGAGACCTTCACTAAGGCGTCGTTAGCAAGGGCGCCTAAAACACAAGGCGCTGTCCTTAACGGCGCCTTAAGCCCAATGTCAAATTTAAATGGGTAATAAAAGCCAAGTCAGCAATAATTGCTGAATAAGCGTAAAGCGCACACCATGACAGCGCCTAAAAAGCGCCAATAAACGCCTTCAGCTCATCGAGACCGTCTTCCGTCAAGCTCCGGCTATCCTTCCTCCTCATCCACGCTTCCTCTCGATATAAATCAAGTGAATCTGAGTGAATGGGGAGTATTAGTGATTCACTAGTTTCGTTTTTCAAAGTCATGATCGATGACGATTTCTCCAGGGTTTTGGTTCGTTGATCCTCGATTTTAATTGCAGTTTGCAACGCATGTGTTTCTCTCAAGTCTAATTTTTCTGCTTTTAGATACAGTTTCTACGTGCTGCATGTTACGTTGACGGATATGTATGGTTTAGGCTGCATTGCCGGACTTGTTGTTGTCAAGTTTTCATCTTTAGGGCTCAGTTCGTGAATTATGTTTTTTTTTTGATGTCACTCATCTTTTGCGCTTGTAATTTTCTGATTTTGTAGATAAATAGCATAAAAATTACAACATATACTTCTTTAAAAATTAGGATTTAGCCATACATTGTTGAAACGCTATTTTTAGGTGCGGTTATGGTGAGCGCCCAAAATTATTTTGACACTGGACATTAGGCGCTCTCACCAACGGCGCTTTACTCTGACACTGGACATTAGGCGCTCTTATCAACGGTGCCTAACTGAAGGTGTCTATTTTGAAAATTGAATTTGGAGATCGTATACAATTGGAAACCAAATTCCAATTTTGCTCAAATTGGAATTTTTTTCCTTGTTCTCTCTCTTCACTTCACACACCTAATCATGTTTGTCACACCTGGTCTTGGGTTCCCCCCTCTCCAAAGACAGAAAAATAAAATAAAATAACACCCTAAATTTTGAACTTATATATTGTCTCCTTTCCTTTCGTGAGTATTATGAGTGCAAGTTTGATAGACTAATGTACTAATCAATATGTCATTAACTTACCATGATCTTTTGTGATGGTTGTAAAAACCTATGGTATGGTGGTAACGGAGACAACTAGGATCCCCGATAAGATTCTGTTATCTAAAGTGAAGGTGTAGCACCTAATCAACATTTGGGACTGATCTAGATAAATTAATGCAAACATGTATTAGCAATTATCTTCTGATCAAGAACAACGCATACTAGGGACTATGTTCTTCAACTCCGAATAAGTGGTGGGACTAAAGAAAAGTTTACTCTGCATAATTATACACACCTTGGCGAGGGAGTATGTCAAAGACTTCAAGATGACCTTCTGCTCCAATGTAGAAATGGAAGGACCTTGAGTCCACACATTGATTTATTCTCCTAAAGAATCACATCTAAAAACAAGATATCATGATCCAGCGTCACTTGAGCTTCGCATAACTAGAAGATCAGAGGAATGGTCTAATGAGAAGAGGTGTAAAATGACATGTGAACGTCTACAAAAACAAGTGAAGCTATAGAATGTTCATACTGTTTTTTGGTTGCAGTACTAATACATGTTTCTTAATATTCACAAAAATACTCAGCAGTTTAGGAGGTAGAAAACACATGACTCTATATAGCCAACTACAGAAACCTTGTATATATATAATGGTAGAATGAATGTCAACCGTCTATCATAAAATCAAGTTCCATCATTACACCGTCAATCAACTTCAACAAATATACCACCTTAGGGAGCAATGCCCAACAGGAGGCACACCAAGTTTAAGAGAATTCAGTTATAACATCATCTTGTCACTGGCATCGTAAATCACTACATCTATTAACGTCAACAAATATACCTTATGGAGCACACCAAGTTTAAGAGAATTCAGTCATAACACCATCTTGTCACTGGCATGGCTCAAAGCATTCAAGAATCTTGGGTCCAATGGATGTCAGTCATATTCGATCCAGCTGCTCTCTGCAACCATTTTGGTTGCTCAGTTTCAGCTACCTCTGCATTTACCTTTCAAGACATTGAATGTGAAATGAGGAGGAGAACTAATTAAATGACTGAAGTAGGTAAACAAAAAGCCCAAAAACATAACTATCCATAAAAACACATGTCATGTTGAATTAAAAACACTATGAAAGCTTCCAGTGTCATGCCAAGTTCTGGCTCGAGATGTAGTGAAATATGGTCAGCATGGTAGCCTCACAAGTCACAAATGTATGTTGTTCACAGCTAAAGCACATTTAAAGTTCGTTACATATACTCTTATTATATAATGAAAAGATTGAATCTGGTATTCCAAGCTCAAGCAAAGTACAAAAGATTGGACCTTTAATGAAAATTTCGACAAGATGAATACTAAAATTTAAGATAAACTTAAAGGGAAAATCAACCTGGTATTCCAGCCAATCCTAATGACCCAAATAATCAGAAAAGGCAAGCGTGGATTCTACTGGTTGGCCACATCCAATCCAATCCAATCCAATCACAATTAGGAAAGTTTCCAGACAAATAAGCAAATCCAGCAATTGGGCCGACCCTGAATTCGAAAATAGTAAAGAGAATACACAGAATCAAACATGACCTGAAATGAAAGACAACGCCGGACACTGATGCCTCCGAGGACCAAAAGGTAAGTTAGGAACTTTTTGCTCCTTGCACACTAGGTACACAAAATTGAAGAACAATAGGAGTTTCTTTGTATAATTGTATCACATATCAGAAAATAATATTTCACATTGAATCAAGTGTTAAAATAAGTCATCTCACTTCTCAGCAAGCTTATGGTATGCCAGATGGCACAGGGGAGAAAAGAGCATGAGATGAAAGACATCCATACAACAGATTAAAATTTAATTTAAATCCCAAAAGCAATGCATATCAGATACACACGACACGAATTTCTTAATACAACTAGTCACCTCCACTGCATTGTCAGGCAGACGAAGGCATTCACAATATTTGACAAGGAAACAAGATTGAGGATCCAGAACACTACTGTTTCTAGCATTTGCAAAGTGACATGTTCAACACTACCTTAGCCCTTGTGACGAGGTGGGTCACACTCCTGCTGCTTCGCGTCAAAAGGAGACCTTTTACGAGCTGGAAAGAAGAATGGAGGTGGGAAATGATGATGTACCATTATTTGGAGCTCCCTGAATGTTGAGGATCGAACTTATGGTGTTATATATCTGAACGTTCTCAAAAGAGGGAACTTTCCTCCCCTTCGCAAACTGCGGCCCGTGCCCAACAAAAATGGTTCTCATAGAAAAGAAGGCATTGTCGTAACCATGAGCACCTCCACACTCCTGCGTCTTCGTGTTCTTCTGCTCAATCTTAAACCCCTCCGCCACCAACCCAATAATCGGTGGAATCCGGTCACTAGCCGAGTAATGCAGGCGCTCTGGCAGCTCCTCCTTTAGATAAACTTTTAAATACTCCCCGTTAGCCACTTTCCCAGACTGCAGCGCCTCATTCATTTTCTTCACAACCTCTTTAAGATCATACCCTGGCGGAGGACGGATGGATAGCAACGGCGTATAAGAGTACACCCAATCACTAGGTATTTTAATCCATGGAGCCAAATCATCCAGAAAAATCAATTTTTTATCACAAGTACCAACCATCCCATGATCACCCACCATGATTAAGGTGACATCCTCAAACACACCTCTCTCCTCCAATCCATTAATCAACTTCCCAATCATCCTATCAATCCTAGCCACGGCTTCCGTGATCTGCTGATCATCAGGACCGACCTGGTGACCCTGATGATCAGGATCCTCAAAATACAAGGTTATAAACGCAGGAATATCACTACTAGGCAAATCAAAGTAGCTCAAAACAGTATCAACCCTATCCTCAAAGGGCACCGAGCCATTATAACGCTGACAATATTTGGAAGGACAATCCCAGTTACCTTTCTTCACCTCAGATCCAGGCCAGAAGTAGGTAGCAGCTTTCAAGCCATGATTGACCACCGTTTCCCATAGAGGCTCTCCTAGCCACCACTTGGATTCATGACTCCCCATGTTGAACTTCTCGCCCGAAACCGGATCGGTAAAGTAGTTGTTGATAATTCCATGATAGGCCGGATACAGGCCAGTGACGATGGAGTAGTGGTTGGGGAAAGTGAGTGTCGGGAAAACCGGAATGAGACCTAATTCGGCCTCGGTGCCGTTTGCGATGAGACGGTGGATGTTTGGTGTGGAGGTTTTGTACTGGTAGCCGAATCGGAAGCCGTCTGAGGAGATGAGAATGACGACGGGGCTCTGGAGCTTGACGAGAGGTCGAGCAGTGGTGTCGAATTGCGGAGATGAAGATGGATTGGAGGAGGAGAGGAAGAGGAAGGCGAATGCTAAGGAGGCGGAGAAGGCGGTGATGGCGGTGAGGATGATGATGAGTGACGAGCGTAAGCAATTTGGGCTTTGGGAAAATTGTGGGTTGTCTGAATCTGATTGGTGGTGGATGAGAGGCTTCGTCGGACTGGTGACTTTTGGCGAGTCGGAATCCATCATCGATTTTTCAGGATACGAATATGACGAATTGACGAAAGAAGAAGAAGAAAGAGTCAACAAGCTTAGCGAACAAAGTCGCAATCAAAACGGCGTCGCATTCAGAGTCTGAACTTTGAAAAGAAAAAAAACTCCACAACTATATTTAAATTTGTTTAAAGAAAATACATGGTGGATTGGTGGCACTGGTACCAGCCTTTTCTCAATTATTTTCAAAACTTAAAAAGTTTTAGTGCTCACCTCTTAATAAAAAATGCACCTTAGGAATGATAAACAAAAATTATATCACAAGAATGTCAAAGAACAATCCAGTTTGCTTAAAACATTATCTAGTTCTTCACAGTTTGAAGGTAAGTCTGGCCCTTGTTGCCTCCAGTGATTCAGTCTACTGCGAATGTCCATTATCTGGGTGCTACTGCCATCATCAAAATTGTGTTCAAGCAGTATCTTGATACACTTTAAGATGTACTTACCTAGCCTTATCTTGATCTGGCATGCGCATTTAACTGCACTTTGTTCAGTCCCAAACAAAGAATCGCATACTTTTTCAGCGAGCTCGGCGAGTCTGAAGGCAAGATGTATTCCAGCTATGGCCTCGTCACGGCCAATGTCATATGCAACATCTTTGGTATATAGAGCATTCTGCTTACTGTGGGTCTGTCCAACATTACGAGTCTCCTTCTGCGAAAGAATTGTACCAGCAATGGCATAATGCATTAGAAGCTCACACTCCTTATCAGTAACATCATTGTGATTTCCGGTCAATATGCCTAATGGGACTCTGCGATATAGAAGATTCTTGTGATGATCATTGGGTTTCGGACAGCCAAGTGTTTCTTCTGACAATCTTAAAATGAAACTTTGGAATCTGTTGAGACGGGACAAGATGGATGAACTATCAATATCCTTATCATCGATATGTTTAGCCTTCTTTAGTTTCTTCTGGCAACCAGGGGCATCTTTGTGTATCATGTTCGTCCCATCTTGATTCAAAGTCCCAGACTTGGACAAACTTGAAAAAAATTCACACATTGCACGCTGATGAGCCAGATTGATGGGGCTCAAGATCCATGAGATATACTGTGCCGCAAACAAATTTGGGGCCTTATCTATAGACATTTGGTTACTTTCTATAGCTCTGGGTGCACAAACTGAAGAATCGTTATCTTCGAAAACATCCCCTGAAAAGAGTAAAACACAGGAATAATAGAACCATTCTGGAAAGTTCATAGCCAGGGCCCTGCAATGCAACATGGGACATAAATACTTATTAGCATCAGTTAGGGAGCTTCCAGCACATGCACACCTGCAAATTGACCAGTTACCAGGAGGATTGGTCATCAATTCTCGCACTATGTACACCAGTCTGCTTGTGAATCACGCGAACTATGTTTTCAACACCTTTACTTGATAGAGGCCCCATGAGAATCCTAAATAACGAGGGATTGCAAGGAAAATATGCAGTGGAAAATGGCAATTTCAATCCAATTTCAGCTGTTAGACCCCAGCAAATAGGTGAAGATGTTATATCGAGAACCCCCGAAATCAGTTCACTGAGAAGCTCTTCAACAATATCCAGACCCCTGTTACATTTCAAGATTATAGGTAACTTGTTACTTGTCTAGTCGATCTATCGTTTGCATAATCAATATTAATTATATCACAACCGCAAAGAACTCATTTTCCATGAACAGAATATTCAACCACATTTATCCAAAGTATATGCAGTTTGCATTCAAGAAATCCAAAAATCTTAAGCCGGAAATGTTTGGAAATCAAACTCAAGAACATCCAATACATGGACATACGCTTTTTATATTTTCACAAGATCAAGAACAAAAGCACAGCCAACTGGACAGCAAAATCTAGAATGATTTCAGAAGCCTATCTGCAATGCCAAAAGTCAGGACACCAAGACATGGGCTTTCCAAGTATAGACTTAAGAGAGATTGATCATTCTTAATTTTAATCTTATGGCTGATTTCTTTTTGTATTTCATATCTTATAAATCTATAGCTGGGTGTCTTCTCCACTAGTTCCTCTTCTGTCCCAATTAACATAAAAAGTGCCCCCCTACTTATTGTGCAAAGGAGCTGGGATTTTGGCTCCAGCATTGATATTCTAAAACCTATATATATGTTCAAATAATTTCACTTCAAGATTGTCTATTAACAAAATAATACTTACGTTTCCAGAAACCAGCGATGCAGTAGACCTCGAATCTCAATAAACATCATTGGGGTGATAGCCAAGCATGCAATGGTAGACCGCCAATCCACCCTCTCACGAAGGGCCTTATTCAGACAAAGGAAAGGCCTCCTCAAAGCTTCTTCCAAAATTTTCAAAACATCATTTTTTAACAGCAATGGATCAAGATACCACCAGAGCAACCTACCAATCATCAATAATTCTCAAAATACTGGAGACTTAAAATTTCTTAAAATTAATAAGATATCAAGTGGTTCAACATATTGGTTATATGTATAAAAAATAGTTCAACCTTAGCCTACTTTACTGTACGATAACACTCGTCTATCACACACCTTACTGGTAAGTCATTGGTATCCTGCAAATCTTTCGGAAAATAATGATGTAGCTTTGTCAGAGCATTGCTTTTCCTAGACACAGCAGGTCTAATATCTAAAGCAACCACATTAGAAGGAAGCATAGTCAGGCAACAAGGGGCGGATAGCACTAATCTGGTAACACCGTACGCTATCTTCCGCATTTCAGACACCATCCCTGTCAAAGATTTAAACTTTACCCCAATTCACAAAACAAGTAACATTTATACATCACATTCAAATTTACCGACCACGTTTTTCCAATGCACCAATCACACCATTACAAGCTTCAACCACTTGAAGACAATCAAATTTAGACAGCAAACTTCCAACCACCAATACCTCCTCCTTTTTTGTGGCAATCGCCCTGCAGGCTACTGAAGATGAAATAAGCTCAATTATCGTATTTACTGTAAACTCAGCTGCCGAATCGTAAACCTACATTTTCCCAGAAATAATTCAAAATCAAGCACATTAAAAAGCTTAAAAAAATGGAATTGAGCATTTGAAATACCTGAGGAGCTTTGAAACACAATAGGGAGAGAGCAGCGTCCAAAACCCTAACTCGGGAGTCATTTTCTTGTCCCTTGACATTGAGGCAAGTGTTCAGCTTGGAAATTGTATCGTTCACAGCTGCGTCGTCAATTGCAGATGAGGAAGAAGAAGTTGTGGTGGAGGTGGTTGCTAGTCTGGCAAACAGATCGAGTAAATCCGGCGGGGTGAACTTCATCGTTTTCGGGAGAGGGTCAGTTGTACGGACGAACGCAGGACCATACAAGCCTCCGAAGTTCCCGCCAAATCAGCCATTTGGGCCTCGTTCGGAAGCTCAATGGGCTGCAAAGCCTCATAGCGATACCGACATTTGAGATCTGCCCCCTTGGTCGCAATATTTTCGAAAATGTCATTTATTGAAAGTTTTTTGAGATTTGTAACACGAGTTTCATGTAGAAGTCATGTCAGAGCGACAGAGCGTTTATTTAATTTTGACATAAATTGTTAAACGGTTTGTCTTGAAATGAAATTATTTGTTTGTCTTTTTTATATTGGGTTTATAATTTTACATCTCATATAGAACATATCAAGAATACATTGCATGCAAGATATTTCTCGGATATATATTCATTTCTAGTCTATTTGAAGCAGGGACGGACGTAGGTTAAGGGCATATTGGGCCCCTGCCCAAGTACTTTTTGGGCCAAAATAATTTTTTTTTTTTTTAAATTTACAAACCTTCCTGCTATCCTCGTTGATACTTTGTTGCCAAAAAAAATAAATTTGACATTAAACTCATTAAACTCATCATCAAGCTTCATCATCAAGTCATCAGCCTCTTCGCTGACGATTCGCAAGCTGGACGGCTCCTCCTTTGGTACACATATTTTGTGGTGTTTGAGAAGAAAGTTTTTCTCGATGATCTCATGGTTCTTTATGTCGAACGTACATTTGCAGATTATATTAGTAATGATGCTGTGATTGCTGAATTTGAAATGAGTGGAGTTCGTAGGGTAAAATTTAGTTAGTTTTGCATTTTGTACATTTATAGGGTTTTGGTTTATGTCCCCCTATAACATGTTTTGAAAAAGGCGTGAGGATGAGCCTCCCATTGGGTTCCAAACCTAAAAAAAAAAAATTTGCCCAACCAAGATTTCATTCCTGCGTCCGTCCCTGATTTGAAGCACGACCACGTAAAGGGGCGCCACCCGAATTTTAATTTGAGTCTCTCGATGAAGCGCAGGTCATTTCGGTACCTCTAACTTTTAAACACACTAATCGACAAAGATCTTCATGGAAGGACCTTGACGCTGTTTTAAGCATACTTTCGCGAGATGATAGTACCTGCAAATGTCCACAAGAGACGAGGAAGAGAAAACCTAATGTCTTTTAAGCTAATAAAATTAGAAATTTAACCCGAAATAAAAAAAATACGAATGTACCTTATAGGCTTGTACATTTACTCATTTAGCGACAATTTGTGGCTCAAGAAAGCCTAATATGATAAGTTAAGTATCCCGAAACCTAGAATCTAGAGGTAGTGCAGAAATCTATGTACATTTCATATTTCCTGCAACGAATTCGGGGAATGAAATTGAGGAGCTCCACGTTTTGATATTCTAACTTGTCTTGATAATGACGCAATCATTATTAATCTTACATTATTATAAAGTGATTTAATTAAGCCTAACGATTTTTTTTTCTGAATAATTACACGGGTTGCACTAAACTATTTATATATAATAAAACGATCAAGATGATAAACGTAAACTTGTAACTAGTATTAAAATAAGTAAGTATTTAAATGTTGACCATATCTGCACGACCTTTAATGAAGATTTGGATGAAGGGATTAGTCGTCAGTGTATAATAAATTAATGTCTCTCATTTATCATTTAGACGAAAAAAAAAGGTATTCTTAATTGCATGATGGATGATTCTCAAAAAAAAAAAAATTTGCATGATGGATGTCCCTATAAAAAAAAATTGCATGATGGATGTCACTATAAAGCATCTCCTAATATTGTACACTACTTATAGCTTGCTGTTGTTGACAATGAAAGATCAATCAGATACAATCAATGAACATTGATTATGATTGTTGTCCAGCTCCAAATTAAAATTTGTTTTCTGCATTGCTCTTAATTTGTTTTTAAATTATAAGTACAAAATTTATTTTTAGCCCCACCATGAAATGTTGACCATATCTGCACGACCTTTTTAATGAAGATTTTGATTTGGATGAACGATGAAGGGGTCCGTGTATAATTAATGTCTCTCATTTAACATTTAGACGGAAAAAAAAGGTATTTTTTAATTGCATGATAATGTCACTTGTCAGCATCTTCTAAGAGCATACCCACCATGATTTTTGGATTTTTGAGTCATGTAAAAGAGTCATGGAAGGTGATTGAAAAAAGCATGCATTCCTATCATGATTTTTTTAGTCATATAAAAGATCATTCCATGACCAAACCAAAATTTGGTCATCCCGTTATCAGTTTTTAGTTTTGGTCATGAGAGTTGAACCAATTCTAATGTGCACATGTCACGCGTCAGAACTTTATCAGTTTAAATTCAGATTTTGTAACGAATATATCTTGAAAATAACAAAGTATTAAAAAAAATCACCAATATTCATTATTTTTGAAGACCTGTAAATAGAGATATATTTTGATATTTATATGCTTGTATTTATGTAGAAATAAGATAGAGAGTAATGATGAACTTTATGTTTGGTCATGAGTGTGATTTACTTGACCAAACAGATCATGAGTCATGACTAAATGAGAGATAAGTGGATGAGAGAGATGGATGACATGTTCTTTTAGTCATGGTGGGGGATGCTCTAATATTGTACTTATAGCTTATTGTTGTTGACAGTGAAAGATCAATCTGATACCGCTGATTATGATCGTTGCCCAGCTTCAAATTTAAGTTATTTTTCAGCATTGCTCTTTATTTGTTTTTAAATTATAGGAAAAAGATCAGGTACAAAGTTGATTTTTTGGTAAAAAATACAAACAAATCATAGCCCTTGATTTTGTGATTTGGATGGATGAGATTAAATCCAAATTTTTGGTGCATTTTCTCGGTAACGAATTATATGCAAAAGTGACGAACCATGTCGTCTTTTTTTGTTTTTCGGCGACGAATTATAGGTCGATTTTGACAAACGTTGCGTTTGTACCAAAAATCAAATTTGTACCTGATCTTAACCCTTCAATTATATTGTTTTACTTACTAAAAATTTCAGATTTGGTATATATTGAAAGATTAATTCTTAAAACATTCATTTTTAGCCCCTGACCCAAAGTCTAACTTCACTTACTAATTATTCCTTGCCATATAGTTGTGTGATAACACAAACGAGTGTCATGATAAATGAGTGTCAAAGAAACCTTAATATATTGTGATTATGATTTCTTGCCACATCTATCTGATACATGTGCTTTGGTCAGGTAGTTGCCTTGATTATTATTTCACACTAAATCATCATATCAAATAATTATTATTATATAAGTCTTGACATCATGATATGAAGTTTCACCTATATCAACTAATCTTATGAAGCCATTTATTTCTCAATCTAAAGTCTGTTTGGCGAAGTAGCACATATTATCGAACGGTAACTGTACGTTGCCATGATTTTTGTGTCACGAATCCCAAAACCAATGCCAACACAATCTCCCTTATAAATTACTCATTCAGTAACTTAGAAATAGCAACAGCTCACCTTATCTTCTCACAGTCTCCACCCTACTCTACACATCTCCTTCAGTGTATAGCAAAACAAAAATGGTGGCGAAGAAGCCACAAATAGTGATCATTGGAGCAGGAATGGCTGGCCTAACAGCTGCCCACAAGTTCTACACATGTCCTGGCTTCTCTAACCAGTTTGACCTCTGTTTGGTGGAAGGTGGGACAAGGATTGGTGGTAGAATCAACACATCTGACTTCTGTGGTGACCAAATTGAAATGGGTGCTACTTGGATCCATGGCATTGGAGGCAGCCCATTGCACAAAATAGCTCAGGACATCAACTCATTGGAGTCTGACCAGCCATGGGAGTGTATGGATGGCTTTTTAGAAGATCCAACCACAATAGCTGAAGGTGGGTATGAGCTTAATCCAACATTTGTAAATGACATTTCTCATGTGTTTAAAAAGCTCATGGATTTTGCTCAAGGGAAGTTAAGCCAGGAGGAGGAGACTGAGTGGTACAAAATTGGTGCCACAGCTTGTGCAAAGGCTAAAAATGGTGATGATTTGAGTAAGATTAGTGTCGGATCTTTCCTGAAAAATGGGCTCGAAGCTTATTGGAATCATGTAAGGGATGCGGAGGCGGTTGTAAATGGATATGAGAATTGGAGCAGGAAGATGATTGATGAAGCCATTTTTGGTATGCATGAGAATACTCAGAGGACTTACACTTCTGCTGGTGATCTTTTCACTTTAGATTTTTGTGCAGAGAGCGAGTACCAAATGTTTCCTGGTGAGGAAATTACAATTGCTAAAGGCTACATGAGCATAATCAATTCACTAGCTGCTGTGCTTCCATCTAGCCTTGTGCAATTGGGTAGGAAAGTGTCAAAAATTGATTGGCAGTTGGAGCAAAAAAGCGAGGAAAATGAGCATGAAGATGATAAACATAAACCTGTGAGAATACATTTTGATGATGGATCTGTTTTGTTAGCTGATCATGTTATCATCACAGTGTCATTGGGTGTTCTGAAAGATGGGATTTGCGGCAAAGTTGGTATGTTCGATCCTCAGTTGCCTTCATACAAGACTGATGCGATATCGAGGCTTGGATATGGAACTGTCAATAAGCTGTTCCTGCAGGTGAGTTCCAATCAAGAAAGTGATCAGGATGATTCAGAAATGAAATTTCCCTTCCTACAGATGGTGTTCCATCGACCCGATTCGGATTTAAAGGACAAGCGAATCCCCTGGTGGATGAGGAGAACAACTTCACTATCTCCTATCTACAAAAAATCAAATGTGTTGCTAGGTTGGTTTGCAGGAGATGAAGCTCTAGAATTAGAAACACTCGACAATGAGGAAATCCTCAATGGAGTTTCAACGACTTGTTCGTGCTTCTTAAATCATAATTCCAACTCAAGGTCTAAAAAATGGACTGAAGTTCAGTTCAACAAAGTGATGAAGACCAAATGGGGCAGTGACCCTTTGTTCTTAGGGTCATACAGTTACGTTGCGGTTGGATCAAGTGGAGATGATTTAGATAAAATGGCTGAACCACTGCCGGAGATAAGTGCCTCTAATAAGTCACATTTTCCACAACTTCAAATCCTGTTCGCAGGGGAAGCAACACACAGAACTCACTACTCGACCACTCACGGAGCTTACTTCAGCGGTCTTAGGGAGGCCAACAGGCTGCTTCAACACTACAACCTTGTTGGCATTTAGTCCCGAAGAAAAGAAGGATCTTCGTGATTTAATTGTATGTTATATTCATCTAAAAACTATCTCAACTTCTTACCAACTGATAGGGACAATTTTAAGATGTATTAACTGAATCAGAATGTAGCCTTTTTCTTTCATATATATAAAAATATTTGCTGTTTTTTTTGTGCGATTCATTTTATCAAATTTATCTCAATGTCAGTCTGGGATTTATTGAAGGAAAAATGTTACATGATCCTACAAAACAGGCTTTCCTTCCGGAGAGAACTTCACAAGTTCCATATTTTGAAATGTTTAACGTCGCCTTTGAAGTTGATGAGCCTTCTAAACAGCTCGATCATTCACATGAAGTTATTTTGATAGAATAGAGACAAGAAAGGCCTCTCTCCATTTGCAACAAATTGCAAGACAGAAGTTTGTAAAAAACAAACGCTAGGCGTTAATCGGGCGGAAAGGACATGAGTTATTTGCACTGAAACCTTATGTTAATAATTGGGTCACTGAGACGTCAATTCAGCATAATAGCTAGCTGTTCCTGTTCATTTAACTCCATTATTGTGCAAGTGCCAACCAAGGGATGTGAAATTCCGAGGTCTTTTATTTTATTCTCCCCCAAAGCAACTGGCCAACTGGCTGTCCCTTTAATTGACCATTTGCGGGCTCCTATATTTCCTTTGATGATTTTGCATATCAAATTTCTATCTGTCAAATGGGACCTCTCTTAATTCACCTCCTTGTTTCCTCATTTTCAATCCTTTTCTTAAAAACTGATTGTAATGTAGACTGGATGAACCTGAACAAACAAACAAACAAACAAAACAAAAAACCAGCAGAAATCATCCTGATTGAAGTTAAATAGTACCTTGAGGCACAAATCAAGTATACATCATAGAATACATGTCACATACTTGCTTCTGTTTAGTATTGCTTAATTTCAACAGTAATATCAGTATCACAATCTACTGATTAGCTCGTCTTTTGCATTGAATAACTTATCTTTGTCCACTTTTCTCTTTGCTGGCTTTCAGATATGTTTCCTTAGTATATTTTGTTGCTCTAAAGATGTGCAGGACTGGGGTATCTAGACAGGTATCTTTACCCAAAGGCGAAACACTAGCAAATAAAACACAACATAATATCTTTCCGTCATTAACTCTGTGTGATAATATCATGTCGCTCGACATATATTTTTTTCAGTTGTCGCTTATCAACAGTGAAAGGGAGTGTATAGCTTGATCATGCAATATGCAAGGCCGCTTTTGCAATCATATCATTATCACGACGTTGAACTCATGGATAAATTTCAAAACAACAACAACAACAAGTCATGAGAAAACCAATAATGAGCATAAATCTCCAAAGATAAATAAAAGACATTTCACCAAGATTAATCTACCACCAAAAAGAAAGAAAGAAAGAAAGAAGTAAAGGAATACAGTTGTAATTCATTAATGAACCAATCTTGTTTGAATGAGGGTGATGATTTATTAAATTGAAATAGGCATATTAAACTTGAGCATTAGCACAGTGCATAGATTTAGGAACTACAATTCTGAAGTTCCACTACTCAATTATCAACTCAAATGCTGATTTTAAGGACACGGATTAACCTTAATTCAGTAACACACCAAAGCTGCGAAAATCCACACTCACCGCCATGTCCGAATCATACTGTTACGCCGATCAATCGCTCGAAAACCTCACTTTCGCACTCGGTCTTTCTCCGTGCCCTAATTGTCGCCTTCGTCACTCGTTATGAACAGAGGAGATGCCTCGACTTAGTATTGGTACCGAAACGCAGCGTCTCAACGAAAGCCATCAATCTAATCTGGTCCGTCCACTAGTGATCTAACGGCCATCTAAAACCGTGATACTGTAGCTTTCCCAAATGAGGGACCATTTGGCATAAAAGAACTTATGCCACAATTTCCTATAAATTTTTTTCTATGATCGCTAGATCACTATCCCTACTGCAGGGCTGCACCACACAAAAATAAACCATGTACATAAGCTTTCAGCCCCAATGCATTCCCAAAAACTTGTCATTTTACAATCTGTGAGGCTTCCACAACACATATTTCCATTCCAAAACCTATCTTATTAAAAGTGACCACTCTATTTAGTTCAGTTACTACGCATCTTAGGTCTGAATGTAATTAGAGACTAACAACAGAAGTTCTCGGTTAACAAAATGTTGGAATGGTGCCTGCCTCTGTGCATTCTCTCATCAATTGATAGCTTAAGAGCATTGACTACAGCGGAGATGGAGGCAGACCTATAAAAAAAATTACGTAAACAAGAACGGTTTACCGATATTTATCCAGAAATTGAAAAGAGAAATAATGAGTACCTGGGTATTGAATGTATAAGACTTCATAATCACCGAAAACTGAAGAGTTAATGGCAA
The DNA here is from genome assembly GCA_033675395.1 of Rhodiola chrysanthemifolia. Lineage (NCBI taxonomy): Eukaryota > Viridiplantae > Streptophyta > Magnoliopsida > Saxifragales > Crassulaceae > Rhodiola > Rhodiola chrysanthemifolia. Next base: position 8,988,153 of record CM066206.1, read on the forward strand.
CCTGTTTATGCCAAATTTTGTAATATGTTAAGTACACTGTCCTCACATCAAACTGTGCTTTAAGTGGTACCAAGTCAATGAGGACAGTTGTCTTTTCTGGCTGCTGGATCGCGCACATAGCTCCCATGACGCGGAGTTGGGTGCGCCTCATGGATACACCTTTAGCGATTTCTTTAGTCAGTTGCGGTACAAGAGGGAACAATGTGTAGAGTGGAAGACTAAGGCGCAGACCAACTTGGATTGGCCAGACGCATCCACAGGGCAATCCAGCAGGCGTATTTGTCAGTGGTGCATTGCAAACTAATGACGAGCAATCTGCATATGTTAAAACAGAAGAAACTGAACATCGAAGATCCACGTAAGCAAGGCATAAATAAATTAGTTATGCATGAACCACACTACTCTTTCGACCGTGGTGCTTATGCGGTAAAAATACTGGTGGTGATGGAAGGTGTGGCTCCACGCTTTCGTATGGGAACCAAAAATGACCCGATCATGAAAATAGTGTTCAGATTTTATTTTAATCATTTTGCGAAGCATTATAATTTTATAGAGAGCATAGCACATTGCATATAGAATGACACAGATTTGCGTCAATGAATCAAACATTACCTTTAGCTCCTTGGCAACTAAGAACAAAGGCAATGACACAGGTATGAATCAGGAGAGAACCCGGTAGTATCTCAAAGGCCATCTAAGCACCATAAGCCTCAGCAAATGCTCAGATTCAAACCTTAACACAGGAGAGCTTAAATAAGTTCAATCTGTGAAAGATGTAACTTTAATCACCAGTGCACAATTTTTTTTTTTGTTTACAAAAGATGGATAGTACAGAAATCGATGCTCAGCATGGAGCAATGCACGCGTGTGTAGAAAAGTTTCTTGATGCTGAAGGGGAATCCATTGTTTAGATATTCACAGTCTTTTTTTTTTTTTTTTTTTTTGAGTATAAGATATTCAGAGTCTTTGATCACTGAAAAGTAGCATAATCCAATGTTGCAAAACGACGTCATTGTAATATAAACGACGGCGTTTTACAATTGCAACATTTATACCTAATCTTTTTACGAGTCTTGAGCATGGCAAGAATGCTTTGTTTACTACAGTTATACTAGTCTACAACTATACGGCTGCTTTAGTATTGATTTATTATCATCTGCAGCTACTTCTCCTTTTCTGCCGTTTTGTTAAAAAAAAAAAAGTAACAACTAGTGATGATAACATACCTTTTCCTCGGAAAAAAAAACATTATGCTCCCATCCGTTACCGGGTTGCAACTTTCATTTAATTTTCGGTATGTTCATTAAGAATAAAATCAATGAAGCTGCAGAATTTATGTAAAAAGATGGGGAAAATCTCAACAAATGGTTTTCAAGATTTCATGCCTGTATGGCTACTCAACTCCTCCTCCAAAGCCCATCTCTTCATCCTCCTCAATCTCCTCATTGCAACCATCACATTCATCATCTCCTACCGCTGCTCCAACAAAAATAACGGACGTCCCAAACTCGATAGAGCCCCGTCGTACTTCAACCGCCTTTGTTCTTTCACTTTCTCCTCCTACGAAACTAACCAAATCTACTATCGCTGCGAAGAGGAAGACATGCAACAACAACGAACTTTGTCAGAGATGGAGGAGATCCCAAGCGTAAAGGACGAAGGTTGCAATGACATGGAGATTGTGCCAGCTCCGAGAGCGATGGAGCGAGTAGGGTCGTTAAGAGGTGATGCTGAGGTGGATGCGAAGGCGGATGACTTTATTAACAGGTTCAAGCAGCAGCTGAGGATGCAGAGGCTGGAATCTATTAGGCGTTACAGCAAAGGCATGCCTACGTGGGACTTTGATCTGAAGTAGCCCTATCTCATGCAACTTTTTGGGATATTATTGTATACATATAGTTTGTAATAATAATTCAGATTTATGGAAAATGTGTGTTATGGCAAAATCTTCTTTATTGTTTTTTCATGATCAACGGAAGATGTTATCATTAATTCATAATTGTAGCTACCCACATGAGGGCATGGGCATTTGCACTGATAGAAATGTTGTTCCATCGGCTGTTGTGGGAGCGGTTTTATGCTTATTTTTAAGGGAAAAATACAATTTGAGGACCTTAACTATATATTACCATTTTTCAACTTGTGGGCTGAACTATAAAAACTTCCAAACAAGGGGTACAACCTAACGTTGTTAGGATTTTCACTAACGTCGTCCAAAGGCGTTAACTCCGTTCCGTTAGTTAGTAAAATAATATAAAATTTAAAAAAATTTCAAATTGCCAAACTTTTAAAAAAATGTTAAAAAGTTGTAAAAAATTAAGAGAATTTATAAACAAATATAAATTTTTGATTTTTAATAAAAAATATTATAAATTTTTTGAAAAATAAAAATTAGAAACTTTAGCAAAATTAAACACAAAATGAAAAATATTTTTAAAATTTTGTTACAAAGTTTTCCTACAAATAAATCAAGAAAATATTAATTATTGTTCCTATCTAAATTGAACTATATAAGATGTATTAGGGATAAAAAATTATGCTTTTTATTAAAAATTAAAGTTTTCAATTTTTTATGATTTTTATAAATTCGTTTAATTTTTTAACATTTTTAAAATTTTTGCCAATTTTAAAATTCAATTTTTATATTATTTTATTAACTAACGGAACGGAGTTAACGCCGTTCAACGGTGTTAGTGAAAGCCCTAACGGCGTAACACGGTGCCCCTTGTTTGGAAAATTATTTGATAGTTCGCCCCTAGTTTGAAAGTTTTTTTTTTAATAAAAGCGAATTTTATTCAAATGAGGGACCAAACAACACCAACCAACAAACCGCCTAAACCAAGGGCCATACGAGAGCTCCCACAAAAACAGAGCTCAAACACAACACCAACAAAAATTATGGCAACATGCCCATTTTGCTAAGCCACTGCCTATCTATCTCACTAGTTCTCCTACAATCAATGGCGCCCAATTTCATCTTGAGGCCCCCAATAATTTCCCTACGACTATTAATTACATTTACCTCTTCATCATCAAAAAGTTTTTTGTTCCTCAAGCTCCAAATCGTATACATAGTTCTTGTGGCAGTCGCGGCTATGAACCTTGTTTGTAGCGTTCCTCGTCTTCTCCTTTTGAACCACGGTATGAGCAAGTGCCATTGTGATGGGCAATTGTTCACCCCGACGAAATTCAGAGCTTCATTCCACAACTCCGCAGCTGTAACGCCCCGAATTCTGAATTGACTATTATCCCACATCGAGTGGGAGTAGTGCTTGTGCTAGCTTGATAAGCTAGCCTACTAGCTCTCATGTCACCAATCCGCCATGGTTTTTGTGATAGACTCTAGGTTGTGGTGACCTAGGGGAGGGCGATGACATGAAAGCTAGGACAGGCTAGGCTTATAACGGCTCGGATCGGGTCCTCCGGTCGGGTCGTTACAGATGGTATTCAGAGTCGAACCTTCGCAGTAGGTGACCGTGAGCGGTCTCCGAAAGGAGGGACGATCCTGTGTGTCTCTGTCCTGCTCGCTCCTAACGAGGACGTTAGGATTCTGTAAGTGGGGGTGTATGTAACGCCCCGAATTCTGAATTGACTATTATCACACATCGAGTGGGAGTAGTGCTTGTGCTAGCTTGATAAGCTAGCCTACTAGCTCTCATGTCACCAATCCACCATGGTTTTTGTGATAGACTCTAGGTTGTGGTGACCTAGGGGAGGGCGATGACATGAAAGCTAGGACAGGCTAGGCTTATAACGATTCGGATCGGGTCCTCCGGTCGGGTCGTTACAGCAGCAATGGTACAGGTGAAGAATAAATGATCTCTACTTTCCTCAACCTTCCCACAAAGCACACAACTAGGATCAACAGTCCCGCCCATTCTCATAATTCTGTCTTTAGTCATTAGCATATCTTGGTAAGCTAGTCAGGCATTAACAGAATCCCTAGGCGCATTGAAGCTATTCCACACCAAGGAAGCCCAATAAACCTCACTCCCATGCACCCTTAACTTCTCATAGGTATCTCTCACTGAGATACCATTCTCATCATCATTCATGGCCAAACCTCCATCCCCTGAGCTAGTGCAGAGTAACCCTAGCTGCTTGCAATAAGAGAGCCTTTGCATAATCCAAGAGCTGCTGGAGTCAACACTGTCCAGCCACCACTCCCTCCCCATAGACCAATAGGCCTTGCCAATCAACCCATAAGTTTTGTTTGTTCTCTTGAAGGTCCCAGAGCTGCTTCATTACTAAGGCATCATTGAAGGTTTTTAAGTCTTTGATCCCTAGACCTCCTTCCCCCTTTGGCCTGCACACCATATCCCAAGATACCATGTGCCCTCCCTTTCTAGCGATGCCTCCTCTCCACAGAAAGTTGGTACAGATAGCATTCATGGCTCTTATAACCTGCTTGGAGAAGATGAAGACCCTTGCCTAGTATAACACCATGGCTTGAAGAACCGAGTTGATCAACACCAACCTTCCTACTCTAGACAACAACCTACCACTCCAAGAATTGAGGCGTTTAGTCATTTTATCTAGCAGCTCGACGCAATCAGCTGTCGTCAAATGTTTAGCATTTAAAGGAATTCCCAGATATTTCACCGGCAAGGCTTGCAACTTTGTGTCCAGAACATCTTCAAGCCAACGACACTTGGCCTCTCCCATGCCCCCTGCAAAGATCTGGCTCTTCCCAGAGTTAATAGCTAGGCCTGAAGCGGCTAAGAAATGGTCCACAACACTATTTAGGGCCAAAATCGAGCTATTCCTGCCATTGCTAAATAAGAAGAGATCATCAGCGAACATAAGATGACTCAGCTTCACCATGTGGCACTTGGGATGGAAATAATAGCCTTTCTTCTTAGATAACAGCGTCAATCCCCTAGATAAATACTCCATGACGATAGTAAACAGAAACGGAGATAATGGGTCGCCTTGACGGAGGCCCCTTCTCCCCTCAAAATAATCCACCATCTCTCCATTAAGCAATATAGAATATTTAGTTGTTTGGACACACATTGTCATCCAGGCGATGACTTTCCTCGGAAAATTCAGCAGTTGCAACATATGATCGAGGAACTTCCAACTGACAGAGTCATAAGCCTTGCTAAGATCAATCTTCCAGGCAACTCTCTCACTGATATTCTTCCGACCATACCCCGATAAAAGCTGTTGTGCTAAGCAGATATTACCGGTTATAGATCTCTCTTCCACAAACGCACCTTGAGCTTGACTGATAATGGATGGCAGGACCTCCCTAAGTCTGCCTGCAAGCACCGATGAAATAATCTTATATATAACATTCAGCAGGAAATCGGTCGAAATTCATCTGGTTTCTCTGGCGTGGGAACTTTAGGAATGAGCGCTAAGTACGCCGAGTTAACTCCCTCTGGTAAGGCGTTGTGTCTCAAACACTGGCGAATACTCGAGCATACTTCACTCCCAATAAGAGGCCAGTTCTTCTTGAAAAAACCAGAGGAGAAACCGTCAGGCCCGGGAGCTTTGTCTGATCCAATGTTACTAACTGCACGCCAAATCTCCATATCTGTGACTTCCCTGACAAGTCTTCTGCACTGCTCCGCAACCAACAAAGGTCCTGACTGGACAGTAGCTGCATCTATATTCGAGGTAGACTGCTGATGGGTAAGGATACTCTTAAAATGATGGGTGAATTCTTCCTTAATCACAGTAGGGTCAGTTGAGATAACACCATCCCTAGTCTTCACCAATCTGATTTTGTTCCGCTCACCCCTACTCTTCACGTAAGAATGAAAGAAACTAGTATTAGCATCGCCCTCTTTAGCCCATCTAATCTTGGCCCTCTGCTTGTAGAAAATAAGTTGATTGTGCTTGATTTTTTTGTACTCCAGAGCTCTGCACTTCTCTTCCTCAATCAGACCGGCATTATTAGGGGTAGATTCCGACTTCTCTTGAGCTCTTAAGAGTGCCTCTCTAGCTGCGTTAACTCTAGAATCCATGCCCTTCGTGACTTTCATGAACTTCTGTTTCATCATACCCTTCATTCTTTTAAGCTTTGCTTGAACCATAAAAGATTCTTGCACTTGATAGACATGTTCCAACTCTCCCTCACTGCTTCTTCATAATCATCTAGCTCCTCCCAAAAGAGACAGTATTTAAAAGACCTTGGATGCTTCCTCCTCTCCCCCCAAGACACTGTAATAGGGCTATGATCAGAGAGGCCTGGCGCCTGAAAGATTGCAAAGGAATCTTCGAATTTCTTGATCCATTGAGCGTTGGCCATAGCTCTATCTAATTTACACCAAATCCTCTCCTGAGGGTTTTTGTGTTTATTGTTCCAAGTGAAGAAACAACCGCCTGCATGCATATCTCTTAATTCCACCTTGTCCACAAAAGTTCTCAACTCTTCAATCTCACTGTCACGAACTCTATTACCATTCAGCTTCTCTCTTCGATCCATGATACAGTTAAGGTCTCCTAACATCATCCAAGCGCCGCTTCTTTGTCTCATATCCAACTCTAAGTACTTCCACATGTCAATTCTCTCCCTCTGGTCATTACTAGCATAAACGAAGGCTACCCAAGCTAGCTCAACTCCAACTTCTATTTCACAAAGCATAAAATGAGTAGATCTTACCACCTGTTTAACAGTGATCCTGTTATTATTCCATAGAATCATTATCCTCGCCCAACCATTATGCGGCACACTAAAATCTGCCGTACTTTTCCCTATTTTTATAGTTCAGCCCACAAGTTAGAAAATGGTGATAGTTCAGGTCCCCAAACCGTACTTTTCCCTATTTTTAATGGGGCAGTTGTTGGCAGGAGTGATGATTTATCATGTCTGCTAACAATTGATGCTAAAAATAGAACATAAAACTGTTCCCAATATTAGCGCCTGCTGGAACAACATTTCTACCGTTACAATTTACAAATGTCTGACACATTGTGAGTTGTTGTTTTGTGCGGAATACATATACATATGGTGAACTACCATTTTCATTTCATGTAAAATGCTCAATCATTGCTAGTAATCGATCTTAATTACCAGAAATCCTTAACACCCTGTTTGGTTGTAGGAAAATTATAAGAAAAGTAAAGTTTTTATGATGGAAAGTGAAATCAACCTATTTGGTTACAGGGAAAATAAATAAGAAAGGTAATTAATGAAAAAATTGGTTGGAAAATCGGGCTAAGTTTCATCAGTTTTTTTCCACCCAATTACAAGAGGAAAATCAAAATCACCGATCGACGACTTTTATCTTCGTCGACTCAATTTATTTTTGATCGATCGACGCAATGACATTGCACTTCGTTCAAACCCTAAATCAATCCTGACGGAGCTTCCTCAAAATTGACCAACCGACGGGTCTTTCCGCTATATTCTTTGGAGCTGAAATCGATCATGAGGGGGTTTAGTAGGAGTCTGTTGATCGGTGAGGGTAGATTTGGGTGCGTTTGCCGAGGAGCTGTTAAGGTTTCGGATGTTGTGGATGGGAAGGGATTGAAGATGGATGTTGTTACTGTTAAGCAGCTGAATCGCAATGGTTTCCGGGCATATTTTTTTACTTTTCAAAATATTTGTGCAATTTCTTGCGTTTTTTTCCTTGCACAACTTTTGGTACAATGTGAACCACCATTGAGATTTGGGTTTTTGTTGCTTCTATTCAGGAAGAAAACGTAATGAACTCTAGTAGTGACATGTTTCATGTTCTGAGTTGAAATACTGCAGTGCATGTTTGCTTCATATTACCCCAGTAGTTGTCTGTCCCTTGAAGTCCTTGTTCTAAAGTTCGAATATTGTTCCATTGGGTAACATTACGATGTGAAAATGTGGCAAGAAGTGATATTGTGTCGTGAACTCCAGTAGTAAAATTGTGCGAAAAAATATTAGAAGTATGTGACGGGTATTTTAGACAATCAAGTGCATGTTTGCTTCATTTTATTTGGATTATTACTGAGTGTTTTTTTTGTATTGTGTTTAGAAATGGCCGGAGTGACGGAAAGGGAACAGCCACCTCGTGCAGGAGTCAATTTTTGAAGAAGCAAGAGAGGAACAAGCAACTGCGTGCTGATGCAGTAGGTTATTAGTGTATGGAAGTTGTAATTGTTCTGTTGTTTGTTGATTTGTTGAAGCTGTTGAGAGATTTATGGCTTATGACAGCAAAGAAGTAGACATTTAAAAGACTAACACGAGGTAAGCTGAACTTGTCAATAAAGAAGCCCTCTTTCAAGGTGATTCTGAACTTCAACATCTGCTACATATTTTCAGGTCTGTTGATTCTTTTCTTTTTTGCATTTGTTATGTGTTCATTTGTTTGCTGCAGTTAGCATAAGGTAACACTGACAAGCGTATTTTTAACCATTTATAGTCGTCAAGTTATGAGTTTTAGGGGTCGAATTTGCAGTCAAACAAAATTTATAACCTTGGTAAGCCAAGGGTCGATCCAAGGAACAGACGTGTGTGAGTACTAGTTAACAGGCGACCTATTTAGCTATTTCGATTAACAAGAGATTTGGTTGCGTCAAAAACAGCAGAAATTAAAGGTTTGGACTTGATCAGAGAAAGAATTCCAGAATCATACTTCACCCGTGCCGACCCTACTAATCATGCAATCATATCACGTAAATTCATCATGCTATCGAATATGGAAATAAACCAAAATAACACTAGACAAGTCGCCCATCCACGGATCATTGTCTAGATTAATCTCAATCGTTGAACGCCGCTCATCCACGGATTATCAACGATCTCGATTTATTAAATTTAAGGTTTTCAGACGAAAGTCAACTTTCCTATTAATTCATGTACTACCATTGTAGCTACCATGACCTAATATCCATTTCATGCGATTCCAATTAATACCTAGGCCTCATCCATCTTTCGGTAAATAACCTAAATACGTTCTAGCATGCAAACATCGTCTCATTCAATGTAAAACTTGCAAGAACGATAACATTAAGCACGATGAAATTGAATATTCGAATTGCATTAATGAAAAACGTTTAATTGATCACATGAAGAGTTGGGTGCATAGCACGGGATCCGTAGGATCCCGGAATAAGAAGACTACTCACTATTCATGGTAAGTTAACCAAGAATAGTGTATATAAAGAAATTAAGGACGAGTGAACCGTAATGACGCGGGTGCTCGTTGAATCCTCAATCTCTCGCGATGATCTCTGTCTTCTCCCAAGTTAGGGTTCTTCAATCTCAAGTTAAGCACACTTAAAACACTCTGGTCGTTGCCTTCTTATAGCCCAAAAATTGATCCATTCCCAAAAAGGGATCAGAACTTGCCAAAAATGGATTAGGAAATCAGCTGAAAATCTGCTTTCCGACGGTGTCGTGACATCCGTGACAGTCGAGTGTGTCACGGCTGTCACGGCTTGGGCAAAACTCTCTGAGCGGAAGAGCTGTCGTGACACCCGTGACACATAGACATGTCATGGCTGTCACGGCTCAGGCAAAAGTCCACTGAGTTGTAAGGCTGCCGTGACACCCGTGACAAATAGACATGTCACGGCTGTCACGGCCTAGTCTGAGAACACTTTATTCCTTCTGCCGAAAAAGCCTGCCGTGACAGTAATGAGATGCCACGGTTGTCATGGCCTTATGTTGGTGCAGAGCTCTTTCTCGATCTTTCCGTTCTTTCAGTACTTGGAGTCCAAGGAACGATGATAAGGCTTTTTAATGCAGAGCTAACGCAGAGAAAGCTTTGAATTAGGGAAAACCCTAGTTCTGTATTTTTATTCAACTAAAACTGCTAATGAAGAGTACATAAGTTTGTTTAAATAGGGAAAAAAGCTCCCTAATAAGAAAATTACCAAAAACCTAAAACTGCTAAAAACCGAAAATATCTAAAAACATTAAAATTCAAAATAAAATAGGCAACTCATATCCTGCTAACTTGCACAATCTTCGTTATCGCCAATCTGTCTGCATCATCTCCTCCCGGGTCGAGAAGATTCGGCCTCGAATCCGAACCCATCTCCGTATCAGAAGACGCACCTTGAAACTGAATCAAATGCTTAACATTGAACACATCCGAAGTGCGAACATGGCTAGGCAGGGTCAATAAGTCCGAACGCGCGCGGGGAACAACACCATACACCAATCCACCTTCCAGCGCCAAATTTGAGCCTCTGCGTGCAACAGCGTCAACATGATTGTCACTCCCATATTTGCAATTTTCTGCGTGACTTGAGGCATCTACCTGGCCAAGGCATAGCTCCATTGAATGATAATCATGATGCCCCTTGGGCGAAGAGCCAAATTGCACTTTCAGATGATCATTACATGTTCCTATAGGACCCGATAGACCTCCTGAATTCATATCTGATTCTAGAGGCACCATAGATGGCAAATCACCATTGACACCTTCAGCTGTTTCTCCCTCTGGTTCAGAGTCATCCGCTTGCACATCGTTTACCATAGCTGTATGGTCTATACCTTCCACATTGGGTTGTATGATACTCTCCGATAAATCTTCAACAGTATTTACCTGCGGGACAGGAGCTTGCAGTGCTCTTTCTGACAATGTTTCAGCTTCTATTTGATCACGCTCTTCCTCAACCACGTCATCACCATATACATCAAAAACAGGATCTCCTTCTGGAACAGGGACATCCTCGGGAGCATCATGCGTAAACAGTTCACGGGAACTCGAAACTTTAGGGCACTCCGCTTGACGATGCCCAATCTCTCCGCAGCCCTGGGAGCACTCCGCTTGACCATGCCCCATCTCTCCGCCATCAAAGACAGGGATATCAACTCGGAACCCAAGCTCCCACCGTCGGTCACGCTGAATGTCTAGCTCCGCGAACAGGTTATCCTCAGCCACAATGTCGGCATCGACATAGTGAGCTTCAAGTTCGCCCAAACGACGAGTTAGATAGTCAACCTGTCGGCGCAGGTCAGCAGTCTCACGAACTCTGAAATCCTCGATATCACGCTCCACAGCAGCAGCACCGCCTCTGGGTCTACCTCTAGCCATCGCGCAGGACCACCGTAGTCTGATACCAGATATAATGCAGAGCTAACGCAGAGAAAGCTTTGAATTATGGAAAACCCTAGTTCTGTATTTTTATTCAACTAAAACTGCTAATGAAGAGTACATAAGTTTGTTTAAATAGGGAAAAAAGCTGCCTAATAAGAAAATTACCAAAAACCTAAAACTGCTAAAAACCGAAAATATCTAAAAACATTAAAATTCAAAATAAAATAGGCAACTCATATCCTGCTAACTTGCACAATCTTCGTTATCGCCAATCTGTCTGCATCACTTTTTGTCCTGAAACACTAGAGAAAGACATCAAATAGGGACAATTTGCCGGGAGAACAAGTGTTATCTTTCATTGAATGTAGTGAATAATTAGTCAAAATATCGAATGATCAAACACTGGACTTATATTCCCAATAATATCTTGATACCATGGTTGTGAATTTTGTAGTATGTGTTCAAAGGGACTGTAAATTTATTTATTTCTCATTGAAATCAACAGTTGAGTGGATGTAGTTTTATACATGCAGCATGTTGATGCTTAGTTTATATCATTTTGAATGGCTGGTTAGTGACAAAATGTCTCTACTTGCGTATCTCATACTCCAGGACCAGCGCCTTCTACTCATGCACCACAAGCAGGCAGTGGACCAAGTGCATCTGGCGATGTGGTACTCAAAGCCCTCGCCACCTAAGAATCTGGATGTGCTTCCACCTCTCCGACGTCACTTTTTTCAGCAACTTTTGGTCTATTTGTTGCATCTGTTGTCGAAATTTGAGATGGGGTAAAATGCGTCATTGGACTTTGAGATGGGGTACCATAAGTTTAAAATGTTTTTTATCATTCAAGCAAAAAGTGAACTTTGAGTTGTTTTTTTCCATGTTATTTTTCTTTTGAACCAAACATGGTGTCATTTCTAATTGAATTTTCCATTAAATTCTCCATGTACAACCAAACACAAAAAAAGAGAAAATTACATTGTCCAAGAATTTTGTTTTCTTATTACTTTCCTCAATGTTTTGTTTCCTCCGTACTCTCTTTCAACCAAACATAGCATAACTGTTTCTTGTGAGGGTTATAGACTATAGTATGTTGCATGGCTGGGTTAAGAGGGAACAAAAGTTGCAAGGCTGAGTAGTCAGGGAGTAGCAACTTTGGTAGGAGCAACATGCACAAGATTTTTAGTATCTTGTAGGGGTCGACTAGGGTTAGTACGTTCTTTGAATCATGTGGACTTGGATTATATACTGACAATTCCCAAGGCCACAGTTTTAGATTGATTGATTGATTGATAGTAATTGAATCTTGTGACTAAATCATTGATCTAACCTAATATCTTCACTAAATGTAGATTCCTACAAAAACTTTATTTCTTTCGTTACTTGAACAGGAGCAGTGTAGTATGAATATCAATAATAACATTGAAAATTTAATTTTAACAGCTTGATAAACTAACTGCATGAGCAACGACATGCATTGGCATTATCATTGTTTTTTTTTCTTAACACGATCATTATTAATGTTTATCAAATTGGCACCGGCACATCTTCTCGTAGACCCATAAAAACCAAATTAAAAAAGATTCTCATTTTGTATGGATTAATTTATATTCTATTCATGTAAGGGTTTACGCTCTTTTATTTTCATTTTCCTTGAAAGTGTTAAAAGAGAAATCGAAATAGGACTTTGCCCACGCGAATTGTCTGTCCACTCACTCGGTCACCAACTATGTTGGCATGTCCCTTGATTTTTCATTTTTATAATAGGAACCATTTATATTTAAAATATAGTAATTTTATTTTTGAGGAAATTCAAATGGAAGTGTTGATATTTTATTTCGGTATTATTTGAGGCGTTGTCCGCTTATTCCTAATGAAATATATTCTCTCGACATCATCTTTCTCAAAAAGTGCAAAAGGTCCGGCTGTTCCGATTTCCAAAATGTAAAGGAACAGAATGGCCCCTTTGCTATCTCAAATCATATCAATTATCAGTACTTATGTCAAAACTTGAAAAGATTAGAACCCTTATGTTGAGATGATGTTCGATTGTTCTCCTAGTCGAACTTACAAACAAAGTGATGCTGTTTTAATTGAAATGGCATCGTTTTAATATTTGGAATATTTTGTTGTGCTACATCGAATTTGAATTCGACCTCTTAACTACTCATATGCAATTTTTCTTATAGATAGTGTTAAGATGTCTTTTGCATATGAATAATTAACTGCAATTAGAATTTCCTGTCTTCATATTGATCTTCGCCTATCTTTAAAGATACATTGTAATTATTTGCATTATCCTACTAAGTCTATGCTATTAAACATTGTCTCCAAATTTTTGAGTTTAACTTTTTACAGACAATGTAAAATTCTATACCTAAAGGCCATGGTACAAAATAAGCCTGTGATTATTAAGTTTGACAAACCTCATTGTGATTGATTCGAGCATGAATCTGACTAATCAACTTAGTCAAACATCTCGACTTGGAGTCGATCTGCGAGGTTCATGCTACTATAGGATCGCTCAAATGAGAACTCTTCTTTTTCCAAGAACTTGAGAATCCAAATCTCACTTTCAAAAAATGCATCATTCAGTCATTTTGGTTGTGACATGTGTCTCATGTGCATATTCAAAGTTGCATTTAATACAAAGTCAAAGTCACTAAGTTTGACTTTGGTAGTGAGACTTGTGTCACTTGCAGATTTAAAAATATATCATGATCTAATGATAAAATTTGAATTCTCAAAATTTTAAGAATTCTTAACTTAGCGTCCCGTGCTCCGATATCAAGTGTAATCAAAATGAATGGTGATACATTTTTAAATATGTTTATGAAGAAGAAAGGACGAGGACAAAAACAGAATGGTATGTGGTATGGGCTTTATGCCTTTATGGGCGACAACATATGTAGATCATAGATGGGTTATGACGACAAGACTTGAGAAGACAAGTGAGGATAACAGAAGAAGATCTTCCACATGTTGAAAAATCTGCCATCATGACTCATTCAACATGCTCCCACGACTCGGTACAAATGGGGACAAACAATCAATAAATTGTACTCCAATTTTAAGAACATAGATTTTTATAAGGTTAAGAACACAGAATTAATGTGCTTCATTTTGATTGTTTGTTTGACGTTGGTGTGATTATTAGATTTTTTTTTGTTGCAAATAACATGTAGTCTTATAAACATAGAACTTGAGCCAGAATTTATGTTCAGAGTGGATTTCATAAGTAAAATTCACTTACAGGAAATCCCTAATAGCCTAAATGTGGTAGCTAGAATTTAATATATATATTATTATGAATTAAAATGGATGTATCAAGAGGGTTTGAATAGTTAACTTTTAGTCATTTGACCAAAACTACGACTGCTAAACAACTACTCCTTCTATTGTTCATCCTTTTTAGTGGATGTGTATTATATGTGTTCAAACATGAAGTTTATTAGTTTTCAAATTTCAATTGCTAGACTGAACTAAATGGTATTTCATTTCAATTTTCACGAGCGTTCAACAAAGTCCAACACTTTAATGGAAAACGTGAGCAATCGATTTTCAAACGATCTACCCTACCAAATCAGAATGTGATTTTGTTTCCATATATGGACCACCAAAAGGACATCTGACATCTCAATATATACGACCATGTGATATGTGTTCCATTTTGTTCAGTAAACCACGATTGATTATGTAATCCTTATTCGTACCAAAAATATCATGAATATATCCACTGGTTCTCTACAAACTTTGGTTACATATAGAATTGAATCCCACTTTTGAGTGTGATATAAGAATATCACTTTTTTTTCTTTTCCTTTGGTTATCACAAAGTGTGAACTCATAAGTTATTTTGTCAAACTTCGAAAACATGTGACAAACCTATCATTAGCCAAACGATGCCTTATATTTGTTTTTGATGATGATGGGGGGTTTTTACATGTACAAGAACCATCTAGTACATTTATGTCTACTGAAGCACAAGCCTGTGGCGTCTCCAGTACCGTGGCGAAAGCGAAGCCATCTCGAGCTCCTCCTGCGGAAGAGAGGAAGGACAAGTCCTCACTTGAATGGGACATGAAAATTCCACATATTAGGTGTGAATGGTGCATTGTGGGGTTGAACTCACAACTTCTTGGTTGCAAAGTCAAGAGGTTACCAACTCAACTATCACCCCACATGCGCCAAACGATGCCTTATATTATTGAATAATTCTACAAATTTGTTTGCACTAGCACAAAATGAATTCCGCAATACCCGTACCTGTTCGGATATTAATGGGAGTTAATTTTAATCAGTAAATATATATTGTATTGTATCTTTATAGTTAGTGGTCTAAAAATAAGTTAATCAATGTGAGAAAAAGTAAATAATATGAAGTTGATTTAATAGTAAAATATATTTAGAAACATAAAATCAAAAAATCAACTTCAAATATTTAAACATTACTTTCAATTATAAGACATAAATACTATACAACTCAGTTGGTAAAATAGAACACAATGTGTAATTGAGCTGGGGTTCCATTAATCCTGATTGGGGAGGATTTTTTTCTTCAGAAATCAGGAGGGGTCCTGGGGACCACTGATTAGACGTGTAAATAAAATGTTCAAAAATGAAAGATGACTTATATTGCCTTCACTTACAACAACAAAATTAAAATCCGCCTCTTAGTATAACTTGTTTGAAAAAGAGATATGCTCACAAACTTAGTCAGTTTAAATTCCAAAATCTAATAATATATCAGAATGATATTTTAATAGGAAATTGGATTTGTATCTATCAATAAACATCATCAATTTTGAACAATTTTTATATATAAATAGGATCATCTCCAAGATTTTGGGTGAGAGTAAAACTTTCCATGTAATTGCTTAAGCAATTACCCACAAGACAAGTTGATCTAAATAAAGGGCACAATCATGACTCAATTCTAGGTATTTGTTATTGTCCCTAAAGAATCTTTCATAAGTAGTTGTCCGGTTGTCCCTATAGAATCCTTCACAGATAGAATGACCAACAGGCCCTACCTGTGTGTTCTGCACCATATGCGACACCGTTTTCTCCCGGACTAAACTTGATGCGAACTTCGTAAGCATTGGCATTGATGCACATACATGCCCGTTAGTCCACATCTCTCTCCTTACTTAATAGAGGGTATAAATCTGCCAAGATCATAAAAGTCATGAACCATTAGCTACTCTATACCACTGCATATATTTCCAAAGTTTTGGAGTTATTGTGTCTCTCTTTTACAAAATTTTTTACTCCATTTATCTAAAATATTCTTGATTTATCCATATGTGTCATTTGTGGAGCGTTCAGTTGAGAATCCTTAAAAATTCGAGAACTTAAGACCCTAAATCTCACCATTAGATCATGATGCATATTTGAATCTGCATGTGACACATGTCCAAAAAATAAAGTAAAAAAAGTGGCTTTGTCTTTGCATTAAATGCGTATTGAAAAATGCACATGAGACACGTGTCACCACCAAAATGCATCTTGTAAAATACATCTTGCATTTTGGAAGGTGAAGATTGGGGTCTCAAGTTCTCAAAATTTAAAGGGGTTCTCATTTGAGCCCTCCTCTGCATCGTTTTATCTAGCGCTTTTTTCGAACAAAACACAATGACCTTCCGCATGCAGGCTCCAGCTTGACTCAAAGCACAGTTTGAAACAACGCTTTTAGTAAATGCTATCCGAAATAGCGTTTATGGGTAAATCAAGTATACTTAGCGTAGGGTAAATGCATAACTATTTATGAAAGAAGGTCATTTAGAAGAAGAGAAAACTCCTAATTTAAACTATTAAATCAAAGATTCTTCAATAAGACTTCTTTTTTTACTTCGCAATAAGACTTCTTTTAGTGGCTTCCATTTGAACACAATCACCGGCTATTATTAATGATGTGTAGTACAAGGCTTTATCTAGTTGAAGAAGTTCATATATTTATAGAGGGTGCAAGCAATCAAATATACATGCAGCAAATCTCTCTCTCTCTCTCTCTACTAATTTCTAAAAAAATGGGGAAGACTACAACATTTGTCCCATCCTTCTTCATCACAATATCCATCATTATCCGCTTGATTTCCTATGTAAGCAAGCTTAAGCTTAACCATAATCTGCCCTCAGAACTCTCCCTTCTTGACATAGCCACCAAGTTCAGTGTTGATCCATTTTCCACTGATCAAGCTTCTACCGACTTTGGCCACATGATGCACCACACTCCAACCGCGGTCTTCTACCCATCCTCCGTCCACGACATCGTATCTTTAGTCAAATTCTCTTACAACTCCTCTAGTACTCCATTCTCAATTGCAGCCAAGGGGCATGGCCACTCTACCAAGGGCCAAGCTATGGCTCCCGACGGGGTGGTCGTGGAGATGGCGTCCTTGAGTCGTGGTGTCCACCCAAACAATGGGATTAAGATTCAGTGTAGTGATCATACCGGGTCAGCAGGTTGTTATACCGATGTCGGTGGAGGTGAACTATGGATAGATGTATTGCTGAAAAGCATTGAAGATGGACTTGCACCGGTCTCTTGGACAGATTACTTGTACCTGAGCATTGGAGGGACACTTTCGAATGGTGGAATCAGTGGCCAGACATTTCTTCATGGCCCTCAAATTAGTAATGTTCTTGAGATGGACGTGGTAACAGGTACCGTTCGAACTTATTTTCAAGATCATATCTTCTAAGCCTTTTTGGCTCATGTGACGATGAACAAAAGTTTAATGTAAATGATTGAAGTTGAACTAACTGCATGGATGATGCCTTTTACTTATTCTTAGTGTTTTTGTTTAATAGAGTCAGTTATCAGTTCATCACCTCATTTAGGACCTCTAATTAAATATTTAGTTTAAGTACTATATATTGAAGCACATAAATTAAGTCTGTACTCCTATTCCAATAATAATAAAATAAAATTAAGTACTCATATTTAAATTAAGCTAAACTTTTTCAGTTCAGTTTAGATTCAGTGAGCAAAAAGTACATTTTTTTTTCATGAGAGAAACTAAGATATGTTAAACAAAAGGGAATGTTTAGTCGATTTATGGCGTTGCCTTGATTTGAAAGGAAAGGGAGATCTTGTGACATGCTCCAAAGGCAACAACACGGAGCTATTCAATGCTGTCTTGGGCGGGTTAGGCCAATTTGGGATCATCACAAGAGCCAGAATACCTCTCAAACCTGCACCAAAAAGAGTAAAGTTAAAACTTATAAGTTTAATTTACGGGGTCAATTAATCTTACTTATATAGTCTATGTCTGACTACATATTAGGTCAAGTGGGCGAGGATGCTTTACAGCAACTTCTCAGAGTTTACCAAAGACCAAGAGCGTCTGATCTCGTTGACGAGGAACGGTGTCGATTATGTGGAAGGTTCTCTTATTATTCAAAAAAGCTCCATAAGTAATTGGAGGTCATCATTTTTCTCACCAGCAGATCACCAGAAAATCATTAACTTAGTAAAAAGTCACGGCATCATCTATTGCCTGGAAGTTGTCAAGTACTATGATGACCAAAGTGTCCATATCATCGACAAGGTTAGTTGGTTATTACTTGCAATCTTTTCTACTGATTTTAATTTGAAAAAGTCCTTTTTGTTGACTAAATATTCACGTGTTTAGATCATACAAAATCTCATGCAGCCCAGTTTCAACTGCTGATAGTACAAGTCAGATTTTAATTGGTTTGAGTAAATTTGTTTTAGAGATCTTGTTCATACGTAACTCATTCCAAGTCTTCATCTCTCTATTTTCACACCTGTCAAATGTTAATTTTACATCACCATTATAAAAGATGACTATTTTTATATGATGTCTCCCCTTGCTAAAGTCAGCTTTGTTTTTTTTTTTTTTGTTAGAGATCAGGTAAAAACCATATTTATTTATTAAAACTATAAACCATGTAAAAGTTCAGACTTAACATAATGTTCAGACTTAACAAAAAGTTCAGACTTAACATAATGTTCAGACTTATTTGCTAATATTCAGACTTAACAAATGTAAATGTTCAGAGTTATTTGGTTTATCTCTTCATTTCATCGAATAAAATAATTTTTTTTTAAAACTGTAAAAGCTATACTTGTAGTATCCCCTTCCTTTTTTGCCAAGCAAGTGACTCTGAATTGTTTGTGTTTTTCCCCAGGATCTACAAAAAGTATTCCAGGATTTGAGTTATGTTGGAGAATTGGTGTACACAAAAGATGTGAGCTTTGTTGAATTTTTGAACCGAGTTAGAAGCGGAGAGTTGAGCCTCGCAAAGGGTTTGTGGGACGTGCCTCATCCTTGGCTCAATCTCTACGTTCCTAAGTCAAGTATTAATGACTTCAACGACCTTGTTTTCAAAAACATAATTCTCCCACATCAAAAGAACATATCCATTAGCACTGGACCCATTCTCATTTACCCCACCCTTCGTAGCAAGTAAGCCTTCTCATTATTTTTGACTGGTTCACAACATTAAGGATCAAAACAACATCGTTTTGTTATATTTTTAAAAATACATCAATTCAAACGACGTCGTTTCAGACGGCGCCATTTTAATACTCGTAACATTTGGACTACGCCGTTTAAACATTCGTAACATTTGGTTGCACTACATTAGGTCTTTTTTTATCGAACATTATTATACTTGGATTATTTACTATTGATAGTAAATATGAAGTCCTTTGTGCAGATGGGATGTGAGGACCTCAGCCGTGGTACCCGACGAAGACATTTTCTTTTGCGTTGGATTTCTGCACTCGAGCGGGTTCGATGACTGGAGAGCCCTAGATGATCAGAACAGCGAAATACTGAAAACTTGTGACAGAGCAGGACTCAAAGTGAAGCAATATCTGCCCCACTACAAAACTCAGCAAGAGTGGAAAAAGCACTTTGGTCCAAAATGGAAAAGTTTCCAAAAGAGGAAAGCCATGTTTGATCCAAAATCCATCTTGTCTCCTGGCCAGAGAATTTTTAATTAGATTACTGACAAATTGTCGTATGGGCTCAAAGTAGATGAATTGGGCTCAATGGGAAGGACCCTACTTTGGACTTACTAAATTGAATCAGCCTCAAACAATACCAGCATTTTTTTTAATCCTCGCATGTCACACCCAAAAAATTTCTCCATATCCCACAAAATTTGATAACTTTTTCCTTATGCCACATTCAAATTCTTGTTCATAATTTATGTTCTATGTACAGCTGCAGATGAATTTCACAAAAATAAAGGTCGAAAATTACCATACCACACTATGCATTGCGATCTTCGTTACCCGCTAGATAGGATCTTCTTGTGTCCAACAAGGGGCTCTCTAGTTTGCTCTCATGCATTTTAAGCACCAAAATTTGGGGTGCCCCATTGTCGTCAAACGTGGGACAAACCTCAGCACATCCAATAGTGACACATCAAGCCTCCAAAGCAGCTGCTTCTTCCTCTTCTGTTGTATCCGTTGAGATAACTTCCACATCATTTGCTTCAGTGTCTGATTCTTTTTCCTCGGGTTTATGACCAAGAAGTTTCTCTCTCAGAATCAACGCAAGTTCTTCTTGTTCAGCACTGTTTTCCATTAGAAATTTACTCATAGCATCCTTGCCACGATAAGCACGTTCCTTATAACGATAATATCCCCCTCCACCTTTTGTAACGTAGCCGTATTTTATCCCCAGGTCTACTAGCTCTGATTGTCGAGAGATCCCTTTACCAAACTCAAGCTCAAACTGTGCTGATCTGAATGGAGGGGCGTGCTTGTTTTTCACTATTTTCACAGCAACTACACTTCCAATAATCTATAAAAAAAATGATAGCTTTTAATTAGATCCACTGAAAATGGTAACTAACACCAGAGAGCATATTTTCATTGATTACTGAAAGTGAAAATAAAAAGGATTACATACCTCCTCACCTCTCTTGACCGACCCTACTCTCCTTATATTTAGTCGCATTGAAGCATAAAATTTCAAGGCATTGCCGCCACATGTAACCTCAGTAGGCCCTCCATACCCAAAGGTGGAAAGTTTAGCCCTCACCTAAGAAAATGCAATTTGGTGTTTGGTAAGATGTACAGATGCGTTAAATTGAAAAAATGGTAATAACAGACTATCCTCATTTATTCTCTTAGGTCAATCATGAAATAGCATCCAGGATATATTTTCAAAAAAGAAAAAACATGAATAGCACACAACAAGATTAAAATTGGTGATTAATGTAAATATGCAATTGCTTGAATTCAAAGGCTTCTGCATTATTTTTTTGGAAGTAATTCGTCTTAGTCTTGACATATAGCGGCATATAAATTCAAGTTGATAGACAACTGGAATAGGAAGGTTACAAATAAAGATTCTACGGACACACACGAACCTGATTTATGAAAACCAATACAGTTTGTGACTGTGACAACGAGTGGCACAGTTTCCGTAAAGCTTGGCTCATTAATCTCGCTTGCATTGCCATATGAGCATCACCCATCTCACCATCAAGTTCGCTTTTGGGCACAAGGGCAGCAACCTGTCATGGGAATGCTAAAGTGATAATGAACTAAAATGAGTTTCAACATTTATTGTATCCCAGACACAGCATTCTGCCAAAAGCACAGTTCAAAAACTACATAGCATGCTAATAAACTAGGTCAAGCATGCAAGAAAGAACTGAAACATACAAAATATTCTATGTAGTATGTATCTATCACTATCATTAGCATTGTTTCATTGCTTACACTGTCAACAACGACGACATCCACTGAACCACTCCTAATGAGAGTGTCCACCAGACTGAGAGCTTGCTCACCACAGTCAGGTTGAGATAGCAATAAGTTTTTGGTGTTCACGCCAATAGTCTCAGCCAGCGTGGGATCGAGTGCATGTTCAGCATCAATAAAAGCGCAGTAACCTGCCCATTACGGAATATAACTCAAAACGGGAGAAAAGGCTCTGATATCAGCCAAATAATCTTAGATCTGTTTTACAGATATATAACATAATTCTATGGATTTGCAGTTTTACTTACAATTTTCCCTTGCTTGCTACTACTAGTAAAGGCCTAACCTGATTTTATAATAAAGGTCAAGGATCAAGATTTCGACAAAAAGTTTATAGCAAACCTCCTTGCTTCTGTGCTTCAGCAATTATATGCAGGGCAAGAGTTGTTTTCCCAGATGCTTCCGGTCCATAAATTTCCACGACACGTCCCTATATAACCCAACATTAACATAATATATTATTTATAAAAAAAAGAATATTAGAGAAGAAAGAGTTTCAATTCTAGAAGTCCAATAACAATTTTAGATCTAGGAATTATAAATGAGATCACTGAAAAATAGTTACCTTTGGTACTCCACCAATCCCTAAAGCAATATCCAATGCAAATGAACCGGTTGAAATTACTGGGACAGATTTAGATGAGGAAGAACGTCCAAGCCACATGATTGATCCTTTGCCAAATGATGTGGTGATCTGATCGATTGCTTGCTGTAGTGCCAAATCTTTCTTGGATAATAATTCCTCATCACTTGAATCAGACTTTGCCTTCTTTTTACCTCCAGCTGGCATTACACAAACACCAAGTCAGCTGTATAATTCTGCCTTTCTTGGTTAACTTATCATTAGTAGAATAACTAGGGTTCAGACATTTGATTTGGTTTTACCAACAATTGAATACTAGCTTATCAGGAACGCCATAAGTTGATGATTGGAAGAGACCAAACAGTATATTAAGGTTTCCAAGTTAACACAAACTGCTAGAGCGATTACAGAAAAACAGCACCTTTAGCAGAATAGTGGCAGAATTGGATTGAAGTCTTCCCAAGTAACAAATTTCTCAAAGCCTGAAAATGATAATATACTTGGGAAGTGATGGCACAGCATAATAATAATAATAATCATATGAAAGTAGAGGGAGTTGGGAAATACACATACCTGGGGACCTAATAATGCCCTTGTAAGAGAAGACTGCGAGGTGCGAAGAAGCCTCGCCATTGAATTTTAAGAGAGGCGAGTAACAGCAGGTCAAGTGAAACCAAGTGAAGCGGAGAGTGACACAAAAGGGGAGTAAGGTTTTGAAATGATGTTTTTTCTAGGGTTTAAGGGCATGTAGATTGTAGACTTCGATTTCCCACCCAGGGTCCGCTCGGAGTTTTTTTTTTCACCGGTCGGGGAAATTTCAATTATACAAAATTGAAGTCCGGGTTGGGCCACTATTTTCTTGGGTCTGATTGGGCTTCTCTCAATCTCCACTGCCAACTTGGCTTTTAGAAATTAGGAATAAAGTTAGTATCTCTTAATGTTAATGTTAATGTTAAATGTTAGCACGAGGACTTAAATCCTGGGTCTTTGTTGATACGCATGGGGTGCCATCGGGCTATCCACTTGGAGGAAAAGATGATATACAAAGACTTGGAGGAAAAAATAAACAACAATAGCAAACAGACGACCGACTAGTACTGGAACATAATAACTAAACAAGCAAAGTAATCCAAGCACAGATGAGCAATCCATCCACTGCGTATTCATCTTCACGGTCCAACGATCAAGGCATGCCAAAATGGCCAAACGAAAGAAGTGACAAGTCGGTCAACTCCGAAGCGACAATGAAGTACTGGCCACTTTCCACCGAAACACAGGACAAGGCTGCACAAGCGAGCTTCAGACACCAGCTTCCTGCTACTGGTAGCACGCCACCTGAACCCCATAAAAGGGAACAAAGAGGACTTCAAGGCCAGTACAAGTTAACTAGCCGGGAGAAGTGAGATGCTCCACTTCGCCTCACGCCGAGAGAGATGACCAGACCGCCGAAGCCAGGAAAGCAACAAATGCAACGAATGCAGCCCAATAAACTAACACTAAAGCTAAAACTACAACTAAAACCTCAACTAAAACGAAAACTAAACCTAAAAACAAGAAAAACCTATACACAGATGCAAAACAAAACAAACACCGACAACCGCCAAAGTCCCCAAACCTATGCCAGTGCCTTCAGAAGCCCACCCTCAAACTGAAGCGCCATAACTACCAAAAAGCCCAATACCGCCACCACCATCGCTGCCCCAACCACCCATCCAAGCACAACCGACCGCACCACATACATCCTATCACCGTGTCTATACATCCCCGCCCCAAAACCCCAACACAAATCCACACTCCAATAGCCGCTCCACTCCCGTCATCCACCGTTGACATAGCCGCAGCAGACGAAACGTCGTGGAGGCCGACCAGAAGGAGAAGAACTGTGGAGGATGCGGGAAAGAAGACACGTTGTGGTAAGGCGGAGAAGGAAGCCAGCAAGGAGAAAAACGAGGGAAGGGGGGAAAGGTGAGTCAGGCGGTCGGCGGGGGCAGCGACGTGAGATCAGGTCATAGGGTGGTAGAGAAGGGCGGTCGCTGGCGGCCAGGAAAGCTAGGGTTGTTGTTTTAGTCGCCGGTGGTTGTGGAGAGAAGCAGGAGCGTCAGGATTGATCCGTATCCTAGTTCATAAGAATTTCAGTGCAGTTGAATCGATAGCGATCATAATATTTATTTTAATACATTTTTTTAAAAATATCTATTTTAATAAATGTTTTTTTTATAGATATTTTAATAAATGTTGAATAGGGTTCAAATGAAAGATAGGGCAACTCTCTAGACAATAAGACCTCTCATTTAACCAAAACAACAAGGCAGTTCAGCAAATGAGACATAAGGCAAATATTTCATCATCAAATGAAACCCAGGAGTCCACAAATTCCACAAATCAGTAAATCTTTTAGACAAAAATGGTTGCGCCAACTTCCCATCACTGCTGCTTGCATTCTGGTGGTTGTTCACCGTTGCCACCTTGACCACCGCCACCTACCCTCTGTACATATTATGCACCAGAAGAGAATCAGATGACATACAGTATACATAAGTTTGCATTACTATTACTTCTCAGACAGGACCGAAGAAGGGACATTGTTTAAAATTGATACCTTCTTTACTGTCTTCCTCTCATTCACATCATCTTCATCATCCTCTTCATCGTCATCATCGTCATCGTCACCGTCATCATCATCTTCTTCTTCATCAATGTCTTCGTCTTCTTCATCATCAAGCTCATCTCCCTCAGCGGCTTCTCCAGTGAACCAGGAAACAGCATGAGGAATTATCTTGTCTCGAATGGTCGACCTGCATTGAGTTGAAAGCGCAATTGAATCACGACTGAAAACCCAGAAAAGGTATGTCCACTACAATCACATGTCCTATGACCACCATATGACCCTAGGTTGCGAGATCGCCAGGATTGTACATTTATTCTACACTGGAAACAAATTAACCACTCACAATACCAACCCCCACACCACGATTTGGTGCAAGTTTTAACAACTGTACTACTAACTTAAGGATGCACCACGAGGAAGTGAAAATACCCAATGTCGTAATCCAGTTCCATCTGATTTTGAAGCTCTTCAGCCTATTCAGAAAGTGAATCACTACGTTATACATCTGAATTGTGAGACATTCAACAGTTGCTATAAATTAATGATGAAATCTGCTTACAGCCTCCTCATCAATATCGTCGTCATCCTCAGGGACTGGCGGAGGACTGAAGAAGTTGAAAAAACTTTCACAGGTTTCTGTCTTTATGATGGGCTTGGAATTTTTGGATCCTTTCTTAGGCTTCTTTTTGAGGATTTTCTGGGTCAAGCACTTCCCAGGGTACCACTCAATTTCCGTCCTGGAATTAAAATGGGTGATAATAGATGCTAAAAGAGAGAGACTACTATACAATATATGAAGAGAGCAAAGACGGTATTAGCAACAATAAAAATCTGTACCCAATTGCTTTCTCAAGGATAGGGTCAGCTTCATCGATCATGTGATATATTTTTGTCAAAACCGAATTCTTGAAATAAGGATTAGTATCAAAATGAAACTCGAGCTTGAAGCCCTTTGGTTCATCAACCCTGTACCACTTGATATCCTTAAGATACTTGAGAGCCCCTTCATCACGTTCAGTGATCTAAAAAGAAATAAACAGTTTCAGTGTTGTTTATATGCCAACTTTAAAGGAAAAAAGTGAAAGTATAGAAAGAAATCCACAAACCTCCTCAGCCAACACTTCGTTAGTTTTCATTGCTGTGAGCCAGAAGTTGGGCACACCTTTTTCTGAGTAAAAGTCAAAGGTTTCCACGTAAGAAAAAAGAACGAAATTTGGATAATGATGATAGTTATCAAATAAGGTCCCGAATTCAACCAAAACAACCTACCTTCAGCTGCATTGTCTTCTTGGCTCATTGAAGATTCTTTTGTCACACTTTCGACCTCAACAACACCATTCACAATTTCATACCGCTGCATCAATTCAATCAGCACATCAAGAACAGGCACCCAAAACTCATTAAGCTTATTCACACCATTTAGCATTGTATTAAATGTCATTGTCTGCCTATTTGGCCATTACCAGGCCGATAATGAAGTCAATGTGTGATTATGAGCAGATATAATGCTATTAAGATCACAGGAAATCATTTTTATTATTTTAAAGAATGTTTCCACAATATATTCAAGGGTACTAGAATAAATAGATGTTAGGTATATTGCAGGCTATCCAAACAGCTAGATGAAAGAGCATTGTCCACTTATTAGTCTCTAAAAAATGGGTTCAAAATGGCAAAGTGATTTTCACATTTCTGAACAAAAATGTATGTAAAAAACATGTTATTAGCAAGGAATATGGGGAATGGATTTATACACTAACCAACTATTAAGAACCCACCACTTATTATACAAATACCCTGGGAGGAAAAACAAAACAAAACAAGGAAACAAAGACCAACTGGTTGTCTCATAGAGAGGCGTCACTTTCTTGAGTTAGCATACCTTGACGTATAATGGTTGGTATAGGTTTTGATATTTAGCCTCGAGTGCTGCCCTTTCCTCAAAAAAATTGGCCTCCAATTCATCATGTTGACTCTACAGTTACCAATAATGATATATCAGTTGTAAAATCAACTGCAGAAGCTTCTAGAATAATTTACGAGTCAGCTCATGTCAAGGCTAGTTGTTTGATGAGTATAGATAAAGATTGCCGCACGAGATAAAGTCGCCTCACATCATGCAAACTAAAAGCTCCTGCAGTGGAATCTACTTCTTCATCGTTGCATGTCAAATGCCATTTCATTCATTATTTTCACATAAATGCCACACTCATAAAGGACTTGTAACAAGAAAGAGCACACCAAGACCAAGTCCCAATATGCATTTAGAAGCTGAGAACTCATAACATTCCTGGTTAATAATTTTCTATAGTGTACCAAACACAGACAGAAGGCATACTTGTATCTCTTGTAAAACCTCAACACGCTTCCTAACTTTTGGAGTCAAATTTTCCAGCACATTAGAGGGCTGGCCTCCTAAAGATTGAAGCTTATCCTGCAAAATTTACAACCAACAAATAAATACTAACAAAAGAGAATAAAAAAAATAAAAACAACAGAATGAAATCAAATTTGAACAAACAACAATGGCATGTACTTCAAATAATGAAAGTATCGTCAAATAGTTGGAACTTCATTTGGAGTTCGAATATGAAAATGTCTAATCTCTGTTAGAGGAAGTAAGCCAACGTCAAATAGTAGGAACATCCTCATTGATTTTGTGCTTCGTTTGGAGGAAATGCTAGGTGAGGAAGTCCTCTCCTAGCATTTTCATTTTCATGGATGCGGATGCCCTTACTTGTTACATATTTCATATCTTGCATTTAGGACAAGATAAAATTTAAGAAAAATTAATATCTTCCAAAGAAGCTACCTTCAGAGCATTCACAAGTTGTACTCGAGCCTCTGGATTAAGAGCTGCATAAACACACAGTGACAACATCAACAAAGCGGGAGCCACAATTCTTAATAAATAAGAAAAAGAACAAAAAAAATAAGCTAAGGAATGAAAAGAATGGATTTACGCATTTATAAACTCAGAAACAATTTAAAAACTGAAATTAAAAACGAAGTCGAGACTGAGAGAGAAAGAAGATACCAAGAGCTGCAGCAGCGGACGGAACGGAGGCCGAAAGATCGGACAGGTTGAAGCTATCTTTACTCATTGTTGCAGTCAAACTGATAAGAGGAAGACGGAGAGACGACGAAGTCGAGTAAAACCCTAGAGAACGAGCGGAAGAGCAGTTTGGCTTCAGTGACGAAATCTTTATAGTATAAGCTACGCTGTCAGGGCAACAATTCCTCAGGCTCCGCTGTCCGCTTATATATTAAGAGTGCAGGCTGAGTTGGCGAATATAAGGCCTCGTTTGGATTCGAGTACAATGTTATCCCTAGCCTAGATAACACACCGAGTCATATCGTAAATAAAGTCAACCTTCACTTTGTAATTACAAGTCAATTGTTCACACTCACTCTGGACTGAAATAATTATATTTAAACACAATTTCAATTGTATTAATTTTGTAAGGCTGAGATAACTAGATAGAGGACTTAACAAAGGCTGGAAAAAGAACAAAGTCGAGGACGATCCAGTCTGGACGAGAGCTATTGATTCCTTCTAGTATAATGTGCTAAATTGTCTGCCGTGTGAAGTTTCCATTAACCTCGCGCCTTATAAGGTGACATCATCCAATCTTGGATCAATACTATCGAATAGATATAATCAAGCTTTCACATCATCACCTACTTCAACTTCACAACCTTCAAGTTCCTTTGGATTCTTAGCGGTGGATGGCTGTGTTGGATTTGTATAGCGGCGGGTATCACGATGCCCTCCTTTATGTCCCATGGCCACCATTGGTGGGGGAGGAAGCAAGTCCAGCTCTAAACAGAATGCTTTGTACAGGATCTGAGGGTTGCGCCCCAACGGATATCCAATATCTGTCGAAGATGAAAGAGTCAACTGTAATTAATAAAATAGTTCTGGTTTCCTTGTAAATCGTGGAAGCTCCTTTTGTAACTCACAAGCATCTTAAGAGACACCATGATTAAACAAGCTGAAATCAAGTCAGAAGAAAACAAAATGACAGATAATAAAATTAAACAAATTAGTAAAGAGAATGCTTTAGGAGCTGCTATATAGTTGTCAATTTTTACTCCATGTATCCCTATAGTAATGATGGTTATAAGAATTTGCTGAGATATAGAAAAAAACTCCAATGGGAGACCAAAAGAGCGAACCACAACTACTAGAGGTATATAAACTACACAAAAAATGAATTTACATGGACAGAACAAATTTCTTGTGGAAAGACAACATCTGTATAGAAAATGAGATATGCCTTTAAATCAATTTAATGGTGAGTACCTCAGTGATGTCCATCTTTATACATTCCAGTGACACTAAAATGTTATTTATGATATATGACCATGCATCAAAGAGGTAACAGGGGATTGAAACAATGAGACACGATGAACATTTCTTTTCTTTTATCTAAAGGGTATAATTACAACTAAGTAACAGTAACAGTAAGAATTGTGAAACTGAAAAATAACTGTTATTAGACCAATTTACTCAAACTTGTCTACCACTACGCTCATTCCTGCATAGATAATTAACCAGTAGAAAAATAAGTGTCAAAATAATTAATCTGAACAGCTAATTATCAAACGGTAAGCGATCCATCAGACTGACCTGATGTCTACAACATATACTGAACAAAAAAAGTGGCACATAAAATCAAGAAGAAGAAAATGCAAAGGATAAATGGCAAGAGATCCACAATTATCATTAACATCGCGTAACTGAAAATTTAACCGTACACTTACTTCACTCTGTCAAAATTCAGACCCATTCGCTTACCACCATCCTGACCTACACCAAATTGTAAATAATTTCAGAGAGCATATATCATACTACTACATTCAATATTAAGACAAATACAGCAGATTCACAACTCCCAGGCCCCAGCTTCCAAGAAATTGTGAGCAATAAGTAAGGTTTACAGGTGCATTTTAGTCCTACTTTCGCACACAAGTTCATAAGAACGCTGACAGCAATCCACTCAACTGGCTAAATCCCTCAAACGTAAGCGTGTACCACAGGGGCCCTTAGAAATCGTTTCAGCAATGAAAATTCTCTCTCTAGTAATGGATCCACAAAAACTCGTAAGAAAGTCAATTGCAGCACACTAAATTGCACGAAATAATCCAATTGCCAAATGCGCTACTATCAATCATAAGACAGTTAGTGATACAATCAATCATATCCTTAAGGAATGCGCATCAATCACTTCATCTAAATTGCACCCAGCACTTATTTTGGAATGGTAATTGGAAGGATATGAGTGTTTTGTAACCTGGCAAGGGATTGTGGTATCCCAACACCTCCAGATGCTTGCCGTCTCTTGGAGATCTGCTGTCCGCAGCTGTAACCCGGTAGAAGGGTTTGTTCCTACATCCGAATCTCGCCAATCGGATCCTCACGACCATTTTCGCAGCTTCAATTAGCTAAATGCAGTCCGTCTACGATCAGTTTCAATTCAAAGAAGCGCCCATTTCGCCAGGGTTTTTATCTTTTTTTTTTTTACATTTTAGTTGCTTCTTGAAAAGATATTACAAAAACAGTGAAAACTGTTCGTTTATCTGTTGAGCGGTCGACGAGCGGCACTGAACGACGTCGTTCGGCGCTACGACAAATCCCTTTGCGGTTCAATTCTCACTGAGTAGGAGAAAGAGAGAGTGGAGAATGGTGGAGGAAGCGAGAGTGGGAAGCGACGAGGAGGCGTGTTTGAAGCATCTCCGAGGATCGGGGCGGCTGCAGAGCGAAACACTCCGCACCGTAATTCACATCTTATCTCGCTGCTATGAAGATCCCAAGGCTTCGAAGATTTTATCACAGGAGCCTACTAGACCTGGAGGTAGATTCCGGTTCATTTTTTTCCCATTTAATTCAAGGCTTTCAAGCATTTTATCCGAGTAATCCACTGGAATAATTGGCAGATTCTATATCTAACTGCTTCAAATTTTGTTACTAGTTGATATCAATAGATGTTTTATTGCTGGAGATAGTAGTCAGGGTGACTCATTTAATGAATCAAGTGAACAATGTGTCCGGGATGAAATTGGTGATCCTGCGGCATTGAAGATTGATGTTTTGGAAGATCTGACACATGGACTGAAAGATTCACAGCTTGAAGATTGTCCACAGATGGAATTTTCAGTTGGCGAAATTGAAAACATGATTATGGATATAGATGGAATTGAAGAAGCAGGTCAGGATGATGTTTTTAACCAAGATTCTTTGCAAAAGGTTCAGAATGATCTATTGGGAAAAGCGGGCTTTGGACAGCATCCTGCTGAGAGTTTACAACATGAGAATGAGTTGTCTAACTTTGTGGGGTTTGATTTCAGTAAAGATGAAGCTGCCCAGTGTGGCAATGTGGATGATAAATATTGCCCTTCAGAAAACGATGTGATGGCTCGAAGCCAGCAGTTAGATAATCCGAATAACATGTTAGAATCTGCTAGCGGTCAAATGGATGTGCTAAGAAAGAATGGGAATGATGGCATCGAGGAGGGTGAGATCGATAATGTTAATGCACATGTGCGATCACATATTTCACAGGAGAAAACTTTGCAACAATCTGAATCTGTTGCAAACCAGCCGAATAGCGTCGAACAAAGCAAACCGTGTGAAGAACTTTCTCGTCCTGAATTTGTGCCTGTCAAAACTATGGATGTCCCTATTTCTACTTCTGCTGCTGAAATAAATGAAAGGCTAATTACGGTTGCCAAGGATGGGTTAGAATGTCCTACTATGGGAAGGAAACCAGTTTTTTATGGAGATATATCTGAGAAAACATTACTCAATGCTCAAGGAACCCTTAAAACGGTTAGCTTTCTTATATGCTTCCCTTGTTTGTTTCTCATGAAGATCTTCAATAGTTTTGACATGCACTTAAGACTTGTTACGACTGAGTGTTGTTTGTTGATGTATCTGCCACTAGAAACTTTTGTCTTTGCATAAATATGAAACATCTTTAGAGATTGAAGTGTTTTTCTCCTTCCAAATTAACATGTCTTGATATTTAATTGATATTTAATCATGCTCATAGAACCATCGCACACCATGTATTTTTATTTTGTCTCAAAGTACTCATCGCTATGGGCTGGCCACATAAGGAATGCTTGCTACATTTGTAGCTCTTTTTTTTTTTGCAGTTATGAAAGCTTAACTGTATGCATGGCAATCCCTTTTTGTACGTGTAGACGGTGTAGATATGAAACTTGAAAATATTTAGTTTCATCATGTTGTGGTCACAAATATTAATACGAAGTTAGTGATGTCAGTTCATGCCACATCTTCTACTGATTGATATCGTGAACACTATATAAGTACATTGTAATAGGAGGCACTTGATTCACTTAATGATTTTCCCTAAATAATGATTGTGTACCATTCATTTGTGTAGCAAACTGATAGGCACTTGTTTTTTCTTCTTCTCTATATTTGGTAGGATTTTGATCTTACCGAAAAGAAGACGAAGAGAGGAGGCAATTCTAAGGAAAAGAGGAAGGTATTTATTTCTACCGAATTTGTTGCCCGTATCTCTTTGAGGATTTTGGCCTCGAAGAAAAATTATGTAATGACTGAGATTTTGCAATTTCAACTGCGGATCAAGGAACTGGAACTCTGGAACCTACTTTATTTAAACCTTTATTTTTGTCATCAGTCATACCTATATATTTTTTGATCTGACAACAGAGTAAATTAAATAAATTTCCACTACACAATGATTATGACTCTGCACTTTTCTGGCAGCTTCAAAAAAGAAAGAAACGAGCAGAAATGGACAAGAAACTTGGTGTCAAAAGGATGAAACTACCGCCGGCATTAAAGCCAAAAGTTATCAAAGTTTGTGAACATTACTTAAAGGGGAGATGTCAGAAGGTTGTTATAGTGAATAATTGTCTGATATTATATATCATTATTTTAATTATTTATCTTATGTTTATCTATCTATTTTGAAACTCCTGCTTGTTCCTTTGTAGCCAAATATTAACTATTAGAACGACTCGGTTCTATTCCTTGGCTTTCTCATTGATCTCCAAATAATGTCCATCTAAGTTCATGTTTGGCTGAAAATAGAACTAATCCCTTAATCTGTATGTACCGTTCCTGTCGTAGCTCGCAATCAGTGGCCTCGCAATGAAAGTAGTGCTGTGCAATGCGTAGCTTTGTATGCTGGGATTTAACATTTACATCATGATGGCTGTGTGATCTATTATCATGAAATTTGAGATAATTTGTTTGAAATAAACACAACAGAAATAAGCCTTAGAACTGTGCAAGTGTCTAGATATACTACAGAATTCTTAAGTGGAGGATATTGCTTGTGGATGCGAATTGGCTTGTATCATCATCAAACTGTGGGATTAAGATGACAATCACAAGTATTTTGGTGTTACAATAGGTGGCCTTAGTTTTGTGATGATGAAAGTTACTTTCTTTGTATTGTTTTTATGCTCCTGGACTTGCTTGTGGTTATCACATTTATAAGGATGTATTTGTTACATGTACATCATCTCAGAATGATGACATGTCACAGCTCATGGTGTAGCTACCACTAAATTTAAGCATGCCGTGTTCTGATATCGTAGCATTGCTTTGTAAAACATGAAATAGATAGATCAGCTTAGCTTCAAGGATAAATTATAGATCATTGGAATTAGCTGGCTGCTTATGGGTATGAATGCATTATGGTGTTTTGTGGATGAAGCATATATTTCTATCGCAAAACCTACTACGAAACTACTTGCTCATCACTGGTCATTGTTTTCTATAGGGCGGAGAGTGCACGTTTTCTCATGATGTCACGCCCTTGACAAAATCAAAGGTATTGTCTTTTTAAAAAACTATACTAACATTATGAGGATCATTGCTGTAAATGAGTGCTCTGAAATCATTCTTCTCATGACTGTTTGCAGCTGCATTGAATTATTCATCATTTGTTACCTGTGTTTGTAGCATATATAAAAAATGGATGGAGAAAAGAGAGGTCAGATATTTGGTTAATAAGTGAGTCAACCTAGAGTCCTCTCTGTCAATGACATATTCATTGCAAGATACATCAGTTTTCTGATGAAACTTTGGTTCATAATTCAAAAAAGACCGCCTAATCTTAAGTGTCTAGCACTCATTATCTTCACTAAGTGAATTATATAAACTAGATGGTTGTAACTGCATATGGAGGCCCTCATTTCAATTGTAAGTGAGGTTTGAAGTTTGATAAGTTTTTTTTAAGGCTGTTAAGCTATGTTCCTGCTGAGTTTAGTTTACATTTGTCCTTGAAGACTCAAAGGCCTCAAGTAACCTTTTAAATTTGGTGTTGTAGGCTTGCATCCATTTTGCGCGTAAGAGCTGCATGAAAGGAGATGCCTGTCCATATGATCATGAACTCTGGAAGTACCCCTGCGTCAATTTTGCATCTCAAGGGTTCTGCAATAGAGGCAGCAGTTGCTCATTCTCCCATGAGGTCAACACTGTTACTGTAGTACCTATTTGACCTATTGAACTTTTTGTGATTATGATGATGTCTTTCTATATCTGTGATTTTCCAGTTCCCCCTGCACTCAACTATATCTGTTAGCCACTGTGTAGTTTCTTTTTGGTGTTTTTTGGTCTTGTTTTTTAGTCAGCTTGGGTGGGTTTTCTGTAGGGCAGGCAGTCCTGGTTGTTTTTTTTGTAGTCGGGTTGTTTGGCTGTGTAGTTCATGCCAATCTTCTGCCTCGTGGTCGTGGTATTTGTTTTTGTGGTGTAGGTCTGCCTGTTTAGGCAATTTTGAATGAAACCTCACTTTTCATCAAAAAAAACTATAAAATTAAACTTTCATGAATTCCTGTGTGGATGTGACTGTGTTTGTTCTTCTGCAGATACCAGCCAAGGAAGGTTCTCAAGGAGTTTCTAATGCTGAGAAGTTGAGTTTGAAGTCCCCATCTCCTCCAGGTTTGTTTGATAGGCATACACTGCTGAACATCTATTGTCCTTTTACCTATTACTGATCCATTGTCCTGACATACAGGGAATTCTTCTGTAAATCCTGTGAGCAGTGCTGCTAAGATTGCTATGAAGCCACCTTTGCAAGTTCCCAAAGGATTGAATTTTATGTCATTTGAGAATTCAGGCTCAAACAAACTCAAACCAAGTAGTTCACCCCAGAAGGTTGACTTAATTGGACAAGTAGGTCACACTTCCAGCCATTGTGCGCCAGGCATGGCTAAAACCATGTGTATGAGCTCAAAACCTCTTGCCATGCCTGTTACTGGTAACAATCCTCCATTCCGAGAAGCTCAATTAGATCATCCTATAACTAACAAGAACTCTATCCCAAAAGCCGGTGTCTCCAAAATGATGGTCGATTCAACGAGTCCATTGGACCGAGCACTTCTTGGACTCAGCTCTCTAGTTCCAAGCAAAGCTCCGTTGAATTGTTTCAGCAATGAATGTCTTGTGCCGCCGCTAAAGGAACTTATTCCTCCGCGGCATCATGTAAGTGGGTTGGGTATGCATAAACAGTCTGGCTCATCGGTGGGGAAGGAGAAGTCTGGTCTCAAACTTGATGATAAAAAAGGGCAGGATTTGAAATCCAAATCCCAAGTTGTGGATAACATCCAAGTGGAAACCACTCAAGCAAAGCTGCCAACAGTAGTCCACCTCTTCTCCTCAGACAAATCTCCAATGATCAAACCCAATGAAAAGCTGAATACCAGCGTCTCGAAAGATCAGGAGAATAGCAGAAAGGTCCCCATCCATGACCCATTCAAGCAAAGTATTTCTGGTAATCCTCATAATTCAAGAGCAGAAGTTTTAAAGGCTCCTGTATCCATACCGTCTTCGTCTAGTCAAGGCTTGGCTGCAAACAAAAACATGCCCAGCTCTGTTCAGCAGTCACTATTTTCAACCCTAGCATTTGCATCAAAGTTAGAGTCTGAAACAAAAGGATACGGTCTAGGATCTGCTGGAAATTCCCGGTCTCAAAAAGAGCCTGAAAATAGTACTGCCAGCACCAGCAGCGGCAAGAATTCATTCAACTGTCAGCCTGTAAAGGCATCGGCAATTTTGGACTTCATATTTGGGACTGGTGGCCAAAATCATAAGTAAAATCCCCTGGCAACTATTTTTATCATACAATACATAACGCAAAATAATTTCTTTTGGATGTGAAAACTGCGTTTTAAATTTTAACAAGTTTACAAATTTAAAAAAAAAAAAAAAAAGACTGTGAACCGTGGTCTCAAGAAAGTTTCTTCCCGAGGTTTTCTTGACGAGAAGGAAATTCAGTGGCGGATTTGGTAGCAGATGAGGCCAGGAGATTGAGCAGGTCAAGGTCGTCAAAGCTTGCTATTCGTATTTTTATTTCTAGAGCAGTGAATCGGGATTCAATCCAGGCAAAGCTTCCGCAGTGTTTCTGTCTGTTTTGCTAGTCTCATTGTACTGCTTCTTTATCAACAACAACAAAAAGCACTAGGCTAGATAATAAATGTACCAATTGGGGTCACCACCATTATGCCCACAGTTTATTTATACACTTTGTTCAACTAAATTGTAATGCAATAGTTTCAACAAATATGATACAAATGGCTGAATTCCAGCAGAACCGTTCTCATTTCATTCATTTTATTTAATATAGCAGTAGGGTGATGCTCTGGTCTTCACTTTACTTTATTTGTATATTCATCAGTAGTCAGATGCGAAAACTTCCCATCCCAAACATAGTTTCCTTTCTGTCGATTATGTATACTGATTGCGAGCCTTCTCCTAATATTTTGCCAACAAAATGACTCGCCGATCAACAAAAGCTTCACAAATTAGCTGGTAACAGATGAAGAAGCCTTCTAATTTGCAGTAGCCATGCTTATTAAATCCCCATCATTTCTTCAGTTCTACGGTGGCTGAGGCAGGGTACGGGTTTTCTAGTGACGTGAACAAGAAGTTACCCGAAAGTATGGCATCTTTGCCTGCCCACAAAAGAGAAGCCAATTTCATCTCTGTCTACCAAATAATCTTTAATGATTTCACATAAGTTCGTACAATTTAAAAGTACCTGTTAAAGACAGACAAATAGACTCCCGCCGAGCATACCTTGACATCGCCTGCAAATAATATGAAACCCATTTAGCTCCACTAATAATGCACCTCACAGCCTATTTTTGATTAGTTTACAGGGTTTGCCAAGCATCACTTCTCACTGCTAGTTGTGACTACAGATACTGATTTTGATTCTGTCGTGCAACCAATCCGATAAGCATACAAACCCAGAAAGAAGATACCATCGGGTTTCTACCATACTCACGGTTAAAAGTCTTAATGACATGAAACAAACAAAGTTGCCTCTAGATACGGCAAAGCATGACTACTCCTAGAATCTGGAGCAGCTTCTATCCTGAAAAGAAGATGATACCTGTAGGAAATGCAATGCTTCCTCAGTTGGTTTGGACACACCATCGTCTGACAAAATGTTCCTACAGGCAACCAACAATGACGTAAGCATCAAAACAAGCTTGGAAAAAGTTGATTATAGTCTCTACGAAAGAAAAAAAAAAAAAAACTACTCCGCAATATTTCATCTGACACTATTTTGCAATTTTAATTCTAGTGGTCACTTGAGTAAATGAAAATATTACAAGCCTTTTAATTCAAAGATATTTTAGCAATCCATCTTTATATGATGTTTGGACATCGAAATGGATCCATTTTCAATACCACTCTCATCCAAGCTGCTGTGATCACATCACAAAAGACAAGCACCACTGAAAGCGCAAACTGATTCTTACAAGGATCCTCATGCAACAAAAAATTTCATAGAATATGTCGCCTAATCTGATGCAGAACCTCACTAGTTCTAATCAACGGTCAAAAACGACATAGATAGTAATTTTATAATGCAGGTAGCACATCTGTATTTTGAACACAAGGAATGCAAATATACATATCAGGGACCTCACTATCATGCTTGCACTAAACAAAAGATGATTGACTAATATATACACGATGCACTCTGTGGCATAAGACCAACAGAACTAGTGTAAGCCACTTGTAGAAATATCATCTTGGAAAATCATGGTATAGTTAGCTTTCTTAAGAACCCACTAAGACTGGTCAACTCTTCTGCCTATTCTTCGGAAAACACAAAGAACTTGGGAAAAATAGTGTTTCAATAGATTGGCCTGAAGCATATTTTAGTGACACATGAGGAACAACAGTGTTAAAAGTCTTGTTGACAAGCCAAGAGATCACAAGTGTTAGAAATTTGTAAATTTCAAACTAAAATGAAAGTCGAAACTCCAATATATTGTGCATCGAAACTTTGACAGGAAAACATCACAAACTGCAACCAACCACATAAAAGTAACCTTCTACCACTTTCATACATGAAGTGTGCATAATCGACTCCACATTGTAAACGACAGAGAAAAATGTAAGAAATCTTTCAATGAATGCCCTAGCTATATAGAAAACAAAACTCATTATTTGTTCAAAACTAAAGCCAGACTAAATAATTACCTCCACAATACATTTGAAAGCTCATCCTGCTTAGCATCAGGTAGCAGGGCTTTATCATAAGCCACTATATTGCCATAAAATATCTTCTCCAAGTCTTTCATCCACCTAGTTAACATCAAATTAACCTACAATGTTCAGAAAGTTTTCAACTGTTTAGAAAGCAACCACTCGATATTTGACCTTATCTGAAGTTCAGTCTTTAATTTACGAGAAAACACAGAATGGTTGCCACAGTACAGTAAAATTAAATCACACAGCTTAAGATCCTAGTTCCCTTTCTCTATCTATGTCTCAGAAAAAGATAATGTTTCTCGATTTAAAACTCCGTCACAACTTGAAAGTTAAGTCCAATGTATCAATTCTATATTGTGCGTGAAAACGATGGATGCATGAACCAGTATCTAGAACTCTGAGCCTTTTTTTTCTTCATAAAAACAGATAGGCACATGGCTACCAACCCCAGCTCTGGAAACTCTCATCTCGACATCATGATTGTATATCTCGTACAGGTATTGCCCAAATTCAACACCTTCTTTTCCCTCTTCTTTCAATCGCCTCAAAACAAGCCACATGTGAAGGACAAGCAAAGAGAATGTTGTTTTGAATGTTCTCTCCAAATTGAAAACTGCAAATTGAGTATCAAGGTTTAGAATTCATCATCATACAAGATCTGAAACTGCAGTAACGAGAAAGCACCAACAACAAATTAGCTATTTAGAACAATTAGTTACTAATGGCAACATGTTGTCGGTAGACCAGATCAGGCATAGAGAATTGAGCATACGCATAACTAGTTGAACGCACATGTTTGACCATAATGGCATGAAAAGATGGTAATCATCATAAGCCCACAAGCAAACTACAGATTCATAATTGAACTAATGCACTGACAAGTATTTACAATCAAGAAATACACTAACCGTCATATATAGGAGATTTGTCAACTTGTGAAGCCAGTCTGATGTACACCACGTTGGCCCCTCTGATAGACTTGCTCTGCTTACTATAAAAAAGCAACATCTTGAAGATGCTGTGTTTCAAACCTTCAAACTTTGGTTCTTCAATTCTTAGTGGGGAATCAGGAGGAAGAGCTAATGAACAGGGCTTGGACCAAAACATTTTATTCAAATTAACCTAATGAAAATGAAAGATAACCATCATATTGTAGCAAAAACATGACATTTGAATATTTTTGTTAACGGGGAAGGCATCATAAAAACAATAAGGTGTCGCAAGTCTCTTAATCAGCTCAACATGACACAGATCAAAACTCTACACAGATTCAAACCTCTAAGAGTCCAAGTTCTCACAGTAAATGGATACAGTATAGAGAACCGCTAAAGTTGGTGATAGTCTTAATTTCTTTACATTTGTAATAGCTATGAGCTGCTCCCTCAATGACAGATTTACTATGAATGCAAAACCCACACCCAGCAAGACAGCACTCTGGAAACACATGAAAAATCGACTTCGCCGTGATACAAAGTACTGCCTTTTCAGCCATATATACAAACTAGATTCTATATGATAAATTGGACCCAAACATTTATGATATTATAGAAGGATTCAAAGAAGACGAGCTGTTGGAAATGGCATACGGCTGGTTTGTTAATGAAAGTGTTTTTATCAGGGTCTTCAACAGCGACAGGGGAAACATCTGAATATCTGCAGCACAGAAATGGAAGGGGATTGGCGATGCTGCGCTGACAGGAGCTGCCAATATCACTGAGTGCAATGCTCCTGAGTAGAAAATCTCTGGAGAAATGGTGAAGGGGCTTTCCCCACCTGGACAACATTGTAGAGCTCCAAACCGAGCTATAAACAACAAAACCAACAAGTGAGAAACCAAACATTTAGTTTATAACAGCAATCTAAACTAACATTTAGGCAATGGACCGATTTTCCTATTCTCGTGTAAGATGAAAGCTTTACAAACTACAATCAGGAAAAATCGCCACTCAGTATATCTATCCATCTAACTGTTATTGGGTTCGAAATCTAACCTTTGAATATATCAAGACGTTTCCTTTAGATCAAAATTATTAGCCGACGTCGGAATAATTGATTCCGAGCTGTCCGACGACGGTGAGAAATAGGATCAAGTTAAGCGATTTGAGAGAGAGAGAGAAATGTGGAGGGTTGTGAATACACGTCGTTAAGGAATGGATACTAGTCACACACTTGATCAAACTTGTGGATGCTTTGTGTAATTTCTATCTTTTTAAGTCTACTCTCAATCTCAAAATTG
This sequence comes from Rhodiola chrysanthemifolia, assembly GCA_033675395.1. NCBI lineage: Eukaryota > Viridiplantae > Streptophyta > Magnoliopsida > Saxifragales > Crassulaceae > Rhodiola > Rhodiola chrysanthemifolia. The sequence goes on from CM066206.1 coordinate 9,028,828, forward strand.
GACCGGTCAGACCACGAATATTCATCTATGCTGATATTTCGGGAGGCCCTACCGAAACCAGGGTTAAATCAAATGCAGGTTCGAATCTCGTCTGAATGAATTGAAGCCGCTCTTCTCCAAACCCTAACCTCATCCATCGCGTACATTCCCAACTTCTGCTGCTCTTGCTTCCGTGTTTTTTTTATATTACCGGTTTTGTAATTTGAGTTGTAGATCTGATGACCGTCAATTTTGTTGACTTTGATTAGTATTATTTTGTTGCTAATTTGTATCTGATATGAGGTTTGATTCTTATTAATGGAATTTGGATGGTTGGGGTTCTTTAGATAGATTTTGATGAGCTGATCTTTTTTCGAAGAGTTGATTTGATTGATTTATTTTGCAGTGTGAGAAGTTTGGATTTTAGGTTACTGGTTGAAATGGCTGATGGCAGCAATTCACAGTCTGGATCTCCCAAGAGAAATCCAGATCATGATTCTGCTGCAACCTCACTTGTGAAGGAAGACTCGTCGCTGGAGACAATTGTCAAACAGATTCAGGATTCAATGTCACTTGGCAAACAGCACAAGTTTTGGGAAACACAACCTGTTGGTCAGTTTAAGGATGCTGGGGATACGAGTTTGCCAGAGGGTCCAATTGAGCCTCCTACTCCTATATCTGAAGTCAAGCAAGAGCCATACAATCTGCCTAGTCTTTATGAATGGGTTACTTGTGATATGAGCTTGGATGAGACTTGCAATGAGGTTTATAATCTTTTGACAAATAATTATGTTGAGGATGATGAGAATATGTTTAGGTTCAACTACTCTAAAGAGTTTCTTCGTTGGGCTTTAAGGCCTCCTGGCTATTTTAAGAGCTGGCATATTGGCGTACGTGTCAAAACATCAAAAAAGCTTGTTGCTTTCATCACTGGTATACCTGCACGAATGAGGGTTCGTGACGAAATTGTTACTATGGCAGAGATCAATTTCTTATGTGTTCATAAGAAACTTAGATCAAAGAGGCTTGCGCCTGTTATGATTAAGGAGGTTACTAGAAGAGTTCATTTGGAAAATATTTGGCAGGCTGCTTACACTGCTGGCGTGGTTCTTCCAACACCAATAGCGACTTGTCAGTATTGGCATAGGTCATTGAACCCAAAGAAACTTATTGATGTAGGGTTTTCAAGGCTTGGGGCCAGGATGACGATGAGTAGAACAATCAAGCTCTACAAGCTGCCTGATGCCACAGTGACCCCTGGTTTTAGAAAGATGGAGCTTCGCGATGTGCCTGCTGTAACCAGGCTACTTAGGAACTACTTGAGCGAGTTTGCGGTCGCTCCTGACTTTGATGATGATGATGTGGAGCATTGGCTTCTTCCAACTGATAATGTGGTTGAAAGTTACTTGGTTGAGAGTCCAGAGACTCATGAAGTTACAGACTTTTGCAGTTTCTACACTCTACCCTCTTCCATCCTAGGCAATCCAAATTATTCAACTCTGAAAGCAGCCTACTCTTACTACAATGTCTCAACAAAGACTCCTTTTCTTCAGTTGATGAATGATGCACTAATTGTTGCAAAGCAGAAAGATTATGATGTTTTCAATGCGCTGGATGTCATGCACAATGAATCTTTCCTGAAGGAACTAAAATTTGGCCCAGGTGATGGTCAACTTCACTACTATTTGTACAACTACAGGTTGCGATATGCTTTAAGACCATCCGAACTGGGGCTTGTTCTTCTGTGATCGACGCTGAAATATGGGGTGCATTCTTGATGTCTTTTCTCTTGCCCTCAGATACTGAGCCTGACATTTGCTGTTCTTGCTTGCATTAGCTGAGCTGAAATTATGAACTGCCTTGCCCTGTTTGCAGCAAATGATTTTTCCTGAATAATTGCTATTTTATGATTTTGCCATTATTTCTTTCAGCCACATTTTCCAAAATTCCGATGGAGAATAAATATCTTATACAATGAAAGGGTATTACATCTGCTGAATAGTAGAGTGCAGAGGTTTATGGCTTAAAATCTAATTCGGAATACATTTTTACAACCAGAGCTTTATTTCAGAGCTTCAAACCTCTCAGAATATGGCAATTTACACTACTTTTCTATGGCGCTGTTGATAACGGCGTCTTAGGTTTAAGACGCAAGACGCTCTTGGGCACAGTGGTTTAAGTCACGTGTCATATTTGAGTCTAAAAATGCTGAGTCAGCTAGCTGAACCGATATTTTTTATTAAGGCGCTGTTTTAGGCACAATAACCTCAATTCATGGCGTTGGTCGGCTTGGTTGCTGCAGCTCCGCATGTGACTCTTCCCCATCCTTGTCCCTCCGTTTTCTGCAGGTTGGGGTTTCACCAATCGAATCCGTGGCGGCGGATTGGGGTTGTTAGGGTTCGAATTGGTGACGCTTTTGAGCAGCGAGATCGGATTGCTGTTCTGCTTCTCGGCATCTAACGCAGAATGTCCTTGTTGTTGGGTGTGGCGACTCTGGCATGGGGGTCTCACATGATCTCTGCAATCACAATGCATTGCCATCTATGATTGTCAGAGGCTCGGTAAGGCATATAAAATCACCTGATGCTAAATATTAGCTAGAACATGTAAAGTAACTCTAATCTTTACTTCCCTGTCATTGTGCAGGTCCATGTGTTGCCGAGAGAGATCCTTGGGAAGTCAACATTCAAGTTGGGTGTCTTCTTGATGAAATGGTTCCCGGTTCGTATTGTGGACAAGATTTTGCTAAAACTCGGGAGGATGGTTCTTGGTGACATTGAGAAATACGGCCTGAAGAGGCCCTCAATAGGTCCCCTGGAGCTCAAAAACACTCGAGGAAAAACACCTGTACTTTACGGAATGCCTTCAGTTGATGGAATTCAGTGCGCAGACGAATCAGCTGTGGAATCGATGTGCCAAGCAACTCTGATTTCCAGTTCACGCAACCGTAACAGCGCCTTAATATAAATTGTGTCTGACTCAGCATTTTTGGATTCAATTATGACACAGGGCTTAAACCGCCGTGCCCAAGAGCGTCTTAAACCTAAGACGCCGTTGTCAATAGCGCCTTAGAAAAGTAGTGTAAATTGAGAATGAAATTTGAAGATTGTATAAAATGAGAACTCAAATTTCAATTTGGAGCATTTTGAGAAATTTTCCGAATATGGAGGCACTGCATCATAGATAGTTCTATTGAGGTGGGTATGCAATTTTACTGTCCTGCGGCACAAACTTGTAACTGTATGTTGATTCGATACTTGTAAATTTTATTTACATTACACTTGTCCCTTCAATTTATCACTCCACTTGAGTGAACTCCAGAGCATTAGCATCTGGATCACGAGTGAAGATCGCAGGTCTTCCAGATCGGCTAAGTGTGTAGGGGTGACCTGTTAATAGTAGCAGAAACAAGTTAACAACCTTGCCCTATATCTCAAATCACCAACGCACATTTATCAGGAGAGTGTCAGGGCAATAAGGATGACATTACCAGCTTTGTCTAAGATTTCTTTTAGTTTCAAGACATCCCGGATGGCAATACAAGCATGGCGGTCTCGTCCACCATGTTCAGGTCGCCCATTCAAAGGGTCAGGATTTGGAAGCTCCATCAAATGAATCATTTCTGATCCCACCCAAAGCCACGCACCTCTATAAGGAAGCTTGTCGTGCGGTCTAGCTTCGTTTATCTTCAGACCTATAATTATTGTGTTAGAATTATCCCTTGGAAAACGATGGATCCACGTTGTCGCAATACCTGCTTCATGTATAATTAAGCACTTGGTAATAAATAGAGAAAGATAGGAAATTTACCTAACAGATTCTGGTAGAAGTCAAGTGACTTTTCCAAGTTCGCACACAATATTCCAACATGATGCATGCTCACAACACCGTAATCTGCATCATAAGAATCCATAAAGTACGAAAAAAGGAAGACATACTTAGAAGGGACTGCCACACTTCACATTAGCCACATAAACAAATGTTTTTGCGTGTTTTCAAGTTCAAGATCCAGTGAAAGATCATTTCTTATCACATTGATATTTCAAATGTTTAGACATTCCAGGAAGGAAGCTGTGGATTGATAAATAAAGAAGATTACCATTCTCGTCATCCTGAGCTTTAGGTTCTGTTGCAATAATGTTTTCCTCGACTGACATCTGAGTCTGAGCCTTTGTAACAGAACAGAGCCCTCTTCTTCCATGGCGCAGAAGCTTCTCGTTTATCTTCACTGGAAGCGTTGTGGAGGCAACACTACGATAGTTCAACTACACAGGTCTAAAATTAAGTTGATATCTTTACGTATTTATATTTCAGAACAAAAGTAAGTAAACGTCCAAACAGTGAGAATCATCAATTCATTTTTCTTCTCAATAATGAATGCAATAAGGTATGCACAAAAGAAGAGACATAAAAGAATTCATTCGAAACAACGAATTTCTGGCAATCCCGAATACCAGAAATCCAATGTCACCGGACAAATCAACCAGAAGAAAGAAGAATTACTGTATTAATAAAAAAAAAGGTGAGGAAGCTTCGGAATTGGACCTTGTTTGGGAGCGTGGAAATGGTTGGAGTGATGAGGAGTGAATAAGCCATGGAAGACGTGAGTTTGTTTCAAAGGCAAGTCCGATGGACAACCGACAAGCTACGCTAGGGCAATTGATTCCAGGTTGGGTGGCTCACAATCACAATCCAGAGACAACCTCAACCACAGTCCCACAACACACGGTTTGGGGAGTTTTTTTAAAAAATAACCCAAAACGAGTTTCGAATTTTAAAACTAACCCATGCGAGTTTGACATTTCAAAACTGACCCATTTTTAATAAAACCGGATTCCCAGGATCCGATTTTCTGTGTTTTCCAAATACCGGATCCCCAGGATCCGGTTTTCTGTGTTTTTCAAAATACCCGGTCCGGTGTTATGTGCACGTTCGAATGAGAGAACTCCACGTGTTCAGTTTGCACAGAAAACCGGATACTGGGGATCCGGTATTTGGAAAACACAGAAAACCGGATCCTGGGGATCCAGTTTTATTAAAAATGGGTCAGTTTTGAAATGTCAAACTCGCTGGGTTAGTTTTGAAATTCGAAACTCAAACGGGTTATTTTAAAAAAAAAACTACAACTCCAAAAGCTCTTTATCACTAATTAAAATTTAAAGGTTTATGTTTATCTGATAGCGCTAAAACATATGCATTTTAGGCGACCTCTATGCTCATTGTTTCGATCATTTTATTACGATTTCACTTGCTATTTGATGCTTTGTGGTTCATTTCAGGCATATTACAGAGTTTAAGCTGAGAACACAAGTGAGTAGCATTTTGGAGCAAAACCGAGCAGTTTCGGAGCAAAATATGGTGTTTCGGAGCCAAACCGAGCAATATTGACCTTTGCACATTGTTTTGGACGCCCAGGGCTCATACAGTGTCCGATTTGGTCGATTCAAAGCTTGTTGGAAAGCTAATTCAAAGGACTACAACTTTGTAGTTTACACCAAGATCAGATTCGGATGGTAAGAGGCTCTGAGTACCCGAACCGGCCGGCTCAAATTCGTGCACACATCTCAACCGGCCGGCTCAAAGGGTCCGAGAGTTGGAGTCCCTTGAAGCTCATCTCAGCCGACCTTTGGGGCTTCTTTTGGACGTGCAGATCGCATATGGTGTCCGAATGGGTTGATTCCAAGCTCGTTAGAAAGCTAACTCACAGGGCTACAACTCTTTAGTTCAAGCCAAGACCTAATTCGGACGTTAAGACCTCCAAAAAGCCACAGGAAGTCAGACTGATTAGCAGAACTTTGGTACAAGCTCACATTGCTCCTGGGTGATTGAACCGGGCGGCTCAAACTCATGCCTACAGCTGAGCCGGCCGGCTCCCAGCCTCAGAGAGTTCAGAGAAAGCCAGCAAAGAGTTGAGCCGGCCGGTTGGAGATCCCTCAAGGAGTTGAGCCGGCCGGTTGGGCTCTGAAAGCCAGATTTTGCCCCTTGACTATAAATAGAAAGTTTGAGATCTAAATCGGGGGACTTTTGGGGGATTGGAGCTAGGGTTTTTGGGGCACATCATCAAGGGTTTTTGGGAGAAAGGATCAACTTCAACAACATCAAGGATCGAATCTCTAGGGTTATTGGATCTCCATATTGGTTCTAGATTTCTAAACTCCCTTTTCCATATGGGTTTTTGCACTCTCATTGATGTTTTTGCTTGTGAACTCACTATGAGTGAGTAGTGACCTTGGTTGGGGATCTATGGACCCCCTAGACATGTTTGTGACATTATAAATACTATGGATGCCATTGATGAATGATTTGCATATGTTTCTTATTCGTTTGAACTTAACTCTTCAAGTTGCCTATAAGGTGTTTGTGAAATGTCCCCAATGGGAACTTTGCTTGATCTCATGTTTGATGTAGCTCACGTTGAAAAGCATGATTTCAATGAACTAAATGAAGAAGCATTAAGGTTTTTGTGTTACATGGCGACACTCTAATCTTAATGAGAATGGCTTGAACTTAACAAGAGCATGATTATCTAGCCAATAGAGCGCGAGTGTGAGGCTAGGCATTCATATTCTATAATACCAATAGAGCGCGAGTGTGAGGTATTATGCGAGATGTAACCTCTTAGTACTAAGTTGTAGCGCGAGTTGAACTTAGCATTAATGTTGCATGGCTAGATTCTAAGTGTATGCATGTGATTTCATCAATGGTGTCCTATTTTACCGTCACAATAATTGTCTAGGTGGAGAAATAGATCCCTAGTCATCCCTTAATTGATTGTTAACCACTTTTTGATAGCACTCTCAACTATAATTCTCTTGGAAGAACAACAAACCTCCCCCAAAGGGCCCAAACCATAGACAATCCAGATTTATCTTTGGCATCATTAGTTTAATCACCTATCTTTTGGGTTCGACCTCGGATCTCCCGAGTCTTTACAAATGTTTTGATTACCGTGACTTAGCATAAGTATTTGAATTCTTATTTGAATATTTCCGCTATATTTACGACCGATCATTATCCTTATCAAAAAATAATTTTTTTTAAAGGTTTATAGTATTGAGAAAGGATCAGGTGTAAAGGATTAGGATCATGTGCAAAACTCATATTATTGTAAAAAATACAAATTAATCTCAATCATTCATTTATTAGTTGGATGATCAGGATTAATTGAGTATAAATCTGTTTAAATTCAAATTTTAATGTGAACAGGGGCAAATATGGTATACCATTAACATGTTATTTTTAATTGATCTAATCAAAACTCAACACCTGTCCTTCTTCTTCCTTTCTCGGCTACTGAAAACCATACTCTCAGTTTCTCTCTCTCCCCCCTCGTCCGAACCACGCTGAGTTGCTGCTGCCGCACATAGAAATTGGATTAACACCTTAGAAAATTAAAAACTAACCGAGCTGATGAGGACCAAACATGAAGCGACGCCTCTATCACCCTCCCTGAATGAATCGATGTGCCCCAAACCAAATAGGTTAGCACCAATGAGTCGAACCCCAAGTTTATGGTTTCATTCGTAATCAATAATATTCGCAACTTACCCCAAATAAGTTCCATCTGGACATCAAACGCACAGGTTCTTTGTCCTCCCATCAAAGTTAGAAGACCAAATTTGCAAACGTAGTGTCTTGTTTTGCAATCGCCGCAGCCTTGTCCGACATAAAGGACTTCGACACCAATTCACCAGTCTGCATCACAAAACAGAATACACAACGTAAGTTAATTAAGTAAAATTGACCGAAGTAAAAACCAATTTTTCTCCTCCAGCAGACGTCTCCATTTCATTCGCATGGCCCGTCTTGACTTTGAAATATGCAGTGCACTGGTGCCACCAATATCATCCTTTGTCAACACCATCTGAATTGGATGGAGGAGAGGTCGGGTGCGTGAGCGATGCATATGATGAAGGGTAGGAGATGACGAATTATAGTCTAATTTTGACGAATTATGTCATAGTTCGTCAAAATTGCACTATAGTTCGTCAAGAATTTTGAGGAATGGTAGTACAATTCCCATAGTTCGTCAAGAATTTTGAGGAATCGTAGTACAATTCCCATAATTCGTCTAATGTAAACTAAAATTCGTCAAGAATTCGACTCTATCATTGTATACTTCGTCACGACATTTTATAGTTCGTCATAACCATTTATAGTTCGTCATGACCATTTTCGAATTATTCTGTTCGAAAACTGTTGATTGCATTTTGGGTTGAGTTCCATTGATGTCGAAGTTGATCCAGAGTGTGAAAAACTGAGTTCGACGAAGTTTTACTCCTTTAATTTGATCGAATTAAGTCCGAAATTTTATAATTCGTCATGCCAATTTATAGTTCGTCATGACTATACATGTTCAAACGTTTATTTTTTGACAATTCGTCATTACACTTGACATAATTCGTCAATTTTGGACTACAATTCGTCAATGAACTATGACATAATTCGTCAATTTTTGGACTACAATTCGTTAAGAATTCATCGATGATTTTCCCAGTCCTTCTTCCATTAACAAACACCAATGGCTCAATCCCAAGCTTCATAACATAACTCATCATCACTGAATTCCCAGCAAACATAACTTGCATTCCAATCAGCCTTCCAATAAGCCCTATCTCCTCCATCATCTCCCTCTTGATCACTGCCCATCTCATCATATATTCCCCAAATCCTCCTGTTTTTCTTCCACCAAAAACTTTACTTGATCGAACAGCCGGCTAGATTAGGGTTTACGCTACGAAAAGAGGAGATGATGAGAGTGTTATTGCGTTGGTTTGATGTGTGTGTGTCGTCCGAGTATGGTGAAGAAGGTGGTTGTGATCGAAATGGTTTTGATGGATCGGATTGGTGGGAAGAGTGTGCGTGTTGTGTTGGGGCTTTGGAACCAACTAACGTTCGTTGTTTTGTGTTCCAGACGTACCAGTTTTTGTCACGCTGGCTTTAATCGGTGACGACGACGCCGACCTCGATACTGAATCCATGGATGATAATTGAGATTCAGATATGGGTTCGTCAATTTCAGATCTGGGTTTGTTCATCGCTGGGGGAGGAGAGAGAGAGATGGATTTTGGTTTTTTGTGTTGTCAATTATGCCCTTTGATGAGTTATACACGCTCAAAATTCATTTATTAATTATTTTATTCCATTAATTTACAGCCACATGATTTAACAAATGGATGGTGCTGATGATTTTGTATTTTGCACCAGATCTGGGCTTTGCACCAGATCTGGCCTCCAGGTGCAAAACCCATATTCTTGTAAAAAATACAAAACAATCACATCCTTTGATTTTGTAAATTCAATGGATGAGAATAAATGAAAATAAATAAATTTAAATTGATATTTAATCAGGGTAAATATAGAATACATCATCTTTATTTCTCTCACCTCCTCTCGATTAAAAAACTCTCTCTCTCCCCTCCCCTCATGAAACAATCACTCCAGATTTCGTAGTACAATTCAATTCAAACTCGGAATCTCGATGCAGATGACGATGAAGGCGGCCCTTGGGTCGTCAATCCAACCTTTTCCTTCAAGTCCTTGAACAATGTCGTCCATTTCATCGTTTCCCCTGATTTCTGAAACATGTTATTTCTAGGTCTCTCATCCGACGACTCCCCTCCGCGTCAACTTCAGATCCAAAACCTCTCTCTAGACAACCCTAATCAATCCACCGCTCAGCTCAATGGCCAAAAATCGTTGTCACATTCCACCACCACGAAATGCATATTGACTCTTCTCCCGATCGAAACTCGGATCAGATTTTTCAAAAACTGACAGCAGCGAAAAGAAGATCTGGTCCTGTGAAATTAATTCTTTCACTCGATCGTCTGCAATGATGATCTCTGTAAGCTTCAGCAGCTGGCTGCTCCCTCTAATTTCCTCTCCTGAATGTAAAGGGAGGCCGGATCTGATTGTGGAAAAACATCGACGAATTCTTAACGAATTATAATCCAATTTTGACGAATTATATCATAGTTCGTCAAAATTGGACTATAATTAGTCATGAATTACGACATATTGTAGCACAGTTCAACGGACAATGCTATAATTTGTCAAATGTAACTAAAATTCGTCCATATTTTGGCAGTATCATTGTATAATATGTCAAGACATTTTATAATTCGTCACGGCCAATTTATAGTTCGTCATGTTCAGTTTCGAATTTTTCTTTATGAAAACTGTTGATTTGATTTTGGGATGAGTTCCATTGATGTCGAAGATGATCCATAGTGTGAAAAATTGATCGAATTTAGTCCGATTTTTTATAATTCGTCACGGCCATTTTATAGTTCGTCATGTTCAGTTTCAAATTTTTCTTTACGAAAACTGTTGATTTGATTTTGGGTTGAGTTCCATTGATATCGAAGATGATCCAGAGTGTGAAAAAGCATGGAGGTTGAGTCCGAAGTAGAAGCGTGGAGGTTGAGTCCGAAGAAGAAGCGTGGAGGTTGAGTCCGAAGAAGAAGGAAAAAGAAGAGGAGAGGAGATAGAATGTGCTTAATTTCAGAGATATTAAAATATAAAATATATTTTGTTTATTGAGTTAGTCAATTATACCCTTTTGGTAGAGAGTTACACGTATAAAGGGTAGTTACTAATTTATTTCCTCCAATTATTATCGGCCTTTGGATTAACAAAATGAATAGATGAGATGAGTTTATATTTTGCACCATATTTGGGCTTTGCACCAGATCTGGCCTCTTATAGTATTTTTATAAAAAGTTGCTAATTTTATGGCAACTTATTTTAAAATGGCTAAGAAGGATTTCAAAACTCAGTCTCATACCCAATGAATGATGTAGGATAACGCTAACCCATTTAATACAGCTGGTTCTAAGTTGTTGTTTTTTCTTCATATATGTTGTCCTGTCCTGGTCTGTATTCGCCTTGTTTCATCGGAAAAAAAAAATATAGCTGGTTCTCAAAACACTAGTCTGCAAAGATTACCAAAATCATGACACCACTTGCATAAATAATCAGCTAACAGTTTGACATTATCAGCTGATGCAAATATGTTCAGCAGAATAATTTTGAGAAGTATCTAGTTCAATAAAGAGGAAAAAAAAGAAAGAGGACTGCCTCAAGCGAAGGCCTATTTTGCCAACCTGGGCTGCGGAGAACAAACCCGCAAACACCTTGACTAAGGGAACCCCACTGATATCAGAACTGCTAACTACCACAACCAATCATATCCACTACGGATAGATTTGCTTTCCCTAATAAACTGTACAATACTCAATAGATGATAAATCATTAGCAGATCTGCCCCAATTGTTTAATGGATTACTGTAGTTGTCGCTCAAGATGGCATCAATGAAACATGGAATCATCGGTGGACATCGAAGTACGGAGAACTACCTCGCTGCCATTATGCTTGCTCAACTTGGAGTACTCCACTGCTGAATCACCTGTTGAGAATGTACCCTCTCGTTCAGCTTGTGAAGGAAGATATTATAGTGGGAAAAATATCAATCTACAAGTAATGAGTAACAATTCTGGTTTAATGATGAACTCACTCATTACAGAATCCAGTGATGAGCGACTGGCGGAATCAGGACCAAGTAAATCTGGAAATGGTAAAGATAATTAGTAGTTTTCTAGATGTGTACATATGTGATTAATAATCAATGAGAGGAGCGCTCAAATTAGAACCCCTTATTTTTTTAGAGAACTTGAGACCCCAATCTTCACATTCCAAAATGCAAGATGCATTTTGGTGGTGACACGTGTCCCATGTGCATTTTCCAAAATGCATTTAATGCAAAGTCAAAGCCACCTTTTTTACTATGCTTTTTGGACATGTGTCACATGCAGATTCAATTATACATCATGATCTAATGGTGAGATTTGGGTTCTCAAGTTCTCGAATTTTTATGGGTTCTCAAGTTCTCGAATTTTTAAGGGTTCTCAACCGAGCGCTCCCCTATGGAATGAAGACTGACAGATAAAATCAGCAAGATGCCTCAAGACCAAAGAACAATGAACAACCAGATGAACAATTATGGATAGGGGAGGAGCAAGGAGTAGAGTAGAAGTTGACTCGGAAAAGTAAATTAGAAAGTGCCAGACAAAAACTTTTAGGATGCAGGGAAAGGGGGAAACCGACTAAGAGAAGTAGAAAGTGGCTGACAAAATTACCCCTGATATATTAGTTTAGAATTTAGAGTTCAGTAGACCCACACAAACTTGCATACAAAGCTCAGAAACTCCATTATCTATGCTTTATGAGATGTATAATCAAATCCACCCTGAGAAACTACACATAGATCAACAGCTATTCTACATATACCAGTAAGAGAACCAAAAATTAATACTATTTTTCCAGACAATATATGAGTGTGCAACCCGTATAAAATGTAGTTAAGTACTTCATACAAAAAATAGGAGAGAAGTATAGTTCAGTCTACAGATTCTGCATACCGGAACGGAGGATGCTTTTTAAAGCGTCAAAGTTCTTGTATGTGTAACCAACAAAATTATAGTCTTTAGGGCTGAGCATCTGAAAAATAAAGGTAAGAATGCACAGATGTAAGATCACATGGAATAACCATCAAATGGTAAACATACAAAAAGATGAGATGGTTCCTTTAATATAGAAACACAAACCTTCCTGGAGTTTCCTGATCCACTTCTTGTTGGGGGTGGAGGTTCAACCTATAAATTTTTTATCCAAATGGGGCTTAATCAAAACTAAATGCTGCCTAAATCCAAATATACCAAAAACATACAAGCACAAACAATTCAGTCTGAAATCCGATCTATATCAGAATGTAAACCCCACCTCATCAAACCTCATAAAATTTTGAGTGTCAAGTTCCCCGTTGATAGTAGGCTTAAAGGCTGCCTCCATTTCGTAAAGCTTTTCCCATACAATATCTTTGAACCATGGGTGTGCCTGATCCAATATAAAAAATATATATGAGAAAGACCAAATTTGGAAAGAAAATAATAGTAAAAGAAATAAACCTTTATTTGATGAGCTCCTCCAGCACCAAGTCTATGCTCGACATCACAAAGAAGGCGGCATATCAGATCCCTTGCCTCAGGTGACAACCGTGCATCTTCAGGAAACTGAAGGTAATTTCTCCAGTGCACAATCTGAAAAATATGAAATGTCATATATTTGAAATTACAGGGAGTGGCTTATACACCTGAAAGGACTGACATATGTGATAAAAAAATCACAGAAATGCTGACAGCTGTGCGGGTTTCGCAAAATCTGCAATCAATAACCAAAATTGACTGACGAATAGCTGGCATTGCATGAACCATTAGGGCCAGTGACACACAAATCGACATATTCAATAAGGTGAATGGCAATGAAACTGACAAACAAATACGTTAGTTGCCGAGAAAGTGTGGAGCACTAACCAGCACTGAACTTGTTTGAACACTAGTTTTTTTTTTTTTTAATCTAAGTCAAAATGGAATTTGATTCTCACACCTATCATTTGAATTCGCAATTCAGGCAGATAAAAATAATGCTTAACCTTTCTACAAGTTGTAATCGGATCATCGGCATAGAAAGGAGGGTAACCCACAAGCATCTCATACATTATGGCTCCCAGTGACCACCTGCAAGATAACACCAGATAAGCGCTTGAATCGCTATTATATGAGCAGTAGTAATTATACATATCCTACTGGGGTTGTTATTCACAGAGCTAAACAAGGCATTTTCAGACAACTAACAAAAGGATCACTGGCATTACAAAGCACTGGTCATATTAGAAGCATTACATTCTTCTTTGAAAAGACAGCAGAGGTACGACGAAATTTTATAAGCAAAATGTTATATGTCAAGATTCTTATTGAGGTGTGGGGTGGCGGATGAACATGTTATATGAGCAATTCAACTAATGAATTAACTGCCAGGCAACAACACAACAGTTCCGCCAAGTGCATCACTATTGTCTTTGGTTTAACATTTATAAAAAAAAACATAAAATTCACCAAAATTCTGCCATGTTGAGGGTTTATCTAGGTTAAAGCAAATAAAAACCAAAATTCACCAAAATTCTGCCATGTTGATGATTTACTAGTCATAAAGGTAATCCAGAAGAAAACACAACTAAAATCTTTGACTTTGAACATTCAGTTTCAGCTCTAGGGTAAACAGAAATATTCGGTAATGCCCGAGAGAGAAAGAGAGGCATGGACACACCAGTCACATTCTTTGCCATATCCTTTCTTCATGAGGACTTCTGGAGCAATATAGTCTGGTGTGCCAACAGTGGAATATGCCTGTCATCAACAGAAGAGAAGAGGACATAAACAGAAGAGACTCAGTTATCACAGCTCCAAAATGAGATTTCCACGAAGGTAGGATTGAAAACAAAAAGATGGCAGTTCAAAGTAGATCAGTAGCTTTTAACTACAGTATTTGCCTCAGTTGCTTACAGTATTAACTACTGATTATTTAAAAACTCATCATTTGTAAAGCCATATTACTTATTTCTGAAAAGGAACACTGAAGATGAGCCAGTACCAGAGTTCTGCGATTCATCTGCCAATGCTGAAGCTGCTCCTGAGGGCTCTTCCAAACACTGCCATTAGTTGAATTCGGAAAACACCCATCAATGTTCATTGATTCTTTTAAATCAGCATCATTGATGGGCTCATTTTCATTTATTGGAAGTAGATTTGAGCAGTCCAGGGGCTTGCAAAGACCAAAATCAGAGAGTTTCATATGTCCATTCACATCAAGCAAGAGGTTGTCAGGTTTTATGTCCCTGAACAATTTTGGTAAAGCATTAGTTGAGAGAACACGGAAATTAGTACAACAATCAGTAAGTCATAAAAGATCACATAATTACCTGTGTATGTAATTGAGAGCATGTATAGACTCTATAGCCAGGATGCTCTGAGCGATGTAAAATCTGGCAACAGTTTCGGTAAGTGTCTCTTCTCTGATCAACAGAGTCATCAAATCGCCACCAGGCAAATATTCCATGACCAGATACAAGTATTCTTCATCTTGAAATGAATAATAAAGTTTCACAACGCACTGGCTTGCCACTTCGGCAAGCAAATTTCTTTCCGCCCTGACATGTTCAACCTACATTGAAGAACTAAAACCATGATAATTTGAAAGGGAAATTGAGAAGTAGGGATTTCTCTGAAGAGAAATGGTGTAGACTGCATCTAAATATTGTAACGGGGAGTAAGAACAAAAAATATGAGATGCTAGGAAGTATCATCTATCCATGCAGAACAGCGGACTACAGGAGAAACGATATCCGGTCATGATGAGTTCTCATAAAGACTATTTAATTCGTAATTGCACAATTAAATAATATGCACCATCATGTTAGTCATTTTCATACAACTGCACAAGCACCTACATACACTTGTGAGACTTGAGTAGATGGAAATAAAAATATAGAAAAGGTCGATTTTGATTCAAACATGTTGCATTTCACTAAGTCAGACGACAACATGTTGATACTAGTAGTAACAACAGTGAAGGAAAAAGAAACACATAAAGAGGAGGGAAAATATAACAACAGCTCAGATCGAATACATACATAACGAAAAACAATTACAAAATTAACCTGATCTTACCTGTCCCCTGCTAAGCATTTCAGACTTTTTAAGCTTTTTCATAGCATAGATGATACCGGATTCTTTACCTCTGCATAACCTAACCTGTTGAATAATAGGGGATGATCAAACTTGTATTATTCTCTTGAAAATAACATGCTAGCGAAGCATAATGTGAGTAACAGTATAGCAATGTGTAACATCAAAGCAGACCATGAAGCAAGATAAAATTGTTACTATTCTTTTTGCACATGTCTAACCTCTCCAAAGGCTCCTCTACCAATAACAGTCAAAAGCTCAAAGTCATCAACATTCATCCTGTGCCTCTTTAGCCGAATGTACTCTGTCTCCTTACGCTCCAATTCTTTCAGTTGATTAAGCTGTTCCTCCACGGGTACATCTGAAGACGCCAATTTCTTTTCCAGCTGATCGCGCCTGCGAATGTTTAGCTCACTTCATAACATATCAAAATGCTAGCAACGAACTGTCAATATGGTAAGTAACTCTTCTCATAAGCCATGACGTCCATAACATGCCATCTCATTTCATTTTCGCTATATGTTTGCTTACAGCCTTACAGCATATACACATTACGTGAAATCGAACAAACTCCTTAAAATATAACTAATTAACGTATTCCAAAACAATTAATGTATAATCGTTGAGAATAAACAATCAAAGCCAGAGACACACAATGTCCATATACTCACAAAAGAGAATCTAACATTAACAAATCAACCCTAAATCATTGTAAGTTAAGAAGCAAAGCAATAATCTAAGAAATGCGATAAGAAAATACAAATTGAACAAAAAGGAAGAAGGGAATGTCGGGACCTCTTTTTACGTTCTTCAACCTGCTTCATCTGAATTTTGTAATGATTCTCAATATACTTTTTGGCAGCGGCTACCTTCTCCCTGGTGACGGAAGAGCCTAAATCGTCCGGATCCGCCATTTCGCGATCCTCGTCCACCGCCACCATCCTCCTGCCCGCCTCCTGGTTGTCCATGGCCATCGCCCAGCCGCTCCTATTTTTTTTATCTTCTCTCGCCTGCGGAATTCGTCGATGGCCCGAGACAAGTGATGAATTGAATTGGGATATTATTAATTATATTATTATTAATAACAAATCAGAAAAAAAGGGGAAATGGCAGGGACAATTTTGGGTGTAGCCGTGTAGGGCTGCTTCTGTTCTGCTCTCACTCTCTCTTCGCTTTTCATGAATTCAAAGTTATAGTTTTACAGTCGGACAGAATTTTTACTGTACGAAAAAAGTAGTACTTCCAACTGTAAACATACACGGGAAATTGAATCATTTTACGGCGTCTTTTTATGCTAACTGCTTAATGAACTGGAGTTCAATAAACTATACGACTATATATTGCTCTATTTATTTATATTTAGGAGATGGGACTCGCCTATCCTTGTCGAGCAAAAGTCCCTCTTTATCACAAAAATTTCGTTTGAGCGGTGGTATAGTTAATTAATTATAAATTATAAAGGGCTTGTTTTCATGGAAACTGATCATATGAGAAACAATAAGTCTCGTGAGAAATGAGAAATAACAATCGTCCCTGTTTTCATTACTTAATAAAAGGAGCACACTTTGATGAAACAGAACCTTAGGAAAATACAAAACGGTCACACCAAATGAAACTGATGTCTTTCTTTTTAGCGTAGGACTCGGCTAAAGCACAAAGCACAATTTTTTTTAGCATCATTGAAGGAGATAATGGTGTCGAGGTTCGTCGTAGGATAGATCTGATAGACGTCAGGAAAATATCGTACACATGATCAGCTTAACATATGTAGTATCATGCCCTACGGTCTCTTTATCACCGTCATCATCATTTGGAAAGGTCACTACGTGGTCGAGCCCAGCCGACCCACAACCCTCTCCAGTTTACTTGATTAGGCTGGCTTGACTGATTGTCTTTCTTGGTCTAATTTCTTAGACTGAGCTACTTCTTGCACATACATAGTTGGTGCCTTTTGGCCACTTTGCGAGTCTGCATTCTCCTCCACATAATCACAGTATAGAGAGTACTATAGCCAAAAAGTATCCTCAACATTCTAAATATTAGGATCTGCTTCTACAATAGGTGCTAGGTGCTAGGTGCTCGTGTGAATGTCCTACTAAAAAGCAACAAACTTGAATTACTTATTAAATTTAAGTAAATTTATTCAGTTTCATTTGGAAAAAAAATATATTTTCAAATCTCAAATCACTGGAATTTTTACACGTACATTGAGATAATTGACAAGTTCTAAACCGAGCGCCCTACGAATGAATGCATCAATTATATAACAACAATATGTCTATTGGCAGCTGCAACTGCTAAAAAAATCCCCCAAGGGATTACAAAATTATTATATGTATAAACTATGACTCAGAAAAAAGTAGAACCAGCAAGACCATGGTGAAGAAGATTGTGAGCAATGTGATCTCTGGCCTGCTCGGCATTCTTGGACCTCATAGCATTGTTCTCCGGCACCATCTCATCATCAAAGATGTCAAATTTAAGCTCAGGGTTAATCTCGTCGCCCATAATTTCACATATGTTATGCAACACGCAGCAAGCTCCGAGTATCATAGGCAGCTCCTGCAGCTTCACTTCCGTTCTCTTCTGCAAACAGCTCCACCTTCCCTTGAGCCGCCCGAACGCGTCCTTTGCTAAGTTCTGCAGCTTCCCCACTCCCAAATTGAATGTGTGTTGCGTCCAGGTAAGTCTCTCGCGAGTGTAGGGGATGATTATGCCATCCATTAACGGATATCCGGAGTTGCCAACTATCCATACGTCCTTCAATTGGCCATTTGTTGCGCGCTTGTAGAGCGTTGACTTCTCGAAGACCTTGTCATCTGGCATTGACCCTGGCCAGCCAATGCAGACGTCGGTGAATATGCCTTTGTGATCAACCACGCCTTGGACCGTCATCGAGTAAGACGTCTTGTGGTTCCTCTCGGTGTGGCGTTTGTTATAATAAGCAGCGACGCTGTTCTTCGGAGCGATGATCGGGATGTGAGAAGTGTACATGGCTCCGCCGACGCTAGGGATTCCGGAGATCGATTCGAACGCGGATTTGATGTTCAGCAAAGCCTCGTCTTTCGGCCATTGGATGAATTTCGGCATGAGAACGTTTCTAATGGCGTTGGAGACTTCGAGAACGAGTTTGTGACAGGTTGAAATGCCGAGTCCGAACCTTCTAGAAACGAGTCGAAGCGGCTCACCGGTCGCCAGTCTCCAAATGCAGACCGCGACGCGCTGGCGGACTGGAATGGCTGCTCGGAGCATTGTGTCCTTTTTCGTGACGACCGAATCGAGCTCGGAGCAGATCATGTCGAACGTGGATCGACTCATCCTGAATGCTTTCTTGAACTCTTCCTCTGGGAAATCAGACCGCTTGCAACGCTCCCACCACGAATTGGACCGGTCCTTAACCCACAGCCGCCTGTTTTGACTCGTTGCTACATGAACCGGTGATTTGGTTGGACTCGAAGGACCCGAATTAGAACCGTTTCTGGGTCGTTTCGGTCCGAGCTGCTGGTCTGTTTGGTTTTGTAAAGGATCATCGAATTTCTGGTCTTGATCAATAGCCAGGAATGAAGTGAAATCATCATCAATCCTCTGCCGCTTAGTAGCTTGGTCGTGATTGACCTGGTCAAACTCGTCCATCATGAAATTGGAGGAGGTGGATAAGAAATAAGAAGTGAAATCGTCCATTGAATAAAAAGCTGGGGATGTGATTTCCATGGGGAGATTAAAAATGCGACTGTGTAGAGAGTGAAGTCAGTTTGAAGAAGATGTGAACTAATCGATTGACGAATTTGGGAGTTCAGACTTGGGAATTATATAAATAGTCGTTGACAAGGCGTGTGAGAAGGTATGAACGCGTGGGTCAACATTCGACCTGGTGACGGCGTGTGTGCTTCTTCTATTTTGGGATTATTTACAACTATCTACGCGTTTGGGATGACTGCTGCTCCTCCTCTATGCTTCGAGTTGGGGCCCACCATGAGGACGGTGATTGTAATGGCGTTTGATGACGCCTTGTTTACCCATTTCTCAAGAACCTTCCTTATCACATATCTTCGCTTCTTCTGTCTTTCCTCGGTGCTGCGGAGTCTGCAACAAATATTTCAAAATGATAATACCTATCTTAATTCTTAATTGAAATGATATCGTTTTTGTTTTCGTTTTGCAATATTTTTTTTTGTTGATAGAATCGTTTTGCAATATTTGAGTGCATCATCGTATCAAAATCCGATTAAATTATACATTATCTGAAAATTTAGTTGACACGGTTAAGATAATATATTTTCACCCAGTTAACTTAATGATGATGATTCCTATCGGAAAAAAAAACCTTAATTAAAATCACACCTAATTAAATCACAAGTTATAGCGCCAACTAACTGTTAAAAATTAAAATATCAGAATATGCATATTTTATTATTAAATAAACTATATATACTTACTTATGTGGAACGGGTTTAACTGACATCAAAAGTGTTTGCCACCAAGTCACCACACAATGGGAACGTCCGAGAGTGAAGGCGGCGAGCAAGGGTTTTCAGATCAGGCGGTCTTTCCGATTTTAAGGGGGCTCGTCACTGCCCTTCTCTGGCTTCCTCATGGGTTCGGTTACGCTTCTCGGTTGGCTGGCTCTTGTTGGTCGATTGGGGTGTTCTCCGGTGCGAGCTGCAGACGCCGGCGTAGCGGGACGGAGTTGGGGGTGTCAGAGGAGGGCGGTGTGGGCTGGTGTTTTTGGATTAGTGGGTGTAAATATGTGGCTGGCCGAGGCGGTTATCGTCTGTGCCAGGGTTGGTCAGGTGTCGTCTTTGAGGTGGCCGGGTGGGGAAGGCCGGCTCGGTTTGGTTGGGATGTGGGGGCGGTGCAGTGGTTTCCCTGCCGGGTTGTCTTGAGGACGGAAGGTAGTGGTGAATTCGTTTGGATTTGCCGGTTTTTTGTGGACAGTGTAGTTTTTAGGAAGGCGACGGTGGTTTCCCACTGTTCGGTTTTGCTTGTGTCAGCTGCGTTTTGCGGCTGGATGATGATGGTGCAGGTTGTGCCACGACGCTCTGGTTGATTTCTTTTTCACCGGAGCTGGACTTTATGGCCTTAGTTGCCTGGTTTTTTTATAGAAATGTGGCTGGCTCTTCAGTGAATGTTTGGAAGCTGGTTGTCTACTCGCTTCGTCAGTTTGGCCACCGTGGTGTGTTATGGAGGATGGACGCTCGGGTGAGAAGGCTTTTCAACAGCAATTGGATTTCTATGCCTTTCACGGATTACACTATTACGTTTTTTGTGATTTAAGGTTATCCTGTAATTGTTGTTGTCTTTTCTTCTCTTATGTCGTGTTGTCCTCGTCTGTACCTGCCTTGATTCATCAAAAAAAAAAGTCACCACACAATGTAGGGCGAAGTGGAGTGACCCGGTGCCAAGTCGTCCGGGTTCAAGTCCCTACCCTAACACTATAACCCTAACATTAATCCCCAATTAAAAAAAAATGTCACCACACAATGTCAAACTATCCGTTGATTGGACAAAGACGAGGTGATTTTAAACTCAAACCTCTTTTATTAGAAACATGGGTTTATTGAGGCTTAGTGGAGTGATCCGGTGGTGACACTCCCCCGGCATCAAAGATATTCAGGGTTCAAGTCCTCACTCTAACAATTAACACCTAACACCTAATCAAAAAAAAAAACATTGGTTTATTTTCATAAATTTTATAAGCGTGCCATTTTAAAAATGATTCATAGGAGAACATGTGATTAATAAAAAAAATCTGATGCAGTGTACTTAACGTGTTAAAATGATGTAATTTCAATAAATTAGATATCCTTACTTTTAATATTTTTTTTTGTTGAAAACATAACGAGTCAATTTGGTAAACAAGCCAATTAGGGTGTGGTCTAGTGGTAAAACTCTTACTTTGCATCCACAAGATGGAGGGTTCAAGCCCCCACCCGACACCCATGACATTTCCTCCAACAATTTTATGTGGTTTTCGTAGTCCCACCTTATGATGTTCAAAGTTAGAGGTGTTAGTTGGTCTGTGTTTCAACGAATGGGATGATGCCTTTGTGTGACATGCGCTTCAAATAGATTATAAATATATGTATACCCAAGAAATGTGATGTATTCCTTGTAATGTTCGATGTAAACCCACAATCAAAAAAAAATTGGTTGAAACAAAATCATTTCGAGGCTCATAACATTTAACTATCCAATCATTCAGCAATAACAAAAAATCAAAATTTATAACCAAACGAAAATAAAGAAAAAGAAAAGGTAAAATGACAAAAAGAGATATGAACTACCACTCATTGACAAATCACGGTCCAAACTATAAAAATTGATAATTAAGGGTAATTTTCAAATTTTAATCTTCATATAACACTTAACTGACGGAATATTACTCCGTCAATTAACAAAGTTAACAAAATGAATAAATTAAAAAAACTTTCTTATCCTTAATTGTGAAACTGAAGATTCAAATATTTTAAAATTATTCTTAATTATCAATATTCATAATTCAAATAGTAATCTCTTTGTCATTTTCGCTAAAGAAAAATGACTCAAAAGTAATAAGAAGGAGACGCAAACTTGTGTTCTGGTTTGAAAATTGAAAAACAAGACCGAGGGACACAACAACCCTACACGAGAAGAGCTCAAACAAAAAGGCGAGACTCTCGCCAGAATATCTCCCCAATATTTGATTGCTTTCCTTTTCAATTGATTGGTTTCAGCATCTGTCTCCGATCATCCAAGCTCCAATTTTTTACGGTATACTTCAGCTCAACGATTTCGTCTCCGAGGAATGCGGCGATGAGACCGATGGAGTATGTTTAGGTATTTGATTACTCAGTCTGCCTGATGCATCATTGTAAGTTTTTGAAGTTAAATGATTCAAGGTCCGTATTTGAATTTGCATTTGTTTCTGGTTAAATTCGGATTTGGAATTTGAATTTTACATAGTTTAATTTTGTTGATTGGGGATTTCTGGTAGGGTTAGGTTTTACTTCCGTCGGGAGGAATTGGAAGCGTTTGTTTTGATTTGAGGAGGAGCACGAAAGGATTATGTCCATGCCTGATTCAGGGAGGAAAGTTAAGGAGGATTCTGAAAATGGTAAGCTTTTTCATGAAATTGAGGCTATCAGCAAAGCACTCTATTTGGATAAAAAGTCTCCCATGGGGAAACTCAATACGAGATCTGCATCAATTGGTGGTGAAGCTAGCTTTCCCTTATCCAAAATGAAAAGTAAGAATGTCAATTTGGATGACGAGGTTAAGGATAAGAAGTCATTTTGGAACTGGAAGCCATTGAAAGCCCTTTCCCATATTCGAAATAAGAGGTTTAATTGTTGTTTCTCTCTTGTTGTGCATTCCATTGAGGATTTGCCATCTGAATTCAATAGTGCCAGTGTACGGGTGCATTGGAAAAGAAGGGGTGGGGAAGTGGCGACAGAATGTGTGAAAGTAATTGATGGGGTTGCTGAGTTTGACCAGAAATTGACGCATACTTGTTCGGTTTATGGTAGCAGAAGCGGTCAGCACCATTCGGTTAAGTATGAGGCAAAACATTTTTTGCTATATGCTACTTTATTTGGCTCTTCGGAACTGGATTTAGGGAAACACCGAGTTGATCTCACTAGGTTGTTACCTTTAACATTGGAGGAGTTAGAGGAAGAGAAGAGCTCTGGAAGCTGGACAACAAACTTTAAGCTGTCGGGCAAGGCCAAAGGTGCTACAATGCATGTTAGTTTTGGGTATTCAGTACTGAAAGATAATCTTACTCCGCCTGTGAACAAAAAATTTGCTCCTGGTACCATTAGTAAACAGAGTAGTACTTCCATTGCTCGTTATGGTTCAAAAGTCAGTCACAATACTGGGGGCCCTTCAGTGAGGCGATCAGGTAGTCTTCCAAGCAACTCTGAAAGGTGGCCTCTTGGTTCATCTAATTCCGTGGAAGACATAAAAGTTATGCATGAAATTTTGACAAATTCAAGCTCTGAGATTCCCAGTTTAATTAAAAAGACTTACGATGAGGTGGATAAAAAGAACTTGGAAACTTCTGTTGATAAACCAGAGTTTGATGTATTTACTGTTAACCTTCCGCCTTTAGATCATAGTGCTCGAATGCCAGAAGATGATAAGATTGTAGAGAAAGAAGGCAAAAATAATGATATATTTGTGTCTCAGCAGGTATTGGAGTTGTTGGGTGAGGAACCAGATATGAATGTCAACATAGTAGAAAATGTTAGTCTTATCGAAGCCCCTGACATTGAGGCTGGTATTGAGGGAAAAAGCGAGAAGAATGAGTTATCTGCACAAGAGCATGGAAATAAGTCACTGGGTATGGATCCAGACGAAAATGTAAACAAAGCAGAGGATATAACTATTGTTGAGAGGGGCGAAGACAAAATGAAGAAAGAATATGAAAGTACTGAAATGTCTTTGGCTGAACAAGGAACAGAGTTACTTAGCGGCGAACCAGATGATATTGTAAACATATTAGAAGATATAAAGATTGTTTCAGAATCTGCCATTGGAGAAGCCAATGTCGAGCATGGTGCTAGTCCAACCAAGATGCCTTTGGAAGAGCCAGTTGAGCTCGAATGCCTTGATGAGGTTGTTAGTAATCAACTAGATCGTCACCTTGCTCTTGATGATGATATTAAAGATGACAGCAATAGTAGTAAGACAGATATCTTGAAGGAACTTCAGTCAGCCCTTGATATTGTATCAAGTCTTGAATTAGCTGGATTCGATTCTCCTGAAGGTGACAGTCAGGCTGATGATAGCTTCATAGAGGATCCTAATCGGAAAAGCACATCGATTAGTTTTGATGACGAGACAGATTCTGTGGCATGTGAATTCTTAAATCTGTTAGGGATGGAGAGTGGTTCTAATGGATTGAGTTCTGAAGGTGAGCCTGAATCACCAAGAGAACGTTTGCTTAGACAATTTGAAAAAGATGCCTTAGCTGATGGTTTCCCGCTGTTTGATTACAGTTGTTTTGAGGAAGATACGATCCCTGAAGATTGTTCTTTTTCAGAGACAGATTTGGATCATGAGCAAGATGATATTGATTTGTCATCAATAATTTTAGCTGCCGAGGAGGAGTACTTGGCAGCAATTGAGTCAGAAGCCAGTAAAACAAAGGCCAAAATGTTGGAAGATCTGGAGACAGAAGATTTGATGCGAGAGTGGGGGTTGGATGAAAATGCTTTCGATCGCTCCCCATCACCTATTCCTAGTGGAATTGGAGGTTTCGATTACCTTCTTGATGATCCTTCAGAATTGCCTCCTCTTGGTGAGGGCTTAGGTCCATTATTACAAACAAAGGATGGTGGATATATTCGATCTATGAGTCCTTCAGCTTTTGGAGACCACAAATGTGGCGGGAGTTTGATCATGCAGGTCTCAAGCCCTGTTGTAGTACCTGCAGAAATGGGCTCTGATGTGATGGGAATATTACAAGGGTTGGCTTCAGTTGGGATAGAGAAGCTCTCCATGCAAGCAAAAAAGTTGATGCCTTTGGAAGATATTTCTGGGAAGATGCTGCAGCAAATAGCATGCGAGGCTTCATCTAACAAAGAAGCCACAGAAAGGTAGAATTCTTTAATAATTAGAACTGTTGAAGTTCGATTAATACTTGTGTGGTGTGCCATTATTTACTATTTCTATGTTTTATTTTTATGTGCAGTCAATCTGTGCATCAGCATGAAAAAGCAGTCTCAGAACTTATTTACACAGCGCCAAGAAGAGTGAAACCACAGTCTTACAAACCCAGCCGTGGCAATGTTAACACAAGCTTGTCAGGCAAGGACATGCAATCTGTTGTTTCTTTAGAAGATCTTGCTCCGCTGGCAATGAACAAAATTGAAGCACTCGCAATGGAAGGATTGAGGATACAAGCAGGAATGTCGACTGAGGATGCGCCTGCAAACATCAGTGCACAATCTATGGGAGACTTTTCAGCTCTTAAGGGCAATAGTGTAGACCACAGCGGGTCACTCGGGATAGAGGGAACTGCTGGGTTGCAATTGGTTGACGTCAAAGACAGCAGCAAGGATGTTGATGGACTCATGAGCCTTTCCCTCAGATTAGATGAATGGATGAGGTTGGACTCGGGAGATTTTGATGATGATTGTGATGATCAAATTAGTGAGCGGACTAGTAAAATCCTTGCTGCACATCATGCCAATTCTTCAGAACTAATCCGTCGTGGCTCTAAAGGAGACAAGAAAAGAGGAAAGGGCTCAAGCAAGAAGTGTGGCCTGTTAGGGAACAACTTCACTGTTGCACTACTTGTGCAACTTCGTGATCCTTTGCGGAATTATGAGCCCGTTGGCACATCAATGCTGGCTCTTATCCAAGTGGAGAGGATGTTTCTTCCACCCAAGCCTCGAATATTTAGAACAGTTTCTCAAGTGGGGAGCAGTGAAGAGGACGATGAGATTCAAGCCGTGGGAAATGTTGCAACTAAAGAGACCAAAGAAGGAAAAAGTGGCGAACAGGAAGGCGTGTCTCAGTACAGGATAACAGAGGTTCATGTAGCAGGCCTCAAGGTTGACTCTGCCAAGAACAAACTATTGGGATCAAAGACTCATCAACAGTCTGGCTCGAGGTGGCTTGTTGCAAATGGAATGGGGAAGCCCAACAAACATCCGCTTCTCAAGTCAAAAGCTGTCAGCAAACCTAATGCACCAGGGCCAGCTGCTGCTAATGATTCACTGTGGAGCATTTCTTCCCTCTTCTGGGGAAGAGGCTCTAAGCGCAATGAATCCTCAGATGCTAACTCACTCAAACGCAACCCGGATATAGTCTTCGAAACAAAGGCAGTGAAATTGTGATAAGGTTTGCAGCTTTGCATCTAAAACTTCATTTAGACTGTGCTCCATTGATACATTATACTTGATGGTTTTGCAGCAAGTCATATTTTGTAAATCTATCATCTATCTGTTCAGGTAAAAGTAAAACCATCTTACCAGGCAGCCTGGGCAGGGACATATTGTTTTGTCGTCTTGACATTTATGTCATATGTTGACATATTTTTTTGCAGCTTCTACTTATATTATATGCGCTTAAATAAGTATAGAAATACCAATAAAAAAATAAGTATAGAAATAGATTTAAAATGAGCATATAAGGGGCTGTCCATTTGAACTGAAACTTAACTTATCATTGATCTTAATTGATATTAACTGATATTAACTTATATTGACTAATATTAACTTATATTAACTTAACTGAAACTTATATTGACTGATATTAACTTATCATCATCATCATCACATCACCATCATCATACCATCATCATCATCACACCATCATCATCATCACACCATCATCATCATCATCATCATCATACCATTATGCTGGTTGTGATGATGATGATGAATAGTAATATACTGATGATGATGGTGGTTGTGATGATGGGATGAATAGTAATATGATGATGGGTGAATAGTAATATACTGATGATGATGATGGTTGTGATGATGATGAATAGTAATATGATAATGTGAATAGTAATATACTGATGATGATAATGGTTGTGATGATGGTGATGAATAGTAATATGATAATGAATAGAATGATGATGATGATGATGATGAATAGTAATATGATGATGATGATATGATGATGATGATATGATATGATATGATGATGATGGTGATATGATGATATGATATGCTGATGGTATGATGATGATGATGATGATATGATGATGGTATGGTATGATATGATGATGATGATGGTATGATGATGATGGTATGATGATGATGATGGTATGATAATGATGGTATGTTGAAAGTAACTTATCTTATCTTAACTTAACTGAAACTTATATTGACTGAAAGTAACTTATATTAACTGAAAGTAACTTGTATTAACTGAAAGTAACTTGTATTGATTGAAAGGAACTTATCTTATCTTAACCGTCAAAAACTTAAGTGTAAATGGACAGGACCTAAGTCTCAGAATACACATCCATGTGTTTTCTGGTATTGTGTTTTCAGATCCACTACGTAGTTTTGTTGTTTTTTATGTCATGACAAAAATTGTTATAGAAACCCGACAAAGGTCAAAATAGGAGCATGGGGGGTGCGGGGCAACGGTTCTTGGATGGATTTTCAACATGTTGATTCTTCAATGTATGAAAATGCCAAAAACACTTTACTATTGCTGCCCTACACCACTTCTACAAATGCCTGCCCAACAGGCCTACGCCTTTTATTAAGCCCGGATGCCCATCTGATGACAACGACGCTGCTGGAGTATGCGTGCATTGTTCATCCCCCGGTTCATCACTTCTGACATTAATTTGATGCATACTCAAATGTCATATCTGATTGGAATGAGAGATCCACCAAAAATAATGGCTCTGCCTGAGTGCCCTCTTATACGTACAGTCAATGTAACTTCCTAGTACACTTGTTGAGAAAAATGACAAGCACAGAATCTTTAATCTAAAGCCTCGTGTTCTGCTTCTGCTGTCAGACTCGCTTATTATAAAATGTTTCCGTATGTCAGTCAACAACTGTTGCTCAAAAATACACATAAAACTAACCGATAGAAATAATTACTGATGAGAAAATATTAGTTGATTCAGCGCTTCACTCTCTTACATTAAAATTAAAAACGGAAATGGATTAGGATAGGACCCAGCTATATGAAAATGAAATGAAATGAACTCAACTAATGTACCCACCACCAATTTCTTCATTCAGACATCCTTATCTGTCACTTTGTTGTTTCTGCTCCCAACTCCAACAAAACACCTGCTTCTTGCTCCCTTCCACTTCCAGCGCAGCCTTCAGCCCACAGCTCATTTCTCTCTCGCCATATTCTTAATAATCAACTCATCACTTTCTATAAATCACTCAGTCACTCACCATTTCTCACCTCACCTCACCTCCCTCTCAGGACAATGGATTTTAGAGCCACTAAAGCTCTCCCAATCACAACTGACTGCGGAGATTCTCAGAGGAGGAGAAGGAGAGCACATTCCTTCTCCTCCTCGCTCCTCGACGCCATTTGTCAGTCCATGGAGTTGGACGAAGATGATCGTCACCGTGGCTCCCAACGTCACTTTGACGACGTCCATGACCGCCCTCCTGTCTCTTCCCACAACCATCTGAAAGTGAAAATCAGCAAACAACAGAGAACCAAACCCTCTGATCACACAGAATTCGTCGCGCTTCAGTCGAAACAAGTTACAAGTTTCAGGCAGGAGAAGAAACCAAAAGAAGGTCGTCGTCATGCTCAGTGTCCGTCCTCATCGTCCATTTCAAATTTCAGCTACTCGGAATCCTCAAGTACCCTCGGACCACTCTCAACATCCGGTTCCAGTTACGGAGGTTACTCTTCTACTTCTTCTTCATCTTGCTTTTCCACTTGCTCAAAGAAATCTCGCGAGGACCGAATGAGTTCCATGAAGGAGAAAATTACAAAAGCAAAAATGCGAGCGATCAAGTTCTGCAGCGAGCTGAAGAACGCGAGAAGCAATCCAATCTCTCCGCGCTGCCGACTCGCTACTTACCTCAACTCTCTCTTCAACAACTCAAAAAAACAACACAATAAAACATCTTCGCCGAAGCCAGCCCCGGCTGTAGTGGTCGTAGCTCCTCCTAAACAGGAAACTTACTCATCAAAGACGACCAAGGCGTCTTCAATCACGAATTCATCCTCGCAGTCGCAGATCGTCAAACCTCCTTACAGCGGTCAAGCAGGGCCGATGCAGAGGCGGGAAGTGTTTATGAGATGTCGGGAGAAGATTGTGAGGGGATTGAAGATGAGAGAGTTCATCGAATCGGCAAAAATGGATGAGGAGGAGGATGATGATGCGGAGAGTTACGCGAGCTCGGATTTGTTTGAACTGGAAACCCTAATCGTGGGAGCTGGAGAGGAATTGCCAGTTTTTGAAACGACCGATATCAAAATCAATCGAGTCATTGCCAACGCCTTCTCTATGTAAAAACTCATTTTGTTTTTCTCAGTAAAAATCACCAAATAAATGTATCTACTAATAAAACCTTACGAATTCATTTTCTGTTAAATTATAAAATAAAATATGTTACTCTATCATTCTTAAAGTCATTTTTATCTAACTTATGATTCACTTACCATTCATTTTAAATAATTTAAAATTTTAACGATCCCATTCTTTTGAGACCGAAAAGGTAAATAATGTGAGTTAAGTAATCTAATCAAGAGGTAAAATAACTTATTTCTCACCTAATTCCCGGTATAATTTTATTAGTCTCACTTTTGATGTTGATTTTTCATAACCTCACTATAGCGAGAAAGATTTTTCTTTCCATTTCCTTATCATTTCCTTCTACAAGGATGTTGAATTTCTCGTAGAATTGACGGTGCATAAATCTTAATTGTCGAAGATCTGCTTCAGAATTGAAGAAGTGGATTTAGTGAACCGTCAATATCTTATACTTCATTTGTTTGTGATATTAATTAAAAGACTCTAAACCAACCTCCATTAATAATTAGATATAAGTATATCGGTGGGGAACAAAGATCATTATCTTGCGCGTGCATAGCTAATTTGTGTTCCTCAACAACCATGCCATGCCATACTAATTACTAAGAATGCTCCTAAACAGCTCACACCGTCATAGCATCCAAAATGACATTTTTTTCACATTCACAAATATATGTTTACAAACTAAGTATAAAACACGCAACAAACTCATAGCTAAGAGATTTTTTGCCGATCTAAATGGTTGTTTAACTTTAATGTGTTTATTATGATAAAATCAAATATTGCTAATATTGAGGAGCGCTCAAATGAGAATCCCTTTAAATTTCGAGAACTTGAGACCTCATTCTTCACCATTCAAAATACAAGATGCATTTTGGTGGTCACATGTGTCACATATGCATTTTCCAAGATGCATTTAATGCAAAGTCAAAGCCATCATTTTTGACTTTGCTTTTTGGACATGTGTCACATGCAGATTCAAAGATGCATTCTGATCTAATGGTGAGATTTGGATTCTCGAATTTTTAAAGATTTTCAAACGAGCGCTCCCCTTCCCGACTCCCGTGCCAATATTTACCAAAGTAAAGTCATTTTAGTGATCGATGCCCAACATTCAAAGAAATTACTATTACTATTACATAGGAGTAAAAGCTAGCCCAGTGGGGCAGCTCTCCCTTGCCCACGTCGCAAGTGCGAGTTCGACTCCTTCTAACAGCAACGGATGCTCACTTAACTAACCCAGCTCCATATCAAAAAAAAAAAAAAAAGAAATTACTATTACATATCCGTTCAAAACGGCATCACTAAAACGTCGTTTAAAACCATTAGCATCGAGATAAATGTCTGCTGCACTACTATCGTGCTCCAGCTCAACCAGCCAACCAAACGTTGACACGCCATCCTCGAGAAACCATAAAATGACGTGTCATGTTATGATTAGATGAGACGCAGTCTCCGTGCTGTTTATTCTTACCGCGTATGACCGCAAGCAACATCGACGACAAATCGAATAAATATCTTCCGATCAAGCGAAACGCTCTGTCGATCGGAGTCGATAACTTTTCATTTTTCGATTGGTGTTTGCGCAATTGAGAACTCGTGTTAGGGATTGGACATGAGTTTTCTGTTTGGGAAGAGAAAGACTCCCGCAGGTATCATCATCATCATCTTCTTCTTCATTTGATCCTCCACTATTACCAGTTTTTATCTTTTGTGGAGTATTTTTTTGATTTGTTCATCCGGTCGGCAGTAAAATAGTTTACTTTTTTCGTGAAGGATGGAATGGATCGTAATCGTATTGAGCTTATATATTTATCATAAATCACATCCTATTGGATTTAAGAATGGGGGTTACTTGAATTTTTACTACATGATTGATTGTGTTAGGGTTTTATAGGTTAATTTTTTGGTTGGGCCTTTGCTGCAAATCCGTTACTAGGGATAGTTCAAAATAGTTTAGTTTTGTTATCTATTAGCGATAGTTTATGTAAGGTTTAGAAAATCTTGTACCGTGATAACTTATATCATGAAATCAGGATTTGGAATGTCTTTTGTCGACGGACTGATTTTGATAGGTTTGCATTCAAATGAATAGAAATGAGAAGGATAATGTAGTTGAGTAGTGGCATAGCTACCTATATTTTAGCTGTGTTGTCCAGGCACATACGCATCTCCGTTGGCAATCATTAAGCTGACTTGGAGTTTGCTTTCATGTCTAATTTCAGAACTTCTGCGGGAAAATAAGAGGATGCTTGATAAATCCATTAGAGAGATTGAACGAGAAAGACAAAGTCTACAAACACAAGAGAAGAAACTAATTGTTGAGATAAAGAAAAGCGCCAAGCAGGGTCAGATGGTTAGTTTTTACTTGTAGCTTCAAGTAACTTCTTACTATTTATATAGCTATAATACATATCTTGGATTGCTTGTCAGTGTGCACCATCTCGAAGACAGAATTTTTTTGCATCTACTTATATGTTAGATGATGTTCTGTTGAATAATACTGCATTAGGTTTTACTAACTGGTTAGGAGTGTTTCTACATTTTCTATCTTTAGGGCATCTTGTTTATTAAACAAATCAGGGCCATTTATGTATTTCCAAGTGAAAAATAATATGTTTCAACAACATTCTTTTATCAGAATTAGTTGAATCATTGCAGGGAGCTGTAAAAGTGATGGCAAAAGATCTAATTCGAACACGTCATCAGATCGAGAAGTTCTACAAGCTTAAATCACAGCTTCAGGGAGTTTCCCTTAGAATTCAGGTATTGTCTTTTTTTCTCAACAGCAATTCTAAAATGTTGCTAGTTAATATATCTCTTCACTGGCATCTAGTCAGAGTTTAGTCATATATTCGTTCACAATAACCACATATTACTTGAAGTTGCAGTTGCAGTTCATATTCTAACCATGGTATAATACGCTGACATGTAAAGTAAGGGCTTTTTTCTATGATGTTAGATTCAAAACACAATCATATGAATTTCAATAACCTTATGGCTCAATCCTTTCATTTACGTTGTTGGCTAAACTATAATGGTCTTACAACGGCTGATGTGGATAATATAAAGCCTATTCAAAAATCCAAGCACATCTTTGATTTTCATAAATGCTAGTGGGATTTTTATATATTATACTCTGTCTAATCAACGCTAGCATTTATGAACTTCGTAGACGTTGAAATCTACTCAAGCTATGGGCGAGGCCATGAAAGGTGTCACTAAAGCCATGGGGCAGATGAATAGGCAGATGAACTTGCCGCAGTTGCAGAGGATAATGCAAGAATTTGAGATGCAAAATGAGAAGATGGAAATGGTGTCTGAGGTAATGGGGGACGCCATTGATGATGCGTTGGAGGGAGATGAAGAGGAGGAGGAAACCGACGAACTTGTCAGCCAAGTTCTTGATGAGATTGGAATAGACATGAACCAAGAGGTGCTATTTTTCTTATTCTTTCGGTTATGTGTATAACGGCGACATTGAATCCTCCACTCAAAAGCGTTCCTTTGACCATAGACTAGTAAAATCACGTTCTAATGTTAGCTCTTAATCCCCTCTTGCAGCTTCTGAATGCACCCTCAACTGCTGTGGCTGCCCCAGCTGCAAAAGGAAAAGTGGCACAGGCAGAGGCTTCTGCATCAACTGATGACGGTGGAATAGATAGTGATTTGCAAGCAAGATTAGACAATTTGAGAAGAATGTGAGCTTCATGAAAGACCACTATAGATACAGCTTTGGCTGTGAATCTGTCTTACAACCCGAATGTGTAATATTTGTGTGAAGTATATTTTCCCTACATATCTAATGAAGAAAGTGATTCTTGCTGACCTGAAATAACAGTTGGCCATTTTCTAAAAATAAAATAAAATTTTACTATAGGCAAGGAATTGACAATTTCCAAACTCATGTCATAAGATGCATCCATAGGGTTAGTCCTTCGATCAAGACTATAATCGATAGGTCAAATAATTGACAATTGAATTCCAGAATCAGAAGAGTTTGATCTGTCTGGCAAAGTCAATGGTAAACAAAATACACTATATTTCAGGCATCTGTAGCAAAATTATACTGACAAGAAAGAAAATAAATCAATTTGCCAGCATTGGGAAGATGATAAATTTTCCGGCAGACCAAAAGCTTGGTGAATCTCATGCTATTCTTCTCTACCAATACCAAAGTTGCAGCTGTTATCATTCAATCAACCAGGTGATGAAAATGATTGATTCATTCCATATTCACTGTAATACAGATAAGCCTGAATCACATTACGAACCTTAGAAAATGACCACTGGGGTATTATTATATTACTGGTCCACACACAGTTCCAGCTACCATCAACACACCTAATATAATTCCTACACAATTCTTATCCAACCAAAAACAAGAAAACAACTGGAAGAAATCCTTGTTGAAAATGAAACATCAAAAATCAAACCATGTTTTCAGGATCCACATCTGACATATCTCGTCGAGCAGCAGGCGTTGATGCCTCATTTGGTTTCTGAAGTTGCTGAGGAGCTGCTGGAACTTGAACCGGAGGCTGTACCATGGCGCGACAAATTGGACAATCCAAATGCGAGTAAAGCCACATATCAATACACTGCGCATGAAATGAGTGTTTGCACCTAGGCAAGTGCTTTAGATCCTCCTCGTCTTCGAAAACCGATAAACAAACTGCACACTGATCATCACCATGCTCATGATGTTGTGATTGTGACTCCTTGTTGTACTTATAACTAGGAAGCATCACTGAGATGCCCTGGTTGCTGTTGCATCTTTTGACAGCTTCGACGCTGCGCTGGGCGGTAGGCCTGCTGGCGGAGTGTCGGTTGACGCACCATCTGACTATGATGAGATTGTAAATGAGGAGGAGTATGGCTGATGTGCCGATGACTATTAGGCCGTGGTACAACATTGATGCCTTTGTGTGAGTTGTTTGACTCTTATTGTGTGTGTGATGGTGTGTTTGGGTTTTATAGAGAATTGGACATGTTCTTTTGAGTCTAAAAAGGTCAAAAGTTCAATTTAATTAAGCCCCTTTTCTAGGATCTTTAATTAAATATCTAAATTAAATGAACTTCTGATTTTTAAGAAATAAAGTATTATTGTCAATTAAGTTACTAAATTAAATTATTCACTTTAATTTTCTATATTAATTAATTTAAGTTGAGTGCAATTTAAGTTCAGTTAAAAAAGAATGAACCTCGCTGTGTAACCATTTAGAAGTCGTCAATGGGCAGTGTCGTGTCGGATATGATCTGTCATATTAGGGTAGAATAGAGTTTTAAAGTGCGTAATGTAGAGCTGACAAATTTATCCATTATCCGTCCACTAATCATCCATGAAAATTCATCTGTTATCCATCCATTTACTTAATGGATTGAATCAATCCATTAGTAAATGGTTTAATCCATTAAGCAATTATTAATCCATTAAGCAGTCATTAATCAATACATTTTTTTCGGCCAAGTTTGCCTTCGAAAATTGAAATTAGGGATTCAGATCGCCTGGCCGAAGTTTAGTGATGGTCAGGTGAATCGAACAGTATGAATCTGGTTTACCTTACATGCTTGATTTTGATTTGTTATCTTTTTAGGGTTTATTTTGATTCGATTTTTTTTGTGCGGATGTCGAAGGTCCCAGCAGAGGGGAATGTGCTCTAAAACGAGGCCTCTCTAACACATTTGTCACACAAATTTGGATACTAATCCATTAAGCAACCATTATGCATTAATCCATTAAGTAATCATTAATCAATATATTTGTTAGTGTCAATAAATTTGTGTTTATACATATCAAAGAACTACACACGTGAAATAATGAATGGATAAAATGAGTAAGACACTAAATGGTTTAAAAGGGTTAAATGGATAAAACGAATTAAATGGATTTATCCGCCAATCCGTCAACCATTAGTGATTCATCTATTTAATCCATTAACACTAATGGATGTTAACGGATTAGATCTTAACGGATTAGATCCATTTAATCCGCGAACCGTTTAATCCATCAATTAATCCATCATCCGTCCATTTTACCACCTCTAGCGTAATGAATAGGGTAATGGCAGGATATGGTCTGGCTTATAATTTTTTCGCAGCCCTTAAGGTCACGTAAGGGCAGAGTTCTGATAGGGTCAGGTTGGGCTGAGAGCATATCAAGAGGGCTAAGCAAGGTTAATTGTGAAAATTAATCTTTAATTTAATATAAATCGTTAATAATAATAGAGTTTTAGAGGGCATAAGAGGGTCGGGTAGGATTTGACTCTTTTGGGCCTAAGAGCATCTACACAGCGAACGAAATTGGAGACGTTCTGGCGGATTGGGGCGTCCGAGGTTATCGAGTTGCGCAGCACAGCGTGCAGATGGAAGAGGTATTGAGGACGTTCGAGATGGCGTGCGAAAGGAGGACGGCATAGCGGCGGTTCTATCTCGTCCGGATTTAGGGGTTCGTCCCCGTAACGCGATTAAGAAAAAAAACAATAGCCGAGATACATGAAACGTTGCGTTTTGGGCCGAACTGGTTTTGGCCAACGGCTTAAAAAACGGTCTAATTAATTTTAAAATTAAATTTTTTTTCCCAATGGCTCTAATAAAACGGAAAAGTTTTCAAAAAAAAATTGAAAAACACAAAAACAATTATATTAAAAAAATTTATCTATAAATACATAGCTCATTTGTCTTCCAAATGACTTATAGAATGTCATGGGTGTACAGAATACTCAAAAAAATAACTCATCTATTTATCAATCATTCATACAAAATCAAATCAAAACAAATATCATTTAAAATTATTTTTTATTATGAATAGTAATAGAATGTTCTCTTGTAGAATGTCATGGGTGCACAGAATACTGAAAAATGTTAATGCTGTTTAATGAATAGTAACAAA
Source organism: Rhodiola chrysanthemifolia (assembly GCA_033675395.1). NCBI lineage: Eukaryota > Viridiplantae > Streptophyta > Magnoliopsida > Saxifragales > Crassulaceae > Rhodiola > Rhodiola chrysanthemifolia. The sequence goes on from CM066206.1 coordinate 9,065,256, forward strand.
AAGTTCTATTTGAGGATGTCTTCAAAGTGATAAAATGTCCTCAGAGATGCGAATACCCTAAGAAGACAAAAGTACAAAGGTCGGACATAAACTATATTTGCTTGACACTTATCCAGTACAATAGTGAAGAACAAAACCGAAATCAAGCACCTTGAGGGTAAGATAAGGATTAGAATTAAATCGGACTAAGATCAGCTAAGAACTCTTTTAACTCACCAGATCAAAATTCAAATGATGAGATTCCATCAAAAAAAAAAAAATTCAAATGATGAGATGGCCCTTTACATGTCCATTAACATGCCTTTTATTGGTCTCCGTTTTAGCTTTATTTGTATTGTTGACGAGGCATTTACGTATATAATTTCGTATTTAGTTTGTACGTATTATTTTTATTTTTGAGTTTTGATGTCTCAAATTATATATATGCCACCATTTTTTCAACTCTTATCAACATCTGATTCTTTTTTCTTTTTAAGATTTATTTATCTTTATTGCATCGCAACACATTTTATCTTTTTTTTTCTTTTCAAATGCACGCATCGGGCTTTATTGGACGATTATAAATTTAATTTGCGCCAATATAGTAAAATTATTCAAGGGTGCTGAAATCCTTAGATTTTTATATTAAAATTAGTATTTTATATTCGTACAATTTGGATTAAAGTTACAAATTAACGTAAGCGGAAAAGTACAGGACTATATTAATTTTAAAGCTTAGGATATTAATTTAGACAAAAAGTGCTGCAAGTGGGAGAGTATTATAAAGTAAATTAGTAAAATAAAAAATGGATTAATAATAAAATAATAGCATGGGCGGAGAAAGAGGCAAGTGTGAACAACTACCGATTACAACTCGCTACCCGATTTAAATACTTTCTGCTTAATTAAAAGTCAAGTTGTAACGTGAAAAAAAGTTTATTTAATACATTTGCTCGTCGTGTCCCATGTTTGTAGGCTTAGCCTACATTATTTTGTTTCAAGTTGTTTATGTATAAAATTATAAAATTGTCTTCTAACTGATTCCATATATATTAATATTAGTGAACTTTTTAATTTAGTAATAGGAAAAGTGAGTCCGGAGTGTGTAGTATATCTTCTAGGACTGCCATTGATAGGAATTTTTATAAGCATTTATTGGTGGGGCAAAGATATTAATAAGATCAAAGTGTATCTGTATCAAAATATCCATCCTTACATTAATTTAGACTCGTTAAACTATGAGCGGTGAGAATATTCAAATAAAAAAAGTGCATTTTCAATTCCTAAATTACTACATTTATCCATTTTGTTATTTCAACTTTTAAGATTTCTAATCAGTTTAGTTGAATGTAAGCAGTCAGCATACTACTTGAATTTTCTTAGTTGACTGTTAGCTCAAATAAATGATTATGAATGCGTTTTGTACCAAATACACGTAGTACTCATATCCAGTGCAGCAAAGTTATTTACAGTTATTCGAAAACGACGTAGTTTTGATAAAACAACATTAAAACTATGTCGATTCATTAATATAACCCCTAAATTGATAACTGAACCATTTTTCAAAACTACGCAATTTCGACTAAAAACTATATAATTTTATCTTAAAACACATTAAACTACGTCGTTTACTCAAATTATTGTAAATAGTTTGGCTGCACCAGATTTTATTCCATACACGTAAGGAATCTAAGGATTGAGTTAGGGATTAATCGAACGTGGTACTCAAAAAAAGAATTTTAATATTTTAAACAGATATATTCTCTACAATGAAAAGTTATATTCCACTTCACATTCTAAAATATTTCTTTTTCTTTTATTTTCATTGTACCAAATAATCCCAAAAAAAAAATGTACTTGTAAAATGAGCAGTTAGCCTGTTCACACTGGGGAAACATCACAGCTTCTGGTATTCTGATGAAGGTCTAGAACATCATTGGATTGGACAAATAACATTTTATGCTTGAACTATGAATGATGCAGTTAGAGTGAAATCATTGTACTTATTTCTTTTAGGACATAAAAGAGATACATGTTCCCCACATGAATCAGGAACAGTGTTACCCGGTTCGCGGTACGGTACCGCGACCGGCGACCTGGTTCGGACGTTCCGAAACGCCCAGGAAACGCTCCCCAATTCGCGTGCAATCGCGAACCAGTACGAAAACGAAACGCATCTGAGGCAGCGGCGATGAATTAGTGTTAGGCGTGGACGATTTTGGACCACCTTCTGAGGCGGCGGCGACAAAACCCACTTAGGGTTTGTCGAGCGTCTCGAGACAGATGGGAAGATGATGAACAGATGAAGTGCATTTGTTAGTTTAGTTTAATTGGACCCTCAAAGTTTAAAATATTACACTTGTACCCCTAATACATTAATATTGTTTTATATTGCTCCATAATCATCAAAAATGTCATATAATTCCGGTATAAATATGAATAATTAGTTTTTTTAGTTTAATAAATATGAAATATATTCTGCATTTTTCATTTCATCAATTCAATTTTATTATATATTTTAAATATTAAATTAAAAAACAACCCTATATGCATCGTACCCAATTCACTATAAGTAGCGTTTTCCGTTTTCGTTTCCGTTCCGCGAATTGTATCGAATTGCGTACCGGGTAACATTGATCAGGAAACCGTTCTGCATTGCGACATATGTAAGTCATCATACCAAAATACAGTCGGTCTTGGTCCACTCCAGATGAACTGCAGACTGTCTCAAAACTGTTTGTGCTGTGTCTGTATCAAAAATCGTCTTAAGCTAAAGCTCATTATTAAGAGATGCTTCTTACATACTGGTCTAAGGCCGTGTCGAATAGCTCACACCTACAGTTGCAGATAAATTACCAAAGATTAAGCTTGTTCTTAACATTTTAGAACTGAAAGCTGCAACTGAAATTATACTAGAAAAATCAAGAAACATGACAATGAACATTACATTACATCACAAAACAAAAACCAAACAATAGGGCGATTTAACACCAAATATTATACAGCGTTGAACTAATTCCTAGTTACTTTCACAGCGATTATTGTTATGAAATATTGTTCTAGGTGAGATTACCATTCATTTCATTGCCCGGCAATGGAATTAATTTTTACCAAAAAGAAGAAGAATACCATTCATTATTGTCTTAACATTAGCCTAATGTACAACAAATGGATGTCGAAAATCTCAACTCTCAAAAAAGGGTATTTCAGTACTAGTATTATGATATTAGGAAGGAACGACCAATGCCAATTTAAGATGTTATTATGCATGTGGATGATATATATTTTACTCGTATTACTTGGACTGAAGTTTTTATATAATATAGATATATCATATATGAAGACTGTGATACACTGATTTAGAATGAATTCCATAACATAAACAAATGACTAAATGAATTGCTTATGGTAAAGCATCTATATCATAATGAACAAAAAGAGTGATGGCTGTAAAATGCTATCAATTTACCTGATTGTACTTCCTGGAGTGTACAGTGGATTCATGGCAACGTATTTGACATACAAATTGTAGATATATTTGAGAGATTCTCTAAGATCACCAGTTCGTGGATGGGTGACCAAGATAATCTGAGAGCAGAACAAGTAGATCAGATAAATGGGCATAAGGCTGCCAAACTGAAAAATCTCACTCAAAAAATTATGTTCTCATGTTACGTGAATGAAAGTCAATAAAAGATGGATAGGTGTTTAGACTTTTGGTGGCATGGTAGCAAACTTAAACGTTTGCGTTGTTACTAAACCTAACAGTTGATGCCAGTGATTCCTGGCGTGCTTTGTGAGAATATCTTGTATAGAAAGGATTTATCTGATCAGAGGTTAAAAATATGTACAAATAAGTTGTACGTGATGTACTGAGTTTTTTTTTTCTTTTCTAGAACCAACATGTTTTCTTACCAATTTCATGTGAAAATTTAAGATGCCTTGTTTAATATTGGCTAGTCTACTTTGTCTGAAGTCAAAAATCCGAATTCCGGATACATAACATTCTCCAGGTCAAAACCTATTTTGAAACACAACTTCATCAAATTAACAAATCGGAAACAAAAAAGTGAAAGTAGCACACATCACCTTAATGCCAGATGGACTCTCCATGAAACTAAGTTTGTAGGTATTGGTACGAAAGCTGTGGAATGAACAGCCTTGTCCTGGTAACTGAGGAACTCCAAGATTTCCTTTATCTGCACTGTCAAAACCCAATCATATGTCACTTTACTGTAACGAAAAGTAGTAACACAAAGTCTTAAATTGACAAGTGACAAGTGAAAGATGGGAGAAAAACAATGTGATCAGATGGGAGAATGACAAGTGAAAGATGGGAGAAAAACAATGTGATCAGATGGGAGAATGACAAGTGAAAGTAGTAACACAAAGTCCCAAACATTGTGTTTAAGAGAATGACAAGTGAAAGATGGGAGAAAAACAATCAGATAAGCCAGAAAGCTGGACCATAATGCTCCCTTAAATTGATTCTAGGATGGAAACTTACTAGTAAATTTATTCATATAAGGTGCAATATCATTATAATCTGTTTCACATTTTAAAAAAATCTATTCATTAAAGGTCAAGCACCGGACAACCCCAGACTCGAGCCATAGATGTGTCCAGGGGACTCGAACCACCAACCTCTTGACCTATGACCAATAGGTTGACCGCTAAGCCACTACCCCTTCTGCTATTGTGTTTCACATAAGCGCTGCTCATGGAGTCAAATGATGGAGCAAACATGAACCCGTTCAGATTTTATACTGAGGTAAGTGAATCTGGAGTTCAGATACTACCAGAATTGAGTGAATTTATATTCCTACAGAACTAAACCAATATATCAATATTCCACAACCACAAGCATCGAAAATCACCCCAAAAACAGATATGGGCAACTGTTTTGTACTAACACCCACTATAGTAACCAATAACCATATTCACTTGAACTTGATCTATTCAAAAAATTTATGAATACTCACATTCGATTCAATGTCACAATGAGTTTGAATACTTCATCTTTTATGAAATATGATTGTAAAATAGTTTATTTAGGTGAATCTAGAAGGGACTTACTCCGTAGGATCCATTTTGGCTGTCAAGGACTTGAGTGAGAAAAGCAGACCAAACATGAGTTTATGATCCTGTTGTGCATCAAGGGTTTTAAGAGGTCGGTTCCATTCCTTATATAGCAGGCAGACACCATTTCTGTTGAAAATATACATCACATGCGCATTGTTTTGAGATGCAGTAGGAGCAGTAGGTGAGGGGCTTATTTCCGAACCTCCGAAAAATTGCATTTTTCTGCTTCTTTCCAAAGAATTATTGTAGTTAGTCCTAGTGGAGAAATAGTGTGTTCACGGCAGGGTGCTGTTAGACAGCAAGGAGAAAGAACCACAGATTTGTTGAATGGTCAGCTAATGATTGGATCAAGTGTCTACTTGCATCAAGACAAAACAATGGCACAAAGAATCTTTGAAAGCATAGTTGATGACTTTAAGTTACCAAGGGATGATCTACCCTAAAGCATCGTTAATACAAAGTACCCAAAAACATAACTAGAGCTCATTAAAAAGCAGAAAATGATAGATACAACCAGAAAATATTTTTCTGCCAGTTTGTAAAAAACAGAGGAAGATTTAATTGAATCAGCTGGTTTAAAAGGCCAAAGATATAAGTTAAAATGATACCAAAGATAATATGAGAAACAGATGTGGGCAAAGAGGAGCGCTCCGTTGAGGACACGTGAATAGTGTGAGGACGTAGGGACACATCTAATCCCGTGCATTGTGGGCGCGCCACGTGTCACGACGTGTTTATAGTGTGAACGCAAATGGCGGATGTGACACGTGGCGCGTCATGGAGCCGTTGGATGAACTCATACAACGGATGAGATGTGTCCCTACGGTCTTCATACTATTCACGTGCGGAGCGCGCCCCTGTGCGCAAAAACATAAAAAAAAAAATTAAACAGCAAGGTTGAGCTGTGTAAAAAACTCCCCGATCCGACACAAATCGAAGAAAACCTACAGCATGTAAGCAAAGTTGGTGAACCTGGATGACGAAACGGGTGTGTGTTCCTTTGCGATTCAATGAACGGAGCGAATAAGGCTGTAGTGGGTGGTGTGAGAAGCAGATCGGTTCCCTACTCTACCTTCGCAGAAAAATTAATAATTAGTGTTAGCAAATTGAAAATATTTCAAATTTATTTGGGCAAATTTGCTAGACCCGCGATTAGATCAAATATGTGTGATGAACAATGGAAATTGAACGAAAAAAAATCACTACTTTGCAGAGTTCTTATACTATCCTAAATTAAAAACTAACTTACAAAATGGTGTTAGTTTTTTTTTTCCGATAGGGATTACAAGCCAAACAGGCAAAGCCAAACGTACACAATTGGACAACAAACATAAGTGACATAAAAGCATCCAACTTGGGGGAGGAAATCTCATGCAACGAAACTTCTTGCCTGAATATATGACCAATCCCAAACTTGCAGGCATTATGACAATTTCCAAGCGAATGCAATTTCCATTGTGCGTTACCTAGGGATGCACAATCGGACCGGAATTTTTTAAAATCTTGGACCGTAGATCGGACCGGGGTATATATGGACCGGGATCGGACCGAATACCCTTATTTTACGGACCGGACCGGAATTTTTACGGTCTGGTCCGGTTTCAATTTGTGCATCCCTAGCCTTAACCATCCTGCACTTGAAAACCTATCCCCATGTGCTTAAGACCTGACCTAGGACATCCGCATAACCTCCTTGAACTGAGGAAGTAACATTCCGGGAGAATCCGGCACAGACAAGCAACCCTGCCAACAGGTCAAACTAAAACAAGTCGGACGAAGCCGACAAGTAAACTAACCGGAGAACCCAGAAGGAAAAATCGGTTAAGAATATATACACAAAACAAAAAGACTAACCTAGCCCCCCTCTCCCCTCCTCCGCCGTTAAACGACCAAGGGGGGCAGATGACGGAAATTGAAGGGACAAAGAGGCGGTGGACAAGGCCGTGTGGAGAAAACCAGGAGATGAGCAGCCGACTTGTGTGGCGGTTGAGGACTACAAAACGCCGGAAGTTTCAAGAACAAGAGAGAAGGAGGAGAATTGAAGGGACAAAGAGGCGGTGGACAAGGTGTTAGTTGAATTGATAGAACATTTGTTTTGTAATAGGAAGGTTCAATCATCTTAAGATGTACTTCTTAACCAATATGTCACCACTCTTGTTGTCAATTACGATTTTTTTTAAATATATATAATCCCTTGATTGTTTTCAAACGGGGTTATTGTCACGACAATTAGTTTCAATCCCACATATTATTATATTAAATTCACGAACTATACTATTAACCCCACGAATTATATATTTTAATCTCACAAACTATATTTTAATTTGTTTAGCCTTCCTTGCCTGTCTCTTCTGTCTATTCCTCTTGCTTGTTTTGTTTTCCTTGCTTGAATAACTGCCGTTCTCTTAACAAATAAAAAACTATATTTTAATCCTACAAAATATAGTATTAAATTCACATATTGTATTTATCAACAAAAAAAATTCACATATTGTAGTATTAAGAGCATGAACAACAAATATTAAACTTACAAACTATGGTTTTAAGCTCGCGAACGATGATTTTACTCAAGATCTATGTGAATTTTCATAAAACAAAATGTAAACTACATGAAATTAGATCGTGAGATTTCAATTTACTTATTTTAGTTTTCTAGGTAGAGCAAATTGGGTATCATAATTGGGTTTCAAAATTCGCACGTCTGTCATTTTTTTTTCAAATTAATGTAGAAGATATTGTGGTCGCTAAAATTAAGGAAGAAGTTGTTTTTTTTTTTTTTTTTTGCAAGGAAGAAGTTGTTTAATTAGGATTTTATCGATAAAGCAATTAAAAATTGACGACTTGCTCTCTTATAATGAATTGGATTTAATTTTTTTTTTATTGTGGGTTTACATCTCAAATAATTCAAACACTACACGAATACATCTTGAACATATTACATGAGTACTTTTAACACGGGTACATATGAACCACTCGGAGCAAGGGCCACGCAAGGCATCCAGCCGGATTAATACTCGAATCGTTCACTGAAGCACATGCCGTAAGTCACCTCTTTATCTAGAAAACCCACGAACACGTACCACCAACCTCCACGCATCCATGAAGACTGGCGAAGCAAACATCACCTACACCGCATGGCACAATACGTCCACAAGGGACGGATAACACCTCCGAGAAGGAGGAATCACAGTAGGGTTCGAACCCTTGACCTTGCTATTGCAAGACAAGTGTTCTACCAACTCAATCACCACCTTGTTCACAATTAGGTTTGATTTTTAATCATGGATTCTAGGAATATAAGATTGTGTGAATACTACTAATTCTAAATTCTCACATAAATATGCGGTCGCATCTAAAATATTAATAAAAATAAATTCAAATCGACACCTAGGAAATTACGAAAATTCTCAATCTTGATTTTATCTACAAAACTCTATCTTCTTTCAAACCGAGTTGATAAAATCAGCAAATCATAACAAAGATCAACAACAGCCCTCTCTTGCCAACAAGGGTGGTGGCCTGTTGGTTAAGGAGTCCACCAAACATGGTTGGATCTTTACAACCTGAGTTCAAATCCTGGGATCACAAATTTTCTTCTTTTTCCTTTCCCTTTCCTTAACGCGCCTCGCGGATGCCTTACTCTTTCACGCCTCGCGCGTGGATGTTGTTCCTCCCATATGGAGGTCATATGCGCCCGTCATGATGGACGTGCTTGCAATGGTAAAGGTGACAATGTGACATATGCTTCAAATGTCGAGAAATGTATCAGCGTCTACAAGGTAGATGTGAGCGGATCCATGGTAAAGGTGTCAAACTTAGTCTGTGCTTCAAGCGGCGGATATATATATGTACCAATGATCAGGATCTGGACGAGATGATATATATACTAGATGATATGTATTGAAATGTATTATATCGTTGTACCCATTCATAAAAAAATAGCCCTCTCTTTTACCTTTATGTGTACAATTTCCCCGATACAATCAAAGCAAAAAAAAACAACAAAGATCAACAATTGTAAAATTAAAACCATTTTCCATCAATGCTCTCTCGAAAACTAAAACGCTAAAAAAATCCGAGATAAAAACCCTAATATTTTTTATCAAGAGGGGTGGCCTGCTGGTTAAGAAGTCGAACATTGTTCCTTATACCCCGGGTTCGAGTCTTGGGGCCACCAATTTTCTCATATTTTTTTGAAATTTTCTTATTCTTTTCAATGTACCAATGATTTCAGAGGTAAATGTGTATGGATCTATAGTAAAGGTGATATGCATTATAATGTTATGAATCGTTGTATCCATTCATAAAAAAATACTAATATTGTATACCTAATTATTAGCGCCAATCAATTTTGGGATTTTGGGTTTAGGTTTGGCCAAATCACAAAATTTCAACGAGTCGAATATTTTATATGCACCGTCGAGCTGAGTCGACTTTCGAACTTGTCGTCATCCAACTCCGTAGAAATGTTGACTTCACTCCCACCCTCCCCGACGATACAATCCCTGATTTCTCCGCCCTCAAGATCCATGTTGAGTTTATAATCCTAAACATGTTGATTGAGTATTCTTAAGTTGAGTTTATAAAGATGAGAGTATGTGCTTGGAAGCTGGTTTTTTGGTTTGGTGTCTTTGGTGGATAAATGCAGGTTTTTTGCTAAGTCCTAAAACAGGCATATGAGGTTGTTTCAGTAACAAGCGAAACGACGTAGCTTAGCAAAAGCGGGAGTTTTGATTCTGGGACAAACGACACGTAGAGCGAAGGAGAGTTCGCGCCTGGCCTCGACGACGTCGTTCCATTAAAGCACAGACGCGCCAATGACCGTTTTGTTCGTTACTCCCGAACGACTGCGTTTCGGAGCTCGAGCTGCATCCGCTTATAAGCTGGACTGGAATCAAATTAGGGTTAAGCGATTTGAAATTGGGGCTTCCGAATTCGAGAGCGATTCTTGGCGATTGAAAGCTTCGAGCGTCTGCTAGTGATCGACTGAGAGTGATTCTAAGTTGAGCAAAGGCGATTGGTTGCCGTGTGTGCGAAATCGAGTCGGAGTTGACAAGCCGGAGGGCTGCTGCAGGGGAAGGTCGTCGGAGAGATTCCGGAGTTGATTGCAGGGCGTCGACAGAGGGTTTTGGTTCGTCAACACATAGGGAAGTTCCAGTTCTGAGTAATTTGATTTCTATTACCTAATTTGTGTAATTCGGATTGGGTGGGAACCTAGGATTCTTATGAGTGTCATCTAAATTCTCTTGTATTATTTGCTCAATCAATAAAGCTAATAATTAACCTAAAAGTTCCACAATAACAATCCAACGTTCTCAACTTGTGCACATCCTCCTCTCTCTCAACACCTCCTCCTCATCGACATCACATTCAAATCATCTTCAAGCCGCCCAACGACCAATCTCTCCAGCCGCCCCCGCCAATCACTTACCTACTTCTCCTCCTGGTCAAGAAGATCGCGTGGAAATTGAAGGGGAAAAAAATAATCAAAACGGCACCGTTTCGTGGAGAGTTCACTAATCAAATTTACAGAATAAGTTGCAAAATACAGTAAAATTATTAAACAAATAGCTACGAATAAAATAAAGTTACATTCAAAAAATATCAAATTATTATTCAAAAAAAATAATATCAACTTTAGCTTTATTTCGACAGATAGCTTAAAAAAATTAAATTATTAATATAAAAGGTAATGAATGGACAACACTCAAACAATCAAACTCATACTTTTAGATGAATCCGAAGGGGTATGAACGTCGATCTCCTGATCGTTTGACCCAGACTATGACATCCGACTTCTACTCCTTCTGTTATTTAAATAAATAATTTAAAGTAAAAATACACAAATAAAATATAAATGTCTTTTTGTATCAAATAGTCGTACATTTTTGACACATCACAATCCAATTGTTCATTGTTTTGTTTCATCTATAAAGGCATTAATCGACTTATTGCGACCAGATAGACATGGTCGCAAACATTTATATCCACAAATCCTCACTAGTTCTCGCTTCAGAACTTTACACTTCGTCGAACATATGGAATAGCATTTAGCGAGTTTGGACTTGCAGGCATGTGTTGTACAGAAGTCGGCTTCTGAATTTTCAATTGCTAATCCAAAAATCAAAACGATCAAAAGAAATAAAGATAATTTCAGGCGTCTACTGTCCATTTTCTCGTTACACCCTCACGATTGATCCTTCTTTTTAGAGGAGTAATGTATGTGTGATGATGGTTCATCCAATTTAGATGTTTATTTATACTAAAAATTGGTCAGTATTGATCACGTGGAAAATTTAAATGATATTAATTACTACATCGGGAATCGAATATATTTAATGGTTCAGTAATGTAATAAATGAGGATGAGGGGTCCGGTTTAAATAACAACCGAAATTTTATGTATCGATTACGATTTTGTTACCTAAATAATTGGACCAAAATTGTTGCGACCAAAACTGATTAAATTAATTGCGGTTTCTTTCTTTTTAATGGAATTGATCTTTGAATTCAATATCGTTCAATCAATTACGATTTTTTGTTGTTGATAATGAGATACAACAACTCATAAGATTACAATGCATATTACTAAAGTTTTATCATCTAGTACACATATATACTGTTCTTTTTAAAGCTCTAGCGAGACATCTTGATCATATCCGAAAACATCTCTCTACTTCTGAAGCGCGGACCATGTTCGGTACCTTTACCATGGATCCGCACATCCTTCGACACTTGGAAGCCAGACCACCTTTAAACACATTTAACGTTGCAAGACACCTCCAACGAGGGATGTAGGAAGCTCCACGCGCAAGGCGTAAAGAGGAGGTCATCCACAAGACGAGAAAGACATCCACGAGGGATGTAGGAAGCATCCACACGCGAGGTGGGACGAATAAGATGAAAATGAATATGAAAAATAAGAAAATATCACAACTATATTTTAATCCTATGAACTATAATATTAAATTTACGAACTGTAGTATTAAGCATTAACAACGGATATTAAACCTACAAACGTAACTATGACTTTTGAATATACAAAAACGGTGATTTTAAACTCATGAACTACGTGAATTTTCATAAATCAAGTTGTAAAACACATGAAATTAGATCGTGAGATTTCGATTTACCCATGTTTATATTTCTAGGTAGAACGAATTTGGTTTCATAATTGGATTTCAAAATGTGCACGGTTGTCTTTTTTTTTTCTTCTTTTCAAATTAATATTTAAGATGCCGTTCTTGGAGTTCAACAAACTTTCAATTTTGGGAAGATGAAGAAAGTTAGATATGGTAGCATAATTTTTTAAGTCTGTAATGCAGTTGGAACATGTGAAATAAATTCTGATACAAATAAAACAATTATTTACTATTGATCGCCCTCGTTATTAGGTTATCATATAACCTAACATTTTTTTTATGATGTGTCAGCTCATGTTTTTCTTCATTCTCCCTAAAAAATGGAGTGCCTTTTAATATAATATCATCCGACTTTCATTGTGTTAGGGCATTATATTTTCAACTTTCAATCAACGGATCAGTTCAGTATTTGGTAAGTTCTACTTATAAGTATTTGATTTATATTTGATCTTCTAAATTTTAATAGTAAATATTTATATATAAAATTTAGTTCAATTCTAGGTGTTGTTCAGTTCAATAGAAGAGTTTATGACATTGGCCTGTTGTAAAAAACATGGTTCAAAAGTACTAACTACTACAAATTAAATCTTGATGGGAATATGAACGTGCTTGAATTCGTTACTCGTTCGGTCCTTACCTTTTAAAAAAGATAAAATAGAAGATGTCAGTCCTCAAAATGGTACAGTATAAGATATTTAAACAAGTTACATTATTTTCATTGATCTTCCTCGAAGTAAGGAGATATTTTGATTTAGTTTTTTTATATATATAGTGGGTGAATACAATAATTAGGTTCATTACAATACATATGAGCTTTTATCATCCAGTAAATATATAGATCTCCGGAGCTCTTAGCAAGACATTTTGATCGGATCCGCAATCATCTGGTACATCTCTTCACTTCTGAAGCGCAGCCCACGTTTGACACATTTACTTTGAATCCGTACACATCCACTCAAATCATCAATATATCTTTGACAGTTGGAGCTCAGACAACATTTGGGCACCTTTACTACACACATCACGCGCGATGCGTGAATAGGAAGACCTCCACGAGGGAGGAATAACACATCACGTGCGAGGCGGGCAAAGAAGGAAGAAAATTGGTGGCTCCGGGACTCGAACCCAGGACGTAAGAATCCGACCAAGACTCCTTAATCAACAAGCAACCACTTGAATTAGTTAAAATTGAGAGATCATGAAAACAACCTAACCATGACGGCCCTTAGTTTCATATGACAAATCAAGTCAAGCGGCCCTACTATCAGAATATGCTTAAATAGCACCCATCACATTATTATTATAAGTAGGTCCATTCAGTGAACCACGTTTTACATTTCATTAGGAAACTTTTCAAATGCGTTTTGCTATATAAAGGAAGGACACTTCCCCAGATCACATGACATTTTATTCGCACACATCACAGTTATCAAACATTACGCAGCAGTGTCATAATTAAAAGGTATCAAGAAATGGGGAGAAGTCCTTGTTGTGCCAAAATAGGTCTGAACAGAGGCGCATGGACTGCCCTTGAGGACAAGACACTCACTGATTACATCCAAATCCACGGCGAAGGCAAGTGGAAACAATTGCCCAAAAATGCAGGTCTGTCCTCATAATCTCGACATTAGTTTTTTATATATAAAAATAACTGATGAGATGATGTTTACAGGGTTGAAGAGGTGCGGAAAGAGTTGCAGACTGCGGTGGCTGAATTATCTTAGGCCGGATATTAAGAGAGGCAATATTAGTGAGGATGAGGCGGAGCTCATTGTCAGACTTCACAAACTCCTGGGAAACAGGTAACAAAATAAGTAGTTTGAAGACGGTTTCGAAATTAAGGTTACTGTTGAATTTAGCTGAGCTAATTTTGTTAGCTGACTATGTAAATGTGTGTAGATGGTCATTGATAGCTGGGAGAATTCCAGGACGAACAGACAATGAAATAAAAAATTACTGGAACACAAACCTCAGCAAGAAAGCTGCGTCTTCATCAGAAATGGCGACGACGACGACGCCAAAATCCCAAATGACCAAATCTAAGAGTGTTAATGCAATAAACAAAATGGCTGTTAGAACTTTAGGCCTTAAGTCGCCTCCACTAGCATCGTCCTCCGGAGTGTTCCGAACCAGGGCAAGCAGGCCACCAGCATTCAGACGCTCTTCATCTGACTCCAACATAGTTAGAAACGGTTCGATGGAAAATATTTGCTTGAGTTGCAACAATGATCAACCAGCTGAAGGCAAAATACAAGACATGAGTAATATGATGGATGTTGATGATGATCTTGGTCTTCGAGATTTCTGCTTATCTGATTTCATCAACACTGATCATCATGATCTTGATTTCTTGGGGGCGGTGAATTGGGATCTGGATGTGGATGATCAGTACCAGATTGGTTGCACTGACACTGGCCAAGATCACAATTCAGAGCTGTTTTCTGGGTTTATTGACTCATATGACAATTGGGAGGTCTAGTTTTCATAATGAATAATGATGATAATACATACTAGGTGCTTAAATTTTTGCAATAGGTTGAAGTTCTTTTTTTTTGATAGTGCAAACTGCCTAGAAAGGCATACAAATTGCTTACAGAAGCTGAACAAAATCACATATGTAAGGTAAATCATCCAGCTTGTGCCAGCACCACTCTTCCATGTTTGCTTTCTTCGCAATGGTGTCAGCCGCCATGTTCGCCTCGCGCCTCACCAAAACAACCTTTCATTCACGATGGCTTTCCAGTAATCGAGAACTTGCAATATACCAATCGCTTGTCCACACGCCCTCTTTTGCACAATAATTGACAGCCATTGTGATTTCCTTACTTGTCCACTTCAAAGATGACTTTCTCAAGCTTTAATGTCTCTGCTAATTTCATCCATTCCCACAGAGTTGTTCCTTCTGCATCTTCAATATTGTTAATGTAAATAAAATGTTGAGCATTGATGCCTAGGACAACTCCTGTATGATCTCGCAATACAACTCCTATACCACCTTTCTTTTCCTCCTGTCTCCAAGATACATCACAATTCATCTTTAGGAACCCTCCTTTTGGTTTCTGCCAGCTTAATCCAACTGGAGACATACATTGTATCAGTCCTTTGTTGTTTCTACAAAAATCATTATGTAGCCGAATAATATTTTTGCTAGCTGTCAATGGGGGGAAATGCTACGTTTATTATGAACCACCATGTTTCGATGATACCACAAATACCATATAGCCACCATACTCTTATGTAACTTCTCCGGTTCCATGACGTGGAAGCACAGGTAAAGTAAATCAGCAAAGGAAGTAATATTTTGACAACAATCTAGTAATTTGATGCCCAAATAGCTCCATACCGATTGACTCCACCAGCAATAGGTTGAATTTCGGATACACCTAAAACGTTGTAACAGTCAAGCAAGTGAATAATTATAATCATGTGATTCATGTTGTGAGAAATTGATACATGTGGTCCAGGTCCGCATTTGTGATGTGGTAGTGCTAGCACTATTTTGAGATTGGCACTAAAAGCACTTAGCATGGTCCCAAACTAGAAAACAAACACTTAGAACTTTGTCATTATGGAATACTTTATAGAATGCAGTAAAATAAGAAATGTAAAATAAAACAATTTCCAACACAACTTATGCACTAAACCTTTTCTTACCTAGTATCAATCTAAAGTAGATGTTGTTTTTCGGAGCATGTGCAACGGCACTATTTGAAGAGTAACTGCAAGTATACTTGATGGCTTATTTCTCACCTGCTGCACATACTCCTATAGTATGTCATTTTTAAAATGTCAAACTACTAAAAAGACCATGTGCAAATAAGCATTCTTTTGCATCACAATCATTATGATATGGATATGCTATTTGCACCGGATCATTTTTCTATATTGATACAAAACAAATTTTTGGTGCAAAATGTAAAGTTCGTCAAAACTGAGTTATAATTCGTCGCCGAGAACAAAAATACGACATAGTACGTCACGAATAATTTATAATTCGTCACGAGAAAATCATAAACGGAATTTAATACATAATTTAATCTCATATGTCCAAATGACCGGCTGTTATTGATTTATATTTTTTACGAAAACCCTTTGCACATGGTAGCAGCCTTTTATCATGACTAACTTTATTATACTGTCTATAAAGAAATGCTATAAAATTGACAACTAAAAGTCCTAATGTTCTGTACCTGAAACTGAAAGACATTCATATAGCTAATATCTCAAGTAAAAGAAAGGTGAGCACGTGATGCTGGACAAGATTATCACATGCCCCAACTCCCAGTTTACAATACTCCATCCCCACTATTGCAGTTGCCACAAAATTTCACTCTTGAGCCAACGGTCAAGTAGGGTGGATAGGGGGGTCTATCAATCCTTGGAACCAATTGGGTGACAATGCTATTGTTAGGCCAATACTCAGCCATTTGATGTTCACATATTGTTTTACCATGAATTTTTTTTCCGAATGGTATTATTGAGCTAGCTGAAAAAAATGTATGTATCAATCGTCTGCGGTGGACAGGGATAAAAAAAATTGGGCTAACTGCATGTCGTGATAACTATATTGTAGCATCTTGGAATATATCAATAATGGAGTCTAAATCAGGGGTTAAAACAGCGCGCTTGTCGATCTCCACAACGGGACAATAGTCTTTATCTGCAGTGTTTATAACAACCGCATCCTGGCCGAACACACAGTCCAAACCAGATGAAACCTGCAGAGTATGAAAAATACTTAGTATTTACTATAACCAATAAATGATAAGCAAATGTAGATCACTGTCTATAAAATAATAATAATAATAATTACCGTTACACTTTATTATTATTATATTAAGAGAGAACAAACTCACATTAAACAGGACATCTCCAAGCTTGAACTTTACATCCCCATTTTTGTAAACTAGCATTTTACCCATATGACCCGCTGGTAATTCATTGAAACGACAAAGGTTTTGTCTTGGATGAAGTGGCCTTTGGGGCTTAGATCCATCATTAGCCTCTTCCGTAGTCACCATTTGCCTCTTCACGGGCATAATAATTGGCATTTGCAAAAATAAATTTGTCGGTTCCTCTTGCTCAACCTGCAATTAGAATGCAAGAATTAGCTAAACACAAAAAAATAACATGCTGAATTGATTATAACATAGTAGCTAACCGTTAATCCAAGATCATTTGCAGCACTAGATGAATTTTCATCTAATTTTTTTGTGACCCCAAATTCTTCCTTGTTAAGAAGAACTACAAAAAAGAAGAAGTTAACTTCACACCCTGTATACAGTAACTTGTGTAGCTACAACTTGTGTCAGCAAACGCAGGCCGTGTTGTTGAAAAAACAACTACATGACAATTTGTGTCAATGTTTAAAGGATTTGTATCAGATTATTCTTAGAAGCTGCCAATGTTTGAAGTTTTAAATTATTGTTGATCCATAAGAATTTATAGTTTTCATAAACAATCATCTACAACACCAGTCAACATACCAGGATCCCCCGAGTATGGTCGCCTTAATGGAAGTTTCACGGGATAATTACAGTAGTAGTCCTGCAGTTTTATTTGACACAAGCAAAATCTGTAAGGATATTTAAAAAAGAATGCAAAAAAGAGAGAGAAGATAATCCCTGTTATATTAAAATGGACAGCTCGAAATAGGTGGATTCAGTTACACTCACCCATGGCTCTATATAATCTTTCTCTTCAGTCTTCTGGGTTCGAATATATGAGCTATCTGCACGTCATTAGTTACATATAGAATTAAAGGCGCTGCAAAACGAAATGGAAGTACATGATGAATTACGCGTTCACCTTGAAATCTATTATTTATGATCCTTGATGCAGTATATGGTTTACCGGAAGTAGTGGATTCAACTGCATACCAAAAAGTAAAGTAAAGGATCTTAAAACCAGATGAATAGATACAAGCAAAAAAATCTTCCAAAGGGAGATACTGCTCTGACACAAGAAAATTGAACATGTTTGACCCTCAAACTTGGACTCTATGAGTAATTACCAGGAGTAATTGGATTTCGCATCTGACACTTATTACTATATATTAGCACGGTATTTTTTTACATCATAGCCACAAGTAAAAACTCATACCTTTTCTCTCAAATTTAACATTCTTTTTCTCTTCAAGTTTTTTCTGGAAAAAAAATACATTAAAATTTTAAACAGTATTTAAGGAAACTGAGCATGATCAGTTAGAAGAAACAAACATTACTATGTCCACAAAAATCAAAAATAAAGAAAACATACATTAAAGCGTTCCAACATCTCCTTTGCAACGTCAGGCTCCTCTTTGACCTCACTAAAAATATTAGAATAAGAAATAAATAAAGAAACAGCTGATAAATACATTAAAAAAATCAGCAAAAATACCTCTTGATAACAACATTCTTTGGTACGAGACGCTTACGCGCCACGGGCTTAAACCTCGACTGAAAAAAAATCAAAATTAGATTCGAGTTTAGTTAGAATTTAATCAGTATCAGTATTGTTGTCAATAGTATTATAGTTAGTAGTAAACATTGAAACTGAATTGATGCAAACATATTTGGAATGGGAGTAATGTGAAACCTGTTTTGGCTTGGGAGGTTCGTCCATTAGGCTGCAATCTCAAATGCAGCGACGCGGAAAGAGAATGACCGACGACTGGATGCTGTACGCTCCTTCTTGAGTTTGAAACTACAGCGCTGGCTCTCTTTTCGAAATTGATCGCTGCAGTCAGTAAGCCTTCAATGAAAAAACCTAGCCATACATGGAAGATGGAGTAAACGACGCCGTATTAGCGGCCGATGATATTGAAATGGGTTGTTTATCTTTTTGATGGCCTAGCCCGATAACCTTGGGCCTCGAACAAATGACAAAACTATTTTCGGGAGACGTTAATATCAGGTATAAAGTTGATTTTTAGTACAAATTAAAAAGTTCATCAAAATCGATATATTAGTTTGTCGTAAAAAAAAAACAAAAAAGGATTTATTATCCAAATCAAAAAGATCAAACGCTATAGTTTGTGAGTCCGGTTCCTGTGAGAAGTGTCATTTTGGTGAGAAATGAGAACTAATCTCATCCATTCATTTTGTTAATCAATGGCTAGGATTAGATCGAATTAATTTACATTATTAGTAGTTTTTCAAAGGATAATGCACATTATTCGTAGTTTTTCAAAGGATAATACGTAATATTATGTATATGAATACTACGTATTATCCTTTGAAAAGTTACAAATAATGTAATGATACGCATTATCCTTTGAAAAGCTACGAATAATATAAATTAATTCGATCTAAACATATCCATTGATTAACAAAAATGAATAAATGAGATTAGTTCTCATTTCTCACCAAACATATCACTTATCGTATGATGTTTATTATAGTTTGTTTGTATTTTGTCAAAAAAAAATAATTAAGTTTTAATTGCAAAAATTTGAAGGGTTTTCAATTACGAACGGCGTCGGGAAAATAGGCAGCGAGTTAACGATCGACCGAGCGTGCTTCGATTGAACTGTGATTGGTCGGATTGAGCTCTAGTTGATGAGTTGCTGCCTTCAATGAGAGTTTGAACGCTGTTGTCGAAAACCTAGCTGACAGATCCATAGGATCCGACATGGCGTGTGTGTACATTCCGGTTCAGAATTCGGAGGAGGAGGTCAGGGTTGTCCTCGACCAGCTTCCCAGGGATGCTTCCGATATTCTTGATATCCTTAAGGCCGAGCAAGCTCCTCTTGATCTCTGGCTTATCATTGCGGTCTGTTTTCCTATCTGTTTTACAACTTAAATTGCTTTAATGCTATTTGTTAGTGACTGTTGTGGATTCTTACGTGGTTAATAGTTGAGATTGATTTTTAATGGATAAAACCTAATGCTCTCTTTTTTCACTTATTCATGGCGTGTCTATTATGCAGAGGGAATACTTTAAGCAAGGAAAAGTTGAACAATTTAAACAAATTTTGGAAGAAGGTTCTAGTCCTGGTAAAGTTGGCCTTGCCTGTAACTTTGTAGTCAGTGTTCCTTAGTGTGTGGTTGTTTCTGATGAGTGTCAATTGAACTTTTGTCGAACTTGCTATTTGTGATTCATTCGTTACAGAGATAGATGAGTATTATGGTGACGTGAGATATGGAAGGATCGCCATCCTGAATGCTTTAGGGGCCTACCACAGCTATTTGGGTAAAATTGAGACAAAGCATAGAGAAAAGGAGGAACAATTTATTCTGGCTACTCAATACTACAACAAAGCTTCACGAATTGACATGCATGAGCCGTCTACATGGGTTGGAAAAGGTGCACCTTTAAAGCCTTCATGTTGTTCACACTCTTCTCACTGTGATGAATATTCACTTGTGTTCAATTTGCATATTCCTTATGTTAAAAAAATGAAGGTTACTTTCATAGTACAGTCCATATCATTGCATTTTACCTTCAGGCTCAACTCTTGGGGTACCAAAAATTTCATCTAAGTGCTGATCTGAAGCTCGGGACTCTTTTATGTAAACCTTAAAAAATACATTCTTCTCACGCTAGATAGTTCAGTTTTATAAAGGAATGGCATCATGTTATTTTTTTGTTTATAGCTTTAGCTTGGAGAAAGGTTTATAATTAGTTGTTTATGAGAAATAAAATGTAGCACCAGCAGCATCTATAGTGCACGTAAATACAAATCCTGCTGGGTGACAGGTCAACTGTTACTGGCCAAGGGTGATTTGGAACAGGCGTTTACCGCTTTTAAGATTGTATTGGACGGAGATCGTACAAATGTCCCTGCTCTTTTGGGTCAGGTATGAAGCTCTAATTAACTTTCCTTTTTCCATCTATCTTAGTCGTCTAGGTTCAAAGTGGCGTTAATCACATCTTCTGCAGGGTTGTGTTGAGTTCAACCGTGGACTCTTTTCTCAGGCACTGGATCTGTATAAGGTGTGTATGTATGATATCAAGGCATCTAATTATTTATATAATCCTTGCTCTCTTTTGTTTGTTTTTATTACTTCCCTCGTGGACATTTCCTTCATATATGCTAAATTTCCGATGATAAAATTTTTTAGAGAGCTTTAAGAGTATATCCCAATTGTCCTGGAGCTGTACGATTAGGAATCGGCTTATGTCGCTACAAAATGGGTCAGTTTGACAAGGCTCGCATGGCATTCCAACGAGTTGTTCAGGTAAGTTATGCCGCTAATTTGAATTTATAATCTCGGATTTTATATATTTCCCCATTTCTGTTTTCTGCACATCTTTGTAGCTAGATCCTGAAAATGTTGAGGCTTTGGTGGCAATGGCTGTTATGGATTTGCATACAAATCAAGGTTATTCTTGACCACATACGGCCTCATATGTTTGTATTATTCATGGTTATCATGTGGCAGTATCTTGTTTTTTTAGCATTTTGTTTCTATTACAAAGTTCTTTGTTTTAACTTTATCAAATGGTTCATAGGTCCTGGGATTAGAAGAGGAATGGAATATATGCGAAGAGCTTTTGAGATATATCCGTACTGTGCAATGTCATTGAACTACCTTGCAAACCATTTCTTTTATACCGGTCAGCATTTCCTAGTAGAACAGCTAACTGAAACTGCACTGGCTGTGACCAATCATGGACCAACCAAAGCGCATTCTTATTACAACCTTGCTAGATCATATCATAGCAAGGTATGTGCACTATCAAACCTCCAAAAGCATTCATTTGTTTTGTTGCTTTATTTTTCGTATTGAGGTAATTTCCAAGTGAAGAGTGGAACAAGTTGAAACAAAAGGTATTTGGGGAAGGAAGTCTTTCGTCTTCTCGACAACAATCATCACTTATTGTCCGTTAGTCAGGAATAGTCTGGCGTTGTACTCAAACTATCACAAGTGAGGGGAGTGGAGAGAGAAAAGAAGATGGTTGTTACTGGCACGGGTATTGCTAATATGAGAAAGGTTCCAAGTTTAGGGAGACTATTGTGTATGTTCTAAGTTTCTGAGGGTTATTATGATGATTATAGCTTTAGGCCTTAGGGTGTTACTTCGAATTATTGAGTCTTGTGATGAGTCTGTATAAGGGTTTGAGATGATGGTAAATGAATGACGGATTGAATGAAATCAGTTCATAAATTCATAAAATGTGAAAAGAAAGACAAACAGAACTCTAGAGTCAGGATGGTTGAGTTATATTCATCAAGAGCAGGCTGTGGTGGGTGGCCTGAAATCAGAACTCTAGAGTGAAATCTATTTTTGTTATATGGAACCACTGAGGAGAAAATTGGTGAAGCAGATTAAGTAAGACAAACAGTATGTTTGAAAAATGATTCATGCAAACTTAAGTATTCTTCTGATTCCACATTTTGCTGTAGAAACTTTGTTTGTGCCCTTGTTTCTGTTAAGAGAAGCTTCACCAACATGATGCATTATATAATGTATTAGTTGAAAAGGACCCATGGACCATGGTATTTATGAAGACAGTGTTCCTATGATGACTGCAGGGAGACTTTGAAAAGGCAGGACTATATTACATGGCATCTGTCAAGGAAAGCAACAAGCCTAAAGAATTCATTTTACCTTATTATGGTTAGTTTCATTCAAAATACTAAGATATCTAATTACTCTTTGATGCAAAGTCTTCGTACTTGATTTTTATGTTGTCCGGTTTTTTAGCATTATGTGAAAATTGTTGTCATTTTTCCTGCTCGTCAAGAATGTGCTGCTTTATTTTCCTTACTAGTTGTTTACTGAATGTGGAATGACCCATGACTCGTCCCAGTCCCACAGAAACACAATAAGGGAGTACCCCATTCATTAATTCTTATATCTCACAGTAGAGAGTAGACTCGAATAGAAATCTTATTTATGGATATACACTATGTTTGATGAGTTCAGCTGAATCATTGCATGGTCATTGGCTAGGAAATCAATGTTTAACATATGTAAGACCTTCAAGGCCTCTATTTACGACGTGAATCCAGAGTACTTGATTGTCACATTTTGTTATATTTCATATTGCACTACCCACTTTCATAATTTGACCGTGGCAACAGGTTTAGGACAAGTGCAGTTGAAGTTGGGTGACTACAGAAGTTCGCTTTCCAACTTTGAGAAGGTTTTGGAGGTTCATCCTGAAAATACCGAGACTCTGAAAGTGAGTCGATGGAGTATGGCAAATCTAGACTAACTTTTGTTTCTAGCAGAATATTTTCCCCTATCACTTATGATAATGATGCTGATGGAGTCCCTTGCAGGTTATCGGGCACATACATATTCAACTAGGGCAGACTGAGAAGGCCCTCGATTTTTTGAGGAAGGCTACCAAAGTCGATCCACGTGATGCACAGGTAATTTGAACATGAAGCAATCCTCCATGGTTATCAACTTTGTTTTCACAAAAGGGTCTCATGGTTCATCGGAACAATTTATGATTCCCTGAAAGGGAGTTTGCTTAACGAATACCACAGCTTTGTTAATATTGGCATCACGTGTCACTGCTTATTCACATCTTCAACAATCTCCATTACCATTGCTCTGATTTATCAACTTCTCTAATTTTATTCCAGGCATTTCAAGATCTTGGGGAACTGCTGATTTCATCTGATACGAGTGCTGCTCTTGACGCCCTTAAAAATGTAAGGGCTTGTTATTAGTGTTCCTTATGTTATGAACCTCTGTCTACATTCTTCTACCAGTAGGGTGGAACGTGGTACAATTAGCTCCCCTACTAGGTGAGTCTTTAAAAAGTAATGGTTTCTACCCGGGCCATTTCTGTAATGGTCTTGTTGATCATTTCGTTGAATATTCTGTTTACTTTTCTCGATGCAATGATCCTATGTTTTCTTTTCACAACACAGAATCAATATTTTTGTGCAGGCACGTGGTCTTCTTAGCAAAAGTAATGAACAGCCATCAGTGGAACTGCTCAATGATATAGCGGTGCTACATTTCGATAGAGGGGAGCTTGAGGTTTGCAGATAGATTCGTACTGTGCTTTCTGAAACACAGATTTGATTGTCATGCATGACTCTGTTTGTATAAAATGAAGATTAAATACAAGATCACATTATGTCCAGATTCTCTTTTATCAGGAGTACACTTTTAAGTTGTTTCAGTTAGATATCTGGATGGAGTTTAAGATGCTATTTTCGTCCTTGTTAGCTTGCTGAGCGAACTTTCAGAGAGGCCCTAGGTGATGGTATATGGAAAACACTGATTGACGGTAGACTTGGCTCCTATG
Source organism: Rhodiola chrysanthemifolia (assembly GCA_033675395.1). Lineage (NCBI taxonomy): Eukaryota > Viridiplantae > Streptophyta > Magnoliopsida > Saxifragales > Crassulaceae > Rhodiola > Rhodiola chrysanthemifolia. The sequence continues at coordinate 9,089,659 of CM066206.1, forward strand.
CTATCAGTACCACCACATCCATCCATCAGTACAGGGATAAGCAACTTTTTCATCAGCTTGAAAATGATGGTTTTCTCATTGAACTGCCTTGGAATAGAGTGTCGGTATTGTTTAATTTCGCCAGGCTACTTGAGGAATTGCACAAGACACAAGATGCAGTCATGCTTTATCGTCTTATAATTTATAAGGTAATGCGATCTAGTTGGTACTGTGATTTTGTGAATTACATTGCTTGTCACTGTTGGTGTAACATCTTTTTCCACAAGCAAATTGGTGCATTGTTGGCAATTAGTGTTAGGGATCTTGATGGTTATATTAATTTATTTTTGTTGTATTAACCTGCTTTTTTTCCCTCAACAGTATCCAGAATATGCTGATGCTTATCTGCGGCTTGCTGCCATTGCCAAAGCTCAGAACAAAATTCACTTGAGCCTGGAAATGGTCATATGAATATCATGCTAAAATTTGGTTTACGGAGGAGTATGATTATTACTGGGATTCACACTTTCCCTTGACTTGTGAAGGTTGCTGATGCTTTGAAAGTCAATGAGAAATGCCCAACTGCACTGGCTATGCTTGGCAGCTTGGAGCTAAAAAATGATGATTGGGTGAAGGCTAAAGAGACATTCCGTGCAGCTAGTGAGGCAACTGATGGGAAGGACTCATATGCTACTTTGTCTCTGGTTTGTTCTTTACTGAATCTAATCTGTTCTGTTCTTCCAATATATTTTGTAGATATTTTTAGTTTCAGTTTTGGTGATTGTTCGATAAGTCAAATAGTTGTTTATTTCCTTAGTAAAGGTGTGTTCGTTTCAACTTAAATTATTATACTAGTTTATGTGCTGTTCATATTTTAAATGTTTCACAATTTCATTCATCTCATTTTCTGTTCATTTCAGTTTCAGTTTCAGTTGAGAAGGAGGCACCCTAACTTGTTTTATTTGCTTGTTTCAAATTTTGTAGGGCAATTGGAACTACTTTGCCGCACTTCGCAATGAGAAAAGAGCACCTAAGCTTGAAGCTACCCATCTAGAGAAAGCAAAGGAACTCTATTCCAAAGTACACTTATTCGCACCAAGTTTTCTGTTACATTTTAAGTGTTTAATAGTGTCCAATAAATTCTGGATGTGTTGCTATGGTCGGTAATTATGACATACTATAGGGTCCTATTTCACAAAATCCTTTGAGTCCGCCAATAACTCTTTATTTCAAATTTGTCTTGTTGCATTCACTGACTCCTCATTAATTAAGGAAGTACTTTTAATTACTGAGGAGCCAAAGCGGTGCACAAAGACTGATTATGTACATAAGGATAACAGTAACAATACAAAGACTTTCCACCGAAATAGTTGGCTGCTATTATCATTATTTGCTTTATGCGGTATCTCTAGAAATTAGTTCTTTGATGTTTTTTCTCATTAAATTATAGGTTCTGGCTCAGCATCATGCTAACCTATATGCAGCGAATGGCGCCGGATTGGTCTTTGCTGAGAAAGGCCAGTTTGACGTGGCAAAAGAAATTTTTACGCAGGTATGTTTCAAGAGTTTTCAGTATCAGAATTATATTGTTTGCACTCTGCATTATCTTGTAACATTTTCATATGATTATAGGTGCATGAAGCTGCTAGTGGAACTATATCAGTTCAGATGCCAGATGTATGGATAAATCTTGGGCATGTCTATTTTGCGCTGGGGAATTCTTCACTAGCTGTGAAGCTGGTAGATTTCCTTTTGCAATAATTAAATCCCTTTGCTTCTCTATGATATAAAACAATCACACTTTAAGTTTTTGTTTGTGATGCAGTACCAAAATTGTTTGCGGAAATTTTTCTACAATACAGATGCTCAAGTGCTATTGTATTTAGCTCGCACCCATTACGAAGCGGAGCAGTGGCAAGATTGCAAGAAGGCATTATTGAAAGCAATCCACTTGACACCTTCCAATTATTCTCTTAGGTTTAATGCAGGTGTCTCGATGCAAAAGTTTTCAGCCTCTACTCTTCAAAAAGAGAAGAGAACTGCTGATGAGGTTGAGATTATTTCTACTTTTTCGCTGATACAATGCCACATTACTTTTTTAAAGTTGCAATTAACAACCGCTTTAAACCTTTTGGCATGTCTACCTGTAAGGTGACAAACAGCTCTCCTGCTTATTGAAATCCCTCTTTTAGGTTTTGTTGTAGCAGTTTATGCTTCTCTATCCATGTGTTCATTTTCAACCAGGATTGAGCCGTGCACTGTCAAAAATTCCATATTTTGTTTACCATGCTTACTCACTGCTCTCTTTGCGGTGGTGAAGGTACGTAGAACGGTTTCGGAGTTGACGAATGCAGTTCGCGTCTTCAGTCAGCTATCAGCGGCTTCCAATCTTCGCATTCATGGCTTCGATGAGAAAAAGATCGAAACTCATGTTGGATATTGTAAGCACCTGTTGGAAGCTGCAAAGGTGCACTATGAGGCAGCTGAGCGCGAAGAGCAGCAGAATCGCCAGCGCCAGGAACTTGCTCGTCAAGTCACAGTAGCTGAAGATGCTCGTCGCAAAGCTGAAGAACAGAGAAAACTCCAGGTTTGTATAATGAATTTCTTTTTGTTTCTTATAATAGAAGTATATTGTTGTGTAATTATCATTCGTTCACTTCGGTGGATGCAGTTGGAAAGAAGAAAACAAGAGGATGAACTAAAGCGAGTGATGCGACAGGAACAACATTTCGAAAGAGTCAAGGTAAACAGAATGCTGCTTAAAGCTGGTGCTACTTATTCTGAATAGATCTGTACTACTAGTGATCTGTTGCAGGAGATTTAAACGTCTTAAATACATGGAAAGCACACTCTTCCCATCATAGTTTTGACTCCTGCTGTTTAATACTTCAAAAAAAATGAAGATAAACAAAGAAAACCATCTAACAAAACAAAGTTGAACTACTGAAATGCAACATCATCTAATCATAATGTGCGTGAAGTATTCGAGAGTGTTATTCGATCAATCAGCTTTCATAACTGACTGTAAAACATAGGGCACACTCACTTTATGCATCTGATTTTATACGACAAGTAGGCACTGGAAATTTAACAATATTATTCAGTGATATCCTTTTTCCTGTTTTGTTTCTTAGGAACAATGGAAGAGTAACCCTTCTGGTTCCAAACGGAAGGACAGACCACATGCTGATGATGAGGATGCACCTCGTGATAGAAGGAGAAGAAAAGGTGGTAAGAGAAGAAAGAAGGAGAAGAGCTCAAAATCTCATTATGAGACTTTGGAAGAAGAACCGGACATGATTGATGATCACGAGGAAGGAGAATATGACGAAGCCAACCCTACCTACCCGGAGAATGATCAGTATGAAGAAGGCCAAAATGGGCAGGATGCTGAAGGAGATGATGCACCTGAAGTATTTGCAGCAACTGGACTAGAAGACTCTGACGCTGATGAGGAAACGGTATTTTCTTTATCTTAAATAGGCGTGCGGTTCTAGCCATAGCACCGTGTTCAACATCTGACACGGTTCAATATGCAATGGTAGACTATAGTCACTGTAGTTGGCCAAGTTCAGTAAGAAACAGATGCTTTCACTAGTATTGGATTGCACCTGGATCAGAAGGGATCATTTAAACGCCATAGGCAACACTGTTTCTTGTTGATTTACGCATTCTTTTTTTTTTCTCTTGTTATTAAGGCTGCACCATCAGCAACTGCAACGAGGAGGAGGCGAGCTTGGTCTGAGTCTGATGAAGAGGAAGGACAAGCAAGATCTAGCCCAGTGAAGGAAAATTCTACGGAACCTCAGGGAGAGCGAGAAGAGGGTGAAAGGACTGATGATGAGGATTGAGATGCCCATCAATGGCAGCCTTCATATCCCTGGTAAACATGTTCATCATATATTTCTTAATACTATATTTTAGCTGCATGGTAATGCTGTAAATTAGGTTATCATAATCCAATGGTAGAATTTTATTTTAAAATACAGGTGATCATCTTTAAGAGAAATGTTTCATGGGTTTTGTCCAAACAATTGGGCAGGTTATAATTCAATTATTTACATAAAAAAAATACTCACTCCTGTGCAAAACAACATTTTCCATGCCTTGTATCTGTATGGCATTTGCCACAGCTCATATTTACTGCTTATACCTGCTTGTTTCTTCCATTGCATTTGGCTTAAGATCTCCCCACAGGGATCTGAAACGAAACGGGGCTGGTCCCTGGCATTTGGCAACATATATATGGTATTAAATGAGTCGATCTTCTTAAATGAGGTTTAGGGACAATTGGGTGGGTGGCTGGTCCCTGGCGAAGCTATATTGGCAGGCATGGCAGGTGAAAGATCCTCTCTGATGTCCTCTCGAGTTTAATTCGGCTTTCTTAAAGGGGTTCCTGCAGGCTTGGTAGCTCAACACATTTACTGATCCATCTTAGTGGGGTATCCTACAAACCTATCCCTCTCAAAGATCTCTCAAATAGGCTTTGTAATGAATGCACAAGAAGAAGATTTGGGTAGTGAAGATCAGCTTCATGAATGATGTTCTTAAGCATTAGATTGAGCTGTGTCTACTGTCATTGTTGGGAGAATCTGTGTTCTTCTGCAACAGAGAAGTTGATAAACACTTGGAAAATTTAGTACAAGGCTCACATGGGGTCCAATTGGGGGAATCAGCCTCAATTTTAGAGGCCTGTCTACTGATTTCATTTCCAACAAGCAACTAACAACAACTAAAACAAAACAGTCCAACGCAGTAGAGAGACAAAACAGGGATTTATAATGGCACTAAAATGGTTCATCATGTTGGGGTCTGGAGTTGAAGATTGGGAAGACATGATGTGAAGTACTGGCAGGGATGGACATTGACAGCTGAGTTGTGGATGATGAAGTGGATTTGTCATCCAGATTGAGCCAGGAAGAAGAAGTGTCTTTGTTCTCTGGAGGCCTTTCTTCCAAGAATCTGTACACTGTTGGCTCTCCATGTCTACTCATTTGCTCATACTCACTTGACTCATACATCTGATGGTGACTCTGTTCCAGTTTTGAGCTGCTACTGTCTTGGACTTGAATCTGCTGCTGCTGCTGCAAGTAAGGATATGAGTTTCTACTACTACTCATTGTGAGTGGAGTTAGCTGCCATGAATCTTCCATTGATGACCCTTTCACAGTCTCATTAAAAAAGGATTGCTCATCAACTGATCCATGAATGTTGTTGCTCCTAAAAGTCCAATCAACACATACACTCACTCAGCCTTCACATCAAATTGAGTAACTGAATGAGTTGCAGAATTGAATACAAATTACAAACCTGTGATGATGACCAGAGTGAAGACCAAGGTGAGTATGAGTTTCAATTTTTGAGTTATGGTAGGGATGATAAGGAGGATAAAGGAGGTGGTGGTGGTTGTGGTTGTCAGATGTGAGAGAGGAGGAGAGTGAAGAGTGAGTGATGGAGTTTTGTTGTTGTTGGGTAGGTTTGAGCATTGATGTCAACAAGTGAGGTGTTGTTGTTGTTGTTGTTGAAGTTTCCACAGGCTTTCTTGAACGGTTCTTGCCTCTATGCATGTGCTTTTCACAGTACTTTGAGTCTTGAAATGCTTCCTTTGAACACCTCCATTTCTTCCCATCTGTCCTCCTGCACCTCCCTGGCTCTGGGTCTATCTTTCTTCCCACACCCATTTCAAAACACTTCCACCCAACTGTATACAACAAAAATCAAAACATCTTATTTACAAATCTCATAAATAAATAAATAAAAACATGTTTTGTTAATTAATTACTGTGTGAAGCTGAAGAGGCTGTTGGGAGAGCAAAGAGTTTAGCATCCAAGCTTCTTCTGATACTGTAAAGAAGATCAGGTGGGATTGGAACACCAGAAATCATGTACTTGAAGATGAGTGCTTGGTGTTCAAGCTCCTGCCATTGAGATGCAGTAAAAGGAAACCTGCAACCACCACCAATGCCACCTCCAACTCCAACTCCAACTCTCCCATTCATAATCATTCTGACAACAATGGTGGAGGATGAGTGTTGTAAACTTTTATTTCAGTAGAAAGATGGACAGATGGGTAAGTGAGTGAGGCTTGTATTTATTTGAGGGACCATGAGTAAGTAAAAGAGAGCATATATAATTGAGAATACTAAAAACAGAAAAACAAATTGAAATCTGGGTTTGTAAAATACATACAGATTACAGACTGCTGCACTGCACACACAAGACTGTTGCTTGCTTGCTTGCTTGCTGCTGCTGAAAATAAAGACACACAAAGTCACAAAGAGAGCTGCTGAGAGCCTGAGACTAGTTTTTTACTACTGTATAAAAGTTGCAGAACGAGCTGCATCTGCATCTGAGTTTTATGACTCTGTGCTGCTGTGTTTGTGGCAGCATTTTGTCTTTCTGACACAAGTCTACTGAAACCCATAAGCTATGAGTCAGACAAAGTCAGGCCCAAATTAATTGAAACTCTCAATATTACTTTTTTTTTTTTACATACATACCCACGAATTGTGTTATATTTTCTATAAATTATATAAAAATGATATATAATTCGTTTGGATACAACCTATCATAATTCATAGAAAATATATTATAATTCGTCAGTTTGTACTATATTATACCAAAAATCAGATTTGGACTTCATATATTTATTTTAAGAGAGGTGGTGATGGAGATGGAGTAGTATTATTTTATTGAGTTTTGGACTGTTGTAATGTACGACTGCAACTAGTACTAATTAACACTGTGAGAGTGTCAGACAGAGTTTGGTATCTGATGACTGTTTTGCTCTGAACCTCCAAATGCCTGCACATTCAGAATATTAATTATTAAAAACTAGAATAATAAATTTCAGCTGCTTTTTTCATCAGAGCTTTGTTTTCTTCTTTTTTTACAACTGGTACTCTGGGTTGGGCTAGTTCACAAAACTGGGTGGGTGGGGTGGCTTGCTTTTACTTTCTTGCTGCTTTTTCACAGAGAAATCAGAAAAAGAGAGTTTTGTTTGGCTTTTGTTTCAAATTAAGAATTTTGATAATGAGGCTTTGTCAGAACAACACTATCTCCTAATAAGCCTCTCATGGTTAGGCGATGGTGAACTTTCTTTTTGCTCTTTAAAAGGTGAATTTGTATTGATAAGAGAATGAACAATTTTCATGCACACAAAAGCCAAGAGGCAAAAACAAGAGGAGCTAAAGCTAATGTTTAGGAATAATGACCTGACCTTGAATCTTAACTATTTAAGATTTTTTTATTCAGAGGAAATAATTTGTAGATAATTATGTAATCAAATACTATATCATTAGTATGATTCTTTTAATCCGTTTAGGCCCAAGTGTTAAAAATATAACCTAATAACATACTGTTTAAATATATTATTATGTGTCCGGTTATGGTCTAATTCATACTACATCATTTTTATTTAAAATCTTCTATCTGAATAAGAGTTTTTTCTTCCTGATAGTCAACAAAGGTTTGTGAACCACTTAAATTTTATCGTTTTTATTCACGTTCTAATATCCTCATTATTCGAATTATATCACTACGCGCTCCTGTAACAACATGAAAACTTACATCAATCGTTTTACTCACTGGAAATTGTTCGTCAGTAATTTACTTGTATGAAGAAAACTTATACATAGTTAAAATAAAGAAACAAAAAAAAAGGATAGGATACTTGGTTAAATTTGCTGCAAGAGTTTGGAACATAAGACTTATAATTAGGTACAAAATGTGTTTTTGGTGCAAAATACAAAGTTCGTCAAAATTGGATTATAATTCGTCGTCGAGATACCAAAAGTATGACATAGTTCGTCACCGAGAAATTAACCATATGACAAGATTTAATCTCACATGTCCAAATAACCAAATCAAGGACAGTTATTGATTTGTATTTTTCACAAAAATATAGCCTTTGCACTGGATCCTTTTCCTGAATCCTTTTTATGGAAGATAATAGGGTAGAGATAAGGTAAAAATCACATTTAAATATAAAAACTATAAACCTCCTCAAAATTTGACATGAGTCATATTTGTCGAAATTTCGTAATCCATCACGGAGGGACAAAATAATCTTTTGGTATTTTCGTAATTAATTTTGTTAAAGTTCAGACTTATTGTTAATGTTCAGACTTATTTTGTTAATGTTCAGACTTATTGTTAATGTTCAGACTTATTTTGTTAAAGTTCAGACTTATTTTGTTAAAAAACAGACTTATTGTCAATGTTCATACTTATTGTTAATGTTCAGACTTATTTTGAAAAAGTTCAGACTTATTGTTAATGTTCAGACTTATTTTGTAAAAGTTCAGACTTGGCATAACGACGTTAATTTTGTTAGGACGTTTATATTTTTATGTATTTTTAAATAAGTCTGTTTTAATTTTTTTAATTACAAAAAGCGCTCCGAATTATGATTGGTCGAACTCACGTGTCGAATTCTTAGGTGATTTATAAATTTTATATTTAAATGTCGTTTTTATTTGATCCAAAACCAAGATAATATTATCAAAAACAAATATTCTAGTTATTAAATTAAGGAACCTCGGTTGTCTTTTGTCAAGTTAAAATAAAGAAAGAAAAAAGAAACAATGATTAATTGGAATTTGGCGCAAAATTTTTGAAGATAAAATCATCATAATTAAAAATTCTTTGATTATCAAAAAAAAGTTAGGGTCAGGGCGTTAACAAAGTACCCCGGCCCGACATCGAATTTATAGTCGGGTCAATCAGCCGGGAGAGGGATGTGTTTGGCACTCTTCCTCCGCGCGCTTTTGAAAACTACACCGTTTCAACGTGTATATATATCGATTTCCAAATCTTTGTTTCCTCTGATTCCTTCCGTCGGTTAGGAATCACGTCTTTCTCTGTTTGCAAGATCGATCATCAAGACAAAGTAATGATAATGTCTGTGACGTCGTTCTCTGACTTGTCACTGGATTGTGTTCGGTTGGTTGTAGAAAGGACTGTTGGAATTTAAAGAGGAGAAATTGGAAATTGAACTCGCTGTTTATTCAAGAAGACATGGGCTATTAAATAACCTTACAAAATCTAAACCAACAAGCCCACGTTTACACATTCTAACTAAATCAAACAAATAATTGAACCCTAAATATAAGGATTTGACCTTATCTTCACCAAGGACTTGATAAGAGCGTGCTCGTCATTGATATGCCAAGACATTTATCGATTGGTCAACGATCGTGTACGAGAGTTGGATTTACGGAGGGGAGCAATTCCCGAGCTTCAAGATTACCTGGAAGGTTCCGTAATGTTAAACGACGACTCACGCTATTTGAAATTGCAAAAACTCAAGTCTCGACTTGGGAGTTCTTAGGCCTTCCTCGTTACGATTTTCCATATGTTTTCCCAACCGCGTCGCTCGTTAGGCTATAGTAAAGGAAGCCAAATTTGAAGTCATTGAACATGGTTTATTGCAATGATGAGTTGGCTGCACTTGGGTGATATATTTCCTGGCCGTCTTGAGGAGTTGGACATATCTTGGTCCGACGGATGTGTTTTTGATGTAGGTGTCGAAAGAGTGACTAAAAGACTTCCTAACTTGCGCAAAATCGATATAAGTTTTAAGAATCTTTTGACTGGAGCCTCACTCAAATCCCTTACCTTTTTTTTTTATTGCGCACTTGATTTTTCTACTGTAGCATCTGTTTTTTTGCGCATATAGGGACTTGGACCTGGGCCGCCTACTACCCGAGGGGAGCGCCTTACCACTAAGGCAACTCCACCGCCCTCAAATCCCTTACTTCAAACTGTCCGTTTTAGAGGAATTCATATGTTGTGTAGATAGTCATAAAACATGGATGCAAGAAAGCAGTGTGTGTGAATTTCTCACAAATTGTTCTCAACTGAAGAAGGCAGAGTTGAGTGGCATGTTTGAAGATACTATCTTGTTGAGGCGATCTGTTCAGCCAAAAACCTGAGATACTCTTGGGCTTGTTCATAATTACAGGAAGTTAGAAGATATTTTTGTATTTATTTTGGTTTGTATATATAGCAGTTTCAGAAAGGCAATATATACAGAGAAAATTTCTATCCAATCGTTTCTCTTCTTTTACATCCTTTCATATTCAAGTAGCTTCAACTCCGATCATCTTTTGATCAATCCGACTTCCATTTCTTCATGGTATCAGAAGTACAGGTCTGATTGTTGGTTACTTGCGTTTTTATTTCTTTTTCCTTGATTAAGCCTTTCACCATGTCTACAATTGACTCTTCCACTGTTTCGAATTCTGGCACTGCTGTTTCGAATTCTGGCACTGCTGTTTCAAATTCCAGATCTACAGTACATGTGAATCCTGCGGATGATCTATATTTTGTTAATCACAATGAACTCACTGGTTCTTCGCTGGTTAGTGAAGTACTTAATGGCCGGAAGAACTTTGTATCTTGGAAAAAGGCTATGGAGATAGCCTTGTCTGCTAGATCGAAGATTGGATTTGTCCTTGGTGATCATCCACGGCCAGAGGATCCACTGTTGATTCCTAAATGGCAGAGATGTAATGATGTCGTCATGTCATGGCTCATTAGTTCCGTTTCAAAGCAAATTGTTGGACAAATTCTCCACTCCTTTGATGCGGCCGATGCTTGGAACACTTTACATATCAGGTATGCTGGTTCTAACCTATCACGTAAGTTTGACTTTCATTTCTTCAGATACCTGAGTATCAATTGATGTTACCGACTACGAAGTTTGTGCAACACAAATTGAACGAGCTATCATTTTTCGCAAATGAATGGAAACATGAAGAGACATGGATACGTGAATATTTGGACTTATGAGTTAGATGGTAGTTGTTGGTATGAATTTTTGGTAAAGCTTCTTGCAAGGCTTAATATAAAAGCCAAAACTGGAACTGAAGTTAGCGAGAAATGAATTAAAATCGTTTTCCCTCATCTACTTCTCTCCGACTCCTCATTCCATTATCTTCAAACATTCACTTGTTTTCCTCATCTTCACCTCAATCTCTTCTACTATATCCTTAACCGTTCCTTCAAAATATTTTACAAATATTCCTATTTGCATCATTCTCAGTCATTAAAATAAGCTTTTGTTGTATCTGGTAACAAAATTATGCTCTTACTGTTATTAATTCATTTTAAGAAAACTGTATCCAATTTCATTCCTCAGCTCCACATTCATAATAATAAAATTAAGGGAAAATTACAAAAAGATTATTTTGACTGTCACCCTGTTTCAAATCACGACATAGACTATTTCAATTTTCAATTTAGTGTTTTACTTCTGGGCATAAATTGAATTTTCTCGGTCGTAGCCAAAACCTTCGATTCAAGGTGTGTGTGAACCCTATATGACTTAATATATTTAAATAATATTAGTTGTATACGGTGCTAATTAACGACGTTAATTTATTATGTATATTTTAGTAAAATAAATACTAAATTGAAATAGTATATGCTCCGATTTGAAATGATGCGGTAGTGCATAGTCTTTTTGTAATTTTCTCTAAAATTAATTAGGTTTTGGCAAAAGGATTCGGATCAAATACAAACCAGAGTTATAAATAAAAACTACAAACCCACAAAAATAATGACACGTGTAAAAAACGACCAATCAGAGTTAATCGAGTTCGGGGTTCTTTTTGTAAATAAAAAAAACACACGCGGATGCATTTAAAAATACATAAAAGACATTAGGGGTATAATCGTCCAAAAATTGCTACAGTAATGATCAGACTTAAGAAAACAATGTTCAGACTTAAACCAGTAATGACAATACTTGAAAAAACAATGTTCAGACTTAAAAAAACAATGTTCAGACTTAAAAAAAATAATTATGAGACTTAAACCAGTAATGATCAGACCTAAAAAAACAATGTTCAGACTTAAAAAACAATGTTCAGACTTAAACCAGTAATGAAAATACTTGAAAAAACAATGTTCAGACTTAAAAAAACAATGTTCAGACTTAAAAAAACAATGTTCAGACTTAAACCAGTAATGAAAATACTTGAAAAAACAATGTTCAGACTTAAGAAAACAATGTTCAGACTTAAACCAGTAATGACAATACTTGAAAAAACAATGTTCACACTTAAAAAAACAATGTTCAGACTTAAAAATAATAATTATGAGACTTAAACCAGTAATGATCAGACTTAAAAAACAATGTTCAGACTTAAACCAGTAATGAAAATACTTGAAAAAACAATGTTCAGACTTAAAAAAACAATGTTCAGACTTTGAGACTTAAACCAGTAATGATCAGACTTAAAAAACAATGTTCAGACTTAAACCAGTAATGAAAATACTTGAAAAAACAATGTTCAGACTTAAGAAAACAATGTTCAGACTTAAACCAGTAATGACAATACTTGAAAAAACAATGTTCACACTTAAAAAAATAATGTTCAGACTTAATAATAATTATGAACTTAAACCAGTAATGATCAGACTTAAAAAACAATGTTCAGACTTAAAAAACAATGTTCAGACTTAAACCAGTAATGAAAATACTTGAAAAAACAATGTTCAAACTTAAAAAAACAATGTTCAGACTTAAAAAAATAATTATGAGACTTAAACCAGTAATGATCAGACTTAAAAAACAATGTTCAGACTTAAACCAGTAATGAAAATACTTGAAAAAACAATGTTCAGACTTAACCCAGTAATGAAAATACTTGAAAAAACAATGTTCAGACTTAAAAAAACAATGTTCAGACTTAAAAAAATAATTATGAGACTTAAACCAGTAATGATCAGACTTAAAAAATAATGTTCAGACTTAAAAAACAATGTTCACACTTAAACCAGTAATGAAAATACTTGAAAAAACAATGTTCAGACTACAATTTGCTACATTACGATTCTAAAATTTGATGTTTATGCGCTTGTATGAGAATTTGATGAAAGCCTAGTGTTTTTTGGGTGGAAACGGCATTCTGAACATAACTCACCGCTCCGCCGTGAGCTCGGTGTTTTTAGAGCAAATTCGATCATCTGGAGGGTCAAATTCGCGTTTAAATCTTTTTTTTCTTTTTTTTAAAAAAAAAATTATTGGATTTTCATTCTGTTTTTAAGTCTGATCATTGCTGTTTTTTAAGTCTGATCATTGCTGTTTGTAAGTCTGATCGTTGCTTGTTTCTTTTCTGTTTTTAAGTCTGATCATTGCTGTTTTTTAAGTCTGATCATTGGCTATTTTTAAGTCTGATCATTAAGTCTTTTAAGTGTGACCATTGCTTCTTTTTAAGTCTGAACATTACCATTTTTAAGTCTGATCATTGAGTATTTTTAGTCTAATCATTGACTATTTTTAAGTCTGATCATTAAGTCTTTTAAGTCTGACCATTGCTTCTTTTTAAGTCTGAACATTACCATTTTTAAGTCTGATCATTGAGTATTTTTAGTCTGATCATTGGCTATTTTTAAGTCTGAACATTAAGTTTTTAAGTCTGATCATTGCTTTTTTTTAAGTCTGAACATCACCATTTTAAGTCTGAACATTAAGTATTTTTAGTATGATCATTACCTATTTTTAAGTCTGAACATTACCATTTTAAGTCTGATCATTGCTTTTTTTAAGTATGAACATTAGCATTTTAAGTCTGAACATTAAGTTTTTAAGTCTGATCATTGCTTTTTTTTAAGTCTGAACATCATCATTTTAAGTCTGAACATTAAGTATTTTTAGTATGATCATTGCCTATTTTTAAGTCTGAACAATACCATTTTAAGTCTGATCATTGCTTTTTTTTTAAGTCTGAACATCACCATTTTAAGTCTGAACATTAAGTATTTTTAGTATGATCATTGCCTATTTTTAAGTCTGAACATTACCATTTTAAGTCTGATCATTGCTTTTTTTTTAAGTCTGAACATTAGCATTTTAAGTCTGAACATTAGTATTTTAAGTCTGATTATTAAGTATTTTTAAGTCTGAACATTAGTATTTTAAGTCTGAACACTAACAACTATTGGACTAAATTGAAAATAACATTATTATGTTTTATACCCATCCATGCGGAATGACTATTATATCCCTCCGTGTTTTCTCCGGGATTTCGACTCAAATGTGACACGTGTCGGCTTAATAAACGGTTTGTAGTTTTTATTTATAAAGCGGTTTGTACCTGAACCGCACTCTTGGCAAAAAAACAAGTAATTTTAATAATTAATCTCCTTTAACCTTTCCCTCTTCCTATTCGATCCTCTCCTCCCAAAGCCCTAAGCATCTTCTCTTCCAATCGTCCCTTGTTTCATCGTCTACTCCTCAATATCTCATGCAATGTATTTAAACGTACCATCAACCGGAAGGTCTCAACACTCTACGCTTGATCATTTGTGGCAGTTCGGAAGTGTCGCTCTTTGGAGAGGTTTTTCTGGCATTAAGCGAATAGCGCTGTAAATTGACAACTGTTGTGAAATGCTTGATGTATTAATTGTTGCTTGATTTCCTGATTGAATACTTGTTGTTTTTGGCAGTGAAATGGAGAGATAGTCGGCCTCGGCCATGTGCTTCTCATAATTGAAGCACTTCGACTGTGCACGACGGATTAAAAAACTACACGATGTCTCTACACCATAATTCGTACAAAAAGATAGTTGACCTTGTTTTGTTTGACTTGGGATTTATCTTGTGAGATTTACATATACAGACATCTGGATTGCAGATCCTCATCTAAGCAGTTGGAGCAAGAAGGTTGTCCTGATTCCTGAAACTCAAGTTTAAGTTTTGCAGACATGCAATCAACGCCATATTTTACACCACAATCAACACCGTATTATACACCGCTGGTGGATGGAAATGGTGGTCCTCCGGGTATGTGTAACTTATACTATATGAAATTAACACCTTGTTATTCTGAATAATTGCATTCATTGTTTGTGTTCATCTTAGCAGCTAGAATTCCTGCCCCGCACCAGGATATGTACAGGGCTGCACATAGAGGAGACTGGGAAACTACAATCTCGATTCTGCAACATCATCGAAACCTCAGAGTCGCTAAACTGAATTCGGATTTAGAGACTGCACTCCATGTCGCGGTTGGAACAGGGAACGCGATTGATTATGTGCAGAATCTGATAAAAATAATGCAGCCAAATGAACTAGAGATGGTCGATGTGGATGGCCAGACTCCCCTCATGGTGGCAACACTTATTGGCAACATTGATGCTGCTGAGTTGTTGGTGCAGAAGAATCCACATTTACTGTATTTGAAAGACTTTGAGGGGCTGTTGCCTGTTCATAGAGCTGCTCAGTATGGCCAGAAGAATATTCTTCTCTACCTACTCAAGGTTACAAGTCGTGATGATCCATCTCCGTATGCTGCCGAGTCAGGTGCAATGTTATTATCTTATATCATGGAAGCTGAATTTTATGGTAAGATGGATGCTTTCAAATAGTTTCTAGAGAGTCATATACAAAATACCTTTGATTCAAAACTGCAATGTTCGTGCTTACAGATGTGGCTACATCTCTTATAAGTTGCTTCCCAGAATTGATAGATGTATCACACACTGGAAGGCATTCTTTCACTCCACCTTTAACTATGTTAGCCGCAAATCCCTCCGCTTTCAGGCGTATGTATTTCTGGGAGCGCATAATGTATGCGTGTGAGTTTCTAACCTTTCCCTTATAAAAAATTTATTGTAGTCACTGACTCAGGACTATGTATTCAAAATTATTTCTTTGATCTCCGCTCCTCAGCCACATCATACTATAAATGTATCACATGAGTACTTCACAAACAGTTGTGTTCTTACAGCATGTTAATTGCTTTCATGGTATGTGCAGGCATACCCATCAACTGGCAAATCAGCTATGATCATTGCAGTATAGGATTAGGAACGAGGGTATGTGATACTAACTCAAATTCTTATTGAAATATTATGTGAAGTTTGTGGTTATAGAGAAAGCACTCTTTCGGACAATTTTGGTATACTAGGTTGAGTCTGGCCACTCGCTACAGTCTATTCTACTCTAATACTACTTCCAAAATCCCTCTTCGATGCTATTAGTGCCTTCGAACGTCTATTATTTATAGTCATCGGATGACTTGGGACCACAAAGGGATTTAAGCCTTCATGGCTCCAACGGGTGTGAGTGCCTTCACTTGTGTCCCTTGATCACATCCTTGGAATAGTGCTCCTCGGCCATGCCCCCCTTTAAGAAACACCTCTTGGCTTAAGATTCTGGAGCTGCCCGGGTCAGCTACCAAGACTTCTAAAAGAGACGGGAGTAATAGATGTTTAAATTTTCAGAAATTCTAAATTATTTATTTTGTACTTGGATTGTTACTTTCTGGATTATGAGTTTATGGTTTTGAAGCATTAAAGGCTTAATTGGAGCATTGATTAAAATAATAATGAACGCAAAAGATGTTTAAATTGTCTGGTTGAGTATCGATGGTGTTTTTCTCAGCTTTGATTTTGTTGATATGTACTTCCTAGGGAGAAGAATATCAGCTGCAGAAAATACTGTGTCCTCCCGGAACTTTCAGATACTTAGGTATGGTAGAAATGCCCCCCTTGAATAACATTTTTCATTGCACATTCATTTTATAAATTTGAATTTGAATACTTAAAAGTCTCATGCAGCATCATTATTGACTTCAAAATTATGTAGCATCATTTTTCCAGCTTATCAGACCGACTAAGCACATACGAGACCAGGCCATTCAACTTGTCAACGAGTTATGCCACCATGCATCGAGTCGTTCTGAGCTAACCATGGAGATGTATGAAAAGCCACTTTTTCTTGCGGCTGAGAGTGGGATTGTTGAGATAGTGGAGGAATTAGCAGAGACATTCCCAAACATATTGTGGAAGAAAAATAATGAAGGGCGGAACATATTCCAGGTAGCAGTCTCATTTCGTCAACAAAGCGTTTACAGTTTAGTCTACCGCATGGCCAAGGATAAACGATACAAGATCCGAGCTCCTGATAACCTTGGAAATAATATCCTCCACATGGCAGCAAAGCTGGCACCTCTGTACCGTCTCAATACGGTTTCAGGTGCTGCTTTGAATATGGGCTGCGAACTGCAGTGGTTTAAGGTACACATATTGTCTTTCTTGGCTTCTTTTTCTCCTCGGGGAATTCTCTTTTACATTCCAGAAGATGATTATGAATGTATCTATAAACTAAGGAATAGATGGCATATAGCCTAGACCAGCAGCATATATTTCAAATTCGCAACATTATTGATATTTCTGGCTGTTTCTATATACAGGAAGTAGGAAAATCTATTCAGCCACTTCAAAGACGTGCGCGTAACATTGAAGGCAAGACACCAAAACAGTTATTTACAGAAGAGCACGTGGAGCTTGTGAAAGAAGGGGAGATATGGATGAAAAGCACTGCGAATTCCTGCTTAACTCCAGCTGCACTAATAGCTACTGTGGTCTTTGCTGCTGCTATCACAGTGCCAATGAGCAACATCGGCAAACCGGGAGAAACAGCTTTCACAGTATTTGCAATTGCAGATGCCTTGTCACTCTTCACATCCCTGCTATCATTATTGGAGTTTGTATCTATACTCACGTCGCGATATACAGAGGATGAATTTCTTTATGATTTGCCGGTGAGAATCTTAATTGGACTTATTACGTTGGTCATCTCCATAGCGTCTATGATGGTGGCTTTCAGTATGATCCTTTATCTTACATTTGCCGGTGGCAAGGCATGGATTTTAGGCGCCGTGGTTTCAGCTGCCTGTGTACCAGCTTCATGGTTTGTGATATTGAATTATTCACTCCTCGCCGACATGATTTCCTACTGGTCTCTTCCACGCATTTTGGGGGAGAAGGGAGAAAGCCCCCTGTACACTAGATTAACTCGCCGGCAGGGCTGAGAACTTTGGTTTCTTTTTTGGTTTCTAGTTTCTACTTTTTTGTGGTCAGAGAATAATGCAAAGTTGTTCTAGGAACAAGATTGAATTTCGAAGCCAACAAATATCACATCGGTCTCCTATACGAGAACAAAATACAGCTTGCAGAACGCTTTAGGAAACTCATGCCTGAAAAATTAGCAAGTATATAACAGATGCAGCCTCTGGATCTGCCAAGCAACAGCCAGCCAAATCGGAACTGGCTCAAAAACATACTGGTGGCAGTTAGCCAAGTTCAATAATAATTTAAAAGGCTGGCCAAGCAAATATGAGATACATATACATCTTTTGGCCATTTTAAGCCAGCAATGTTTAATTTCACTCGACTCGGGTCCAAGCGCAAAATGCTAATGTTCTTAAGCTGTTACCATAATGTAAGAGTTCCTATAGTGACATGGTCAAGTCAAGATACTGATGGATCACAGTCTACAGATGATGCCATACACACAAAAGGTTGAGAATACAATTCACAATGTGAAATTCTGTTATCTGTTCAAGCTCAGATCCAGGTGGTGTTCCACAGGAGACTTGAACACCTTAGTAAACAGTAACCGGGACAGAATACGAAGCGGACACGCAATGTAATTCCCAATTCGGCAACAGCCTATACTGGGAGGCTTTCCACGCCCTAAAGGGATGTAAATCTTTATTGAATTGTATAGAGCTAAACGTGGACTCCCAGTGTATATAACAGATGCAGCCAAAACCATGTCATTCATAGGAACATCACAATGAAACATCAACTACAAGCCATGCCATCTTGAATTGCTATCACTATACGACCACAGGTGAATAGCGCAAAGGACCTTGAAGCGGATTGGGAGCCTCGATATGCTTCAAAATGGGAGTCATCTTCCGACCAATCACTTGCACATTAGGATTTGAGTGCCCATCAAAGAAGATATCTGTCAACTGCGACAAAAGCATTATGAAAATGGTCACCAAACGACCGCAATGCAGTCTAATATAAAATAAAATAAAACTCTTGTTTTAACTACAACTAGCTTCACTTTCGTACATGGTTCTAAAATCTCAGGGTTACCAACTGGGTCTAAACCACTACAAGAAATATCTAAGATTGTGGAATTGGTCCTGCGTAGGAGGTTTTGACCACCCTTATTGAACAATCTACATACCTGAGTGCAGCCGAAAATTTAAAGTATCCTCAGCGAATCACAGCTATCCACAATCAATCCTAGTGCATCATCTGTCAAGTCCCGACACCAAGATATATATACATCCAACGTAACCAGTTTTCTTGAATGTTTGGCAAGTGATACAGCTGTGTTTCGTCCAACCTGGATCATGACGTAATGACATAATGCTTGGATCATGACATAATACTTCAAAAGATCTGTAGCAAAAGCCTCATGCATCCAATGAATGAGGCAACTAAGTGTATTCCATATATAATTATGCAGAGATAACGGACATGGAGATACCTCAATAATATTGTTTAGCCAAAGTTCTTCTAGAGAATATCCGCATGTTTCAACAATGGCTGCAAGGGCTTCGTCACTACCATGAAAGTGGGGAAACAATTATTAGGTTACATAATACAGATCCAAGAGTAAAATCCCTTCCACCAATATGGTAAAAGATATAATAATAAAAAGAGGAGCACTCAAATGAGAATTCTTTATTTTTTCGAGAACTTGAAATCCCAATCTTCACCTCCAAAATGCATCATTAAGTAATTATAATGGTGACATCCCATGTGCATCTTCCAAGATGCATGTAATGCAAAGTCAAAGCGAAATTTTTTGACTTTGCTTTTTTGACATGTTTCACATGCAGATTCAAATATGTATCATGATCTAATGATGAGATTTGGGTCTCAAGTTCTCGAAAGCGGTCCCTGTAATAAAAAATCTAACATTTAAAAGATAATGATAACATAAAAATAGAAAGATGTTGGAAAAACTTGCTGCAACAAAGATGTTCTAACCATTTGATACTGCGACAACATTTAAATATGGGAAAAGTACAGTTTGGGGACCTGAACTATCATCATTTTCCAACTTGTGGGCTGAACTATAAAAACTTCCAAACAAGGAGTGAACTATAAGATAATTTTCCAAACAAGGGGCGAACTATAAGACAATTTTCCAAACAAGGGGCACCGTCTAACACCGTTAGGATTTTCACTAACGCCGTTCTACGACGTTAACTCCGTTCCGTTAGTTAATAAAATAATAAAATTTACAAAATTTTTAAAAAGCTAAAAAATTATAAGAGATTAAACGAATCTATAAAAATCATAAAAATTGAAAACTTTAATTTTTAATAAAAATGATATAATTTTTTTTATCCCTAATACCTCTTATATAGGAGCCGCAGTAGCACAATTGGTAGAGAAAAAAATACTAGATAGGAACACTAATTAATATTTTCTTGAATTATATGTAGGGAAATGACAGGTGTCGTCGGTCAAGTCAAATTTGTATTTATAATTTCCCTACTATAAGCTAGTAAAGCGACAAGTAAGGGTCGAACCCTAGAGAGCTGATGAGGTCAAATCGTTCTGTAAACAAAGAAATTGAGGTTTTGTGAGTTATTGTAAACAAGTGCAAGAGAAAATAAAGCGAAGTGTATTCAATCAGAGGAAGTATTCGGTCTAGGGTTTCCTATTGTGACTCGTTTATCATTGACTTCTAATTATCTAGTTTCATGTTCTTAAGTGTGGTTACTCCGTTCCAGGTTATAACCTAAGGTAGGGCCGTTCCAAGCACTACACCACAATCTACTCCGTTCCAGGTTATATCAGGTTAAGTGCGACTACTCGTTCTAACGGTCTAGTATCAAACTAGCAACAAATATAGGGGCTGAATTGCTCGGCTAAGTTTTACCATTCCAAGTATCCGCTTAGCTTCACAATTCAGTCTGGGATAACTAAGCACAAGAACTAGTAGAACATAAAAATAGCATTAAGCATGGAGTCTCAAAACTTCGTCACAATATATTAAACCCTAAACCGAATAGAGGGTTTAACTACACATGATTATGCAAAAACACATAATAAAAAGTAGGAAAAATCTTCTCTCTCGACGAAAGCTTCGTCTTCTCCTCCAGAGTCGTCTTGGTCTTCGTAGAATAATTGATGATGATGGAAACCCTAACCCAAAGATCTTATTTATAGCAAAAAAATAGGGTTTCCAAGTCTGTTTTTGGGCTCAATTTCCAAGTTTCGGTCTTGCTGACGTCATCAAAACGCGTTGATGACATCATCGGTCGCTTTCGAAGGAAACATTAAACTCGCGTTCGACCCTTACGTTAACGTTACTGCTAACGTCTCCTTC